>CAWUFW010007589.1:0-690000 GCA_963921515.1 Calotriton arnoldi
CGCCAAGATTGGCGGGGGTAGTATTCCAAGATGTTTGACACCAAACACGACATGTTTTGATGCAGCCATTCCAAAGTTAGCATTTACCGCGAGGATATAATGCACTTAAATAGTATATGGTTTAACCGCATCCACAAACAGCACCAGAGAATAGACTCTGAGAGCTGCAGAGGGCCCTGCTCAGGCAGAGGCACCCCCTCACATAGAAGCCAAGCACCCTGCCCTCAGGATTGATAGGGCCTGCCTTAGGGGTGACTGATAGGTTTATATGTGTGTGCAGGAGAGATATAGGAAACCTATATCTCAGTGAGGGGTGCTAGCACCACCTCACCCAGGCTGCAGTAGCAGGCCTGTGGTGTCAGATTTAGACTGCTTCCCAGGGGTGGCATAACACATGCTGCAGCCCCTGGTAGGCCTGTGAAGTACCTATGCCCTTGGCACCTAAGGTACCATATACTAGGGACTCATAAGGCACCACAGTATCCAATCACTAGTGCACCTAGAGTGCACTCCATGTCGTTTAGAGAGAACAGAGAGGCTGGGGCCCTGATTGGCAGGGACCCAGCCAGACTATAGCCAGAAACCAGTGCTAACATCAGAAAAAAAGTGGGGGCAACATAAGAGGCAGATCCTACTCTCCTACAGGTACAGAAAGAAGAAGTGAAGTCTAGAAAGAGGCAAGAGAAATGCAAAAAGAGGCAAAAGAAGTAGAGGAAGAAAGGTATAGAAAAAGGCAAGAGAAGTGCAGAAAGAGGAAGAAAGTTGCAGAAACAAGCAAGAGAAGTACTGAAAGAACAAGAGAAGTGCAGAAAGAAGCAAGATAGGTGCACAAAGAAGAAAGAGAAATGATGAAAGAGGCAAAAGAGTGGCAGAAAAAGCAAGAGAGGTGCAGAAAGAGGCAAAAGAAGTGCAGAAAGAGGCAAGAGAGGGGCAGAAAGAAGCAAGAGAAGTGCAGAAAGAAGGAAGAGAGGTACAGAAATAGAAAGAAAGGTGTCAAAAGAGGAAGAAAGGTGCAGAAAGAGGAAGAAAGGTACAGAAAGAAGCAAGAGAAGTTCAGAAAGAAGCAAGAGATGTACAGAAAGAAGCAAGAGAGGTGCAGATAGCAGAAAGAGAGGTACAGAAATAGAAAGAAAGGTGTCGAAAGAGGAAGATAGGTGCAGAAAGAGGAATAAAGGCACAGAAAGAAGCGAAAGAAGTGAAGAAAGAAGCAAGAGAGGTGCGTAAAGAAGCAAGAGAGGTGCAGAAAGAAGATAGTGAGATGCATAAGGAATCAAGTGAGGTACAGAAAGAGGCAAGAGGGTTGAAGAAGGAAGCAAGAGAAGTGCAGAAAGAGGAAGACTGGTACAGAAAGAAGGAAGAGAGGAGCAGAAAGAGGGAGAGAAGTCCAGAAAGAGGAAGAAAGGTGCAGAAAGAAGCAAGGGACATGTAGAAAGAAGGAAGAGAGGTGCAGAAAGAAGCAAGAGAAGTGCAGAAAGAGGAAGAAAGTTGCAGAAAGAAGGAAGAGAAGTGCAGGAAGAAGCAAGATAGGTGCAGAAAGAAGCAAGAGAAGTGATGAAGGAGGCAAAAGAGGGGCAGAAAGAAGCAAGAGAAATTATGCATAAAGAGGCAGGAGAAGTACTGAAAGAGGAAGACAGGTGCAGAAAGAAGCAAGAGATGTGCAGAAAGAGGCAAGAGAAGTGCAGAAAGAGGAAGAAAGATGCAGAAAGAATCAAGAGATGTGTAGAAAGAAGCAAGAGAGGTGCAGAAAGAAGAGAGTGAGGCTCAGAAAGAAGCGAGTGAGGTGCAGAAAGAGGCATGATAGCTGCAGAAAGAAGCAATAGAAGTACATAAAGAAGCAATAGATGTGCAGAAAGAAGTAAGAGAGGTCCAGAAAGATGGAAGGGAGGTGCAGAAAGAAGCAAGAGAAATGCAGAAAGAGGCAAGAGAAGTGCAGAAAGAGGAAGAAATGTGCGGAAAGAAGCAAGAGAGGTACAGAAAGAAGCAAGAGGGGTGCAGAAATAAGCAAGAGAGGTGCAGAAAGAGGCAAGAGCGGTGCAGAAAGAGGAAGAAATGTACAGAAAAAAGCAAGAGAAGTGCAGAAAGAGGGAAAAGAAATGCAAAAAGAGGCAAAAGAAGTGCAGAAAGAGGAATAAAGGTGCAGAAAGAGGCAAGAGAAGTGATGAAAGAGGCAAACGAGGGGCAGAAAGAAGCAAGAGAGGTGCAGAAAGAGGCATAAGAAGTGCAGAAAGAGGCAAGAGAGGTGCAGAAAGAGGAAGAAAGGTATAGAAAGAAGCAAGAGAAGTGCAGAAAGAGGGAAGAGAAATGCAAAAAGAGGCAAAAGAAGTGCAGAAAGAGGAAGAAAGGTGCAGAAAGAAGCAAGAGAAGTGCAGAAAGAAGCAAGATAGGTGCAAAAAGAAGCAAGAGAAGTGATGAAAGAGGCAAACGAGGGGCAGAAAGAAGCAAGAGAGGTGCAGAAAGAGGCATAAGAAGTGCAGAAAGAGGCACGAGAGGTGCAGAAAGAGGCAAGAGAGGTGCAGAAATAGGAAAAAAGGTGTTGAAAGAGGAAGAAAGGTTCAGAAAGAAGAAGAACGGTGCGGAAAGAAGCCTGAGAAGTGCATAAAGAAGCAAGAGAGGTGCATAAAGAAGCAAGAGAGGTACAGAAAGAAGAGACTGAGGTGCAGATAGATGCAAGAGAGGTGCAGAAAGAAGCAAGAGAGGTGCATAAAGAAGCAAGAGACGTGCAGAAAGAAGAGAGTGAGGTGCAGAAAGAAGGAGGTGAGGTGCAGAAAGAGTGAAGAGAGGTGCAGAAAGAAGCAAAAGAAGTGCAGAAAGAGGAAGACTGGGACAGAAAGAAGGAAGAGAATGGCAGAAGGAGGCAATACAAGTGCAGAAAGAGGCAAGAGGAGTGCAGAAAGAGGTAATAGAGGTGTAGAAAGAAGCAATAGAGATGCAGAAAGAGGCAGGGAAGTGCAGAAAGAGGAAGAAAGGTGCAGAAAGAAGCAAGAGAAGTGCAGAAAGAAGCAAGAGAGGTACAAAAAGAGAAAGAAAGAAGTAGAAAGAGGCAAGAGAAGAACAGAAAGAGGCAAGAGAAGTACAGAAAGAGGAAGAAAGGTACAGAAAGAAGGAAGAGAAGTGCAGAAAGAGGTAAGAACAGTGCAGAAAGAGGAAGAAAGGTGCAGAATGAAGCAAGAGAAATACAGAAAGAGGAAGAAATGTGCATAAAGAAGCAAGAGAAATACAGAAAGAAGAAGAAAGGTGCATACAGAAGCAAGAGAAATGCATAAAGAGGCAGGAGAAGTACTGAAAGAGGAAGATATGTGCAGAAAGAAGCAAGGAATGTATAGAAAGAAGCAAGAGAAGTGAAGGAAGAAGAGAGTGAGGCTCGGAAAGAAGCAAGTGAGGTGCAGAAAGAGGCAAGATTGCTGCAGAAAGAAGCAAGAGAAGTGCAGAAAGAAGCAAGAGGAGTGCAGAAAGAGGAAGAATGGTGTAGGAAGAAGAAAGAGAAGTCCTGAAAGAGGCAATAGATGTGCAGAAAGAAGCAAGAGAGGTCCAGAAAAAGGCAAGTGACATGCAGAAAGAAGCAAGAGAGGTCCAGAAAGAGGCAAGAGAAGTGCAGAAAGAAGCAAGAGCAGTGCAGAAAGAGGCAAGAGAGGTGTAGAAAGAAGCAATAGAGATGCAGAAAGAGGGAGAGAAGTGCAGAAAGAGAAAGAAAGGTACAGAAAGAAGCAAGAGAAGTACATAAAGAAGCAAGGAGATGTGCAGAAAGCAGCAAGAGATGTGCAGAAAGAGGAAGAAAGGTGCAGAAAGAGGCAAGAGAAGCACAGAAAGAGGAAGAAAGGTGCAGAAAGAAGCAAAACAAGTGCAGAAAGAGGTAAGAGAAGTGAAGAAAGAGGAAGAAAGGTTCAGAAAGAAGCAAGAGAAATGCAGAAAGAGGAAGAAATGTGCAGAAAGAAGCAAGAGAAGTGCAGAAAGAGGTAAGAGAAGTGCAGACAGAAGAAGAAGAAAGGTGCAGAAAAAAGCAAGAGAAATGATGCATAAAGAGGCAGGAGAAGTACTGAAAGAGGAAGACAGGTGCAGAAAGAAGCAAGAGATGTGCAGAATGAGGCAAGAGAAGTGCAGAAAGAGGAAGAAAGATGCAGAAAGAATCAAGAGATGTGTAGAAAGCAGCAAGAGAGGTGCAGAAAGAAGAGAGTGAGGCTCAGAAAGAAGCGACTGAGGTGCAGAAAGAGGCATGATAGCTGCAGAAAGAAGCAATATAAGTACATAAAGAAGCAATAGATGTGCAGAAAGAAGTAAGAGAGGTCCAGAAAGATGGAAGGGAGGTGCAGAAAGAAGCAAGAGACATGCAGAAAGAGGCAAGAGAAGTGCAGAAAGAGGAAGAAATGTGTGGAAAGAAGCAAGAGAGGTACAGAAAGAAGCAAGAGGGGTGCAGAAATAAGCGAGAGAGGAGCAGAAAGAGGCAAGAGCGGTGCAGAAAGAGGAATAAAGGTACAGAAAGAAGCAAGAGAAGTGCAGAAAGAGGGAAAAGAAATGCAAAAGAGGCAAAAGAAGTGCAGAAAGAGGAAGAAAGGTGCAGAAAGAGGCAAGAGAAGTGATGAAAGAGGCAAACGAGGGGCAGAAAGAAGTAAGAGAGGTGCAGAAAGAGGCATAAGAAGTGCAGAAAGAGGCAAGAGAGGTGCAGAAAGAGGCAAGAGAGGTACAGAAATAGGAAAAAGGTGTTGAAAGGTGCAGAAAGAGGAAGAAAGGTGCGGAAAGAAGCCTGAGAAGTGCATAAAGAAGCAAGAGAGGTACAGAAAGAAGCAAGAGAGGTACAGAAAGAAGAGAGTGAGGTGCAGATGGACGCAAGAGAGGTGCATAAAGAAGCAAGAGACGTGCAGAAAGAAGAGAGTGAGGTGCAGAAAGAAGCAAGAGAGGTGCATAAAGAAGCAAGAAACGTGCATAAAGAAGCAAGAGACGTGTAAAAAGAAGAGACTGAGGTGCATAAAGAAGGAGGTGAGGTGCAGAAAGAGTGAAGAGAGTTGCAGAAAGAAGCAAAAGAAGTGCAGAATGAGGAAGACAGGGCAGAAAGAAGGAAGAGAATGACAGAAGGAGGCAATACAAGTGCAGAAAGAGGCAAGAGGAGTGCAGAAAGAGGTAAAGGAGGTGTAGAAATAAGCAATAGAGATGCAGAAAGAGGCAGAGAAGTGCAGAAAGAGGAAGAAAGGTACAGAAAGAAGCAAGAGAAGTGCAGAAAGAAGCAAAGAGAGGTGCAGAAAGAAGCAAGAGAGGTACAAAAAGAGGAAGAAAGGAGAAGAAAGAGGCAAGAGAAGTACAGAAAGAAGCAAGAGAAATACAGAAAGAGGAAGAAATGTGCAGAAAGAAGCAAGAGAAGTGCAGAAAGAGGTAAGAGAAGTGCAGAAAGAAGAAGAAAGGTGCATAAAGAAGCAAGAGAAATGCATAAAGAGGCAGGAGAAGTACTGAAAGAGGAAGATAGGGGCAGAAAGAAGCAAGAGATGTGCAGAAAGAGGAAGAAAGTTACAGAAAGAAGCAAGGAATGTGTAGAAAGGAGCAAGAGAGGTGCAGGAAGAAGCGAGTGAGGCTCGGAAAGAAGCGAGTGAGGTGCAGAAAGAGGCAAGATAGCTGCAGAAAGCAGCAAGAGAAGTGCAGAAAGAAGCAAAGAGAGGTGCAGAAAGAAGCAAGAGAGGTACAAAAAGAGGAAGAAAGAGGCAAGAGAAGTACAGAAAGAGGCAAGAGAAGTACAGAAAGATTAAGAAAGGTGCAGAAAGAAGGAAGAGAAGTGCAGAAAGAGGTAAGAACAGTGCAGAAAGAGGAAGAAAGGTGCAGAAAGAAGCAAGAAAAATACAGAAAGAGGAAGAAATGTGCAGAAAGAAGCAAGAGAAGTGCAGAAAGAGGTAAGAGAAGTACAGAAAAAAGAAGAAAGGTGCATAAAGAAGCAAGAGAAATGCATAAAGAGGCAGGAGAAGTACCGAAAGAGGAAGATAGGTGCAGAAAGAAGCAAGAGATGTGCAGAAAGAAGAAGAAAGTTGCAGAAAGAAGCAAGGAATGCATAGAAAGGAGCAAGAGAGGTGCAGGAAGAAGAGAGTGAGGCTCGGAAAGAAGCGAGTGAGGTGCAGAAAGAGGCAAGATAGCTGCAGAAAGAAGCAAGAGAAGTGCAGAAAGAAGCAAGAGAAGTGCAGAAAGAGGAAGAATGGTGTAGGAAGAAGAAAGAGAAATCCTGAAAGAGGCAATAGATATGCAGAAAGAAGCAAGAGAGGTCCAGAAAGATGGAAGAGAAGTGCAGAAAGAAGGAAGAGAAGTGCAGAAAGATGCAAGAGAAGTGCAGAAAGGGGAAGAAATGTATAGAAAGAAGCAAGAGAGGTACAGAAAAAAGCAAGAGGGGTGCAGAAATAAGCAAGAGGGGTGCAGAAAGAGATAGAGAGGTACAGAAAGAAGCAAGTGAAGTCTAGAAAGAGGCAAGAGAAATGCAAAAAGAGGCAAAAGAAGTAGAGGAAGAAAGGTGCAGAAAAAGGCAAGAGAAGTGCAGAAAGAGGAAGAAAGTTGCAGAAACAAGCAAGAGAAGTACTGAAAGAACAAGAGAAGTGCAGAAAGAAGCAAGATAGGTGCACAAAGAAGAAAGAGAAATGATGAAAGAGGCAAAAGAGTGGCAGAAAAAGCAAGAGAGGTGCAGAAAGAGGCAAAAGAAGTGCAGAAAGAGGCAAGAGAGGGGCAGAAAGAAGCAAGAGAAGTGCAGAAAGAAGGAAGAGAGGTACAGAAATAGAAAGAAAGGTGTCAAAAGAGGAAGAAAGGTGCAGAAAGAGGAAGAAAGGTACAGAAAGAAGCAAGAGAAGTTCAGAAAGAAGCAAGAGATGTACAGAAAGAAGCAAGAGAGGTGCAGATAGCAGAAAGAGAGGTACAGAAATAGAAAGAAAGGTGTCGAAAGAGGAAGATAGGTGCAGAAAGAGGAAGAAAGGCACAGAAAGAAGCGAAAGAAGTGAAGAAAGAAGCAAGAGAGGTGCATAAAGAAGCAAGAGAGGTGCAGAAAGAAGATAGTGAGATGCATAAGGAATCAAGTGAGGTACAGAAAGAGGCAAGAGGGTTGAAGAAGGAAGCAAGAGAAGTGCAGAAAGAGGAAGACTGGTACAGAAAGAAGGAAGAGAGGAGCAGAAAGAGGGAGAGAAGTCCAGAAAGAGGAAGAAAGGTGCAGAAAGAAGCAAGGGACATGTAGAAAGAAGGAAGAGAGGTGCAGAAAGAAGCAAGAGAAGTGCAGAAAGAGGAAGAAAGTTGCAGAAAGAAGGAAGAGAAGTGCAGGAAGAAGCAAGATAGGTGCAGAAAGAAGCAAGAGAAGTGATGAAGGAGGCAAAAGAGGGGCAGAAAGAAGCAAGAGAAATTATGCATAAAGAGGCAGGAGAAGTACTGAAAGAGGAAGACAGGTGCAGAAAGAAGCAAGAGATGTGCAGAAAGAGGCAAGAGAAGTGCAGAAAGAGGAAGAAAGATGCAGAAAGAATCAAGAGATGTGTAGAAAGAAGCAAGAGAGGTGCAGAAAGAAGAGAGTGAGGCTCAGAAAGAAGCGAGTGAGGTGCAGAAAGAGGCATGATAGCTGCAGAAAGAAGCAATAGAAGTACATAAAGAAGCAATAGATGTGCAGAAAGAAGTAAGAGAGGTCCAGAAAGATGGAAGGGAGGTGCAGAAAGAAGCAAGAGAAATGCAGAAAGAGGCAAGAGAAGTGCAGAAAGAGGAAGAAATGTGCGGAAAGAAGCAAGAGAGGTACAGAAAGAAGCAAGAGGGGTGCAGAAATAAGCAAGAGAGGTGCAGAAAGAGGCAAGAGCGGTGCAGAAAGAGGAAGAAAGGTACAGAAAGAAGCAAGAGAAGTGCAGAAAGAGGGAAAAGAAATGCAAAAAGAGGCAAAAGAAGTGCAGAAAGAGGAAGAAAGGTGCAGAAAGAGGCAAGAGAAGTGATGAAAGAGGCAAACGAGGGGCAGAAAGAAGCAAGAGAGGTGCAGAAAGAGGCATAAGAAGTGCAGAAAGAGGCAAGAGAGGTGCAGAAAGAGGAAGAAAGGTATAGAAAGAAGCAAGAGAAGTGCAGAAAGAGGGAAGAGAAATGCAAAAGAGGCAAAAGAAGTGCAGAAAGAGGAAGAAAGGTGCAGAAAGAGGTAAGAGAAGTGCAGAAAGAAGCAAGATAGGTGCAAAAAGAAGCAAGAGAAGTGATGAAAGAGGCAAACGAGGGGCAGAAAGAAGCAAGAGAGGTGCAGAAAGAGGCATAAGAAGTGCAGAAAGAGGCACGAGAGGTGCAGAAAGAGGCAAGAGAGGTGCAGAAATAGGAAAAAAGGTGTTGAAAGAGGAAGAAAGGTTCAGAAAGAAGAAGAACGGTGCGGAAAGAAGCCTGAGAAGTGCATAAAGAAGCAAGAGAGGTGCATAAAGAAGCAAGAGAGGTACAGAAAGAAGAGACTGAGGTGCAGATAGATGCAAGAGAGGTGCAGAAAGAAGCAAGAGAGGTGCATAAAGAAGCAAGAGACGTGCAGAAAGAAGAGAGTGAGGTGCAGAAAGAAGGAGGTGAGGTGCAGAAAGAGTGAAGAGAGGTGCAGAAAGAAGCAAAAGAAGTGCAGAAAGAGGAAGACTGGGACAGAAAGAAGGAAGAGAATGGCAGAAGGAGGCAATACAAGTGCAGAAAGAGGCAAGAGGAGTGCAGAAAGAGGTAATAGAGGTGTAGAAAGAAGCAATAGAGATGCAGAAAGAGGCAGGGAAGTGCAGAAAGAGGAAGAAAGGTGCAGAAAGAAGCAAGAGAAGTGCAGAAAGAAGCAAAGAGAGGTGCAGAAAGAAGCAAGAGAGGTACAAAAAGAGAAAGAAAGAAGTAGAAAGAGGCAAGAGAAGAACAGAAAGAGGCAAGAGAAGTACAGAAAGAGGAAGAAAGGTGCAGAAAGAAGGAAGAGAAGTGCAGAAAGAGGTAAGAACAGTGCAGAAAGAGGAAGAAAGGTGCAGAATGAAGCAAGAGAAATACAGAAAGAGGAAGAAATGTGCATAAAGAAGCAAGAGAAATACAGAAAGAAGAAGAAAGGTGCATACAGAAGCAAGAGAAATGCATAAAGAGGCAGGAGAAGTACTGAAAGAGGAAGATATGTGCAGAAAGAAGCAAGGAATGTATAGAAAGGAGCAAGAGAAGTGAAGGAAGAAGAGAGTGAGGCTCGGAAAGAAGCAAGTGAGGTGCAGAAAGAGGCAAGATTGCTGCAGAAAGAAGCAAGAGAAGTGCAGAAAGAAGCAAGAGGAGTGCAGAAAGAGGAAGAATGGTGTAGGAAGAAGAAAGAGAAGTCCTGAAAGAGGCAATAGATGTGCAGAAAGAAGCAAGAGAGGTCCAGAAAAAGGCAAGTGACATGCAGAAAGAAGCAAGAGAGGTCCAGAAAGAGGCAAGAGAAGTGCAGAAAGAAGCAAGAGCAGTGCAGAAAGAGGCAAGAGAGGTGTAGAAAGAAGCAATAGAGATGCAGAAAGAGGGAGAGAAGTGCAGAAAGAGAAAGAAAGGTACAGAAAGAAGCAAGAGAAGTACATAAAGAAGCAAGGAGATGTGCAGAAAGCAGCAAGAGATGTGCAGAAAGAGGAAGAAAGGTGCAGAAAGAGGCAAGAGAAGCACAGAAAGAGGAAGAAAGGTGCAGAAAGAAGCAAAACAAGTGCAGAAAGAGGTAAGAGAAGTGAAGAAAGAGGAAGAAAGGTTCAGAAAGAAGCAAGAGAAATGCAGAAAGAGGAAGAAATGTGCAGAAAGAAGCAAGAGAAGTGCAGAAAGAGGTAAGAGAAGTGCAGACAGAAGAAGAAGAAGGTGCAGAAAAAAGCAAGAGAAATGATGCATAAAGAGGCAGGAGAAGTACTGAAAGAGGAAGACAGGTGCAGAAAGAAGCAAGAGATGTGCAGAACGAGGCAAGAGAAGTGCAGAAAGAGGAAGAAAGATGCAGAAAGAATCAAGAGATGTGTAGAAAGCAGCAAGAGAGGTGCAGAAAGAAGAGAGTGAGGCTCAGAAAGAAGCGACTGAGGTGCAGAAAGAGGCATGATAGCTGCAGAAAGAAGCAATATAAGTACATAAAGAAGCAATAGATGTGCAGAAAGAAGTAAGAGAGGTCCAGAAAGATGGAAGGGAGGTGCAGAAAGAAGCAAGAGACATGCAGAAAGAGGCAAGAGAAGTGCAGAAAGAGGAAGAAATGTGTGGAAAGAAGCAAGAGAGGTACAGAAAGAAGCAAGAGGGGTGCAGAAATAAGCGAGAGAGGAGCAGAAAGAGGCAAGAGCGGTGCAGAAAGAGGAATAAAGGTACAGAAAGAAGCAAGAGAAGTGCAGAAAGAGGGAAAAGAAATGCAAAAAGAGGCAAAAGAAGTGCAGAAAGAGGAAGAAAGGTGCAGAAAGAGGCAAGAGAAGTGATGAAAGAGGCAAACGAGGGGCAGAAAGAAGTAAGAGAGGTGCAGAAAGAGGCATAAGAAGTGCAGAAAGAGGCAAGAGAGGTGCAGAAAGAGGCAAGAGAGGTACAGAAATAGGAAAAAGGTGTTGAAAGGTGCAGAAAGAGGAAGAAAGGTGCGGAAAGAAGCCTGAGAAGTGCATAAAGAAGCAAGAGAGGTACAGAAAGAAGCAAGAGAGGTACAGAAAGAAGAGAGTGAGGTGCAGATGGACGCAAGAGAGGTGCATAAAGAAGCAAGAGACGTGCAGAAAGAAGAGAGTGAGGTGCAGAAAGAAGCAAGAGAGGTGCATAAAGAAGCAAGAAACGTGCATAAAGAAGCAAGAGACGTGTAAAAAGAAGAGACTGAGGTGCATAAAGAAGGAGGTGAGGTGCAGAAAGAGTGAAGAGAGTTGCAGAAAGAAGCAAAAGAAGTGCAGAATGAGGAAGACAGGGCAGAAAGAAGGAAGAGAATGACAGAAGGAGGCAATACAAGTGCAGAAAGAGGCAAGAGGAGTGCAGAAAGAGGTAAAGGAGGTGTAGAAATAAGCAATAGAGATGCAGAAAGAGGCAGAGAAGTGCAGAAAGAGGAAGAAAGGTACAGAAAGAAGCAAGAGAAGTGCAGAAAGAAGCAAAGAGAGGTGCAGAAAGAAGCAAGAGAGGTACAAAAAGAGGAAGAAAGGAGAAGAAAGAGGCAAGAGAAGTACAGAAAGAAGCAAGAGAAATACAGAAAGAGGAAGAAATGTGCAGAAAGAAGCAAGAGAAGTGCAGAAAGAGGTAAGAGAAGTGCAGAAAGAAGAAGAAAGGTGCATAAAGAAGCAAGAGAAATGCATAAAGAGGCAGGAGAAGTACTGAAAGAGGAAGATAGGGGCAGAAAGAAGCAAGAGATGTGCAGAAAGAGGAAGAAAGTTACAGAAAGAAGCAAGGAATGTGTAGAAAGGAGCAAGAGAGGTGCAGGAAGAAGCGAGTGAGGCTCGGAAAGAAGCGAGTGAGGTGCAGAAAGAGGCAAGATAGCTGCAGAAAGCAGCAAGAGAAGTGCAGAAAGAAGCAAAGAGAGGTGCAGAAAGAAGCAAGAGAGGTACAAAAAGAGGAAGAAAGAGGCAAGAGAAGTACAGAAAGAGGCAAGAGAAGTACAGAAAGATTAAGAAAGGTGCAGAAAGAAGGAAGAGAAGTGCAGAAAGAGGTAAGAACAGTGCAGAAAGAGGAAGAAAGGTGCAGAAAGAAGCAAGAAAAATACAGAAAGAGGAAGAAATGTGCAGAAAGAAGCAAGAGAAGTGCAGAAAGAGGTAAGAGAAGTACAGAAAAAAGAAGAAAGGTGCATAAAGAAGCAAGAGAAATGCATAAAGAGGCAGGAGAAGTACCGAAAGAGGAAGATAGGTGCAGAAAGAAGCAAGAGATGTGCAGAAAGAAGAAGAAAGTTGCAGAAAGAAGCAAGGAATGCATAGAAAGGAGCAAGAGAGGTGCAGGAAGAAGAGAGTGAGGCTCGGAAAGAAGCGAGTGAGGTGCAGAAAGAGGCAAGATAGCTGCAGAAAGAAGCAAGAGAAGTGCAGAAAGAAGCAAGAGAAGTGCAGAAAGAGGAAGAATGGTGTAGGAAGAAGAAAGAGAAATCCTGAAAGAGGCAATAGATATGCAGAAAGAAGCAAGAGAGGTCCAGAAAGATGGAAGAGAAGTGCAGAAAGAAGGAAGAGAAGTGCAGAAAGATGCAAGAGAAGTGCAGAAAGGGGAAGAAATGTATAGAAAGAAGCAAGAGAGGTACAGAAAAAAGCAAGAGGGGTGCAGAAATAAGCAAGAGGGGTGCAGAAAGAGATAGAGAGGTACAGAAAGAAGCAAGTGAAGTCTAGAAAGAGGCAAGAGAAATGCAAAAAGAGGCAAAAGAAGTAGAGGAAGAAAGGTGCAGAAAAAGGCAAGAGAAGTGCAGAAAGAGGAAGAAAGTTGCAGAAACAAGCAAGAGAAGTACTGAAAGAACAAGAGAAGTGCAGAAAGAAGCAAGATAGGTGCACAAAGAAGAAAGAGAAATGATGAAAGAGGCAAAAGAGTGGCAGAAAAAGCAAGAGAGGTGCAGAAAGAGGCAAAAGAAGTGCAGAAAGAGGCAAGAGAGGGGCAGAAAGAAGCAAGAGAAGTGCAGAAAGAAGGAAGAGAGGTACAGAAATAGAAAGAAAGGTGTCAAAAGAGGAAGAAAGGTGCAGAAAGAGGAAGAAAGGTACAGAAAGAAGCAAGAGAAGTTCAGAAAGAAGCAAGAGATGTACAGAAAGAAGCAAGAGAGGTGCAGATAGCAGAAAGAGAGGTACAGAAATAGAAAGAAAGGTGTCGAAAGAGGAAGATAGGTGCAGAAAGAGGAAGAAAGGCACAGAAAGAAGCGAAAGAAGTGAAGAAAGAAGCAAGAGAGGTGCATAAAGAAGCAAGAGAGGTGCAGAAAGAAGATAGTGAGATGCATAAGGAATCAAGTGAGGTACAGAAAGAGGCAAGAGGGTTGAAGAAGGAAGCAAGAGAAGTGCAGAAAGAGGAAGACTGGTACAGAAAGAAGGAAGAGAGGAGCAGAAAGAGGGAGAGAAGTCCAGAAAGAGGAAGAAAGGTGCAGAAAGAAGCAAGGGACATGTAGAAAGAAGGAAGAGAGGTGCAGAAAGAAGCAAGAGAAGTGCAGAAAGAGGAAGAAAGTTGCAGAAAGAAGGAAGAGAAGTGCAGGAAGAAGCAAGATAGGTGCAGAAAGAAGCAAGAGAAGTGATGAAGGAGGCAAAAGAGGGGCAGAAAGAAGCAAGAGAAATTATGCATAAAGAGGCAGGAGAAGTACTGAAAGAGGAAGACAGGTGCAGAAAGAAGCAAGAGATGTGCAGAAAGAGGCAAGAGAAGTGCAGAAAGAGGAAGAAAGATGCAGAAAGAATCAAGAGATGTGTAGAAAGAAGCAAGAGAGGTGCAGAAAGAAGAGAGTGAGGCTCAGAAAGAAGCGAGTGAGGTGCAGAAAGAGGCATGATAGCTGCAGAAAGAAGCAATAGAAGTACATAAAGAAGCAATAGATGTGCAGAAAGAAGTAAGAGAGGTCCAGAAAGATGGAAGGGAGGTGCAGAAAGAAGCAAGAGAAATGCAGAAAGAGGCAAGAGAAGTGCAGAAAGAGGAAGAAATGTGCGGAAAGAAGCAAGAGAGGTACAGAAAGAAGCAAGAGGGGTGCAGAAATAAGCAAGAGAGGTGCAGAAAGAGGCAAGAGCGGTGCAGAAAGAGGAAGAAAGGTACAGAAAGAAGCAAGAGAAGTGCAGAAAGAGGGAAAAAAATGCAAAAAGAGGCAAAAGAAGTGCAGAAAGAGGAAGAAAGGTGCAGAAAGAGGCAAGAGAAGTGATGAAAGAGGCAAACGAGGGGCAGAAAGAAGCAAGAGAGGTGCAGAAAGAGGCATAAGAAGTGCAGAAAGAGGCAAGAGAGGTGCAGAAAGAGGAAGAAAGGTATAGAAAGAAGCAAGAGAAGTGCAGAAAGAGGGAAGAGAAATGCAAAAGAGGCAAAAGAAGTGCAGAAAGAGGAAGAAAGGTGCAGAAAGAGGTAAGAGAAGTGCAGAAAGAAGCAAGATAGGTGCAAAAAGAAGCAAGAGAAGTGATGAAAGAGGCAAACGAGGGGCAGAAAGAAGCAAGAGAGGTGCAGAAAGAGGCATAAGAAGTGCAGAAAGAGGCACGAGAGGTGCAGAAAGAGGCAAGAGAGGTGCAGAAATAGGAAAAAAGGTGTTGAAAGAGGAAGAAAGGTTCAGAAAGAAGAAGAACGGTGCGGAAAGAAGCCTGAGAAGTGCATAAAGAAGCAAGAGAGGTGCATAAAGAAGCAAGAGAGGTACAGAAAGAAGAGACTGAGGTGCAGATAGATGCAAGAGAGGTGCAGAAAGAAGCAAGAGAGGTGCATAAAGAAGCAAGAGACGTGCAGAAAGAAGAGAGTGAGGTGCAGAAAGAAGGAGGTGAGGTGCAGAAAGAGTGAAGAGAGGTGCAGAAAGAAGCAAAAGAAGTGCAGAAAGAGGAAGACTGGGACAGAAAGAAGGAAGAGAATGGCAGAAGGAGGCAATACAAGTGCAGAAAGAGGCAAGAGGAGTGCAGAAAGAGGTAATAGAGGTGTAGAAAGAAGCAATAGAGATGCAGAAAGAGGCAGGGAAGTGCAGAAAGAGGAAGAAAGGTGCAGAAAGAAGCAAGAGAAGTGCAGAAAGAAGCAAAGAGAGGTGCAGAAAGAAGCAAGAGAGGTACAAAAAGAGAAAGAAAGAAGTAGAAAGAGGCAAGAGAAGAACAGAAAGAGGCAAGAGAAGTACAGAAAGAGGAAGAAAGGTGCAGAAAGAAGGAAGAGAAGTGCAGAAAGAGGTAAGAACAGTGCAGAAAGAGGAAGAAAGGTGCAGAATGAAGCAAGAGAAATACAGAAAGAGGAAGAAATGTGCATAAAGAAGCAAGAGAAATACAGAAAGAAGAAGAAAGGTGCATACAGAAGCAAGAGAAATGCATAAAGAGGCAGGAGAAGTACTGAAAGAGGAAGATATGTGCAGAAAGAAGCAAGGAATGTATAGAAAGGAGCAAGAGAAGTGAAGGAAGAAGAGAGTGAGGCTCGGAAAGAAGCAAGTGAGGTGCAGAAAGAGGCAAGATTGCTGCAGAAAGAAGCAAGAGAAGTGCAGAAAGAAGCAAGAGGAGTGCAGAAAGAGGAAGAATGGTGTAGGAAGAAGAAAGAGAAGTCCTGAAAGAGGCAATAGATGTGCAGAAAGAAGCAAGAGAGGTCCAGAAAAAGGCAAGTGACATGCAGAAAGAAGCAAGAGAGGTCCAGAAAGAGGCAAGAGAAGTGCAGAAAGAAGCAAGAGCAGTGCAGAAAGAGGCAAGAGAGGTGTAGAAAGAAGCAATAGAGATGCAGAAAGAGGGAGAGAAGTGCAGAAAGAGAAAGAAAGGTACAGAAAGAAGCAAGAGAAGTACATAAAGAAGCAAGGAGATGTGCAGAAAGCAGCAAGAGATGTGCAGAAAGAGGAAGAAAGGTGCAGAAAGAGGCAAGAGAAGCACAGAAAGAGGAAGAAAGGTGCAGAAAGAAGCAAAACAAGTGCAGAAAGAGGTAAGAGAAGTGAAGAAAGAGGAAGAAAGGTTCAGAAAGAAGCAAGAGAAATGCAGAAAGAGGAAGAAATGTGCAGAAAGAAGCAAGAGAAGTGCAGAAAGAGGTAAGAGAAGTGCAGACAGAAGAAGAAAGGTGCAGAAAAAAGCAAGAGAAATGATGCATAAAGAGGCAGGAGAAGTACTGAAAGAGGAAGACAGGTGCAGAAAGAAGCAAGAGATGTGCAGAACGAGGCAAGAGAAGTGCAGAAAGAGGAAGAAAGATGCAGAAAGAATCAAGAGATGTGTAGAAAGCAGCAAGAGAGGTGCAGAAAGAAGAGAGTGAGGCTCAGAAAGAAGCGACTGAGGTGCAGAAAGAGGCATGATAGCTGCAGAAAGAAGCAATATAAGTACATAAAGAAGCAATAGATGTGCAGAAAGAAGTAAGAGAGGTCCAGAAAGATGGAAGGGAGGTGCAGAAAGAAGCAAGAGACATGCAGAAAGAGGCAAGAGAAGTGCAGAAAGAGGAAGAAATGTGTGGAAAGAAGCAAGAGAGGTACAGAAAGAAGCAAGAGGGGTGCAGAAATAAGCGAGAGAGGAGCAGAAAGAGGCAAGAGCGGTGCAGAAAGAGGAATAAAGGTACAGAAAGAAGCAAGAGAAGTGCAGAAAGAGGGAAAAGAAATGCAAAAAGAGGCAAAAGAAGTGCAGAAAGAGGAAGAAAGGTGCAGAAAGAGGCAAGAGAAGTGATGAAAGAGGCAAACGAGGGGCAGAAAGAAGTAAGAGAGGTGCAGAAAGAGGCATAAGAAGTGCAGAAAGAGGCAAGAGAGGTGCAGAAAGAGGCAAGAGAGGTACAGAAACAGGAAAAAAGGTGTTGAAAGGTGCAGAAAGAGGAAGAAAGGTGCGGAAAGAAGCCTGAGAAGTGCATAAAGAAGCAAGAGAGGTACAGAAAGAAGCAAGAGAGGTACAGAAAGAAGAGAGTGAGGTGCAGATGGACGCAAGAGAGGTGCATAAAGAAGCAAGAGACGTGCAGAAAGAAGAGAGTGAGGTGCAGAAAGAAGCAAGAGAGGTGCATAAAGAAGCAAGAAACGTGCATAAAGAAGCAAGAGACGTGTAAAAAGAAGAGACTGAGGTGCATAAAGAAGGAGGTGAGGTGCAGAAAGAGTGAAGAGAGTTGCAGAAAGAAGCAAAAGAAGTGCAGAATGAGGAAGACAGGGCAGAAAGAAGGAAGAGAATGACAGAAGGAGGCAATACAAGTGCAGAAAGAGGCAAGAGGAGTGCAGAAAGAGGTAAAGGAGGTGTAGAAATAAGCAATAGAGATGCAGAAAGAGGCAGAGAAGTGCAGAAAGAGGAAGAAAGGTACAGAAAGAAGCAAGAGAAGTGCAGAAAGAAGCAAAGAGAGGTGCAGAAAGAAGCAAGAGAGGTACAAAAAGAGGAAGAAAGGAGAAGAAAGAGGCAAGAGAAGTACAGAAAGAAGCAAGAGAAATACAGAAAGAGGAAGAAATGTGCAGAAAGAAGCAAGAGAAGTGCAGAAAGAGGTAAGAGAAGTGCAGAAAGAAGAAGAAAGGTGCATAAAGAAGCAAGAGAAATGCATAAAGAGGCAGGAGAAGTACTGAAAGAGGAAGATAGGGGCAGAAAGAAGCAAGAGATGTGCAGAAAGAGGAAGAAAGTTACAGAAAGAAGCAAGGAATGTGTAGAAAGGAGCAAGAGAGGTGCAGGAAGAAGCGAGTGAGGCTCGGAAAGAAGCGAGTGAGGTGCAGAAAGAGGCAAGATAGCTGCAGAAAGCAGCAAGAGAAGTGCAGAAAGAAGCAAAGAGAGGTGCAGAAAGAAGCAAGAGAGGTACAAAAAGAGGAAGAAAGAGGCAAGAGAAGTACAGAAAGAGGCAATAGAAGTACAGAAAGATTAAGAAAGGTGCAGAAAGAAGGAAGAGAAGTGCAGAAAGAGGTAAGAACAGTGCAGAAAGAGGAAGAAAGGTGCAGAAAGAAGCAAGAAAAATACAGAAAGAGGAAGAAATGTGCAGAAAGAAGCAAGAGAAGTGCAGAAAGAGGTAAGAGAAGTACAGAAAAAAGAAGAAAGGTACATAAAGAAGCAAGAGAAATGCATAAAGAGGCAGGAGAAGTACCGAAAGAGGAAGATAGGTGCAGAAAGAAGCAAGAGATGTGCAGAAAGAAGAAGAAAGTTGCAGAAAGAAGCAAGGAATGCATAGAAAGGAGCAAGAGAGGTGCAGGAAGAAGAGAGTGAGGCTCGGAAAGAAGCGAGTGAGGTGCAGAAAGAGGCAAGATAGCTGCAGAAAGAAGCAAGAGAAGTGCAGAAAGAGGAAGAATGGTGTAGGAAGAAGAAAGAGAAATCCTGAAAGAGGCAATAGATATGCAGAAAGAAGCAAGAGAGGTCCAGAAAGATGGAAGATAAGTGCAGAAAGAAGGAAGAGAAGTGCAGAAAGATGCAAGAGAAGTGCAGAAAGGGGAAGAAATGTATAGAAAGAAGCAAGAGAGGTACAGAAAAAAGCAAGAGGGGTGCAGAAATAAGCAAGAGGGGTGCAGAAAGAGATAGAGAGGTACAGAAAGAAGCAAGTGAAGTCTAGAAAGAGGCAAGAGGGGGGCGTGGCCGAGCCGAGCAGCAAGATGGCCGCCTAATCTGTCGGCTCTGCCGGCCGAGCACAACATCCGCCAGAAATCTGCACAAAATTGCCTAAACTGCAAGATTCCACCGCACGTTTCGAAATCGGAGGTGCCGCTGATCAACTTGCGACCTTCCGCGACTGGAGGGAGAGCGCGGAACGGCCCTAACGAGAATCGGCGTCACTGCGGCCGTGTCCGGTCCGGGACGTTGCAGACGGGCGGAGGCGGGCCTGGCCGAGTGGGCGCCTCATTGCCTGTGCCTGGTGACCTGGATGGTGACATCGGGAGAGGGGCACTGGAGCGCAGCGGTGGAACCACAGAAGAGACGCGCACACACCAAGCGCAGAGCTGATCCTCGAGACGATTTCCGAAAGTCGGCGACTGTCGCGATATACCACGCAAGTAAGGAACGGCGGGAGGCAGCTGAGAAACCCTAAAGGTCCCCAACGCGGAGGTAAGAGCACACGACGTGCACAAAACGAAGAGTAACCTACATGCGTAGGGAGGGCGAGGGGCCCGCTTGGAAGGTGAAGTGGCCGATGCGTGACCATCAGCGGGGCCGGATTGGTGTGCCGGGGAGTTCGGAACGCAGTGTCCTGTAGTGCGCGAGGCGTCCGCTCTGACTCATAGAGCTGGGGGGATAGAGCTCACGGCTGACTGCCTGCACAGTCAACGAGACACGGAGAACTGCTGAGGGCCCCCAGTCTATGTCACAGAGGCCTACGAGCGGAGCGCTGACTACGCGCCCAGGACTCGCACTGCAAATCGCAGGGGCCCAACCCCAGTGGACTATAGCGGTACACCAACAAACGGCGCATCAATAGGACTGCACGGCCGCCCTGCTGATGAGTGGGCCCGGTACCCCGGCAGAAGATCGTGTGCAGCCGCACTCGCAAGAGGCGCGATCGGCGCCCAAAAACGAGGCGAACAACCAGCTGGGAAACTGGGTTGACTACAAGAGTGATATTCGGCGCTGGGTTCGTGGCGGCTCTCCGGTGCGCTGACCTGGCACTATAACGACCGGCTGTAGGGGATATCTCCTGCCCTCAGGGCCTGCACTCGAATTGGCATTTATAAACGCACAAGTGCAAACGCGAGCAGACAGAAAGGAATAACAGTGCTGAAGAACGCACGCAGCGCAGACGCCGGCAAAATAACCCCGGTGCAAGCACTGCAGCTTCACGCAATATCCCTCCCAGGAACTGTTGCTCGTACTCGCGCAGCCATGGGCAAGCCAGATAACAAACAGCCAAAACTGACATTTGAGAAGCGCAGCACGAGATATGGTGAAAGTGACCCGGCGCCGCAAACAACTGTCCCAGAGACGCAACTGGAAACAGAACAAGAGGACGACATAAAAACAATGTTCAAAGACGTAAAAGCATGCCTGAAAGATATCGACTCAAAACTCGACTCCCTCGCGGCACGCATGGACCAGGTTTCACGTAAGGTGGAGAAACATGAAAATAGATTGGACACACTGGAGACGCGAGTATCGGATCACGAAGATACCCAAACGGAAACTCGCGAACAGATGCTGCGTATGGACAAAGTGCTGGAAGTGATCAAACTACGCAATGAGGATTTAGAAGCGAGATCCTCGCGCAACAATGCGCCTTACGGGCATACCCGACCGACGAACATCACAAACATGGAAAAATATGTCGAGGGACTCCTAAAGGAATTGTTCGGGGCAGAACTGTCGCCCATGTTCCTTGTAGAGCGCGCCCACCGCACGCTCGGCCCGAGGCCACAGCCGGGTACCACCCCCAGAACCATATTGGCAAAAATATTAAATTACAGAGACAGGGACACTATTCTGAGGCTAGCACGAGAAAGAGGCACGCTCCAGTATCAAAATAATACAATAGCGTTCTACCCCGATTTCACACAACCTGTCCAGGCAGCCCGCAGGGAATTCATCCCCGCAAAAAGATCTTTCAACAAATAGGCACGAAATATGCTATGCTGTACCCGGCTAAACTGCGCGTGCAAACGGACGGCAAACCGGTGTTCTTTACAGCCGCAAAGGACGCACTAAAATTTGCAAAACAAAATGCCAGAAAGCTGCAAGACAAACCAAGGGATAAAGAATCTTCCTCGCAGGAGCAAACCAGTGACATTGAGTAATGTATGGCTGTTTGACTGTGCTGCGATGTCCGTGGTAGCTGTTCCTCCATGCCATTTTTCTGAAAATGCTTGACCCACCTAATGTGGTAATTGGAGCTCGCATGGATGTATAGGCATTTATAATGCTCGGCCACCCTGTTGTCTTCACGACAGGGCAGTACACCGGCAACGCCTTGCCCCCGCTGGGATGATTCACTACAGTTCCTTCTTAGGTAGCTTATTGGTTAAAGGGTGGGGTTTTGACAGGATACACGACCTAATTGGGGGTTGGTGTGGAGGGGGAGGGTAGGGTATCGTAGATTTTTTGTGTTATTGTATTTAACAGTTTGCTGCTCATTGGCAAGTGCTCTATATTCTTCACACGATCAGACTTCCACTGGACATATCACACATTACCCTAATAGTGCCATTACACACTGCAGGGTACCCATACTGCACAACCAAAGACAGGTCTGATAGAGAAATCGACAATCATAGGATACAGACACCCTCCAGCGGCCACATGTCTAATTTAACATGTCTCACATGGAACGTGCGTGGTCTGAACGACCACAGAAAAACGCGCCTACTTCTTTCCCAACTCAACTAGACATTCGGCTGCGATATGTCTCTTCAGGAGACCCATCTCAGGAGCATAGCCTGCGACAGGCTGAAATCCAACAGATGGGGCGAAGTATTCACCTCCTGTTACTCCAATTACTCCCGCGGAGTGGCCACATTAATTAAAAAAGGCACCCCTGGAGGACCTTGAAGGTGGTTAGTGATACGGAGGGGCGGTACGTACTGGCTCTGGGAATACTATTTCACCAGAAGGTTCTAAATGCTAATGTCTATGGGCCTAATGTGGACGACCCTCCTTCTTCCAGAAACTGTGGCACACCATACAATCAATGGGCGATGCGGCATTGCTATGGGGGAGATTTTAACACAGTAATGTCCCTGGGGACTGATAGAGTGGGAGCCTCCCGCACACATCACCCACAAGCCGCCGCTGTATTAAAACAACTAATGGAGGACTACGGTCTTGTAGATACCTGGCGAAGCCTTCACCCACACGACCGCGAAGGCACCTGCATTTCACAGCAACATAACGCATGGTCGCGACTGGACTTTTGGCTCATTTCTCCTGACTTGCACTCCTGGGTATCGGACGCATCCCACCACGCTCGCACACTCTCAGATCATTCCCCAGTTACCCTGTCCCTACACATACCCCTACCGTATCGCCAGCCCTTCACATGGCGCCTGCCACCTAATGCACTGCTGGATCCGGTATTTAAGGAAGAACTACATACACATATAACAGAATACTTTGATAAAAACACGGGATCTGTGGATTCGATCGGGACTCTGTGGGAGGCGTTTAAGGTGGTTGTTCGTGGACACTGCGTCGCGGGGCAAAACAGGGTACTAAGGGACATTAGGGACCGCCTTGGGCGTCTAGAGGCGGAGCTGCACACACTAGAACAACAATACTACATTACACCAGCAGCTGAGACGCTGGGGCACATTCGTGGTAAACTGACGGCCTACCAGGAGGAGGCAGAAAGAGAGGTAAAGTTCCTTCACAAATACGCTATCGCACGGAAATATGGGGAAGGGGACAGGCCCGGGAAGACACTGGTGAACCTATTGAAACCACCTAGGGGGGCCGCACTTATCACCGCACTCACCACCACCACGAACGAACTGGTACGCTCTCCCCAGACATCTTAGCCACCATGCACGACTCTCTACTCACAGCTCTACACGTCCCAGATTACACCCGCAACCCCGATGCTACAGGAATATTTGGACTCCATAGCACTTGTGTGGTTCACTAATGCCCACCGCGAATATTTTGACATACCATTCACAACCGACGATGTGCGCCGGGTCATAGGCGGTATGAGGGCAGACAGGGCTCCCGGACCAGATGGCCTCACCTCGCGCAATTTTATAAAGAATTTTCCGAGGACCTCGCCCCCCGTCTCCTGGCTGTCTACCAAGAGGCGCTTCAAAAGGAAATCCTACCAGATTCGATGAGAGAGGCGATTATTATCACTCTCCTCAAGCCAGACAAGGACCCACAGAAGAGCGAGTCTTACCGCCCACTCTCACTGATTAACCTAGACGCCAAAATCTTTGCAAAGCTTTTGGCTACCAGACTCCAACCACTGCTCCCGAAGATAGTCCTACCGACCAATCAGGCTTTATACCGGGCAGGGCGACCTCACATAACATCAGAACCCTATTCGGCTCCTGCATTACCTAACACCAACCCTACCCTCGGCTGCAGTGTTATTGGATGCCTCAAAGGCATTTGACTCACTGGAATGGGGATTTCAATTTCCTCTGCTCCAAAGGATAGGACTAAGCCCAGGCTTCCTGAAGCACATTCAACTCCTTTACACACAACCAACGGCGCGATTAAGGGTGAACGGGCTGATATCAGAGCCGATACACATAACCCGAGGCACTAGACAGGGGTGCCCCCTGTCGCCGCTCCTGTTTGCGATAGCGACAGAACCCCTAGCTGCGCGGCTGCGCCAACACCATGTGAACAGAGGGATTGGCCTTACCACCAGAGCACTCACGGTGTCCATGTATGCAGACGACATCACGCTGTACATGGTACATCCTAAAGACAACCTGGCCCCCATGACTAGGAGGTGATCCGCTTTGGTGGGCTCTCCGGAGTAAATATCAACTGGAGTAAATCTGTGATCCTCCCCCTTACATCTGATACGCAGAAATTTGACACTGAATATCCGTTAACATGGGCCTCTGAACCCATCCGATATCTGGGGGTGTGGCTCTACCAATGACCTGCATGAAATATGGAGGGCCAATTATGGAAGGGTAGTGACATGGATTGAGGAAAGGGTCCGGAGGTGGAAGACGCTTCCTCTTTCGCTGGCGGGCCGTATAGCAATAGCTAAAATGATAATATTGCCCAAACTGCTTTACCTGTTTGTGAATGCACCGCTCCCGATGCATTTTTTTAAACGCCTAAAATCGCTCATGATCGAGCTGATGGGGCTGGGGGTCAACCACGAATAGCCTGGGAAATTTTGACATTGCCTCAGGAGCAGGGAGGAATGGCGGCCCGGATTTTGCGCTGTACGCCTATAGCGCTCAGGCGCAATTTTTACACTTTTGGATCCACCCCACGCTATACCAACCACACGTGGCCATAGAAATAGACCGCGCCGCTCCCCTACCAATATCGACAGCCCTGTATCAGCCATATAAGTAAGCCCGGGCGTAGTTTGCGTAGTAGCACTTCACGTAGCTACGTGAAGTACAGCTTCAACTACACGTAGCTATGCAAATTGCGTAGTGCGTAGCTGTGTGCTTGACTGCACTGTACAATAATTACCAAAAGCAAACTTGTACAGTGCAAGTTAAGATAAAATAAATATCTCTGTCTTTATATGCTAAAATGCATATAGTCATTTCACTAAAGTGAAAACAAAAAAGTTAACAAGCAGTGAGAGAGGTGATGATTTTGGTATCCTCACTAACTTAGGGAGAGAACCAACAACCAAGCAGATGTCTTGAAAACAAAAAGCACATCTTATTGAACGATTCCTCCTAGGACCACCCCAAGCACAGTTATGGGCAAAAATACAATCAACCAAAGGCCTGCAAAGCATTATGGGACGAGATTAGCAGTGGGCAGTGAATATTATAGTGTCCAATATCAAAATAATTCTACAAAGAGCTGCAGTTCAACTAGTCGTCACTGGGTGTCGTCCCTCAAGAGTGAAATGCAAAAGTATTGAAAACCTTTCATGAAGCTTTTGCATTTGACTCGTGAGGGACTACTACCCAGTGACGAACTAGTTGAACTGCAACCTTTGTAGAATTATTTTGATATTGGACACTATAATATTCACTGCCCACTGCTAATCTCGTCCCATAATGCTTTGCAGGGCCTTTGGTTGGGATTGTATTTTTGCCCATAACTGTGCTTGGGGTGGTCCTAGGAGGAAGGGACCACCATTGAATCGTTCACATGATATGCTTTTTGTGTTCAAGGCATCTGCTTGGTCCTCCCCCTAGGTTAGGGGGACTCCAAAATCATCACCTCTCTCATTGCTTGATATGTCAAAATTCATTTTTGTGAATTGGTTATATGCTTTTTAGCATAAAAAATTGCTTTATCAAAGCATTTGAAGGAGTTTGTTATTATTATTAAGCCTGGGCGTAGTGCTAGCTGTGTGCTTGACTCACTGCACTGTACAATAATTACCAAAAGCAAACTTGTACAGTGCAAGTTAAGATAAAATAAATATCTCTGTCTTTATATGCTAAAATTGCATATAGTCATTTCACTAAAGTGAAAACAAAAGCAGTGAGAGAGGTGATGATTTTGGTATCCTCGCTAACTTAGGGAGAGAACCAAGCAGATGTCTTGAAAACAAAAAGCACATCTTATTGAATGATTAGTGGTGGTCCCATCCTCTTAGGACCACTCCAAGCACAGTTATGGGCAAAAATACAATCCCAACTGAGCCCTGCAAAGCATATGGGACGAGATTACAGTGGGCAGTGAATATTATAGTGTCCACATATCAAAATGATGCTAGAGCTGCAGTTCAACTAGTCGGTCACTGGGTGTCGTCCCTCACGAGTCAAATGCAAAAGCTTCATGAAAGGTTTTCTAATACTTTTGCATTTCACTCTTGAGGGACGACACCCAGTGACGACTAGTTGAACTGCAGCTCTTTGTAGAATTATTTTGATATTGGACACTATAATATTCACTGCCCACTGCTAATCTCGTCCCATAATGCTTTGCAGGGCCTTTGGTTGGGATTGTATTTTTGCCCATAACTGTGCTTGGGGTGGTCCTAGGAGGAAGGGACCACCATTGAATCGTTCACATGATATGCTTTTGTGTTCAAGGCATCTGCTTGGTCCTCCCCCTAGGTTAGGGGGACTCCAAAATCATCACCTCTCTCATTGCTTGATATTTTATTGTCAACATTCATTTTTGTGAATTGGTTATATGCTTTTTAGCATAAAAAATTGCTTTATCAAAGCATTTGAAGGAGTTTATTATACTCCTGCTACGCTACGTTTATTAGTACAGTTATTCACTCTGCTACGTGCAATTTGCGTAGTGCGTAGTAGCACAAACTTTGCATGCTTCGTGAGCGTAGCAAAGTATTATGCCCAGGGTTACATATAAGCGCCCGTGCGGAGAAATAGATACTGTACAGGTTCTGAGATGGGCCTGGGAAGGTATTCGTAAAAGAGCACACTTGGAGATACTATATGCTCCGTCTATGGCCCTTTTCAATAATCCTATGTTTCCCCCTCTCATGGAACGCAAAGCACAGGAACGCGCAAACGTACATAACATAACAGTGAGCGGGATCTGTTCCCAGAAGACACTTTTCTTACACTTCAACATATGTGTTACCCTGCAGAGCCCTCAGCACTTGACATGTTGCTGTACTATCAACTCCGCGCATCCTGCAAGCATAAATTCCCCACCTTTCCGGGGCCTCCGCCTCCTGCCGGCGCTTGAGAATCTACTGACGGTGGAATCGGGACATAAACTCATATCACGCATCTACAGACACACTCAAAAGACCTCTCCAATCATAATCCCCCCTCCCGTGCGGCTTGGGACGTGGAGCTGGGTACGCCTCTCACGGATGAACAGTGGCGGCTCAGCTGTCAACAGTTGAGGCGCCTTTCGCCCACTACCGCCTCAGGCTCATCCACTTCAAATACTTGCATCGATTTTATCGCACCCCCATACACTTGCATAAAATGGGACTAAGGGAAGATGATTGCTGCTGGAAATGCGGCACCCCACTCGCCACCTTCCTGCACTTAGCCTGGAGCTGCAGACCCATAGCCAACTTCTGGCTTGAAGTCTATAAGCATATTAAAGATATTGTCGGCTTGGATCTTCCACTTACGCCTTGCGGCTCTACTGGGGGTGCTGGAGACGGTGCCCCCTAAATCACGTAAACTACCAGCAATGCTCCTCCTGATGGCCAAACGTCAGATAGCTTTACACTGGGGGGCAACTAGGCCCCCGCTTACGAAAGACTGGATCACACAGGTCACATATTGTAAGACACAGCTGGCCACCTATTGGGAACTCCAGCCGACCAGGTCCCGACCTACAGACATCTGGGAACCGTTTGTCACTTGGTTAAATGCTAGAATGACGGACGATCAAAGTATGGACTCCTTGTTATGTGCCACCGCTGCGCCATGTCTGGGATTGCAAAATATGAATTTGTTGTGGGGAGCGGGGTTGAGATGCTCCGTTGCGAAAGTGTAAGCCATGATGCTCTAGATGGTAGACAACATTTGACAGGCTTTCCAGTGGTGGACTCGTGTGACTGGTGGATATGTCGGATCAAACTATTACAGTATAGCACTGCAATGTATGTTGATTTTCACTTTTTGTATTGTTTTTGTTATGAAAATGAAATAAAAAGCAATTTAAAAAAAATAGAAAGAGGCAAGAGAAATGCAAAAAGAGGCAAAAGAAGTAGAGGAAGAAAGGTGCAGAAAAAGGCAAGAGAAGTGCAGAAAGAGGAAGAAAGTTGCAGAAACAAGCAAGAGAAGTACTGAAAGAACAAGAGAAGTGCAGAAAGAAGCAAGATAGGTGCACAAAGAAGAAAGAGAAATGATGAAAGAGGCAAAAGAGTGGCAGAAAAAAGCAAGAGAGGTGCAGAAAGAGGCAAAAGAAGTGCAGAAAGAGGCAAGAGAGGGGCAGAAAGAAGCAAGAGAAGTGCAGAAAGAAGGAAGAGAGGTACAGAAATAGAAAGAAAGGTGTCAAAAGAGGAAGAAAGGTGCAGAAAGAGGAAGAAAGGTACAGAAAGAAGCAAGAGAAGTTCAGAAAGAAGCAAGAGATGTACAGAAAGAAGCAAGAGAGGTGCAGATAGCAGAAAGAGAGGTACAGAAATAGAAAGAAAGGTGTCGAAAGAGGAAGATAGGTGCAGAAAGAGGAAGAAAGGCACAGAAAGAAGCGAAAGAAGTGAAGAAAGAAGCAAGAGAGGTGCATAAAGAAGCAAGAGAGGTGCAGAAAGAAGATAGTGAGATGCATAAGGAATCAAGTGAGGTACAGAAAGAGGCAAGAGGGTTGAAGAAGGAAGCAAGAGAAGTGCAGAAAGAGGAAGACTGGTACAGAAAGAAGGAAGAGAGGAGCAGAAAGAGGGAGAGAAGTCCAGAAAGAGGAAGAAAGGTGCAGAAAGAAGCAAGGGACATGTAGAAAGAAGGAAGAGAGGTGCAGAAAGAAGCAAGAGAAGTGCAGAAAGAGGAAGAAAGTTGCAGAAAGAAGGAAGAGAAGTGCAGGAAGAAGCAAGATAGGTGCAGAAAGAAGCAAGAGAAGTGATGAAGGAGGCAAAAGAGGGGCAGAAAGAAGCAAGAGAAATTATGCATAAAGAGGCAGGAGAAGTACTGAAAGAGGAAGACAGGTGCAGAAAGAAGCAAGAGATGTGCAGAAAGAGGCAAGAGAAGTGCAGAAAGAGGAAGAAAGATGCAGAAAGAATCAAGAGATGTGTAGAAAGAAGCAAGAGAGGTGCAGAAAGAAGAGAGTGAGGCTCAGAAAGAAGCGAGTGAGGTGCAGAAAGAGGCATGATAGCTGCAGAAAGAAGCAATAGAAGTACATAAAGAAGCAATAGATGTGCAGAAAGAAGTAAGAGAGGTCCAGAAAGATGGAAGGGAGGTGCAGAAAGAAGCAAGAGAAATGCAGAAAGAGGCAAGAGAAGTGCAGAAAGAGGAAGAAATGTGCGGAAAGAAGCAAGAGAGGTACAGAAAGAAGCAAGAGGGGTGCAGAAATAAGCAAGAGAGGTGCAGAAAGAGGCAAGAGCGGTGCAGAAAGAGGAAGAAAGGTACAGAAAGAAGCAAGAGAAGTGCAGAAAGAGGGAAAAGAAATGCAAAAAGAGGCAAAAGAAGTGCAGAAAGAGGAAGAAAGGTGCAGAAAGAGGCAAGAGAAGTGATGAAAGAGGCAAACGAGGGGCAGAAAGAAGCAAGAGAGGTGCAGAAAGAGGCATAAGAAGTGCAGAAAGAGGCAAGAGAGGTGCAGAAAGAGGAAGAAAGGTATAGAAAGAAGCAAGAGAAGTGCAGAAAGAGGGAAGAGAAATGCAAAAAGAGGCAAAAGAAGTGCAGAAAGAGGAAGAAAGGTGCAGAAAGAGGTAAGAGAAGTGCAGAAAGAAGCAAGATAGGTGCAAAAAGAAGCAAGAGAAGTGATGAAAGAGGCAAACGAGGGGCAGAAAGAAGCAAGAGAGGTGCAGAAAGAGGCATAAGAAGTGCAGAAAGAGGCACGAGAGGTGCAGAAAGAGGCAAGAGAGGTGCAGAAATAGGAAAAAAGGTGTTGAAAGAGGAAGAAAGGTTCAGAAAGAAGAAGAACGGTGCGGAAAGAAGCCTGAGACGTGCATAAAGAAGCAAGAGAGGTGCATAAAGAAGCAAGAGAGGTACAGAAAGAAGAGACTGAGGTGCAGATAGATGCAAGAGAGGTACAGAAAGAAGCAAGAGAGGTGCATAAAGAAGCAAGAGACGTGCAGAAAGAAGAGAGTGAGGTGCAGAAAGAAGGAGGTGAGGTGCAGAAAGAGTGAAGAGAGGTGCAGAAAGAAGCAAAAGAAGTGCAGAAAGAGGAAGACTGGGACAGAAAGAAGGAAGAGAATGGCAGAAGGAGGCAATACAAGTGCAGAAAGAGGCAAGAGGAGTGCAGAAAGAGGTAATAGAGGTGTAGAAAGAAGCAATAGAGATGCAGAAAGAGGCAGGGAAGTGCAGAAAGAGGAAGAAAGGTGCAGAAAGAAGCAAGAGAAGTGCAGAAAGAAGCAAAGAGAGGTGCAGAAAGAAGCAAGAGAGGTACAAAAAGAGAAAGAAAGAAGTAGAAAGAGGCAAGAGAAGAACAGAAAGAGGCAAGAGAAGTACAGAAAGAGGAAGAAAGGTGCAGAAAGAAGGAAGAGAAGTGCAGAAAGAGGTAAGAACAGTGCAGAAAGAGGAAGAAAGGTGCAGAATGAAGCAAGAGAAATACAGAAAGAGGAAGAAATGTGCATAAAGAAGCAAGAGAAATACAGAAAGAAGAAGAAAGGTGCATACAGAAGCAAGAGAAATGCATAAAGAGGCAGGAGAAGTACTGAAAGAGGAAGATATGTGCAGAAAGAAGCAAGGAATGTATAGAAAGGAGCAAGAGAAGTGAAGGAAGAAGAGAGTGAGGCTCGGAAAGAAGCAAGTGAGGTGCAGAAAGAGGCAAGATTGCTGCAGAAAGAAGCAAGAGAAGTGCAGAAAGAAGCAAGAGGAGTGCAGAAAGAGGAAGAATGGTGTAGGAAGAAGAAAGAGAAGTCCTGAAAGAGGCAATAGATGTGCAGAAAGAAGCAAGAGAGGTCCAGAAAAAGGCAAGTGACATGCAGAAAGAAGCAAGAGAGGTCCAGAAAGAGGCAAGAGAAGTGCAGAAAGAAGCAAGAGCAGTGCAGAAAGAGGCAAGAGAGGTATAGAAAGAAGCAATAGAGATTCAGAAAGAGGGAGAGAAGTGCAGAAAGAGAAAGAAAGGTACAGAAAGAAGCAAGAGAAGTACATAAAGAAGCAAGGAGATGTGCAGAAAGCAGCAAGAGATGTGCAGAAAGAGGAAGAAAGGTGCAGAAAGAGGCAAGAGAAGCACAGAAAGAGGAAGAAAGGTGCAGAAAGAAGCAAAACAAGTGCAGAAAGAGGTAAGAGAAGTGAAGAAAGAGGAAGAAAGGTTCAGAAAGAAGCAAGAGAAATGCAGAAAGAGGAAGAAATGTGCAGAAAGAAGCAAGAGAAGTGCAGAAAGAGGTAAGAGAAGTGCAGACAGAAGAAGAAAGGTGCAGAAAAAAGCAAGAGAAATGATGCATAAAGAGGCAGGAGAAGTACTGAAAGAGGAAGACAGGTGCAGAAAGAAGCAAGAGATGTGCAGAACGAGGCAAGAGAAGTGCAGAAAGAGGAAGAAAGATGCAGAAAGAATCAAGAGATGTGTAGAAAGCAGCAAGAGAGGTGCAGAAAGAAGAGAGTGAGGCTCAGAAAGAAGCGACTGAGGTGCAGAAAGAGGCATGATAGCTGCAGAAAGAAGCAATATAAGTACATAAAGAAGCAATAGATGTGCAGAAAGAAGTAAGAGAGGTCCAGAAAGATGGAAGGGAGGTGCAGAAAGAAGCAAGAGACATGCAGAAAGAGGCAAGAGAAGTGCAGAAAGAGGAAGAAATGTGTGGAAAGAAGCAAGAGAGGTACAGAAAGAAGCAAGAGGGGTGCAGAAATAAGCGAGAGAGGAGCAGAAAGAGGCAAGAGCGGTGCAGAAAGAGGAATAAAGGTACAGAAAGAAGCAAGAGAAGTGCAGAAAGAGGGAAAAGAAATGCAAAAAGAGGCAAAAGAAGTGCAGAAAGACAAAGAAAGGTGCAGAAAGAGGCAAGAGATGTGATGAAAGAGGCAAACGAGGGGCAGAAAGAAGTAAGAGAGGTGCAGAAAGAGGCATAAGAAGTGCAGAAAGAGGCAAGAGAGGTGCAGAAAGAGGCAAGAGAAGTACAGAAATAGGAAAAAAGGTGTTGAAAGGTGCAGAAAGAGGAAGAAAGGTGCGGAAAGAAGCCTGAGAAGTGCATAAAGAAGCAAGAGAGGTACAGAAAGAAGCAAGAGAGGTACAGAAAGAAGAGAGTGAGGTGCAGATGGACGCAAGAGAGGTGCATAAAGAAGCAAGAGACGTGCAGAAAGAAGAGAGTGAGGTGCAGAAAGAAGCAAGAGAGGTGCATAAAGAAGCAAGAAACGTGCATAAAGAAGCAAGAGACGTGTAAAAAGAAGAGACTGAGGTGCATAAAGAAGGAGGTGAGGTGCAGAAAGAGTGAAGAGAGTTGCAGAAAGAAGCAAAAGAAGTGCAGAATGAGGAAGACAGGGCAGAAAGAAGGAAGAGAATGACAGAAGGAGGCAATACAAGTGCAGAAAGAGGCAAGAGGAGTGCAGAAAGAGGTAAAGGAGGTGTAGAAATAAGCAATAGAGATGCAGAAAGAGGCAGAGAAGTGCAGAAAGAGGAAGAAAGGTACAGAAAGAAGCAAGAGAAGTGCAGAAAGAAGCAAAGAGAGGTGCAGAAAGAAGCAAGAGAGGTACAAAAAGAGGAAGAAAGGAGAAGAAAGAGGCAAGAGAAGTACAGAAAGAAGCAAGAGAAATACAGAAAGAGGAAGAAATGTGCAGAAAGAAGCAAGAGAAGTGCAGAAAGAGGTAAGAGAAGTGCAGAAAGAAGAAGAAAGGTGCATAAAGAAGCAAGAGAAATGCATAAAGAGGCAGGAGAAGTACTGAAAGAGGAAGATAGGGGCAGAAAGAAGCAAGAGATGTGCAGAAAGAGGAAGAAAGTTACAGAAAGAAGCAAGGAATGTGTAGAAAGGAGCAAGAGAGGTGCAGGAAGAAGCGAGTGAGGCTCGGAAAGAAGCGAGTGAGGTGCAGAAAGAGGCAAGATAGCTGCAGAAAGCAGCAAGAGAAGTGCAGAAAGAAGCAAAGAGAGGTGCAGAAAGAAGCAAGAGAGGTACAAAAAGAGGAAGAAAGAGGCAAGAGAAGTACAGAAAGAGGCAAGAGAAGTACAGAAAGATTAAGAAAGGTGCAGAAAGAAGGAAGAGAAGTGCAGAAAGAGGTAAGAACAGTGCAGAAAGAGGAAGAAAGGTGCAGAAAGAAGCAAGAAAAATACAGAAAGAGGAAGAAATGTGCAGAAAGAAGCAAGAGAAGTGCAGAAAGAGGTAAGAGAAGTACAGAAAAAAGAAGAAAGGTGCATAAAGAAGCAAGAGAAATGCATAAAGAGGCAGGAGAAGTACCGAAAGAGGAAGATAGGTGCAGAAAGAAGCAAGAGATGTGCAGAAAGAAGAAGAAAGTTGCAGAAAGAAGCAAGGAATGCATAGAAAGGAGCAAGAGAGGTGCAGGAAGAAGAGAGTGAGGCTCGGAAAGAAGCGAGTGAGGTGCAGAAAGAGGCAAGATAGCTGCAGAAAGAAGCAAGAGAAGTGCAGAAAGAAGCAAGAGAAGTGCAGAAAGAGGAAGAATGGTGTAGGAAGAAGAAAGAGAAATCCTGAAAGAGGCAATAGATATGCAGAAAGAAGCAAGAGAGGTCCAGAAAGATGGAAGAGAAGTGCAGAAAGAAGGAAGAGAAGTGCAGAAAGATGCAAGAGAAGTGCAGAAAGGGGAAGAAATGTATAGAAAGAAGCAAGAGAGGTACAGAAAAAAGCAAGAGGGGTGCAGAAATAAGCAAGAGGGGTGCAGAAAGAGATAGAGAGGTACAGAAAGAAGCAAGTGAAGTCTAGAAAGAGACAAGAGAAATGCAAAAAGAGGCAAAAGACGTAGAGGAAGAAAGGTGCAGAAAAAGGCAAGAGAAGTGCAGAAAGAGGAAGAAAGTTGCAGAAACAAGCAAGAGAAGTACTGAAAGAACAAGAGAAGTGCAGAAAGAAGCAAGATAGGTGCACAAAGAAGAAAGAGAAATGATGAAAGAGGCAAAAGAGTGGCAGAACAAAGCAAGAGAGGTGCAGAAAGAGGCAAAAGAAGTGCAGAAAGAGGCAAGAGAGGGGCAGAAAGAAGCAAGAGAAGTGCAGAAAGAAGGAAGAGAGGTACAGAAATAGAAAGAAAGGTGTCAAAAGAGGAAGAAAGGTGCAGAAAGAGGAAGAAAGGTACAGAAAGAAGCAAGAGAAGTTCAGAAAGAAGCAAGAGATGTACAGAAAGAAGCAAGAGAGGTGCAGATAGCAGAAAGAGAGGTACAGAAATAGAAAGAAAGGTGTCGAAAGAGGAAGATAGGTGCAGAAAGAGGAAGAAAGGCACAGAAAGAAGCGAAAGAAGTGAAGAAAGAAGCAAGAGAGGTGCATAAAGAAGCAAGAGAGGTGCAGAAAGAAGATAGTGAGATGCATAAGGAATCAAGTGAGGTACAGAAAGAGGCAAGAGGGTTGAAGAAGGAAGCAAGAGAAGTGCAGAAAGAGGAAGACTGGTACAGAAAGAAGGAAGAGAGGAGCAGAAAGAGGGAGAGAAGTCCAGAAAGAGGAAGAAAGGTGCAGAAAGAAGCAAGGGACATGTAGAAAGAAGGAAGAGAGGTGCAGAAAGAAGCAAGAGAAGTGCAGAAAGAGGAAGAAAGTTGCAGAAAGAAGGAAGAGAAGTGCAGGAAGAAGCAAGATAGGTGCAGAAAGAAGCAAGAGAAGTGATGAAGGAGGCAAAAGAGGGGCAGAAAGAAGCAAGAGAAATTATGCATAAAGAGGCAGGAGAAGTACTGAAAGAGGAAGACAGGTGCAGAAAGAAGCAAGAGATGTGCAGAAAGAGGCAAGAGAAGTGCAGAAAGAGGAAGAAAGATGCAGAAAGAATCAAGAGATGTGTAGAAAGAAGCAAGAGAGGTGCAGAAAGAAGAAAGTGAGGCTCAGAAAGAAGCGAGTGAGGTGCAGAAAGAGGCATGATAGCTGCAGAAAGAAGCAATAGAAGTACATAAAGAAGCAATAGATGTGCAGAAAGAAGTAAGAGAGGTCCAGAAAGATGGAAGGGAGGTGCAGAAAGAAGCAAGAGAAATGCAGAAAGAGGCAAGAGAAGTGCAGAAAGAGGAAGAAATGTGCGGAAAGAAGCAAGAGAGGTACAGAAAGAAGCAAGAGGGGTGCAGAAATAAGCAAGAGAGGTGCAGAAAGAGGCAAGAGCGGTGCAGAAAGAGGAAGAAAGGTACAGAAAGAAGCAAGAGAAGTGCAGAAAGAGGGAAAAGAAATGCAAAAAGAGGCAAAAGAAGTGCAGAAAGAGGAAGAAAGGTGCAGAAAGAGGCAAGAGAAGTGATGAAAGAGGCAAACGAGGGGCAGAAAGAAGCAAGAGAGGTGCAGAAAGAGGCATAAGAAGTGCAGAAAGAGGCAAGAGAGGTGCAGAAAGAGGAAGAAAGGTATAGAAAGAAGCAAGAGAAGTGCAGAAAGAGGGAAGAGAAATGCAACAAGAGGCAAAAGAAGTGCAGAAAGAGGAAGAAAGGTGCAGAAAGAGGTAAGAGAAGTGCAGAAAGAAGCAAGATAGGTGCAAAAAGAAGCAAGAGAAGTGATGAAAGAGGCAAACGAGGGGCAGAAAGAAGCAAGAGAGGTGCAGAAAGAGGCATAAGAAGTGCAGAAAGAGGCACGAGAGGTGCAGAAAGAGGCAAGAGAGGTGCAGAAATAGGAAAAAAGGTGTTGAAAGAGGAAGAAAGGTTCAGAAAGAAGAAGAACGGTGCGGAAAGAAGCCTGAGAAGTGCATAAAGAAGCAAGAGAGGTGCATAAAGAAGCAAGAGAGGTACAGAAAGAAGAGACTGAGGTGCAGATAGATGCAAGAGAGGTGCAGAAAGAAGCAAGAGAGGTGCATAAAGAAGCAAGAGACGTGCAGAAAGAAGAGAGTGAGGTGCAGAAAGAAGGAGGTGAGGTGCAGAAAGAGTGAAGAGAGGTGCAGAAAGAAGCAAAAGAAGTGCAGAAAGAGGAAGACTGGGACAGAAAGAAGGAAGAGAATGGCAGAAGGAGGCAATACAAGTGCAGAAAGAGGCAAGAGGAGTGCAGAAAGAGGTAATAGAGGTGTAGAAAGAAGCAATAGAGATGCAGAAAGAGGCAGGGAAGTGCAGAAAGAGGAAGAAAGGTGCAGAAAGAAGCAAGAGAAGTGCAGAAAGAAGCAAAGAGAGGTGCAGAAAGAAGCAAGAGAGGTACAAAAAGAGAAAGAAAGAAGTAGAAACAGGCAAGAGAAGAACAGAAAGAGGCAAGAGAAGTACAGAAAGAGGAAGAAAGGTACAGAAAGAAGGAAGAGAAGTGCAGAAAGAGGTAAGAACAGTGCAGAAAGAGGAAGAAAGGTGCAGAATGAAGCAAGAGAAATACAGAAAGAGGAAGAAATGTGCATAAAGAAGCAAGAGAAATACAGAAAGAAGAAGAAAGGTGCATACAGAAGCAAGAGAAATGCATAAAGAGGCAGGAGAAGTACTGAAAGAGGAAGATATGTGCAGAAAGAAGCAAGGAATGTATAGAAAGAAGCAAGAGAAGTGAAGGAAGAAGAGAGTGAGGCTCGGAAAGAAGCAAGTGAGGTGCAGAAAGAGGCAAGATTGCTGCAGAAAGAAGCAAGAGAAGTGCAGAAAGAAGCAAGAGGAGTGCAGAAAGAGGAAGAATGGTGTAGGAAGAAGAAAGAGAAGTCCTGAAAGAGGCAATAGATGTGCAGAAAGAAGCAAGAGAGGTCCAGAAAAAGGCAAGTGACATGCAGAAAGAAGCAAGAGAGGTCCAGAAAGAGGCAAGAGAAGTGCAGAAAGAAGCAAGAGCAGTGCAGAAAGAGGCAAGAGAGGTGTAGAAAGAAGCAATAGAGATGCAGAAAGAGGGAGAGAAGTGCAGAAAGAGAAAGAAAGGTACAGAAAGAAGCAAGAGAAGTACATAAAGAAGCAAGGAGATGTGCAGAAAGCAGCAAGAGATGTGCAGAAAGAGGAAGAAAGGTGCAGAAAGAGGCAAGAGAAGCACAGAAAGAGGAAGAAAGGCGCAGAAAGAAGCAAAACAAGTGCAGAAAGAGGTAAGAGAAGTGAAGAAAGAGGAAGAAAGGTTCAGAAAGAAGCAAGTGAAATGCAGAAAGAGGAGGAAATGTGCAGAAAGAAGCAAGAGAAGTGCAGAAAGAGGTAAGAGAAGTGCAGACAGAAGAAGAAGAAAGGTGCAGAAAAAAGCAAGAGAAATGATGCATAAAGAGGCAGGAGAAGTACTGAAAGAGGAAGACAGGTGCAGAAAGAAGCAAGAGATGTGCAGAACGAGGCAAGAGAAGTGCAGAAAGAGGAAGAAAGATGCAGAAAGAATCAAGAGATGTGTAGAAAGCAGCAAGAGAGGTGCAGAAAGAAGAGAGTGAGGCTCAGAAAGAAGCGACTGAGGTGCAGAAAGAGGCATGATAGCTGCAGAAAGAAGCAATATAAGTACATAAAGAAGCAATAGATGTGCAGAAAGAAGTAAGAGAGGTCCAGAAAGATGGAAGGGAGGTGCAGAAAAAAGCAAGAGATGTGCAGAAAGAGGCAAGAGAAGTGCAGAAAGAGGAAGAAATGTGTGGAAAGAAGCAAGAGAGGTACAGAAAGAAGCAAGAGGGATGCAGAAATAAGCGAGAGAGGAGCAGAAAGAGGCAAGAGCGGTGCAGAAAGAGGAATAAAGGTACAGAAAGAAGCAAGAGAAGTGCAGAAAGAGGGAAAAGAAATGCAAAAAGAGGCAAAAGAAGTGCAGAAAGAGGAAGAAAGGTGCAGAAAGAGGCAAGAGAAGTGATGAAAGAGGCAAACGAGGGGCAGAAAGAAGTAAGAGAGGTGCAGAAAGAGGCATAAGAAGTGCAGAAAGAGGCAAGAGAGGTGCAGAAAGAGGCAAGAGAGGTACAGAAATAGGAAAAAAGGTGTTGAAAGGTGCAGAAAGAGGAAGAAAGGTACGGAAAGAAGCCTGAGAAGTGCATAAAGAAGCAAGAGAGGTACAGAAAGAAGCAAGAGAGGTACAGAAAGAAGAGAGTGAGGTGCAGATGGACGCAAGAGAGGTGCATAAAGAAGCAAGAGACGTGCAGAAAGAAGAGAGTGAGGTGCAGAAAGAAGCAAGAGAGGTGCATAAAGAAGCAAGAAACGTGCATAAAGAAGCAAGAGACGTGTAAAAAGAAGAGACTGAGGTGCATAAAGAAGGAGGTGAGGTGCAGAAAGAGTGAAGAGAGTTGCAGAAAGAAGCAAAAGAAGTGCAGAATGAGGAAGACAGGGCAGAAAGAAGGAAGAGAATGACAGAAGGAGGCAATACAAGTGCAGAAAGAGGCAAGAGGAGTGCAGAAAGAGGTAAAGGAGGTGTAGAAATAAGCAATAGAGATGCAGAAAGAGGCAGAGAAGTGCAGAAAGAGGAAGAAAGGTACAGAAAGAAGCAAGAGAAGTGCAGAAAGAAGCAAAGAGAGGTGCAGAAAGAAGCAAGAGAGGTACAAAAAGAGGAAGAAAGGAGAAGAAAGAGGCAAGAGAAGTACAGAAAGAAGCAAGAGAAATACAGAAAGAGGAAGAAATGTGCAGAAAGAAGCAAGAGAAGTGCAGAAAGAGGTAAGAGAAGTGCAGAAAGAAGAAGAAAGGTGCATAAAGAAGCAAGAGAAATGCATAAAGAGGCAGGAGAAGTACTGAAAGAGGAAGATAGGGGCAGAAAGAAGCAAGAGATGTGCAGAAAGAGGAAGAAAGTTACAGAAAGAAGCAAGGAATGTGTAGAAAGGAGCAAGAGAGGTGCAGGAAGAAGCGAGTGAGGCTCGGAAAGAAGCGAGTGAGGTGCAGAAAGAGGCAAGATAGCTGCAGAAAGCAGCAAGAGAAGTGCAGAAAGAAGCAAAGAGAGGTGCAGAAAGAAGCAAGAGAGGTACAAAAAGAGGAAGAAAGAGGCAAGAGAAGTACAGAAAGAGGCAAGAGAAGTACAGAAAGATTAAGAAAGGTGCAGAAAGAAGGAAGAGAAGTGCAGAAAGAGGTAAGAACAGTGCAGAAAGAGGAAGAAAGGTGCAGAAAGAAGCAAGAAAAATACAGAAAGAGGAAGAAATGTGCAGAAAGAAGCAAGAGAAGTGCAGAAAGAGGTAAGAGAAGTACAGAAAAAAGAAGAAAGGTGCATAAAGAAGCAAGAGAAATGCATAAAGAGGCAGGAGAAGTACCGAAAGAGGAAGATAGGTGCAGAAAGAAGCAAGAGATGTGCAGAAAGAAGAAGAAAGTTGCAGAAAGAAGCAAGGAATGCATAGAAAGGAGCAAGAGAGGTGCAGGAAGAAGAGAGTGAGGCTCGGAAAGAAGCGAGTGAGGTGCAGAAAGAGGCAAGATAGCTGCAGAAAGAAGCAAGAGAAGTGCAGAAAGAAGCAAGAGAAGTGCACAAAGAGGAAGAATGGTGTAGGAAGAAGAAAGAGAAATCCTGAAAGAGGCAATAGATATGCAGAAAGAAGCAAGAGAGGTCCAGAAAGATGGAAGAGAAGTGCAGAAAGAAGGAAGAGAAGTGCAGAAAGATGCAAGAGAAGTGCAGAAAGGGGAAGAAATGTATAGAAAGAAGCAAGAGAGGTACAGAAAAAAGCAAGAGGGTGCAGAAATAAGCAAGAGGGGTGCAGAAAGAGATAGAGAGGTACAGAAAGAAGCAAGTGAAGTCTAGAAAGAGGCAAGAGAAATGCAAAAAGAGGCAAAAGAAGTAGAGGAAGAAAGGTGCAGAAAAAGGCAAGAGAAGTGCAGAAAGAGGAAGAAAGTTGCAGAAACAAGCAAGAGAAGTACTGAAAGAACAAGAGAAGTGCAGAAAGAAGCAAGATAGGTGCACAAAGAAGAAAGAGAAATGATGAAAGAGGCAAAAGAGTGGCAGAAAAAAGCAAGAGAGGTGCAGAAAGAGGCAAAAGAAGTGCAGAAAGAAGGAAGAGAGGTACAGAAATAGAAAGAAAGGTGTCAAAAGAGGAAGAAAGGTGCAGAAAGAGGAAGAAAGGTACAGAAAGAAGCAAGAGAAGTTCAGAAAGAAGCAAGAGATGTACAGAAAGAAGCAAGAGAGGTGCAGATAGCAGAAAGAGAGGTACAGAAATAGAAAGAAAGGTGTCGAAAGAGGAAGATAGGTGCAGAAAGAGGAAGAAAGGCACAGAAAGAAGCGAAAGAAGTGAAGAAAGAAGCAAGAGAGGTGCATAAAGAAGCAAGAGAGGTGCAGAAAGAAGATAGTGAGATGCATAAGGAATCAAGTGAGGTACAGAAAGAGGCAAGAGGGTTGAAGAAGGAAGCAAGAGAAGTGCAGAAAGAGGAAGACTGGTACAGAAAGAAGGAAGAGAGGAGCAGAAAGAGGGAGAGAAGTCCAGAAAGAGGAAGAAAGGTGCAGAAAGAAGCAAGGGACATGTAGAAAGAAGGAAGAGAGGTGCAGAAAGAAGCAAGAGAAGTGCAGAAAGAGGAAGAAAGTTGCAGAAAGAAGCAAGAGAAGTGCAGAAAGAAGCAAGATAGGTGCAGAAAGAAGCAAGAGAAGTGATGAAAGAGGCAAAAGAGGGGCAGAAAGAAGCAAGAGAGGTGCAGAAAGAGGCAAAAGAAGTGCAGAAAGAGGCAAGAGAGGTGCAGAAAGAAGCAAGAGAGGTTCAGAAAGAGGCAAGAGAAGTGCAGAAAGAAGCAAGGGAACAGCAAAAAAGGGAGAAAGATGCAGAAAGAGGAAGAAAGGTACAGAAAGAAGAACAAAGGCATAGAAAGAAGCAAGAGAGGTGCAGAAAGAAGCAAGAGATGTAAAGAAATAGAAAGAAAGGTGTCAAAAGAGGAAGAAAGGTGCAGAAAGAGGAAGACAGGCACAGAAAGAAGCAAGAAAAGTGCAGAAAGAAGCAAGAGAGGTGCATAAAGAAGCAAAAGAGGTGAAGATAGAAGAGAGTGAGATGCAGAAGGAATCCAGTCAGGTGCAGAAAGAGGCAAGAGAGGTGAATAAGGAAGCAAGAGAATTGCAGAAAGAGGAAGACTGGTGCAGAAAGAAGGAAGAGAGGAGCAGAAAGAGGCAGAGAAGTCCAGAAAGAAGCAAGATAGGTACAGAAAGATGCAAAAGAAGTGCAGAAAGAGGCAAGAGAGGTGCAGAAAGAGGAAAGAGAGGTGCAGAAATAGGAAGAAAGGTGCAGAAAGAGGAAGAAAGGTACAGAAAGAAGCCTGAGAAGTGCATAAAGAAGCAAGAGAGGTGCATAAAGAAGCAAGAGAGGTGCAGAAAGAAGAGAGTGAGGTGCAGATAGACGCAAGAGAAGTGCAGAAAGAAGTAAGAGAAGTGCAGAAAAAAGCAAGAGAGGTTCATAGAGAAGCAAGAGACGTGCAGAAAGAAGAGAGTGAGGGGCAGAAAGAAGGAGGTGATGTGCAGAAAGAGTGAAGAGAGGTGCAGAAAGAAGCAAAAGAAGTGCAGAGAGGATTACTGGGGCAAAAAGAAGAAAGATAATGACAGAAAGAGGCAATACAAGTACAGAAAGAGGCAAGAGGAGTGCAGAAAGAGGTAAGAGAGGTGCAGAAAGAGGAAGAAAGGTACAGAAAGAAGCAAGAGAAGTGCAGAAAGAAGCAAAGAGAGGTGCAGGAAGAAGCAAGAGACGTACAAAAAGAGGAAGAAAGGAGCAGAAAGAGGCAAGAGAAGTACAGAAAGAGGAATAAAGGTACAGAAAGAAGGAAGAGAAATACAGAAAGAGGTAAGAGAAGTGCAGACAGAGCAAGAAAGGTACAGAAAGAAGCAAGAGATATACAGAAAGAGGAAGAAATGTGCAGAAAGAAGCAAGAGAAGTGCAGCAGAGGTAAGAGAAGTACAGGAAGAAGAAAGGTACATTAAGAAGCAAGAGAAATGCATAAAGAGGCAGGAGAAGTAATGAAAGAGGAAGATAGGTGCAGAAAGAAGCAAGAGATGTGCAGAAAGGAAAGAGAAGTGCAGAAAGAGGAAGAAAGGTGCACAAAAAAGCAAGATATGTGTAGAAAGAAGCAAGAGAGGTGCAGAAAGAAGACAGTGAGTCTCGGAAAGAAGCGAGTGAGGAGCAGAAAGAGGCAAGATAGCTGCAGAAAGAAGCAAGAGAAGTGCAGAAAGAAGCAAGAGAGGAAGAATGGTGTAGGAAGAAGAAAGAGAAGTCCAGAAAGAAGGGAATGGATGTGCAGAAAGAAGCAAGAGAGGACCAGAAAGACAGAAGAGAAGTGCAGAAAGAAGCAAGAGAAGTGCAGAAAGAGGCAAGAGAAGTACAGAAAGATGAAAAAATGTGTGGAAAGAAGCAAGAGAGGTACAGAAAGAAGCAATAGGGGTGCAGAAATAAGCAAGAGAGGTGCAGAAAGAGGCAAAAGGGGTGCAGAAAGAGCAAGAAAGGTACAGAAAGAAGCAAGAGAGGTGCAGAAAGAAGCAAGTGAAGTGCAGAAAGAGGCAAAAGAATTGCAGAAAGAGGAAGGAAGGTGCAGAAAGAGGCAAGATAAGTGCAGAAAGAGGAAGAAAGTTGCAGAAAGAAGCAAGAGAAGTGCAGAAAGAAGCAAGAGAAGTGCAGAAAGAAGCAAGATAGGTGCAGAAAGAAGCAAGAGAAGTGAGTAAAGAGGCAAAAGAGGGGAAGAAAGAAGCAAGAGAAGTGCAGAAAGAAGCAAGAGAACAGCAGAAAAAGGGAGAAAGATGCAGAAATGGGAAGAAAGGTGCAGAAAGAGGAAGAAAGGCGCAGAAAGAAGCAAGAGAAGTGCAGAAAGAAGCAAGAGAGGTGCAGAAAGAAGCAAGAGAGATGCAGAAAGAGGCCAGAGGAGTGCAGAAAGAGGATGAAAGGTACAGAAAAAAGCAAGAGAAGTGCAGAAAGAGGCAAGAGAAATGCAGAAAGAGGCAAAAGAAGTGCAGAAAGAGGTAGGCAGTTACAGAAAGTGGCCCGAGAAGTGCAGAAAGAGGAAGAAAGTTGTAGAAAGAAGGAAGAGAAGTGCAAAAAGAAGCAAGAGGACTGCAGAAAGAAGCAAGAGAAGTACAGAAAGAAGCATGAGAGGTGCAGAAAGAGGCAAGAGAAGTGCAGAAAGAGGCAGGAGAGGTGCAGAAAGTGGCAAGAGAAGTGCAGAAAGAGGCAATAGAACTGCAGTAAGAGGAAGAAAAATGCAGAAATAGTAAGAAAGGTGTATATAGAGGAAGAAACACACAGAAAGAAGCAAGAGAAGTGCAGAAAGAAGCTCAAGAGGTGCTGAAAGAAGAAAGAGAGGTGCAAATGAGGCAAGAGAGGTGCATAAAGAGGCAAGCAAAGTTGAGAAAGAGGCAAGGGAGGTGCAGAACAAGGCAAGTGAAGTGCAGAAGAAGCAAGAGAGTTGCAGAAAGAAGCAAGTGATGTGCAGAAAGAAGCAAGAATAGTGCAGAAAGAAGCCAGATAGGTGCATAAAGAAGCAAGAGAAGTGATGAAAGAGGCAAGATAGGTGCAGAAAGAGGCAAGAGAAGTACAGAAAGAAGCAAGAGAACTGCAAAAGGAGGAAGAAAGAAAGAAAGGTGTAGAAAGCGGTAACAAAGCAAGAGAAGTACAGAAAAAAGCAAGATAAGTACAGAAAGAAGCAAGAGAAGTGCAGAAAGAAGCAAGGGAGGTGCAGAAGGAGGCAAGAGTGGTGCAGAAAAAGCAAGAGAGGTGCAGAAAGAACCAAGAGAGGTGCAGAAATAGGAAGAAAGGTGTTGAAAGAGGAAAAAAGGAGCAGAAAGAGGAAGAAAGGTACAGAAAGAAGCAAGAGAAGTGCAGAAAGAAGCAAGAGAGGTGCATAAAGAAGCAAGAGAGGTGCAGAAAGAAGAGAGTGAGGTGTAGAAAGAAGCAAGTGAGGTGCAGAAAAAGGCAAGAGAGGTGCAGAAAGAAGAGAGTGAGGTGCAGAAAGAAGCAAGTGAGGTGCAGAAAGAGGCAAGAGAGGTGCAGAAAGAAGCAAGAGAAGTGCAGAAAGAGGAAGACTATTGCATAAAGAAGGAAGAGAAGTGCATAAAGAGGCAATAGAAGCACACAGACAAGAGAAGTGCTGAAAGAGGCAAGAGAAGTGTAGAAAGAGGCAAGAGAGGTGAAGAAGGAAGCAAGAGAAGTGCAGAAAGAGGAAGACTGGGGCAGAAAGAAGGAAGAGAGGAGCAGAAAGAGGCAGAGATGTCCAGAAAGAAGTAAGATAGGTGGAGAAAGAAGCAAGGGAAGTGATGAAAGAGGCAAGAGAGGTGGAGAAAGAGGCACGAGATGTACAGAAAGAAGCAAGAGAACTGCAGAAAGAGGAAGAAAGATGCAGAAAGAGAAAGAAAGGTGTAGAAAGAGGTAACAAGGCACAGAAAGAAGCAAGAAAAATACAGAGAAAAGCCAGAGAAGTGCAGAAAGAAGCAAGAGAGGTGCAGAAATAGGAAGGCAGGTGTTGAAAGAGAAAGAAAGGTGCAGAAAGAGGAAGAGAGGTGCAGAAAGAAGCAAGAGAAGTGCAGAAAAAGGAAGACTATTGCATAAAGAATCAAGAGAAGTGCATAAAGAGGCAATAGAAGTGCAGAAAGAGACATGAGAAGTACAGAAAGAGCCAAGAAAAGTGCAGAAAGAGGCAAGAGAGGTGCAGAAAGAAGCAATAGAGGAGCACAAAGAGGCAGAGAAGTCGAGAAAGAGGAAGAAAGGTACAGAAAGAAGCAAGAGAGGTGCAGAAAGAAGCTAGAGAGGTGCAGAAAGAAGTAAGAGAAGTGCAGAAAGAAGCAAGAGAGGTGCAGAAAGAAACAAGAGACGTGCAGAAAGAAGAGAGTGAGGTGCAGAAAGAAGGACTTGAAGTGCAGAAAGAGGCAAGAGAGGTACAGAAGTAAGCAAAAGAAGTGCAGAAAGAGGAAGACTGAGGCAGAAAGAAGGAAGAGAAGTACAGAAAGAGGCAATACAAGTGCAGAAAGAGGCAAGAGGTGTTATGTCCCATATAGAGGCCCTAATGTAGACCCGTTCATACATGCCCTAAAATGGACATATTCATATTTGCCCTAATATGGGCATATTCGTACTTGCCCTATTATGGTCAAAGACGCATATGCCCTATTACGGTCATAACTGTTCATGCCCTATTATAGTCATGATTCCTTATATAGGCATGATCTTTCACCTACATTGGTCCTCACTAGTACACAACGTGCTCTGAGGGCTGAACGTTATCTATTCTGTGGTTTTGAATACAGCAGGGTTTTTCCCAAACTCAGGCCCACACTGTACTCATCAATTATGCATGGCTCTCTAGGAATACACCGCCTGCATAATATGTATGTACAAAGTTCACCCCTGACGTCTTCCTCATGTCTAACGACAGACCAATACAAACCATACTGAGGACCCAGACTCTTTAGGGTATAAATACACCACATCTTGCCCCGGTAAGACAGAGGGAACCGAGACTTCCATGCTGACACACTGACCAGAGACGCTGAGGCTCCTGCATGCAGTCGCTCCAGCTGACAGCGGTCTAACACAGCCCTTGCGGGGTGTCCAACTCGAGACCAGGACGGTGTCCCACACTCTCTCTATTCAGGTATGGGGGTTCGACTAAATCCTAGACGGATTCTTGGCTCTTAGGCTTTTAGACCTACACATATGCTAGGTACACTCAGGTACATCTAGTTAGGCATCGTAGGAGTATGCGCACTTGCATAATGCTTTAATATTCATGTATGTATTCATGATTATCGCAATATGGTAGAACTGTTCTATCCCTTTGCTTTTATCGTACTGCTGATAATATATCTCTGCTATTGTCTGCTGGTTGCCGCAGCACATATGTTTTACACTAGAATAACAACTGTTCAATAAATACTTATTGAAACGCCCAACTGTTTATTCTGTGTAACTCTCTGAGACAAACCGAATAAGTAGGGACGAGTGACTGAGCGAAAGGTAGTACATTGTTTCCACGATTCTGAGGAATTTGGGTTGTCATGATCTAAGGTTGTCAGAAACTAATCTCTCCCCGAGAAGAGGAGATTCTAGTGGCACTGTGAGCTAGCTAATGTAAACCAGGCTAACATATACGGTGGGGGTGCTCAGAGTTAGTCTGCCACCAAGCCCACAGTATATGTTATCCAAACGCGCAGGTCCTGCAGGGGTACTATAGGAACTACACAACAGAGGAATACAGAAAGAGTCATGAGAGGTGTAGAAAGAAGCAATAGAGATGCAGAAAGAGGAAGAAAGGTGCAGAAAGAAGCAAGAGAAGTGCAGAAAGAAGCAAAGAGAGGTGCAGAAAAACAGAAGAGAAGTGCAGAAAGAGGGAAGAGAAGTGCAGAAAGAGACAAGAGAAGTGCAGAAAGAAGCAAAAGAGGTGCAGAAAAAAGCAAGAGAGGTGCAGAAAGGAGAGAGTGAGGTGCAGAAAGAGGGAAGTGAGGTGCAGAAAAAAGCAAGAGAGGTGCAGAAAGAGGCGAGAGAAATGCAGAAAGAGGCAAGAGAAGTGCAGAAAGAAGCAAGAGAGGTGCAGAAAGAAGAAGAAAAGTGTAGAAAGAGGCAAGAGAGGTGCAGAAAGAGGCAAGAGATGTGCAGAAAGATGCAAGAGAAGTGCAGAAAGAAGCAAGAGAGGTGCAGCAAGAAAGAGAGGTGCAGAAAGAAGCAGGAGAAATGCAGAAAGAAGCAAGAGAACTGCAGAAAGAGGAAGAAAGGTACAGAAAGAAGCAAGAGAATTGCAGAAAGAGGCAAGAGAAATGCAGAAAGAGGCAAAAAAAGTGCAGAAAGAGGAAGGAAGTTGCAGAAAGTGGCCTGAGAAGTGCAGAAAGAGGAAGAAAGTTGTAGAAAGAAGGAAGAGAAGTGGAGAAAGAAGCAAAAGGAGTGCATAAAGAAGCAAGAGAAGTACAGAAAGAAGCAAGAGAGGTGCAGAAAGAGGCAGGAGAAGTGCAGAAAGAGTCAAGAGAGGTGCAGAAAGAGGCAAGAGAAGTGCAGAAAGAAGCAAGAAAACTGCAGAAAGAGGAAGAAAATTCAGAAATAGGAAGAAAGGTGCAGAAAGAGGAAGAAAGGCACAGAAAGTAGCAAGAGAAGTGCAGAAAGAAGCTCGAGAGGTGCTGAAAGAAGAACGAGAGGTGCAGAACAAGGCAAGAGATATGCAGAAAGAGGCAAGCGAAGTTGAGAAAGAGGCAAGAGAGGTGCAGGACGAGGCAAGTGAAGTGCAGAAGAAGCAAGAGATTTGCAGAAAGAAGCAAGAGAGGTGCGGAATTAGGCAAGTGAGGTGCAGAAAGAAGCAAGAGAGGTGCAGAGAGGAAGAGATGTGCAGAAAGGAGCAAGAGAGGTGCAGAACAGGCAAGAGAAGTGCAGAAAGAGAAAAGAGAAATGCAGAAAGAGACAAAAGAAGTGGTGCGGCACTCCTGAGTGCTCCCGCTCAGCCCGGCGCTCCCACAGTCCCTATCATTGCTACTTAAACTCCTGCAGCATTAAGAGGCACACAACAAGCCCCGGCCCCGAGAGCACGTTAGGAACTCTGGTAGCAGCAGGAGGGGGTAAGGATTCTTTGCCTCACTCATTGCCTCAGTAGACAACGCGGCTACCTTGCTGCCACGGTTCCACTGTAGCGCCAGGAGGCGCTAAAATCAGCAAAACCACCCATGGTAGCTTGCAAGTTTTTACCTCTGGCAGCAAAATGGGGCAGTGATTTTAAAACTTCATTAGACAAATCTGCTCGCTCGCCCCCTCAGCTAATCTTCTTAATCACCAGCTACGGTCCGCCAAGTAAAAACCTTCAAACAAAAATCAATAAACACGTTAACCTCAAAGAAGAAGTAGCACTGCGCTGGAGAAAGGGCATTGCTGCTCATACATTCACCTGGCTTGGAAGCTACAAGCTATGAGAACGGCTGGTTTAAGGCAGAAAATCGGTAAATCATTGTAACCACAATAACAATAAATAAAAGATATCAAGACTCCACGAAAACCTTTACCTCACAATGGCTTACAAAAAATTAAGATCACGCACGATCTTTATGAAAAGACTTGGAACACAGTAAGCAATACGAAAGAGCACCGGTAAGACGGCCCGCATAGGAAATTCTGTTGGGAACGCAGAAATAACAAAATTTTTCACAAAATCAATTAAAACAGAACAAGTGAGGACACAAATCGAACAGGAAAAAGCACAGAATACAGGAGAAGATAAAGTAGCGGATTCCAGTAATCTAACCCAAAGCCATAAAGGCTATGCGGGAGAATTAAGCAGTGACACCATAACTCCAGCAACTGCACAAATAGATGAACACCAAGGACGCCCTAATCCATCCCCTATCTAGTCGATCATAAGATACATCAAATCTCCGAAACAGACTTCACCTTACCAGATATAAACATCAATGATACTCTCATTTGCCAGGTTTCCAAAGTAATAAAGGAGTTGCCAACAATCTATAATAGTACCCCACAAAAAACTCCTGCCCTAGTAGGGAATCTTTCTCAATCACCGGATTTTCTGTCTATAAAGAATATGCAATCTCCTAATGGACATACCCCAGTGTCCAATTCTCTATTTACGCTTCAAAGGATTTTGGAATCAGTTCTATCCCTTTTAGGGAAGATAATGGAAAACTCTGATCAGATGTTGGACACACAAATAGGCATGCTGCAACATTTAGTAGATAAGAAAAGGAAACGACAACTCAAATACCAATTACTACTAACAAAAGGAGAAGAAACAATTGCTGAAAATCCTCTCACACCTAAAGTCACCTCATTAACGGATGACTTACATCCGTCGAAGAAACAAATGGCAACCCAAACAGGTCGGATCCTACAAAAAGAAAAAAAGAAAAAGTCTGACAATAACCAAATCTTTTCCCTTAGAAATTTATTCAAAGAACCAAACAATGATAAAGCCCAACATAAGGTCATCCCCTATTATCCAATCTTTAACCAGCACAGACCTAATGACTCACGTGAACCATGCAACAACCCCTTGATAAGTAAAAAAGAAACAAAAACCCTTGAAACCTCAGTTTCAGCCTTTCCTGATCTAGCATCATCAAAAAAGGAAAGGAGAGCCAATAAGAACAAGCGGAAAAGGATCAAGAAAAGAGTAACAAGAAGATTCGTGAAACAGAAGTCTCGGAAGTTAAAGTTTCCGAGCCTCTTATCTCCTGAACACAAAACCCCAGAAAAAGAGCAAATTTTAAAATCGGCAACAAATCCGAATGATAAGGGGCATCACCACTTAATACCTAAATCAAGACCGTATTTCAATCACCTAAACCCTCTGGCTCAAAGTTTTTCCATCGCAACGCACGGCAATGAGCCGCCTGAACCATCGGCCGTTCAACTGATAGAGCAGACCCCGGGGGCCTCGATACTTCAGAAACAGAAGGTCCAATCATGTTCCTTAGAAATTACTGACTTATTCCCCTCGGGCAACGATTCACTTAACTGAGAGAGAATAACGAATCTTATTCTAAAGATCAATCCGTTACAGACATTAACAAGCTCGGAAATAAAACTAGTAGCTTTTCCGCTAAGGTCCAAATCTACGGTGGCCAATGTCGAATTTTGGTCTCAGGTGATACCGGCAATAATTCTAAAAGAAAGTAAGATTCTCCATAAAAACGGATATGATGTTGCAGTCGTAAACAACAATGTAAACCAAATACAGGACAAACCTAAGGAAAATAACAAAATGAAAAAGTAGAAATTGGTACAAGCACATAGTGGCTCTAAAAATCCTGCCAACATCCCCAACGAAAATCTAACCATCTTGATTAAGAATGGAGAGAGAAGGATCTGGAATAATAATATAACCAAAAAGGAAATTACACCAAAATAAAACCACTGGTCATGGATTGCAGAGAATTTAAATGGCAACAAACAGGGAAAGGAAAATAAACTCCCTTTTTAACAGAGGCTTGAGCATTGTGTCCTGGAATATAGTAGGGAAAAATCAGGAGAAACTTGCACTAATCCTGGAAGACAGCCTGGGGATCGTGGCTTTACAAAAAACTTGGATAACAACAACCTTCGATCAAAATGAGTACTTATATACACGATATTCCAGCAGAACCTGTCAGTCGGGGTCTCGCTAAAGGAGGAATCGCAATTCTCCTAAACAAATATTTCTTCTGGGATCAGGAAATCATCCCTTTGCGTCTAACGAATATACAATGCATTAAGGTCAACTGCTGGAACGATCCTATGGATATTTCGTATGGCCTAATCATCTTTAATGTCTGTATTCCACCTGGCCCCAAAATGGATGCACTCATGATCAAAATATTTGAGGAAATAGAAAAGGTGGTAGAAGGCCAAGGATTCCCCTCAGTTTTCCTTACAGGAGACTTTAACGGGAAAATCTCTAATGAACTCTTAGAAAAATGGGAATACGGCGAACAAGAGGAAGCCTTGTCAATACCAACACCAATATTTCCCCAGGGATTAAAGCAGACAAACGAGGGAAAATAATACTCTCCTCACTGCCAGTATTAAATGGAGTTATTTTAAATGGATGCATAGAAGGAGATATACCTGCAACCTGTACAAGAAAAGGTAACCTCAATTCATCAATATTAGATTATATGATATGCAGCCAAGACCTGTTTGGGAGAGTGTTAAATTTAAGTACTAAATTCACACAGGGAAGTGACCATGCAATATTACACCTTATAACGGGTCTAATAGTGCAACCTACCTCTCCAGGGTATATTATGCATTTGCACAGCACTGTATTGGTGAACCAGACATGGAATTTGAGAACACTCAACAATATAAACTCGGCAATTGTCACTGCAGAAGCATTACAGATCATTCATTCCTCCGACCCAACAACAAACTTCGAATTAGTTCTAAATAAAATAGTGCAATCCCTGCAGGATACCCTAAAACATCGAAGTTCCCAACCAGGAAAACATAAAAGTAAGAACTTAGACAAAAGAGCAACTGCACTAAATAAATTAATTAGGGTGCAATTCCTCCATTTCTCAGAAAATAGACAACACGAAATCAAAATTTTAAAAAACCGTCGCCGGAGGGAAAGAGAAAAAAAACGAAAAACTCATCAGGATCAAAACTGGGTCGATATGCAGATTGCAGCCAAACAAAAAAACAGTTGCGTATACTGGAGCCTAATTGCTAAAGAAACAGGTACAAAAAAATCCCTGCAAGCCTCACCAGTTCCCCCAACTGAATGGGAATCATACCTACATAATTTATACAAATTAAACTCGAAGCAAGAAAATTCGATCCGAGTACTAAGCAAGCCAGGGGAAAATATTCTAGACAACGATGCTCCAGCACCTCGGCAAATTGAATATTACATAAATAATGCAAGATCTTCTGCTGCAATGGGTCCGGATCAGATCCCAATAAAAGTACTTCAAAGTAACCCAGAAGAATGGAGTAAGTTTCTAGCCCCCCTTTACTCCCACTGCTACGCTACTGGTGAAATCCCAAATTCATGGAAGGGGAGCATCGTGATCCCAATCTATAAGAAGTGTTCTCGGTTGCTTCCCTGCAATTACCGACAGATCGCCCTGCAGGACGCAACAGGGAAGATCTTTGCGGCAAGTGTCCTGGATCATCTTAAAGAGTGGGCTTACTCAACCGGATTGATCCCTCTAAATCAAGCTGGGCTCCGACAAAAACACTCTATAACCGACAACATAGCGGTGTTACAAACAATAATAGACAAATACGTGGTCTCAAAATCACAGGTCGTCTATTCTGTCTTTGTCGATTTCACGACGGCATTCGACAGAGTGGATAGACCCACACTCTGGAGAAAGTTTAGAAAACTGGGGATTCTGGATAACCTGCTTCATATAATTACATCACTATACTCGGAAACATGGTGTCAAGTACAAATGGGGAAGGAGCCCAATAATTACAACAAATGGTCATAGGCAAGGTTGCCTCTTAGCTCCCCTTCTGTTTCATCTATATCTCAGTGATCTTCCGGAATGTTTTACACAGGTCATCAATTTTCCTCCAAAAATATCACTTTGCAAAAACCATATCATGATGTACGCCGATGACGTGGTTATCTTAGATCTTACCCCATTCGGCCTACAAAGGAATCTACAAGTACTTACCAAATACACAGAAGAAAACTTTCTAGTGCCAAATATAACAAAAACGAAAACAGTTCCGTTCAGAGGAAGAAAACGATACACAAAATACAACTGGACTCTAGGAGGAAAACCACTAGAAGTGGTGAAGGAATACACCTACTTAGGGCGTATATTTACACAAACTTTACAAAACTCCCCTCATCTGCAGCACTTGGCCCATAAGGCAGATGCACACGTGGGGGCTCTCCAACGACTATATTCCTCCACTGGGCAAAGGCATTTCTCTTCTCTTTTACAGGTTTTTAGCTCCAAGATCCCACCTATCCTATCGTACGCTCTAGAATATATCCCAATAAGACAATGGAAACAAATACAACTTAAAGAAGGGAAAATACTTCAGAAACTGATTAAAGTGCATCAAGCAGTTCCTGCACAAGCTCTGCGCCTCGAGCTTTCTTTAGTCAGCTCATATGCCAGAGGAATTACCAACATTATAAGATGGGCCTACAACCTTGTACACGTAGAACAAGGCACCTTAAGATTTTTGCTGAAAACAGAGACTTTCGACCTAGGATCACCGAAGTACGTCTTTAGTCAAAAACTAATTATTGCACTCAAAGTATCGAACTGTACAACCGAACTATTGAAATCTTGGACTCATGCGCACTTGAGGCTCTTCCTAAAACATTTAACGTCGAGGATAAGTTATGACCTTGATATTCAACATTGCTCTAAATTGCACCATTATGAATCTTATGCAGAGACAATAGAATATAAACAATTGCAACAGTATACTCGTTTTACCTTAAGGCACGGAGTCCAGCAATGCATTATATTACTTCGGCTTGGGATTCTCCCTTTTAAATCTTTTACATCTAAGTAGAACGATAACGAAAATGCCAGTTGTTTATGTGACCTCTGTATTGGAGGTGTGCAAGACTTGAAGCATGTTTTGTTTGATTGCCCTAATTCGACAGTGGTAAATGCCAGAAAGCGGTACCTAAAATGTATTCAAATAAGATGCAATAGTACAACCGTACAGAGCTTGATTTCGCTGCTTAAGTCACCTCCTAATGAATTTGTGTGTTATAATCTGTTTAAATTTTTAAAGACTTTTTTAAAATTGTATTAGAATGATCACTTATTAATTTTTAATAACAAATTTATTTTTATCTCTTCTTTTAAATTTGTTTTTACAAAAATTGTTCTCAGAAGAGAACTAAATCAAATAAATAAACTTGAACTTGAGACAAAAGAAGTGCAGCAAGAGGGAGAAAGGTGCAGAAAGAGCCAAGAGAAGTGCAGAAAGAGGAAGAAAGTTGCAGAAAGAAGCAAGAGAAGTGCAGAAAGAAGGAAGAGAAGTGCAGAAAGAAGCAATATAGGTGCAGAAAGAAGCAAGAGAAGTGATGAAAGAGGCAAAAGAGGGGCAGAAAGAAGCAAGAGTGGTGCAGAAAGAGGCAAAAGAAGTGCAGAAAGAAGCAAGAGAGGTGCAGAAAGAGGCAAGAGAAGTGCAGAAAGAAGCAAGAGAACTGCAGGAAAAGAGAGAAAGATGCAGAAAGAGGAAGAAAGGTGCAGAAAGAGGAAAAAAGGTGCAGAAAGAAGCAAGAGAGGTGCAGAAAGAAGCAAGAGAGGTGCAGAAAGTAGCAAGAGAGGTACAGAAATAGAAAGAAAGGTGTTGAAAGAGGAAGAAAGGTGCAGAAAGAGGAAGAAAGGCACAGAAAGAAGCAAGAGAAGTATAGAAAGATTCTAGAGAGGTGCATAAAGAAGCAAGAGATGTGCAGAAATAAGAGAGTGAGATGCAGAAAGAATCAAGTGAGGTGCAGAAAGAGGCAAGAGAGGTGAAGAAGGAAGAAAGAGAAGTGCAGAAAGAGGAAGACTCGTGCAGAAAGAAGGAAGAGAGGAGCAGAAAGAGGCATAGAGGTCCAGAAAGAGGAAGAAAGGTGTAGGAAAGTAGGATCTGCTTCTTATGGTTACCCCCACTTTTTGCTTGATGTCTCACTGTTTTTGACTAGTCTGACTGGGATCCTGCTAATCAGGACCCCAGTCTATCTGCTTCCTCCCTTAAATTGACATACATGTACTTTGGTACACTCCAGATTGGATACTGGGGTACCCTTACAAGTCCCTAGTATATGGCACCCATGTACCCAGGGCATAGGTACCCCAGAGGCCTCCCCTGGGCTGAAGCATATATTATGCCACCCATGAGAGGCCATGCAAAATGGAACTCCAGGTCTGAGACTGCAGCCTGTGTAAGATGGTGCTTGCACCACTTACTTTAGATATAGGTTCACTATATCTAAAGGTCACTGCACTTAAAACTTATAAGTCACCCCTATAGCAGGCCTTTTCAATCCTGAAGGCAGGGTGCTGAGTTTTTAGTGAGAGGGTGCCCCTGCACAAGCAGAGCCTCTCTGCAGCCTTCGGAGACCACTCTCCCGGGTTGTCTGTGACTCAGCCGGACATATAGGTAGAGATGCATTATAACCTCGCGGTAAATGGTATATCGAAAACAGCTGCATAGAAACATATCGTGTTTGGTATCAAACACCTTGGAATCATACCTCCACACCAGTAACTGGTGTGGGAGGTATGATTCCACCCTTCAGAAGTGAGCTTCGTGGGGTCACCGGTCTAACCGGTGCCAGCCTTCTCGACCCGGAGAGCACAAAAAGTATGCTGCCGACCAGAGGCACACTTCTGTCTTCCTGCTGCAGAGCCAAGCTCAAGCAGAGAAAGGCAGCACAATAGGCATCCTGTCACAGGGAGGTGTGACCACCTCCCAGACAGGGTTTGGTGTATTAGGGCTGGGTGGGTGCACTCGGAGAGTGCCTGAAAGTCTGCACCTGGGGCACATTTGGTGTCCCTGTGCATAGTCCAGCTCAAACCAGTACTGGGAGCCATTGGCTCCTGCTCTGGCACGAAACTGGACAAAGGACATGGGTGTAACTACCCCTGTCCTGACCCTCCCCTAGGAGGGTCCCCCGAATCTGTCCAACCCTCTCCCGTGGGTACAAAATGGCTTACCTGGCTGTAAGACTTTATATTTTATGTGGACAAAATTCTACAAGAAGAAACCACTGACCTTCGACCGTCTGGACACTCTGGACTTCGCTGGACTTCGACTGGGCTCGACTTCTGTCCAAAGCTTAGTTTGTGCCTGTGCTCCTTACAGGCTCTGTGCAGGACCTGTGGTGCACTAAAGACAACTGAAGAATCTCCCTTGGAGTGAAGGAGTCATTCCCCTGTATTTGCAGGCACCTAACCACAACTGACCAGTCTGCTGCTCCTAAGCTCCTACGGACTCCAAAGATTTCAGCAACACAAGAGGTGGGTTTCTGAGCATCCCTGAGGTTGATCTGCCCTCTCACCAAGTTTGAGGCCAGTATCCCTCGTGGGGACTGCATACCCTGAACCCCTGTGCACTGCATTCATTTGCAAGTGCATATGCTTTTTGGCAATCCCTGAGCTTGTGCATTGGACTTCTTGTAGTCCTAACCCTGAGCAGTATTTGCACCAAAGAACTCTGGCCTCCTTGCACCAAGTGCTCCGTGGGCTGGTACTTTGCAAACTTGCTTGAGGTCCCCTTGCAACTCCTGGTCATTCAGCCTCTGGGTCCTCCTGAGGGTCATCTTGATTTCTGTTGGGCTTTCCTGGTTGCTCCAGATGTGCCCTGGCTTCCCAGTGCTTGGTGAGTCCCCTGGACCTTGCTGGTTCACACCGTAACCTGCTTGACCTTCCTGCGTGGGTTGCTTTTGCCAAGGCTTGTTGGTGCTCCAGCCAGACACCGACCCCTCAGCACTCAACATCCTTCATGGGACAGCTCACCTCTGGCTCCTGGTTGTCCTTGACATCTCCTGGTCCTCGTGGCTGCAGAGTCAAGCATCCCTTCTTCGTACCTGAAGCACCCGACATCGGTGGGCATTCGTCTACTGAGTCCCTGGTCACTCTGGAGTGACCCAGACTCTGTCCCTTCTGCTTTCAGGTTCCTTTCTTCCAGAATCCAGGCTTGGATTCCACCGGACCCTTTTCACCTTCACGGCAGCAGGACTTCTTTGCAGCACTCCATTGAGAACGACAGCAGTTTCCGACACCACTTCAGACCTATGCACCCAGCTCCTCTGGGATAGGTAACCCGGGTACTTCGGTATCCACGGGTGCGGTGGCTCTTCAAATTCTTAAGTTCCAACAGGTTTGCTCGAAGTCCTCCTAGAAGGGTCCTTAAACTTTAAAAGTGTAACCGCGACTTCCCCATAGAATTGTACAGAGCCCGCGGTCGTGTTCCCACACTGCACCCGGCCTCCATGGGGTCCCTGTCTACTCACCTTGGGCGGTTCCCTGGGGTCCCAGCGATTCTACGTGCTCCAGACCTTGTCTTGATCTCAGTCGTGACTGTTATACCACTATTTTAGTATATGGTTTGGTCTCCCCCTGGAGCCCACTGTGTATTGTGCTACTTACAACTGTTCTATTGATGTCGTATTGTGTGCTTTGTGTTCTATCCTCGTGTAGAGGATAGTAGAGAGTGTTATAATAATAAATACATATTTTTTATATAACTACTGTGTGGTTCTCCTTCATTTAATCATTCAGGAGGTGATATTCTGGTAAAACAAGCTGCTTTACATTCCTTCAAGATTAAGCCTGGAGGCTGCTCTCCACAGCTACCACTAGGATAGCTTTCTAAAGGTTATCTTTGACCTCATAAGGGTTGTTTGGACTGGTACAGGGGGCCCACTTTAACTAGTGGACAGCATATACCAGGCCAACCTCTCCCAATAGGTGCAGAAAGAAACAAGAGAAGTATAGAAAGAAGCAAGAGAGGTGCAGAAAGAATCAAGAGAAGTGTAGAAAGAAGCAAGAGAGGTGCAGAAAGAGAAGTGCAGAAAGAAGCTAGAGAAGTGCAGTAAGAATCAAGAGAGGTGCAGAAAGAAGAGAGTGAGGTACAGAAAAAAGGAAGTGAGGTGCAGAAAGAGGCAAAAGAGGTACAGAAAGAGTCAAGAAAAGTGCAGAAAGAGGCAAGAGAGGTGCAGAAAGAAGCATTAGAGATGCAGAAGGAGGCAGAGAAGTGCAGAAAGAGGTAGAAAGGTACAGAAAGATGCAAGAGAAGTGCAGAAAGAGGCAAGAAAAGTGCAGAATGAAGCAAGAGAGGTGCAGAAAGAGGCAGAGAAGTCCAGAAAGAGGAAGAAAGGTGCAGAAAGAAGCAAGAGAAGTGTAGAAAGAAGCAAGAGAGGTGCAGATAGAAGCAAGTGAAGTGCACAAAGAGGCAAGAGGAGTACAGAAAGAGGCAAGAGAAGTACAGAAAGAGGCAAGAGAAGTGCAGAAAGAGTCAAGAGAAGTGCAGAAAGAAGCAAGAGAGGTGCAGAAAGAGGAAAAAAGGTGAGATAGAAGCAAGATAATTGCAGAAAGAGGTAAGAGTAGTGCAAAAAGATGAATAAAGGTACAGAAAAGCCAGAGAAATGCAGAAAGGCAAGAGAAGTGCAGAAAGAGGAAGAAAGGTGCAGAAAGAAGCAAGAGCTGTGCAGAAAGAAGCAAGAGAGGTGCAGAAAGCAGAAGAGAGGTGCAGAAAGAAGAGAGTGAGGCGCAGAAAGAAGGGAGTGAAGTGCATAAAGAGGCAAGATAGCTGCAGAAAAAAGCAAGAGAAGTGCAGAAAGAGGAAGAATGGTTTGGGAAGAAGAAAGGGAAGTCCAGAAAGAGGCAATAGATGTGCAGAAAGAAGTAAAAGAGGTGCATAAAGACTGAAGAGAAGTGCAGAAAGAAGCAAGAGATGTGCAGAAAGAAAAATAAATGTGCAGAAAGTAGCAAGAGAGATGCAGAAAGAAGCAAGAGAGGTGCAGAAATAGGCAAGAGAGGTGTAGAAAGAAGCAAGAGAGGTGCAAAAAGAGGTAAGAGAGTGCATTGGTAGTGTGTGAGTGATTGGAAGAGTGCATGCTTAGTGCCTGGGTGATTGGATGAGTGCAAGCATAGTGCCTGAGAGAATGCATAAGTTCATGGTTAGTGCCTGAGTGAATGTTTGAGTTGAAGAGTAGTGCTTCAGTGATTGAATGAATGCAGGGCCATTGTCTGGGTGATTGGATGAATACATGCGTAGTGCTTGGGTGATTGGATGAGTGCATCCGTACTGTCTGAGAGAATGCATGAGTTCATGGGTAGCGCCTGAGTAATTAGATGAGTGCATGGGTAGTGGTTTAGTGATTGGATGAGTGCATAGGTAGTGCTCAGACACCTACATTTAAGCAACCAGTCACTCACCCATACATTCACTGAGACACCTAATCACTCACTTATACTGTCAGTCATGCACACACTGAGTCATCCATACAGTCACTCATAAACCCACTGATTCACCAATACACCTTGCTATGTATATTTAACACTCATAAACTCTTAGAAAACACTCACAGTCACTGGAACCAGCTCTCAGGAATTCAGCTGCGTAGGACTTATAGGAGGTACCTGGAGGGCTTCTTGGCCCCGAAGGTCCCTCAGAAGTAAAGTGGACTTCATCCCCCAACCAGAAGTGTGCCATGAGGTGCGTTTGCAGAGTAGTGGAGAAAGAAAGGGGCGTGGCCTCCAAAAACCTCTTAGCAATCCCACTGTATTGGACTTACTGAGGTAACAGGAGGGATAGTTGGCCCCCAAGGACATCCTTGGGGCCAACTACCCCTCCTATTACCTCCAGTATTTCCCAAACAGCAGGATTGCTGAGTTATGATACCAGGCCACGCCCCCTTTCTCCACCACTCTACAAATGAGCCTCCTGGCATGCTCTTGGTTGGGGGATGAAGTCCCCTTCACTGCTGGGGATCCTTAGGGGCCAACTAGCCTATCTGTTACCTCCAGTAAGCCCCAGACAGTGGGATTTCTGAGAGGTGGTCACATGCCATGCTCCCTTTCTCCACCACTCTGCCTCCTGGCGCACTGCTGCTTGGCGGATGAAGTCCACTTTAGTCCTGAGGTCCTCAGACACAAGGGGACCTCATCGCCCCACCAGCAGTGCACCAAGAGGCACATTTGCAGAGTGTTGGAAAAAGAGGCGTGGCCCCGGATCGCCTCTCAGTAGTCCCACTGTGTGGGGTTACTGGAGGTACCTGGTGGGCTAGTTGGATCCTATGGACTCTCAGTAGCGACGGGGACGTCATCCCGCAACCTAGAGCGCACCAGGAGGCACGTTTGCAGAGTAGTTGTGAAACGGGGCGGGGCTTACGGCAAGTTGCGGTTTGTCTATTTTTTTTTTAAATTTAGGAAAGGGTGCTGTGTAGCCCCACTTCCCTTGGTGTTTTGGACCCCGGGGACCCCACTCCCTGAACCTGATGCATTAAAAAAAAAATTAAATTAAAAAGGGGAGGGGGGCTGCGTGGCCCCCCTCCCCAGGCTGATTTTGGCCCCGGGGACCCCAACCCACGAGGCCCAGCCAATTTGCTTTTATTTTTTATTTGTTCAAGGGGGGGCAAGCGGCCCCCCTCCCCCAGGCCATTTTTGGCCCTGGGGACCCCGCTACTCCATTTTTTAAATTTTTTTTAAAGGGAGTGGGGGCGAGTAGCCTTTTATTAAAAATATATAGCGCCGGGAGGTGGCGGTCCCCGGGCTTGAGGGGACCCGCGTGGCCCCCACTCATTAATAATTAAAGGCCCGGGGAGATGGCAGTCACCAGGGCAGTGGGGGCCCCTTCTGTCCCCGCAGCATAATTCATCATTGCCCCCGGGACAAACAATTGAAGCACGGGAGGCCCTCTTCATTTTTTAAATAGTTTATGTGGGATTAAGGCACCCAGCGTAAATTCCACTGATTTTGTTTTTTAAAAAATCCTTTTTTTGGCCCTCGGGGTTCCCTGTAGCCGTGTCAAAAGTTTGCTATGGAAATTAACATGGAGAAAACGCGTTTTGGGACCCCTGTGTTTTCTCAACCCCCACTTGACAGATCACCCCAAAACTTTCAACACAGCAGTGAGCGGGCCGTTAGTTTTGAAAATTTCGCCAAGATTCATCAAACGGCTCCAAAGATATTGGCAAATCAAAAAACGCTTTTCCTATGGAAAGTAGGTCCTAACTATAGCTACCTTCCTACGACTGCCATATATATATATATATATATATATATATATATATATATATATATATATATATATATATATATATATATATATCTCTCTCTCTCCAAACGTTTTCCAAAGCAAATTTCCCCACGATCCAGGGATTCGGAAAAGCAGCACAGACAGGCACCAGCGAGTTCGTAAGTCATTTCATTTTATTTTATCATATATATTTCATCCACCAACAGTGCAGAAAGGAGACCAATGCGTTTTGGCCGAAGCCTTCAAAAATGTCATAGAGTTTCAGTGTGTAGACCACATATTTAAAGGGAAACTCCTCCAAAATAACCACCAAGATTTAAAAGAACACACACAAGTTTTTATACTACACAGACAGATTTTTTTCCCACAAATATTCAGCAATGTGTTACAAAACTCCACACATTTTGTCACAGTATCATGGTGCCTTGTCCACAGCAGTGTTTGATTCCAATTTTGGGTAGTTCATAATATATTTAATTTCTTTGTCACTCTAATGTTATGTTATGTTAGTAATACTTGTAAAGCGCGCGATTACCCAAGGGTGTCCTGGTGCTGATAGCTGAACTCTATTGAGACAGGGTAGCACGGACGTGTAGCTGGAGGGGACTATGGTTTAAAGAGCCACGTTTTCAGTTGCTTCCTGAAAGCGAGGAGGTCAGAGGAGTTCCTCAAACTCCAGGGGAGGGCATTCCATACTTTGGCAGCACCTGTGATGAAACTTCTCCCTCCCCATGAGGCTTTCTTTATGGGTGGTATGCTCACCAGTTTGGCACCAAGAGAGCGTAGGGTTCTTGAGGGGGTGTACCATTTGAACTGGTGTGTTAGGTAGGCAGGGCCCAGCCCATGTAGTGCCTTAAAGACAATACATAGTGACTGAAATTACACCCGTTTCCTTATGGGCAGCCAGTGTAGTCTTTTGATTTCTTTGGCTACCGATTCGAATTTGGGGTTGCCAGTCACTAGTCTTGCTGCCGCGTTTTGCAGAGTCTGCAATCTATTTAGATGCCGCTTTTGCATATTTAGGTACAGCCCATTACAGTAGTCCAACCGTGATAAGATGAGGGATGATTCGACTGTTCGTAGGCTGTCTTCTGGCAGGAAAGGTTTGACCTTTTTAAGCAGTTTGAGGGAGTGAAAGGTGGCCGAGGTTGTGGCATTTATCTGATCCTCAAAGGTCAATCTGTCATCGACCAGTACCCCCAAATTTTTTGCCTTCCTCGTGGGTTTGGGGAGGATGCCCAGTTCTGCTGGCCACCAGTCTGGGGTCCAGAAGTTGGGCTTATTTCCGAACATTAGGATCTCGGTTTTGCCTGAGTTTAGTTTTAGGCAATTCTGTGACATCCAAGATTTGACTGCCCTCATGCAGTCATGAAATCTTTTGCCCATCCCTGCTTCCTGCCCTGGTAGCAGCGACACTACACTTTGTGTGTCATCTGCATATGAGGTAAGACTAAAACCATGAGTTCTAATTAGAGGGGCCAGGGGTGCCACATATATATTAAAGAGGGTCGGGCTAAGGGACGATCCCTGAGGGACTCCACATGGCAGCAAAAAAGGATTGGAATAAAAATTCCCTAAGGCTACTATTTGTTTCCTGTCTGTTATAAACGCTTTTAATAGCTTCCATGCCTTGCCTTTGACTCCAGCCTCCGACAAACGGTCCTTCAGGAGGTTATGATGGACCGTGTCGAAGGCTGCGGATAGGTCCAGCATAATGAGGGCAGCCTTGCCTCCCTGGTCCAAGGCTTTCCTAATTTCTTCTGTTGATTTAATCAAGGCGGTCTCGTTACTGTGCCCTTCTCTGAACCCATACTGAGTGGGGTCCAATAGCTTATTCTCGTAGAGAAAGGCACTCAGCTGAGCATTTATTTCTTTCTCCACCATTTTTGCTGGCAACGGGAGGCGGGAGATTGGTCTATAGTTGTTTGGATCCTTTGGGTCCAAATTTTTTTTTTTTCAGCAATGGGAGTATTGAGGCTAATTATCGGTAAAGTACCAGTTTTCTACGTTGGTGACAGTGATGATACTAATCTCTCCAATTTTTTGATATAAAAAAGCCACTGTATAATGTACACATGTTGAAAAATATATGATCTTTGAGTGTATTCACCTATCATACTATCATGTCCCCAATGTTATCTGAAACAAATAAAGATAAAGTAACCAATTGGTGCTTCCCCAGCTTTAAGGACAGAAATATATGAAGGGCTAGTGGAGATTTAGTGCTCTGTTCCATAGTACGAGAATGAGAACAATCATAATATCCAAAGAAAAAATATTTACTAGGATTAAACAGGGGCGGGCAGCTATATAGATCAAATGGATAGATTTGATAGATAAATACTACATTTTGGACTTTGATGGATATGTAATCACCAGGGCTGCTTTTATCCACTCTTTCTAAATAGGACTGATTAGCTAATATTCGTGCCATCATAGTACACACAATTACATTTTAAATTTTAAATTTAAATATAATCAAATCAAGTACAATCTGTTCACACTCCCTGGTGTGCAAAAACTGCTATATAAGTCTATTCTAAGATTTCTATGCAGTTAAAGTGCTGTATGGTGCATTAAGGTGCATTCTGCTAGATATGTAAACATTCCAGTTTATATATAGAACTAGGAATGAGGGATCAGTTGTGGGAATAAAAGAATTGATGAAAGAGATGTAGTTAAGTAATATCCCTGACTAGAGATACAAAATGTTGACAATACTAGTACACAAAGTACAAAAATGCAGAATTACAAAAATGACCTGGAGTGTACACTGTAGAATGATTTAGAACCCCAGTATGAAAGCATGCATGCAGTCTTTGCAAGCATTTTTTCTTTTGCCAATATCTTTGGCGCTGTTTGACGAATCTTCTCAAAATTTCCAAAACTAATGGCCGGCTCAGGTCAGCTCCTGTCTTGAAAATTTCGGGGTGATTCCTCAAGCAGGGGCCGAGAAAAAAGGAGGGTGCAAAAACGAATTTTCTCCATGTTAATTTCCATAGGAAACTTTAGACAAGGCTGCAGCCCAAACTGCTGAACGGAATAACACCAAATTTGGCAAAAAGGTAGCCCTTGGTTCAGAAAGAGACCTTTTTTAAATGGTGTAAATCCGTTCAGTAGTTCCAGAGAAATTAAAATATTTAGAAATATTAGTATCTTGTGACCGCGGTGGATCCGCGCACACTCCCGATCTCGAGCTTGACTCTGATTGGCTGCCATCGCTTCAAACCAGGAGGTGTTGGCAGCCATCTTGTGACTCAGTTGAACCGAGTCACAAGAAAAAAGGTAAAAAAAGAAGAAAAGGGAGCAGGGTACATTGGGACACCCTAGGCCTGCTCAGGGGGTCCCAATGGTACTCCGAGGGCCAAAAAAAGCATTTTTTTAAAACAATTTCAGCGGGACTCGCGTACGGTCTGCAAATTCTGCCAGAAAAAAAAACTAAGCGCGGTCTTCCGCTCTTCGTTTAATGAAGCCCTCGGGTGGGCCAGGTCCCGGGGGTCAATGCCAAAATACATGCGGGGGCCCGCGCTTTACAATGCAATGCAAAGCAAGTCACGATGTGTGATTATTTCTGGAAGCTCTGTATTGACATGTATGGAAGTCTTTCATAAATCATCTACATGCCCAGGAAAGAAATATGCAGCTTGGTGAAGGCAGCAAAAGAAGATAACAAGAGTGTAGAGGAATGTGGCTTGGGGCAGGATGATCAGCAGAGCAGTCACTGTCTCATGCAGCTCGGCAGAGCATTCACTGTCTCTGAAGCTCGACAGAGCAGTCACTGTCTCAGCAGTCATGTCTTTGCCTCCGCTCGGCAGAGCTGTTATTTTCTCATATACTTCCCATCAGCCGTTGTTTGGCACTGTTTTATAACGAAAGAGAGTCGAGATGAAAAGACTTAACTTGGCACTTGATGTGTCTTCTGACATTGTATGTGTGTGTCTGGGGCGGGAAGGGTTTGCAGATGCTTCTTGATATCTCAGAGGGTGCATGAGGGACTGAGCCCTTCCCTCCCTCCAGTACACGACCCCGGGGCTGAGGGGTCGCGGGAGCAGGGGCTGCATGCTCTGCGGGGCTCTCGGAGGAAGAGAGGGGTGAGCGGCTTTGCTCACAGCAGCCTCCGGGTAAGTGACCCGACGCTTTACTTAATGAGCCCCTTCACTGCTTTATGACAAAGGAGAGAGGGAGGGCAGTCACGACCGAAGGCCGCTGGCTCTGCTTTTTTTGGTCAAACAGGTGGCACGCTTGGTTCAAGGTTATTGCTGAGAATGCTGCATGGTTTGCAGGCAGCAGTGCCAGCTGAGGAATGATCCCGGGCATTGTAGCCTGTGAGATCTTTGTATAGCGAGGGTAGGGCAATGCAGCTTTTCACGGCAGTGTCACATTTGAATGAAATGACCAATGAATCATGTATCTATATTTGTTTGCTTGGTCTACAGAAACCTGTACACAACCACACACACATAAATATAAAAGCTTCCTTCCTCCCTCCCTCCCTCCCTAACTCCCTCCCTCATTTCTTCCTTCCTTCCTTCCTCCCTTCCTCCCTCCCTCTCTCCTTCCTTCTTTCCCTCCCTCCCTCTCTCCCTCCCACATGGTCCCTCCCTCCCTTATGGTTACCTATTATGTGTCATGTCTCACTATTTCTTTATCTGTCAAATAAGCAGACAGAGAGAAAGATTGGATAGAAAAGCAAGAATACAGGGAGGCAGATAGGTAGATAGGTAGATTTCGAGATAGCAAGTGTTTCTTCCGTTTTTGCATATTTCCATAACACCAGTTTATAACAAACGTAGGAGTTTACTTATTCACAGAGACCTAAAACAAAAATAATCCTCCATGATCATTGGCTAGGAAAGTTAGATGCATTTGTCCGAGAAAAAAAGTGCAGAGGGTGTGAAATCAGGTGTAAGTTGACCTTGATTGCACTTCAGGCTTGGGTTGACATCCATTTCAAGCTCTGTGCCACTGACTTGATTTCCACTTCAAAATGGATGCCTTGTCTTTTCAGTGGGCGCTGGCACTATCCGTAAGTTTTGCGTGTTTTGGATAATGAAAATTTCCATTGCCTATATGTATTATCACGTGACCTTGATGGGAAAGCAGAATGCAGCTTGAGTACATCTTGCCCTGTTTTTCAACACCTGCAAACCTGTGTGAATGGGGTAGCTACATTTAGCATCACACATTTCCGTTATTTAATGGTCTAACCTGCAATAAATGTCTATTTAATGGTAGCCGTGCGTTTACCGCCTGCTGTTCTCATTCATTTCCAACTTTGTTTTCTAGACACTACTTTGGATAACCACCCTTTGTGGCCTGGTGAATGGCCTAATTTAGAAACGCAACTGCTGTGCCTGTGCTGTGCTTGAAACAAAGCAAGTACCAGCAAAATGGGGTACATTTAGTGTTCCATTAGGTAAGACCAGGCACAAAACACTTCGGAGCGCTGGTACACAAGGGGACCTTATCACACCACCATCAGTGTGCCAAGAGGCAAACGGCGAGAAGTTGCACTTGAGTTGATAGTTGTAGGGTTAATGGGTCCCATTTCAAGCTAGTCTTGTGGTGTTTGTTAACATCGCGAGCCTGACCTTTAAATTATTAATTGTCACCAAATATTCTTGATGGAAGGAGCTGCTTCACACCATAATGCGAATAACCTAGCAGGCACATTTCCAGTCCTGTGCCAAAAAGAGACGTATGGTAACCCAATTACTGATACTGGTGACTACCTCGAGAGTTTGCCTGGCGCTGCACCTCACTCTCTTCTTTCTGCACCTCTTTTGCTTCTTTCTGTACTTCTCTTGCTTCTTTCTGTGCCTTTCTTCCTCTTTCAGCATTTGTCCTACCTATGTAGGCATAGTTCAAAATTAGCATTTAGAAAACCTTAGAAATTCACTGAAAAAACCAAAGGTTTCAGGGACGTTATAGTTAGAAATTAGCATTTAAAAAAACCTTAGAAATTTACAGAAAAAACAGAGGTTCCAGGGACGTTATAATTAGTAATTAGCATTTAAAAAGCCTTAGAAATTCACTGAACAAACCACAGGCTTCAGGGACATTATAGTTAGGAATTAGCATTTAAAAAACCTTAGATATTCACTGAAAAAAACCACAGGTTTCTGGGATGTTATAGTTAGGCTGATATTTCACTCATACCAAACCAGAGAAATTCAGCCGTTATAGTTAGCTGAGCTAGCTATAACTCACGCCCCCTCATGGCACTGCTGATGACGTCACATATGACATCACTCATGACATGGACAGTGACATCACTGATGACATCTCAAATGACATCACCGATGACATCATCCAGTGACTGTTTCTAAAAAGTTTAAGAATGTTTTATATATACATATATATACGCCAAGGTGTATTCGAAGAATGAGTGGGTGCATCAGACCCTGGGGTTGATTCCGATCTCGGCCGGAAGCGCACCTAACACTATTCGTCTGGAAAAAAACCAAGCCGAACGCGTGTTTCCCGACCGATTCGAACAGTCGTCCGAACGAGCAAGTACGATGCGCATAACTGCTCAGATTCCGAGCGAGCCGTACGTACCCATTCCAGCTCCTATTCCCCGCCCGAGCCGGATCCGTAAACGCCGAATCGAATCGCACGGAAGCAAATATACAGCACCTTCCGGCCGGACTAGTACGATGCGCCTTCCGTACGCGCCGAACCCGACGCTACGTCCGGCACGTCAGAGCATCCGGGAGAGCTGCACTTAAGCTCCGATTCGCGCCACAAGACGTTCCACGGCTACGAGACGAACAAGCCAGCGACGAGTACGAGTCGAAGCCACGAGAAACCCGAACAAGATGACCCAACCATGAATCCCATCGTGCAGGTCCTACCAATACTCTACATCTATTACCAGAACTGGTACGGACGCGTACGGCGCAGACGGTAAGTCAAACACCCACTACACAAACAAACGACACATACCAGACATATGTCACACACACATAGGGATGCAGAAATGACGTACACTAGCAACAGCCGAACCATAGGGGCGGGATGGCCATCACCAATGCCATACACACCCATAGGGGCCTGATGGCTACCACTACCACCACCCCTACTCATGTGGGCCTGGATGCCTGTCACTACTACCATCCCCACTCATAGGGGGATGGATGCCTACCACTAACACCACCCCTACTCATGGGGGCCTGGATTAAACCCAGATCAGTTGACTGGGGGTGAGTGTTTGATTGGCTCAAGCGTTCCGTCCATCATCCCCTTTTGTATCGCTTTGTTCGCCCTAAGTTGGCGGGGGTATGCCCAGACGTGGGTCCCTTGCTCACTTTGCCACTGGATTCAAGCAAGCCTGGCTGATGATGGCTGAAATGCCAGAAACTGGTCCTAGGATGATTGTTTCCGGTCCAGGGAAGACATGGCTTGGCAGTTCGGGCTGGACTGTTCCCATGAGGCACAGGGTCAGACTGATTTGCATATGGCCATGTCTGAACTGGGGTGGTGGAGTGAGCTAAAGAATGATGATGGATTAAACCCATATCAGTTGACTGGGGGTGAGTGTTTGATTGGCTCAAGCGTTCCGTCCATCATCCCCTTTTGTATCGCTTTGTTCGCCCTAAGTTGGCGGGGGTATGCCCAGACGTGGGTCCCTTGCTCACTTTGCCACTGGATTCAAGCAAGCCTGGCTGATGATGGCTGAAATGCCAGAAACCGGTCCTAGGATGCTTGTTTCCGGTCCAGGGAAGACATGGCTTGGCAGTTCGGGCTGGACTGTTCCCATGAGGCACAGGGTCAGACTGATTTGCATATGGCCATGTCTGAACTGGGGTGGTGGAGTGAGCTAAAGAATGATGATGGATTAAACCCAGATCAGTTGACTGGGGGTGAGTGTTTGATTGGCTCAAGCGTTCCGTCCATCATCCCCTTTTGTATCGCTTTGTTCGCCCTAAGTTGGCGGGGGTATGCCCAGACGTGGGTCCCTTGCTCACTTTGCCACTGGATTCAAGCAAGCCTGGCTGATGACGGCTGAAATGCCAGAAACCGGTCCTAGGATGCTTGTTTCCGGTCCAGGGAAGACATGGCTTGGCAGTTCGGGCTGGACTGTTCCCATGAGGCCCAGGGTCAGACTGATTTGCATATGGCCATGTCTGAACTGGGGTGGTGGAGTGAGCTAAAGAATGATGATGGATTAAACCCAGATCAGTTGACTGGGGGTGAGTGTTTGATTGGCTCAAGCGTTCCGTCCATCATCCCCTTTTGTATCGCTTTGTTCGCCCTAAGTTGGCGGGGGTATGCCCAGACGTGGGTCCCTTGCTCACTTTGCCACTGGATTCAAGCAAGCCTGGCTGATGACGGCTGAAATGCCAGAAACCGGTCCTAGGATGCTTGTTTCCGGTCCAGGGAAGACATGGCTTGGCAGTTCGGGCTGGACTGTTCCCATGAGGCACAGGGTCAGACTGATTTGCATATGGCCATGTCTGAACTGGGGTGGTGGAGTGAGCTAAAGAATGATGATGGATTAAACCCAGATCAGTTGACTGGGGGTGAGTGTTTGATTGGCTCAAGCGTTCCGTCCATCATCCCCTTTTGTATCGCTTTGTTCGCCCTAAGTTGGCGGGGGTATGCCCAGACGTGGGTCCCTTGCTCACTTTGCCACTGGATTCAAGCAAGCCTGGCTGATGACGGCTGAAATGCCAGAAACCGGTCCTAGGATGCTTGTTTCCGGTCCAGGGAAGACATGGCTTGGCAGTTCGGGCTGGACTGTTCCCATGAGGCACAGGGTCAGACTGATTTGCATATGGCCATGTCTGAACTGGGGTGGTGGAGTGAGCTAAAGAATGATGATGGATTAAACCCAGATCAGTTGACTGGGGGTGAGTGTTTGATTGGCTCAAGCGTTCCGTCCATCATCCCCTTTTGTATCGCTTTGTTCGCCCTAAGTTGGCGGGGGTATGCCCAGACGTGGGTCCCTTGCTCACTTTGCCACTGGATTCAAGCAAGCCTGGCTGATGACGGCTGAAATGCCAGAAACCGGTCCTAGGATGCTTGTTTCCGGTCCAGGGAAGACATGGCTTGGCAGTTCGGGCTGGACTGTTCCCATGAGGCACAGGGTCAGACTGATTTGCATATGGCCATGTCTGAACTGGGGTGGTGGAGTGAGCTAAAGAATGATGATGGATTAAACCCAGATCAGTTGACTGGGGGTGAGTGTTTGATTGGCTCTAGCGTTCTGTCCATCATCCCCTTTTGTATCGCTTTGTTCGCCCTAAGTTGGCGGGGGTATGCCCAGACGTGGGTCCCTTGCTCACTTTGCCACTGGATTCAAGCAAGCCTGGCTGATGACGGCTGAAATGCCAGAAACCGGTCCTAGGATGCTTGTTTCCGGTCCAGGGAAGACATGGCTTGGCAGTTCGGGCTGGACTGTTCCCATGAGGCACAGGGTCAGACTGATTTGCATATGGCCATGTCTGAACTGGGGTGGTGGAGTGAGCTAAAGAATGATGATGGATTAAACCCAGATCAGTTGACTGGGGGTGAGTGTTTGATTGGCTCAAGCGTTCCGTCCATCATCCCCTTTTGTATCGCTTTGTTCGCCCTAAGTTGGCGGGGGTATGCCCAGACGTGGGTCCCTTGCTCACTTTGCCACTGGATTCAAGCAAGCCTGGCTGATGACGGCTGAAATGCCAGAAACCGGTCCTAGGATGCTTGTTTCCGGTCCAGGGAAGACATGGCTTGGCAGTTCGGGCTGGACTGTTCCCATGAGGCACAGGGTCAGACTGATTTGCATATGGCCATGTCTGAACTGGGGTGGTGGAGTGAGCTAAAGAATGATGATGGATTAAACCCAGATCAGTTGACTGGGGGTGAGTGTTTGATTGGCTCAAGCGTTCCGTCCATCATCCCCTTTTGTATCGCTTTGCCTACCACTACCACCACCCTACTCATGGGGGCCTGGATGCCTACCACTACCACCACCACCACCCCTACTCAGGGGGGCCTGGATGCCTACCACTACCACCACCCCTACTCATGTGGGCCTGGATGCCTGTCACTACTACCATCCCCACTCATAGGGGGATGGATGCCTACCACTAACACCACCCCTACTCATGGGGGCTTGGACGCCTGTCACTACTACCATCCCCACTCATAGGGGGATGGATGCCTACCACTAACACCACCCCTACTCATGGGGGCCTGGATGCCTACCACTACCACCACCCTACTCATGTGGGCCTAGATGCCTGTCACTACTACCATCCCCACTAATAGGGGATGGATGCCTACCACTAACACCACCCCTACTCATGGGGGCCTGGATGCCTACCACCACCACCACCCCTACTCATGGGGGCCTGGATGCCTGTCACTACTACCATCCCCACTCATAGGGGGATGGATGCCTACCACTAACACCACCCCTACTCATGGGGGCCTGGATGCCTACCACTACCACCACCCTACTCATGGGGGCCTGGATGCCTACCACTACCACCACCCCTACTCAGGGGGGCCTGTATGCCTACCACTACCACCACCCCATCTCATGTGGGCCTGGATGCCTGTCACTACTACCATCCCCACTCATAGGGGGATGGTGCCTACCACTAACACCACCCCTACTCATGGGGGCCTGGATGCCTACCACTACCACCACCCTACTCATGTGGGCCTGGATGCCTGTCACTACTACCATCCCCACTCATAGGGGGATGGATGCCTACCACTAACACCACCCCTACTCATGGGGGCCTGGATGCCTACCACCACCACCACCCCTACTCATAGGGGCCTGGATGCCTGTCACTACTACCATCCCCACTCATAGGGGGATGGATGCCTACCACTAACACCACCCCTACTCATGGGGCCTGGATGCCTACCACTACTACCATCCCCACTCATAGGACGGGTAATACATGACACAACCAACATACTCCAACATAAGGAATGTCAGAAAAAGACATCCCCCCAACATCATGACAAGAGTGTGTAGTCTGTGTCAAATGCCTACAACACTGAACATGACATTGAACATACAATGTGACCCCCTTTCACATGTGTCACACATAAATGTGTGTGGCCCCCACAATGCAAGCAGACCATGACCACTGTGGGAATGGGGTCTAAACCCCCATCATCACAGTGACCAAAATGTAAGTGTGGGGTCCATAACTGAAGCACATTTTGAACATTGTGGCAATGGGGTCTAAACCCCCATCATCACAGTGACCAAAAGGTAAGTGTGGGGTCCATAACTGAAGCACATTTTGAACATTGTGGCAATGGGGTCTAAACCCCCATCATCACAGTGACCAAAAGGTAAGTGTGGGGTCCATAACTGAAGCACATTTTGAACATTGTGGCAATGGGGCCTAAACCCCCATCATCACAGTGACCAAAAGGTAAGTGTGGGGTCCATAGCTGAAGCACATTTAGGACATTGTGGCAATGGGGTCTAAACCCCCATCATCACAGTGACCAAAATGTAAGTGTGGGGTCCATAGCTGAAGCACATTTTGAACATTGTGGCAATGGGGTCTAAACCCCCATCATCACAGTGACCAAAAGGTAAGTGTGGGGTCCATAGCTGAAGCACATTTTGAACATTGTAGCAATGGGGTCTAAACCCCCATCATCACAGTGACCAAAAGGTAAGTGTCGTCATGGAAAAAGCTGCAACTGCCAAACAGCATGGATGATTCCTGGTCACACAACAACAAACACATCAGTGGCAAAGTAGTGCTTGTGTCCCATAGCAACATAGATTGGGTGAGGCAAACAGTGCAGTGCAAATAAAACATACCTTTGGTCATGTGCAGACAAACATCACCCATGGGGGCTGACATTGTCAACATTTATCAATTACACAATGACAGAAGTGACCATCATAATGCAGACCCACATATCTGCACCAATGGACACACAAATGTAGATATCCTGTGGAGACTGTAGATGTGAGGTGAACAAATACCATACCATGGCAGCAATGGGACATACAAACCATGATTATTGTGCTGACTGATGACTTAGGAGTCCCAGGGACAGCAGGGGAAATCCACCAAACAACATACAGCCAATGGCACACTAAAGATATGCCAATGCAGTGGTGCAGATGCACAAACACAAACAGGCAGCCTCACACTGCATATCAAATACAACAGGTGATGGGGGGTGTGCCAGTGTCCCCAGGCAACCACACAACACATGAGGAGGCCTGAATCCCAATTACACAGATGTGTATACAGTGCCACACAAAAGTAACTCATGGATTGGATTCCCCTATGTGGGCAATCAGGCATTGTTAGATGAGAGGGAGCCCAAATTACACATGTCACACAAGCGTGTAGGAACAGCAACTAACACAGCAAGAGACAGACCCACCACAGCACTACCCCCAGGGACCCCACATTGTGGTGACACTAGCCTGCATGATAATCCCACTGTGATGACAAAGGTAGATGTCGTTCACACTGTGAACCACAGCCATGTGTCCTGAGCAACTAACTACCATCACACCTACACAAGCACAAATCAATCAGCACGGCCTGTCAGCCAAGGCCAATATGGAGGTAGGGGTCTAGCCGTGCAACAACTCACATTTGCACACACTCAACACCACACACCTTGATCTCCACCAATGTGCAGCAGTGAAGCTCACATGGACTGGTGACATTGCACATGCACCCATGACAATCCCAGGGGTGGTGGTGGAAACTAAGGTACAGAAACCCATCACACATGGCCAGTCAACAAGACTCGTGAATGTCTGACACACTGCACAGTACGCCGTACATGGGCATGACGTGAAATCCACCCCAATCAATGGGATCCCGGCCACAGTCACACACCAATGAAGAAGCCAAGGTGACCCACAAAGAACACACATAGACAACTTCCAACATTGCAGCTCTGACCCTGAGGAGTGGCAGCAGTCACACACACAACGTGTCACAATCACTGAAAGCTACCACAAACTGTAAATTACATGACTTGTGTAACCAACAAGTGCCAAGGGGAATCCTGACTGTGTCACATCTGTGTTTGCCTACATCCCCAGCCCTGACAACAAAGACAACTAGGGATGACAACCTGATGAACATTAGTTTGCCATGCACCCACATCCCGGAGAAACCAGGTCCAAGATGCTGGGTGAACACAGGACAACTCAGCAAGCATCACAAACAGGAACATCCCTAGGGACACAGCCTGTGTAGGAAAAGGGAAGGGAACACACACAGACATGCTCACACAACACACAACACGGGCCCAGGCAATGTCACGGGATTACACACTGCCATGAGGGCACTCCACTCCTGTGGAAGGTCCGCTGTGCCAAACCTTGTCTGTGCACGACTCAAACATGTCAGCAGAACACTCGGTCAGTGAGTCAACAACTATAACACACTGAAGGCTCTGCTCACATCAGCCTGGGTACGGGAGTATCACGTCAGTCATCTGCATACACACAAAACACGTGTCAAGCAAGTTGCACTGTATACACAGATGAGTTCTTCAACATTGATGTGCTAAACTACATGTCCAGTGGAGATGGGCACACAGTCAGGGAAATGGAAACATTGAACAGTGGTAAGCCCACCAGATGTGCATCAGTGTAAGCCAAAGATGTTAATTTACAAATGCAAAACGTTCATCCCTGTGTCAAATGCTGAACATTACACCCTCAGACTGCAGCAAAGGATGCTATAGATCCAGACTACATTAGGACACATATCCCATGGACCACATGGAGTCCATCACAGCAACACTTCATTTTCCTGATCTGGACACTATTACAACTGCAAATGCATGATGATACTCATCTACATCATGTACATCCAAAGAAAAACCACAAGTAAACAAAAAGAGGCTTTATTCAGCAAATGTTAAACTAAAATTTTAAGTCCAAAAGAAACTAAGGCCAATGGCCAGTCCAAATACACAGTCCCAACAGGGTGATACGTGACAACTTGTCACCCATTGCTTGCCTGCACTGGTACGGACAGGGGACATCCCCCTCGGAGGGGCATACAAGGGGCAGGCCAGGCACCGCAGGGACAGGATCAGGGGATGCCAGAAGGAGGCAGTGAAGGGGTGGTGGGTGCAGGAGTGTCACCGGCAACTGCAGTGGAGGTGTCTGACTCAGTGGGGGCCGGCACCACTGTAGGGCACAAGTCAGATGGTGTGGGTGCTGCAACCACTGCAGTGGGCCGGTCAGATGGAGTGGACTGGGTCCCCACTGCAGTGCCCGAGTCAGACGGGGTGGTTGTGGACTCCACTGCAGTGCATAACTCCAAGGGAGTGGAAGGGGGGCAGATGAGGTGGGCAGGACATAGGGGGGACCCGGTCTCCACACCAGTGGCACAAACAGGCAGAGCGTCTGGTTTGGGGGTGGAAGAGAAAGTGGTAGGGGGAGGGCCTAAGCAGTTTGGGGATGCGGTATCGGTGTGTGGGGGAACCTGGGGCAGGGTGTGGCGGTGGAACCTGTAGAGTGGTGGCCTGGGGGATGGAGGAGAGAGACTGTGTGGTAGAGCTGCGTGGTGGTGGTGGTGGGGTCTTGCCCTTCCTGGTCCGGGGGGACTTTCGAATGGGGTCCTCAGTCTGTCTGTGCCTGGAATAGGGTGTCCGGGTGTGATGGGCACTCCCCTCTGTGTGTGGTGGTTGCCTCTTCCACCTGGACTTCGTGTCAGATGTATCTGTGGGGAAGAGGCCAAGCTCACAGAGGAAGAGCTTCTGGGAGGGGGGGGTTGCAGGTGAGGCAAGGGAAGGGGTTTTGGAGGGAGAGGTATCTGAGGACTGCGGAGTGCTCGTGGATGCGTGTGTGTGTGTCTGGGCCCCATCCCCTGTGAGTGAGGTATCAGTCCCCTGACTCTGCGTGCGTGTGCGTCTGGATTTTGGCTTGTGTGTCTGTGTGCTGCTTGTGTCTGTGCTGGTGCATGCCGGTGTGTGTGTGTGCTTGGGACAGGTAGGGTGCTGGGGATTGTGGATGGGGCAGAGGTAGGAGGGGTGAGGGACTGTTGCAGGAGGGACACTGCTGCCGTCAGTGAGGAGGCCATGGACTGATTGGTCCGATGTAGGGCAGACATGCCAGATGACATGCCCTCACCCTCCGTGCCACTGGGTCCCTCGCTCTCCCCTGCAGTGGACCCAGTCTGGCTCTGCTGCTCCTCTTGGTCCGTGGAGCTGTCTCCTCCTGTGGCCGTGGATGTATCTGCAAACAATCAGGATAAACAGAGCAACATTAGTCACCTGTACTGACCACACACACCACAGTAAGTACAGCACATCACAGAGCAAGCCCTGCCATCATTTGCTAGACATTGCAATAAGTGCTGACACTGATTTGAAGAAGCCCATTGTCTGCCTGACAGTCAGTCATGCCACACATATCCTACCTGCCCATGCACCCATCTGTCTGCTGCCTGTTGTATGCGACTAATCATATGTGCACCCATGTACCACATACACAGTTGTTGGACATCCAAGATAACATATGGAAATGTGTCACTCCAAACACAAGCCATCTCCTGCCACTGACTCAGTACATGTGTCAGGAAAAGTGATGGGCAAAGTCTCTGTTGATATGCGGGTTTTGCTTCCATCACCAGACACAATGATGTCCTCATGTCCTGATAGACAATGCGACAATGGTGTGCATGCAGGACATATCACACCACTGCTGGATCACCCTTTGCGATTGGAATGTCATGGCACAGGCCTGTCTGGCAAGTCAGTCATAACTGTCTCCTGTCACAGGGGCAGTGCATACACACAACACCAGTCTGCACTGTGTCACAATCATGGAAGTTTTTGAAATGTAAGCCCTGTAGCTGACAAGTGCACATGTGCACCCCTGGCCAACCACATCATGAGGACTGAGATGATCCCACGTCAATCAAATGAGACATTTGAGTGACTGCAAACACAAATCCATACACATGAGCACTTCACCGACTGATGAGAATGAACCAAAGCTGCCTGCACCTCAATGTTTCATACAACATTGTGCACAGTCAAGGGATCAGAGACCTATGCATTAACCTATGTGCAGATCCCATAGTCACAACTCAGATGGCTGGCCACCCCAAATTGTTAAACACTCCAGGAGTCCAAAAAGCAAGGCCACACCACGGTGACACAGAGGCATACACCTGAGTGCACTCTTCACAATGCCCAATATGTATGCTGACACACGGGAGTGGGAGAACAGAGTGCCTTCGATGTACGGAGTAGGCATTACAGTCCTGGTCCATGTGCAACATGGTATTACCCTGAACACTAGGCAGGTGGCTATGCATGTGTCACACACATGATGTACATACTTCTGAGGCTCCTACCTTGGTCTCTGCTGCAGCATGGGTGTGTGGCACATACCCCAGACATGTGGTGAGTCAGAGCAGCAATTGGAACACATATCAAAGTCATACCCAGAGTACATGTCAGATCACAGGCATTGTGACCAATTGTACCACCCATGCAGCCCACCACAAAGTTCCTGTAACTGATGCTGTCCCCAACTTGAACCACAGGTAACTGCAAGTACACAGTACCCAAGTGACCTAAGTCACAGACTGTAAGGGCCACACCTGTGTATCAGATGAGGAGGGGGCATGACACAAGTGAGGGACATGAGTCCAGGACGACATGACAGTTGTACTGTGGAAGTGGAACCAGGCTAAAGGAGTGCATAGAGCCCGTCAGTCATAGTACACAGTTAAGGCTAGCACTTACCCCCTCCTTGCAGCTGTCTGGCCTTCAGCTGCCCATCCAGGTCAGGGAAGACCACCACCAGGATCCGGAGCATGTGGGGGGTCAGGGTCCGGTGTCCGCCCCTCCTGCGAGGAGGCGACAGCTTCAGCTGGACCCTTGCGATTCTCCGGGTCCAGCCCCGAAGGTCCTGCCACCTCTTCCGGCAGTTGCGGATCCTGCGCCTGTAGACCCCCACAGATCGTACTGCCCGGATGATCATCAGCCAGATCTCCTGCTTCTGGTGGGCATCAACCTGTGAGGATGACAAAGTGAAAAGGGCATTACTACACATGCAACATTTCCGTGCATCACACAGTTGGATATACATGTCTCAATCATAGGGGCATATGATGTACACAGGTAGTGCAACTATGGCTATGAACAGTTTGCCAGCAGTTACTAAATGGTATCATTGCCTGGGAAGTCAAACCTTGTTGGAATGCACTGTTACTGCACTATACCTGTTCAGTGCATGTGACTACACACTTTGGGGGGTGACATGTACTCAGTGAGCATGCTAGCCACTGGTGTACACACTGTAAGTCTTGCTAGTCAGACAACATGCACAATTAGTAAGGCAGTGGACAGCAGACTCACCTGCTCCCCTGGTTTCCCATACAGCTTGTTGTACTGTGGAAGGAGGCTGTCCAGCAGGGCCTGGTTCTCCTCAGTGCTGAAGGCTGGGGCTATCCACCGTACGTGCATTGCAGTAGCCAGAGGATGCAGAGACAGCAGCAGTGGTGGTGGCAGATGTCGTCCTGGAGCATGTAGTGCAGGCAAGTGAGCTCTCAGGGGAACAGCTAGCATTATATGTGTGCTGCAGAGGCAGATACTGTCCCATGTGTCCAAAGTGATAGGTCCAAGTCGTTTGCATCTTCTGAATCTGGCCAATCCATGGAATTGCACCACTTATACACGCCCACAGCATCCTTCAAAAGTTCACCTTCATGACACCCATGAATTTTCAACATTGTTGTGGGTGGCCAACTGAATTCACTGCATCCGACTCGTTTAAGCTTCGAAAACGCGTCCGTTACCATGTCAGGCCATAGCCAATGCGTGCGCACCGATCGGACCATTGCTGTATGACGCGTATTTCGAAAAACAACACGCATCCGTCCACATCATATGCAATGGCCAATGCGTGCGCACCGATCAGTCCATTGCTGTACGACGCGTATTTCGAAAAACAACACGCATCCGTCCACATCATATGCAATAGCCAATGCGTGTGCACCGATCGGTCCATTGCTGTACAACGCGTATTTCGGAAAACAATACGCATCCGTCCACATCATATGCAATGGCCAATGCGTGCGCACCGATCGGTCCATTGCTGTACAACGCGTATTTCGGAGAACAACACGCATCCGTCCACATCATATGCAATGGCCAATGCGTGCACACGGATCGGTCCATTGCTGTACGACGCGTCCCTGTAAAAGTCACTTGCATATGTCACCATGGTTGTCACTGGTGAACGTATGCCAGCCACAATTACTTGCCAGCGAATCAGGGGCACACCTACAACACCACAGCCTGTCAACATTGTATCCTAAGGCATGTAAGGCTGCATTACCTGTGTGTGTATGGGGGTCAACATGTGGTTTTTGGTGGCACTTGGGGGCAGCCACTCCCAGGCTGTGCACGTGTTCATGGGGACAGAATCCTTTGTGTGTTGTGCACATGACCACTGTGATGTGCAACTGTTCAGTTCAGAGCATGTGGCATGGTCACATTTCCAGGTTGTGTATGTGTATGTCATGTCACATACACCCTGAGTCCCATGTGGGAAAGTGTGTACGTCACAGGGTGACCCATTGCCACAATAGTGATGGCCCTCCACAGTCTGTGTGCATGTTGTGTTTCAGATGTCTCTGATTCCATGTGCACAATGGGAGACAGTCTCCACATCCACGTTGTTTGTGCATCGACTTTGATGTTGTGCGTGTGTGTGTCACAGACGTCCATCTCTGTCCTGCAGAGGCAACAGGGGTGGGGAGGTGTGGTGCAGCGGCCAGGGCAGCTGACTTCGGAGCACAGGGTTCACGGTTCGATCCCCGGCTCCGGCGGCAGCTCAGCTCAGCACCATGTGACTCTGGGCAATAGCTCACTTAATTTCCACGACGGCCCCCAGCGCCTTGAGACCCGTAAGGGTGAGTAGCTGCGCTATATAAAAACGGACTTACTTACTTACTTACACTACTTGTGGGAGTCATGGTTGTTTTGCTGACGTGTACATGATACGCCATGTCATGCCAGTGTCCATGTGGCAATACAGGGTCCCTGGGAATCTACCTGTCAATGAGCTGTGATGCCTGTGGCACATCTGTCCTCACTTGTCACTGTGGTGTGTGTTTGGAACGTGACAGTAGTACATGGGTACAGTGAAACAGCCTAATGATTTCCCATAGCACAACCTGGAACTTGTTGTCAACACATGTTGAACTGTGATGTTAGATGTTGGCCATGTAGGTGCCATATATGTCCATACAGAACGGCACACACATCAAGTACTTGTGTCTCGTAATGATGTATCATGTGATATTGAGTATGGTCAATCCCACATATGTGGGGTGACTGACAATCTTTCTTTGTTCACCTATGCACTGCAGGGCACCAGCTGTCCATAGACCATTCCCTGACCTTGCAACCATGGTTGAACGTGACTACATCCGACGGTACCGCTTCAACAGGCAGCTGATTGAGGAATTGGCGTTGCGGATGGCCCCACATTTGCAACCTGGCCGGACATACCCTACAGCGCTAACCCCCAAGGTGAAGGTGATGGCAGCCCTACACTTCTTTGCCATCGGTACCTTTCAACACACTGTGGCGTCTGCTGGTGGGATGTCACAGACCATGTTCAGCCGTGTGCTACGCGATGTTTTGGAGGCAATGTTGAGATACCTGAACCAGTACATCTATTTCCCTAAACGTCAACAACTCACTGACGTCAAGAGTGACTTTTATGCCCTGGGGAGGATGCCACATGTCATTGGCTCCATTGATGGGACACATGTGGCTTTGGTACCACCACAGGCACATGAGCAGGCATACAGGAACAGGAAACATTACCATTCTATCAATGCTCTGGTGGTATGTCTTGCAGATATGAGCATCTCACATGTGTGTGCACGTTTCCCCGGTTCTGCACACGATGCCTACGTGATGAAGAGTAGTCGCATCCCGAGGATGATGTCACAGATGCAGAACCAGCGTGCCTGGCTTGTCGGTGTGTACTGACTTTGTACCATTGTGTGTGTTCTGCAATGTTGTATTCCACCCTCTTTTCCAACTCAGCTAATGTGCAATTGTCTGTATGTAGGTGACTCCGGATACCCCAACATGCCGTGGTTGCTGACACCCCTCAGGAACCCTGTGACACCAGCCCAGATGCGCTACAATGAGGCACATGGTCGGACCAGGAGAGTGACCGAGCGGACATTTGGTCTCCTGAAGAGCCGCTTTCGCTGCCTGGACAAGACAGGAGGGGCCCTCCCATATGCCCCAGCAAAGGTGTGCAAGATTGTCATCATCTGCTGCATGCTACACAACCTGGCAGTGCGGAAGGAGTTGCCTCTCATCCTGGATGACGATGACCAACATCCGCCACCTGTGGAGGATCCTGGCCTGGGCCATGATGCCAGTGATGATGATGATGATGAGGGTGATGTCCGCACACAGCTCATCACCAACTTCTTCAGCTGAATGTAAGTATCCAGAGATGTTATGTCAATGATTTGAGTTTGCATGATATGTGTTGGTGGTGCTCTGTTGCTGTTTGAGTGTGGCCATGTGCTACTTGACTGGATGCGTGCAGCGATGTGTCCTTACAGGTAGTCTGTACTCCCCAACAGTGTTGACATGCTAACTTGGTTTTGTGTAGGTATCTTGTGACATGTATTGGGCATGAGTATTGCAGTTCTGTCCTGTTCTTCAGTGCTTTTGACTGTGTGTCATGTCTGTCCTTCACAGGGTACTTTTAGAGTTGTTTGGTCAACTCGGATCCCCCGACACCATGATTCAGCTTTCAGGGTGGGAGCAGTCGTTTCCCTACAGGTGATGTGCCACGCACCCCTGTGTAGGAAGGTGGAATCTGACTATATGGTTGCCCCCACTTTTTTTATGGTGTTTTGCTGGTTTATGACTTAGTTGGACTGGGATCCTGCTATTCAGGGCCCCAGTCTATCTGCTTTCTCTGTAAAAAGGTTTCCATGTGCCTTAGGCACATCACTGATTGGAATCTGGAGTGCCCTTATAAGTCCCTAGTATATGGTATACTATGTACCAAGGGCATAGGTACCTCAGAGGCCTGCCAGGGGCTGCAGCATGTATTATGCCACCCCTGGAAGGCCATCCAAACTGACACCACAGGTCTGCTACTGCAGCCTGGGTAATGTGGTGCATGCACCCCTTACTGTGATATAGGTTACCTATATCACTAAATACATACACACATATAAACCTATAAGTCACTCCTAAGGCAGGCCTTATCAATCCTAAAGGCAGAGTGCATGGTTCCTATGTGAGAGGGTGCCCCTGCATGAGCAGGGCCCCTCTGCAGCGTTCGGAGACCATCTCTGATGCTGTTTGTAGTGCAGCCTGACCATATACTCTTAAGCGCATTATATCCTCGCGGTAAAATGCTAACTTTGGAATGGCTGCACCTAAACATGTCGTGTTTGGTGTCAAACATCTTGGAATACTACACCCCCGCCAATCCTGGCGGCGGGGGTAGCATTCCACCCTTCTAGAGGGAAAGACATGTTAACTCTGACTAGTCCGGTAACTTCTTTCCAGAGCCCTGGCATCACAAAATGGATGCTGCTGCCACAGACACGAGTCTGGCCTCCTGCTGCTGGACGAAACTCCAGCAGGGGAGGCCTGGACAATAGGTTTCCTGTCCCAGGGAGGTGTGACCACCTTCCCAGACAGGATAATGTGTATTGGGGCTGGGCGGGAGCACCATCTGTGTGCTTTGAAGTCCTGCACTGGGGGCACATTTGGTGTCCCTGTGCATACCCCAGTTCAAACCGGATCAGGGGCTTGCAGCCCCTGCTTTGGCGCGAACTGGACAAAGGGAAAGGGGTGTAGCCACCCCTCTGCCCTGACCCACCCATAGGTGGGGCCACAGAGTAGTCCAACCCCTATCTTTAGTATAAAGATAGGAACCCAGTCCTTAGGACTTTAGATTATACCTGGACGAAACTCTGAAACTGAATCCTGGACCTTCGACACTCTACGACAAGATTAGAGGACTGAAGAATCTCCCTTGGGGTCAAGGAGTGACTCCCCTGCCTGGCAGGCACCAAAGAAGCATCTGTCCGGTTCGCATTTCTGAAGCTCCCGTCGGACGCCGAAGTCATCACATCACCAGAGGTGGATTCTCAGACTTCCCCGAGGCTACCCTGAGTTCCCAGCAAAGCTGAGGCCAGTGGCTATCGGGGGTGACTTGAGACCGTGACCCCTGGACACCGAGCACATTTGCAAGTGCACCATCTTCTGGGTCTCCCAAGAAGTCGTGCTTTGGGCTCCGAGTAGCCCTAGCCTCCAGCACCACCTGCACCGAAGATCACTGGCCCCCACTCCACGAGTGTCCTGTAAGTCAGCTCCACGTGCGGCGTCACGAGGCTCCTTCGCGGTCGCTAGCCCATTGGCTAGTAGCCCTTAACGAAGGCCAATGCTTTTCTTACTTGGCATCCTGGTTGCTCCAGGCCTGCCCTCACTTACCCTCGCTGGGTGAGTTCCACAGACCTTGCTGGTCTGCACCATCGACGATCTACATCTTCACCGAGACTTGCCGTTGCCAAGGCTTGTTGGGTCCAATCCGGTCCCCGACACCTCAGCACTCGACAGACATTGTGTACCAGCCCGAATCCTGCTCCTGGTTGCCGACAACGCCTCCTGGACCTCGTGGCTGAAGAGTCAAGACGACCATCAACACACCTGAAGCACTCGACATCGGTGGGCATCTGTCCATCGCCTTCCTGGTCACTGGCTAGTGACCCAGACTCTGTCCCCTCTGCTTTCAGGTTCTTCAGAACTCCGATCCACTCTTGGATCCACCCGAACACTTTTCTCTTGGCCGCCAGCAGCACTTTGCAGCAGATCGCCATTCGAATCGACGACGAAACCCGACCCCGAAAGGCACCTATGCACCCGGCTTCCCTGGGTGAGGTAACACGAGTACTCCGGTGCTCCCGTGGGTAGAGACTCTTCAAAGTCCTAGATCTCAAAGGGTTTTGTCCTAGTCCTCTTTTAAGTGTCCCTTTTCTATAATTTCCCGATCCCGACTTTCTCCATAGAAGTTAACGGCGTATCGCGGTTGTGTATTTACACTGCACGCGTCTCCCGTAGGTCCCCTGTGTCACTACCTTGGGTGGTTCCTTGTGGTCCAAGCACTTCTAGAGGCTCTAGGCCTAGTGTCTAGTTCAGTCATGGTTCGCATACCACTTTATTGGTATATGGTTTGGTACGCCCTAGGGCCCAAACGTGTATTTGTGCTATTACTGTGATTTGATAACTTATAACTTATGTACTTCGAACTCTAGCCTCATAAAGAGACTAGAGGGGTGTGTTTAGCAATAAATACATATATTTTGAATATATACCTGGTGTGGTGCTCTTTCATTTGGTCACTCAAGAGATTATAGACTGGTAAAACAAGCTGCTTTACATTCCTTCAAGACTTAGCCTGAAGGCTGCTCTCCATAGCTACCACTAGGACAGCTTTCAATAAGGTTGTCTTTAACCTATCTCCAATAAGGGGTTGTTTGGACTGGTGCAAGGTGCCCACTATAATTAGTGGACAGCATATGCCAGGCCAACTTCTCACATCCCCTGGACTTTATTTCTTCTACACTTGTTGACTGTGTGTCCACTGCCATGTGGGATTACTTTGCATCTGTAGTGGAAACAACATGTTGGACATGTGTAATAAACCTGTGCTTCACTTTGGGATGTGCGTTGTCTGTGGTCACACATCTGACTGACATTTGCTTACTGCACCAGTGGGCTAGTTAACACAGACTGTAAATAGGTGTGGTGTCTGTGGATTCCACTGTATTTCCTGGCAACATCAGTGTAGGTGATGAGTCAGATGGCCCTGGTGTGTATGTGTTGTGTAGCCCTAGTGGTGTGTCTCCCTCATATGTGTCACGTCGCCATGACTCACATGACGGTGTAGAACTTGCTGTAGCAGTTAGCATGCACAGTGTCATTTAGCAGATCATCATCTCCATGACAAAAACAACGTTGGAATCACAACAGAGGCAAGTATGGTGTATTAGTGAGTTCATTTACATACATGTGTGAGGGTAGTGCACAGGATGGTCGGTGCTGTACATTGGGATTGGAATCCAAAGTTCCCAGATGAGTTGGAAGTGTTGGTAGCAGAAATGTCCTGAGTAAAGTTCACAGTCATCTGATACATTAGTCCAACTTAAACTCCCCATGTCATGTGGGAGAGTTGGGTTGCATTCGACAGGGTGAACAGTTTGCACACAAAGGAGAATTTCCAGAACGGGTGTTGGGTTCCTGGGGGATGTACATGGCCATCGGCCTCTCAGTTGTCCTTCCTCAGACGACCCCTCTTCTTTCTGGGGGGACCCTCACGTGCAGGCCGCTGCGGTGCAGAGGACTCTCCTTCAGAGTCAACCTCCCTCCCTGTGGCAGTTGCAGTTGTTGCGGCACCAGATGTTGTGGGCACACAGGGAGGTGTGGACATGTTGGTGCTAATCTGGCGGAGGCATGTCAATATGTTCCTCTGCACTGCTGTCAGTTCTTCCAATGTGTCCCACTTGGACTCCATGCCAGACATGTGTGTCTCCCCACGGGACATGTGTGTCTCCACACGGGACATGTGGGACTCCAAGCGGGCATGATGGGCAGCCTGCTGCTGTTCAATGTCCTTGAGGATCCCCACTACCTGGCTGACCTCTCCGGTGCTATTCTGGTACGCATCAGCAATGCGTACCAGTTGTGGGTCATCATGCAGTCCAGACCCCTCTGCAAACAGCGACCTCTGCCTACCACCCCTCCCACCACCCCTGGCGGTGGCACGCACAGGTGACCCTAGGCCCCCTTGGGGGTTGGTACTGGGGTTGTTGTCCATTGCTTCACGGTGGGCTGGGGTCCCTGTGCTGTTGTCATTCAGTGTCCTTGGTCTGTCTGTGTCGGCGGGGGTGGTCTGTGTGTTGGCAGATGTTGGAGGAATGGGTGCAGGGGGTGCAGATGGTGGTCCTGCTGGTGCTGCATGATGACTCACACCGGAGGTGCCAGGTTGGTCTTCGCCATCCGATGAGGGCAGAGGAAGTTCCACACCAGAGAGCTCAGGGGCCACCGGAGCCTGGGACAGGGACTCCTCCTCATCTGCTGCTGTGTCCCCATCATCACCTGTTTTTGGAAGAGACACACAATGTATGTTATGTTTCTGCAGGCATCAATGGTTCAAACACATGACAGTTGTGACTGTACCTCTGGATGCGGGCCTGTACATTGCATTGTCCTAAGTTGTCACAGTCAGAGGTTGATATTGGTATGGCTCATTGTCCTGCCAACCTGATGCATTTCAATGTGGATGTTGAGGTGTGTGCATGACCAGCATTGGTGGTATTTGGTTGACATCTGGACCTCCTTCTCCCCCCAGCCCAGTTATCCCACCATGAAGCATGCCACCCTTGCAGTGGGTGCAGGTTAACTCTCAGGATGTCAGTCAGTGGTGTCCTGCTGTTCACTCCCCTGTGAAGTGGCTTTTCACTCCCTGTGAGGTGTGCATGCTTCAGTGTGAGCTTGCTGGGCCATGTGGGTGGGGGATGTTGAGCTGTGACTACCACTCCCATCATGCTATTGCCTACACCCCCCTTCCCAGCATGCCCATACTTCCTTCCTTTTGACTCTGCTTCCCTGTGGGGTAATGTGCCTGTGCTGACAGGATGGCTGACAGTGTTGTCCTGGCGTTTGTTTGGCTACAAGTCCCAAGAGTGTCCCTGTGCTTCACACATCATAACCCAGTGTGGTTGTTCTTTGTGGGATATTTAATTAGAGTGTGAGGCATTGCATTCTCCCAGGTGAGTTGTGTGGAATTTTTGTTAAGGGGGGGTGTGAGAAAAGCTTCTTGTAACTATGGTCAGAGCTGTCAGTCCTCCTTCCCACCCAGCCAGATATCCCACCATGGAACGTGCTTCCATTGCAGGGAGTGCAAGTTGGCTTTCAGGATGTCAGTCAGTGGTGTCCTGCTGTTGGTTGGTGCACAGTTCCCAGCAGGGCCTTGTGCTCCCCACAGCAGTACCCAGTGTCAGCCATCTTGTCAGTTCTTTTCCACTCCCTGTGATGTGAGCATGGTTCAGAGTGGTGTTGATGGGCCAATTGTGAGGGTGACCAATATCTGTGACTACAACTCCCATCATGCTATTGGCTGCACTCACTTCACCAGCATACACAGAATTCCTTCCTTTCAGTGAGCTTCCCTGTGAGGTGGTGTTCTAGTGGTGGCAAAATATCTGACTGTGTTTGTTGGTTAGATTTGTGCCACTGCCTTGCTCTATTTGTTGTTAGGTTTGTACATGTCATGACACAGTTACATATCACTATGAGATGCCATGTATTGTGTTTATCTAACTAACATACACATCTTGGGATGATTATCTTTTGGTTGCTGTGGATTTGCTAAGGGTGCATGGTTTGACTATCCCCTTGACAGTGATGTGTGTGTATTGTCACACAATATTGGGTATATTGGTTGTGTACTCACCAGGCTCTGGGATGTTTGATAGTCCATATACGCTCACTGGTGGTAGGATGGCCCGCACCTTCTCCTCCCAGGGCCTGAGGTATACTGGTTTGGCAGGAGGGCCACTGCCGGTGCGATTACTCAAGGCGTAATCCTTCTTGAGTAGGTCCTTGACCCTCCTACGCACATCATACCACCTGTTCTGGATGTCTTCCTTTGTGCGCAAACATGGTGATTGTGCGTTCACCCTGTCGACGATCCTCTCCCACATCTTGGTTTTCTGCGACATGGGGGTCTGTTGAACCAATATACCAAACAACTGTGGCTCTACCCTGAGGATTTCATCTACCAGGACTTCCAATTCACTGTCTAGGAACTTTGGATTCTTCTTTGGGGGCATGGTGATGGTGGTGGTGGGGATTGATGTGTGTGTGAGTGTGCAAGTGAGGGTGGGTGAGTGTAGGTTTTGCTGGGTGTATGTGAGGGTGCTATTTGGGAGGTGCTAATGGTGTGTGGCTTGTGTGATGGATGAGTTGTGGGTGTGTCTGTGTTTGCTGTCTGATGGTGTTCTGTGCTGGCAGGTCAGTTGAATGCAAAGGATCATGGTAGTGATTTGTGGCCTTTATATGGGTGGAGTTGTGGGTGTGTCTTTGTTCCATGTTTTTCCCCCTGTATTTATTGACTTTGTCATTGCTTGTTTGGCCCTTTTTTTGTATTTTTCCTTTGTGTGTTTTGGGCATGTAGGAGACATTGTTCTGACTGAGTAGGACGCTGCAGTTGGCTCATGCGGGCTTCTCTGAGTCTTTCAGGCTGTGTTCCTGATGGGTTTCATGTGCGGCGTACGCGTCAGTCGCGGAGTATTGGGTTGCTTCGGCTCGGTTTTGTATGCGTGTCGGTCGTACGGCTTGGGCTCCGTGCGACTCGGTCTAATTTTACACGCATTGCATCGTACTGTGCGGGTCGGAGTTCGCGGGTACGTTTCTGTCGGGTTCGTTCCTGGTGCGTGTCGGTCGGTTCGATTCGCGTAGTTTCCCGACCGGATAGCTGGTTTCCGTGCGGTTCGGTCGTTCGGCTTGTGTTCCGTACAAGTCGGTCGTAATTCACATGCATTGCATCGTACTACGCGGATCGGGCAGCGCTGGTACGTGTCGGTCGGACAACATTCCCATACCGAGTCGGTCGGTATGTTTTCCAGCCCGAATCGGAATCAGCCCCTCTGTATGGATAATTTAGTGGGTACGTGACTGAGTGCATAAGTGAGTGATTAAAGGTGTCTTAGTGAATGTATGGGTGAATGACTAATCTGTGTGAATGTGTATATCAGTCTGTCAGCTGGTGTGTAAGTGGCTGCATTTGTTGGTGAGTAGGTACATGAGTGTCTATATGGGTTATTGATTAGTTGTCTGAGTACCTGTATGGGTGCCTGAGTGAGGGGGTGTGTGACTCCCTGAATGGATGTATGAGTGGGTGGATTCCTGGGTATATGGGTTCATGAGTGCATCTGTGAGGGACTGTATGGGCGATTGAGTATGATTATGACTGGGCCGGTAAGTGAATGGATACCTCAGTGGTATATGGGTGAGTAACTGCATATGTGAAAGGCAGTATATGTGAGTGTTGGAGTATATAAGTGACTGTATATGTGAGTGAGTGATTGTGAGATTGGCTGTATGGGTGAGTGTGTGCTTGTGTCAGCGACTGTAAGAAGAGTAAGTATTTGTTAGTATCTGTATGAGTAGTGAGTGTGTGTGTGTTTCTGTATGGGTGAGTAAGTGGCTGTGTGATTGAGTGTTTGGGTGAGTGAGTAGGTTTGTGAGTAGCTCTATGGGTGCCTGACGGTATATGAGTGGCTGTATGGGTTTATGAGTGGATATATCAGTGGCTGTATTGGTGAGTGACTGGGTGTATGAGTACCTGTACGGGTGAGTGAGTGGATGTGTATGTGGACCTATGAATCAGTGAGTGGCTATCAACTTACTGGTAGTGGTGTGTCAATAGTTTCAAGAATGGTAGTCTGAAGTTTGGAGTGGGTGTATGAAAGGTTACATTGGAGCGTGAGTAGGTGCATCAGAGATTATGTGGATGATTTCATTAGTGATGTCATTTGAGATGTCATCAGTGATGCCATCAGTGCTGTCGCTGACCATGTCATGAGTGATATAATATGTGACATCATCAGCAGTGCATTGCGGGGCGCGAGTTATAGTTAGCCCAGCTAACTATAACAGATGAATTTCTCTGGTTTTGTACGAGTGAAATGTCAGCCGCACTATAATGTCCTGTGGTTTTTTTCAGTGAAAAAAAATAATTATATATATATATATATATATATATATATATATATATCGCATTACAATCTCCTTTCTCCAGGAAAACAATCCAGCAATCCAAAATGTATTTTTTTTATATATATTACCTGCTGGCGGTCGCCAGTAGATAGTTATAGTTAGGACTTAGTTTCCATAGGAAGAAAGTTTTTTGTTTTGTCAATAACTTTGGAGCCGCTTGATGAATCTCTACTAAACTTTCAAAACATATACTTTAGTAGGTTCAGCTGCTGTGTTGAAAGTTTCGGGGTGATGCGTCTAGGAGGGATTGAGAAAAAGTGGGGGGTCCCAAAACACGTTTTTCCGATGTTAATTTCCATAGGACCTTTGAACACGCCTACAGCCCGAACCGCTGGACGGAATTTTACTAAATTTGGCAGAATTATAGATTTGGCTACATGGATCACACTTTTTGTGATGTGATGTAAATCCATTCAGTAGTTTTAGAGATATTAAATATAAAAACATATAGATACATGGGGACACGGATCCCCTGCGCTGTAATCTGATTGGCTGCCAACATTTCAACCAGGAAGTGTTGGCAGCCATCTGGGTTCAGCCGAGTCCTACAAAAACCATTAGAAATATAGTAAAGGGGGCAGGGTTGGAATACCCTGCCCCTCTAGATGTCGTGGTGGGGTCCCAGAGGAATTGGGCTTTAAAAACATTTTGATTTCAATTTTGCTTCAAAATTATGGGTGGATCCAAGAGTTTGTGGCAAAATTGAAAAAGAAATAGGCGTGGTCTCCTGTGCTTGTTTTTAATGAAGCCTCCAGGTGTGCCAGGTCCTGGGGCCATGACTGATTTATTAAAATGAATAAATCCAATCCATTTTGTGTCTAGCGCTCAGTTCTCAGAGCTACCTAATTTGCTGCTCGACTCTCCTTCCATGTAGGACTTTCCTATCAGTGCTGCCCAATTCTGTCTATTTCAACAGATATTTAGATTTTTCTGTCTTGAGCTTATATGTGCTGAGACCCCTAAAGTCCCATTATTGAGCTCTCAGCTGTTGTCAAGGATAGCATTGGGGACTACATTTTCTGGCTTGCTGAAACCCACATGTGGGAAAAACATTTTTTTGTACAGTTTTCACCTGGTCTTCTACAGTGGCGGCTGGTGTGGCAAGGTGGCAGAGGGAAGGGGCAGGGGGAGGTGCGGGGGTGAAAAAATATAGAAAGAATAAAAGCAAACTTACCTGCCAGTCCAAGCCAGCAGCAGCCTCTCTGCCGCCTCTCATCCTCTCAGGAAACACCTGGGCTCCCAGGCTCCCTAAGTCAATAACAACACTGCAATGCAGCGTTGTGATTGGCTCCCCTAAATTCCCCATAGCCAATCACAACGCTGCACTGCAGCGTTATGATTGGCCTGAGCGCTGTGGTTTGGAGCTCAGACTGGGACAGGCGCCTGTGTATGTTCCCCACCAGGCTGTGTAATGCAGCCTGGTGGGGGACATGCAAAGTGCACGTGAATGTTTGGCTGGCCCAAGATGTCTGGTCGAACATTCGTGCGCACTTTGAGTGTGCTCACCACTCCTCCCCTAGCCCCAGCTCTGGCCAGCCCCACCCCTCCCCACACCTAGGAAGGAAAAATAAAATGATAATAACGCTTCGTTTATCATTTTATTTTTTCTCTGCATTGCTCATAACGCAGAAGGATGATGCTCTGTAGAGGCCTAGCTGCTCTGTAGGCCAGGCTCTCTTGTTGCAGCAAAGACCACGTCCTTTGCTATTGTGGTCCAGAGACTGCCTTTCCTGGGCACGCCGTTATTATTTTAAACCCCCTGCGTAACACGTCACTCCGAGGTGAACCAACTGTGAGGCGCAGGCGGGTGACTCACCCTATCGCCCCCTGTCATCTCACGATACATGGAACATTACATTCCTCCTTATCTTTAATAATGAAACACGTCAAACACAATTTGAAAACATATCAACATAGCCACATGACACCTGGTGTAACATCTGATCACAGAGTCCATCGTTCGAATGGTATACAGTTACAAGTCCATCGACTCTAGCTCTTCTTCTCGATTCCTTCACACCAGGAACCCTGCCAGACGGGATGAAGGAGTGGGATTTCCTCGCAGATGGTACCTTGAACGGGTACCTTGGGGTTGCGATGCTGGTGCTGGGGAGTCCCCTGGTGGTTGGCTGTCAGTGTTGATCGGGGTGTCCTCGGACCATTCCGGGCCGCTGTCATCTAGCAGGAATCTCATTGGAGTGTTGCCGGGGCTCAGCACAGGGGTGTTTGGAGTTGAACCGATGTTACCCCTGTCAGTGGCCCCCTTGGATGAATCTGAAGCAATTGTCCAGTCGTGCACCTTCTTGAAAAATGAGATATTTATTGTGACTTCTTCCCCTCTTCGGCGTGCTGTGACCATGGTTCCTTTCTGGCATGTGACTGTCCAAGGACAGTGTTCAAACAGGAGGCAGAATTTGCTTCATGGGTGTCTGTCTTTGATGTATACCAAGACCCTTTGAGGCCTTAGATTTTCGTCTTTTACTGGATTGGGCGTTTGTGATAGTTCTTTTCCTTAGAACTTGGGTATCATCAATGGGTGACAGGGTCCAGTTGGCATGCTGTGGGATGGTGTCCTGCACTACCCGCCCCATGCTGACATGTCCGGGTGCTCTTTCTGTTGTGACATGGGGTGTCAGTCTGTACTCCCGCAGGAAGCTGTAGATAGCTCTTTCCACCGATGATTCTTCGGCATGAGCGATTCGTATTACCTAGTTTAGGGTCTGCATGAATTGCTCAACCTCCATGTTGGCTTGGGGCCACCTTGGTGTTACCTTTCGATGACGCGTGCCCCAGGAATGGAGATAGTCAGCAAATTCATTGTCAGTCTTCACTACTTTAAAGAATCCATGGCTTGCGATGATCTTTTTGATTTTGGTGATGTTTTCAGCAGCCGTCTGGCTTCCGACGGTCTCTACTTCAGGGTATTTTGTGTAGCGATCAATGACGACGAATACGTATCGTCCATCTGGGACATGTACTAAATCCATGCTCACATTCTCTGATGTTCGCTGTGGGTTGTCCTCCGTAATGACCGGGGGAGGTTGTTCAGAATTTCCAGAGACTAGGCACCACTGGCAGGAACTGACCACTTCCTCGAGAATCCTGTCCATTCCTGGAAACCACACCTTCGCTCTCAGTTGGCTCTTGGTCTTCACAAAGCCCTGATGTCTGCGATGGGCCAACTGCACTGCCTGCGACGTGAGGCTTGACAGAACGACTAACCTGGGCCCTCTCAAGAGACATCCACTGGTGTATGTGGACAGTTCCTCCCACACATGTATTAGCGACTCTAAAATGTCCCTGGCCTGCGGTGTCCTCCGGGTCAGGCTTGCAATGACATGGCGCCAGTTATTGGCTTGGATGGCAGAGATTGCAAGTTGCAGGCATTTTATCTTTCTTGGTCGCTTCAACCGGCGAGTCTAGTTCCACTGTGAGGGGGCGTGATTGTTCCGTCACTAGCCGCACGTATTCTTCTGTGTCTTCTGATTCTGCCCTTTTGTCTGCGGTGGCAGCTTGAGGATGTCTTGATAGACAGTCGGCAGCGTTGGATGCTCCTGGTTTGTACTCTAGCTTGTAGTCATATTCTTGCAGTTGGAGGATCCACTTCTCGATCCTTGGGGGAGGTTTTGACGCTGAGCCCTGGAACAGGGGTAGAAGTGGCTTGTGATCCGTAGAGACGGTGAATGGGGACTTATACACATATATGTGAAAATGCCGGCATGCCCAGTGGATTGCAATCACCTCCCATTTAATCTGGGAGTAGCATTGTTCAGTGTCTGTCATTTGCTTGCTGCTGCATTAGTACTGCTCCTAGTCCGAATGGGCTGGCATCTACAGCGATGTTAGTGGGCAGCGAGGGGTTGAAATACGACAATGTGGTTTCTGAAAAGAGTGCTTCTTTGGTATTCGTAAAGTCTCGGTCTTGTTCTGCCGCCCATTGCCACGTGGTGGTGGAGTTCGTGATTTCCTGGAGGGTGTGTGTAAAATTTGTTAAGTCCAGGATGAACCGTGCACAGAAGTTGACCATTCCGAGAAAACTTTGCATCTCGGACACGTTGGAAGGCGCCAGGGCTTCTTGGATATCTTGCACCTTGTCGGGATCTGGGGCAATTCCGTTATCGGAGAAGGTGTAGCCGAAGAAGCTGATCCGCTTCTGCAGAAATTCGCACTTTTCCTGATGTAGCCTTAGACCAGACTCACGTATCTGATGAAGAACACCTCTGAGGTGCTGGTGGTGATCTTCGAGTGACTTTGCAGGCACCAGTATCTCGTCACTGATGTTGAGGACCTCCTGGAGGCCACTTAGAGCTTCTCTAATGGTGTTTTGGAACACTGCAGCGGCACTGGAGATCCCAAAGTTGAGACGCTTGTATCTCTGAAGGCCGGGGTGCATCGAGAACGTAGTGACATAGCGGGAGTCCGGGTGTAGGGGCAGCTGGTGGTACCCCGAGTGCAGATCCATTTTCGAGAACCACACCACCCCGTTCAGCTCTCCCAGAATGTCGTCAATTGTGGGGGTGATGTGGCATTCCCATTTGATGGCGGTGTTTGGGAGGCGCATGTCCACGCAGATGCGTACCTGCCCTGGCTGCTTCGGCTTCCTGGCAACTACAATTGGTGACACCCACAGAGTGGGGCCGGTGACTTTCTCAATAATGCCTTGCCCCTCCAATGCTTCTAGTTCCTCCTCTACCTTTTGCCTGAGGTGAAACGCTATGATGCGATGTCTCAGCGCCACTGGCTGGACTGATTGGTCTATGTGAAGCATAACCTCCTTTCACTTGAGGCACCCTACGTCCTAGAATACGTCTCCAAACTCATCAAGGATCGTCGAGATCTCCTCCTCCTTTACTGCGAACACAAACGTGATTAACTTAAGCGCTTTGGCAGTGTTGCCGCTGACTAGCATCCCATGTCCTTCTTTTGATATGTAAACCGTGGTGGGTGCGGTCAGGTCTTGGTGCCTGATTTCTGTCTTTAAACACCCAATAAGGGGGATAGGCGTCTTCTGCCCGTATGCAAAATCACAGATTAGGACTTCCTATAGAGGGGGGCTTGGATCCAGGGACCGGTTCGTACTTGTTGACATAAGTTCAATTGAGGCTCCAGTGTCGATGGTGGTCTTGACGTTCTGGTGATGGATCTTGACTTGACATTTGGGTAGCCGGTGCCGTTTCTTGGACTGTTGGTCCACTGCCAACACGTAGTGCACAGGGTAATCTCCGGTGTCGTCATCCATTCCTTCGCTGTCCGGGGCTTCTTCCACCAATTGTGCGGACTCCTTAGGTCCTCTGGAGGATCTGCAGACTTTCGCGAAGTGATTTGCCTTTCCGCAGGCCAAACATCTCTTCCCCTTGGCCGGGCATTTGTTCATCCGTTGCGGTGCGCCATTGCAGTAGCCACATTTTTTCTGCCTCTCTTGTGATCGTTTTGCTGGAGAAGGGCGTGGTTTGGCTTTTACTACTTTTGCTTGTTCAGTTTTAATAGGACGGTGTAGCGCCGCTACCATGTGTGACACTCTAGCCGTCACCAGTTCTTTAGATCTACCCATGGACAGAATGTCGCCTAGGGACTGCCCTGATTCTTGGAGAATGTTTTCCCAGAGTTTCGTCGAGTAACAGCCTTGAATGATCTGGGCCCTGATCTCCTCCTGTTCGTCTTGGAAGCTGCACGTGCTGACTAGCTCCTTCAGATGTCCATGGAATGCATCAAGCGATTCGTCCACTTCCTGCCGGGCTTGCCTGAAGATGAACCGTTCGTAGTCCCTGTTTGCCATCGGCTCGAAGTAGCCATTCAGAGTGTTGGGGAGCGTTGTGTACATCTTTGGGGTGGCTTCCACCAGGGTCTTGTAGATTCAGTGTATGTCTTTTCCCTCTAGGTGGAGTAGTAGTGCACTGCATAGAACTCGCGCAATGCCCCCCCTACAAAGTAGAACTGCAGACTGTCAGTCCAATCTTTCCATTTTGGGGCTAGGGATGATGGTGCGCCATCAACCACGAATGGTTCAATGGCCGGGATAGCCGATGTAGTGGACTGCAGTTGGTCGAACACTGCGTGGCAAGGCGAGAAACCAATGTGTGTTCCTCTACATGAGGTCGAGTGGGCTGTTGTGAGGAGTATGCAGACAGAATATCGAGTTGGAAGTGTCGACTTACACAAATATCGAGTTGAAAATATCGTGACACAGAAATATCGACAGCAAGAATATCGTTGTCAAGAATGCCGACTTTAAGGTAAGAAATATAGTTTTTAAAACATTGAATTCATTAATATCGTTTGCAAAAATATAGTTGTTCAAAATATCGATTTTTTAATTAGTGTTATGTATTTTAGTATGTATTTTAAATGTATGTGATCTATTTTTTGTATAAGTATTGTTTTTGTTTTTTAATATATGTGTAAAATTTTTAGTAGTTATCAATTTTATTTTAATGAAATTTTGTATTTTTTAGTTCCGTAGCGGGTTGTGGGTGTATAGGGAATAGGGTGGGAAGTAATTTGATTATAATAAATTAATGATTACTTTTTATTTAGTAATATTTATTTAATTTAGATTTTATAGTGTTAATTGTGGGAAGTAATTTATTATTAATCAATTGTCAATTGGTTGTTAATTAATATTAATTAATTAATTATGGTAATGTTTGTTTTAGGAGCGGGTTGGGGTTTTAAAGGGGTTAAGGGTGGGAAGTAATTTCATTGTCATAAATTAATGATTTTTAAAAAAAGTATTAATATTTATTTAATTTAGATTTTATAGTGCTAATTGTACGAAGCAATTTATTATTAAGTAATTATTAATTGGTTGTTAATTATCAATTGATTAATTGGTAATCAATTATGTTAATTGTGTCATTTAAAAAAACATATATATATATTTTTGAAAAGGAGACAAAAACAGAAAGAAGAAAAATATTACATCACCATATTACATTCTTTTAAAATACATATATACATTCTAGTAACGAGGGGGAGAAATCAAAGCAAATAGAAAAAATGAACAGAACAAAAATGCCACCGATTTTTCAAAATCAATCCTGATTCATACCATGCCAAATAGCGTTAAATTTTCGCATTGACTTAGACCCCATAAACTTAGCCAAAGCCTTTTCCCTTTCAAAAACCTCTATAAGGATACACCACCATTCTGCTGCATTACCTGGTCTTGAGGAAATCCATGCAGGAGCTATAGCCAATCTAGCGGTGACAGCCATTAATGCACACCTTGCTCGATCAGAATCAATCTTATAACCCAACAATATCTCCTTACTAGAGAGAGTCATATGTAATCTAAGACGATTTTTACAGGCAAACATAATCTCGTGCCAAAAAGCCACTAGCTGAGGTCATGTGGCAAACATTGGGGGTGGGCGGAATTTGCGTAGTCACGCTACGCAAAGCTCCGCGAAATGGTAAAAAATCTCCGCGAGCATGCAAAAGTTCCGCGAACACGCGGAATTGCTTGTTCCGCCCGTTCGCGATGCTTTTTTCCTGTTCGCGAATGCTGTTTGCGTGCTCGGGGAGAAATATCTCGCGAACACGCATTTTGAAAGCGCGAACAAGCAAAACACTCCGCGAAGTTGCGGATCGCGGAATTTTTGGCAATTTCGCGTTCTCCGCGGAACGCAAAATTACCCAAATTCCGCAAATTCCGCGAGCGGAACGGAATTTACCGCACAGGCCAAACAATGTTAGCCGCACGCTCTCCACATTTAGGACAGTTCGTCCTGCTGCTAGAAGTAATTTAATTGTCATAAATTAATTATTTTAAAAAAAAATGTATTAATATTTATTTAATTTAGATTTTATAGTGCTAATTGTAGGAAGCAATTTATTATTAAGTAATTATTAATTGGTTGTCAATTATCAATTTATTAATTGGTAATCAATTATATTAATTGTGTCATTTTTTGTAGAGGTTGTGGGGTTTATAGGGGTCAAGGGCGGGAAGTAATTTATTTTTAATCAATTAATAAGTAGTTGTTAATTGATATTAATTTATTATTTTTAAATTAATTAAGAAAATTGTGTATTGATTTTTAGGTGTGTGTTGTGGGATTTATAGGGGTAGAGGGTGGAAAGCAATTTATGTTTAATTAATTAATAATTAGTTGATCATTATTATTAATTCATCAATTGATAATTAATTAGGGTAAATGTTTATTTTTTTGTGTGTGAGATTTGGTTTTATAGGGGAGTAATGTTTGGGGAGTAAATTAATTTCTATCTGTTTTAATGTGTTCTTTAATTAATAATATTTCTCTAATTGATAGTTAATTATGTTAATTATGGAGGTACATTTTTAAAAATTTAGATGTTTGTTGTGAATTGTGCGGTGTTATAGGGTAGGAAAAAAAAAGATTACATTTATGTAATAATTAATGTTTTAGCTTATAAATAATTTCTAATTAAAAATAGTTATTTGTTTGTAAATAATTTTTTAATTTATTTAATATAATACTTCTAGGTATTTGTAATATATTTAACATTATAATATGTTTCTATTTTTTAGATTTTAAAAATATTTTTATATATTTTTGATTTTATTTTATGTTTTAATATTTTGTGTTGGTGATATTTTGTTTGTTTTTAATTTTCAACTGACTGGAGTAGGAATATTAATTTGTATCCTTCCGCTATCCAACAGTTTCCCTACTGTTGCACTCACTGGAGTGGGAATAGTTATTTTTATTCCTCCGCTATCCAACACTTTCCCTACTGTTGCACTCACTGGAGTCGGAATAGTAATTTTTACCCCTCCGCTATCCAACACCTTACCTACTGTTGCACTCACTGGAGTGGGAATAGTAATTTTTACCCCTCCGCTATGCAACACTTTCCCTACTGTTGCACTCACTGGAGTGGGAATAGTCATTTTTACCCCTCCGCTATCCAACATTTTCCCTACTGTTGCACTCACTGGAGTGGGTATAGTATTTTTTACCCCTCCGCTATCCTACACTTTCCCTACTGTTGCACTCACTGGAGTGAGAATAGTCATTTTTACCCCTCCGCCATCCAACACTTTCCCTACTGTTGCACTAACTGGAGAGGGAATAGTCATTTTTATTCCTCCTCTATCCAACACTTTCCCTACTGTTGCACTCACTGGAGTTGGAATAGTCAATGTCATTCCTCCGCTATCCAACACTTTCCCTACTGTTGCACTAACTGGAGTGGGAATAGTAATTTTTACCCCTCCGCTGTCCAGCACTTTCCCTACTGTTGCACTAACTGGAGTGAGAATAGTAATTTTTACCCCTCCGCTATCTAACACTTTCCCTACTGTTGCACTCACTGGAGTGGAAATAGTATTTTTTACCCCTCCGCTTTCCAACACTTTCCCTACTGTTGCACCAACTGGAGTGGGAATAGTAATTTTTACCCCTCCGCTATGCAACACTTTCCCTACTGTTGCACTCACTGGAGTCGGTATAGTATTTTTTACCCCTCCGCTATCCTACACTTTCCCTACTGTTGTACTCGCTGGAGTGGGAATAGTAATTTTAACCCCTCCGCTATCCAACACTTTACCTACTGTTGCACTCACTGAAGTGGAAAATTTAAGTTTAAAGACTTTTAAATCGTTTAATGTTTTAATTTATAATATAATGTTTTTTTATTAGATTTTATGTTATTGGTGTATGTTTATATATATATATATATATATATATATATATATATTAACTTCAAAACCACCAACATGCACGCTCTCAGTAAACAGGAACTCTGTGGTAGTAAATCCAAAAGTTGTTTAATTCACAACGCGTTTCAGGGCACAAACCCCTTGATCACGTGAAAAGTGCACAAGTAGTGGGTGACTGGTAAAGCATTCAAAGATGTCATGGATACTGACGAAGGACTACCGCATGTGAGAGACATTCAAAATACATGGCAGACATATTGGAGAGGTATACATAAAACGAAAATACACTACATAATGTAAAACGTATACTGGTACCCCCACTGCTATGGACTATACTGGGTTGCAAGGGTGCAATGCAAGGAATTGTATAAATAAAAATACACTGTGACAGGCAGCACATTGTTCAAGGTGTACAAACGTAACTCCATATGAAGAAAATGGAGGAAAATTAATAAACTAAACAATAGTAAATCCTCCTGTGTAGGGCAAGTGCCTTGGTAGAGCAGACAAGGGGGGGGAAACGAAAGTCACGTGTCCATGATGTCTGGCTATAATACAAGTGTGGCTTGACTCCGGCATGCCGTGCGTGCTCAGGGGGGTTATGTCAAAGTGCGTCTCTGATGTTGAAACGAGCAAGGCTGGATAGAGTATATCCAAAGTGTCGAATGTCAAATAAAAACAGCCTGCAAGCTAGAGGATAGCAAATAACAAAATACACCCCCATGAGGAAAAATCTCCTACTATGCTCGATGAGTGCCCTGTTGAGGCAGAAAAGGGAAATGGGAGACATGAGTGGCAGTGACCAACCCCATAACTGAAGACAACGGGAATTGCCAATATGGCAATTACGATAAAATGAATGACGGGCCAGTGCCCAATAAAGTACATGGTGTCAAAAGCGGAGTCAGGAATTGCCAGATTATGACAATAGGCCCCAGAAAGAGCGGGTACCGGGCAAATGCCCGAAAACATACAAGGTCCCAGGTGGAGGAGTCAGCAGAATTCATACTTCTGGCAGTAGTCCCAGACCAGCATGTTGTTGGTGGATTGCTGAGATGACAAATCAATTGAAACATAGTTACCCAGTCTCAGGATCGTGATGGTGATGATAAGGGGAAAAGTGTAGGTGGCCCGTGAAAGTGATTACAGGTGAGGGGGCCCCTTCCTTTCCTCCTGAAATAAAGAAAAAATGTAGAACACATGTTAGAATCACAAGTGGTCCAAAACAATCCATATAATATCACAAAAGTTAAAAACTAGAAAGATAAATACATTCAGATGCACATGAGGAGTAAGAAAGCTGTAAAACAGAATATGCTAACTAATCTGGCAGCACAATTAATTATCTTTGAGATGGATAGCCATTTCTTCGTCAAAATTCAGCCCCCCCGGTATCTTAGTTTGAAACTGCACAATCAGTTTGGACTCTCTTTGTCTGAGTTTCAACACCCTGTTCCCTCCCCTGGGGTTACCAACAGTCTGTTCCAGGATGAAAAATTTAAGCAAAGATGGGTTGGAAAAATGTTTCTCTTGGAAATGGCATGCTACAGGGTATTTGGCATCAAAATTGGTAATGGCCCTGCTATGTTCCAGGACACGCTTTTTGGCCATGTGTGTTGTACTGCCAATGTACCAAAGTTTGCAGGGACATTCTATGGCATAAATAACAAAGGTGGTACTGCATGTAAGAAACTGGTCAATAGTTCTGTTAACCCCATTGTATGAGACCTTATTGCGGTAACTGCTGTTTTTACACGCTTTGCAGTGCCCGCAAGGAAATAAACCTTTGAGATCATGGTCGTGCCTGCTGGGGTATATAGTGATGTCACTATGGACTAGTAAGTCCCTGATGTTCCTACCCCTCCTGTATGTAATGTTGGGTCTGGTAGGAATGCTTTGCCCGATTGTACTGTCATGTTTGAGGATGTCCCAATTTTTGGCAAAAATGCGTTTGATGTTATTGGAGTCCGAGTTGAAAGTCATGATCATCCTCGGGCTGTTGTCTACAATGTCACTTGGTTCATAGATGATGCTCGAGATGGTTTCAGTTCTGCTAACGCCATCCGCCCTCTCTTTTGCTCTGCGTAATACCCAGTCAGGATAACCTCTAATCTTGAACCGTTCCAGCATGATCATGCTCTCTCTCTGATACGCTTCCTCCGTGTTACAGTTTCTCTTTGCCCTCAGCAGCTCCCCATAGGGGATACTCCATTTGAGTGCCTCTGGATGGCTGCTGAGGGCATGCAGAATGCTGTTACCTGAGGTGGGTTTCCTGAACAGGGCTGTCTGAATTTGGTTATTGACGATTTCAAACTTGACATCTAGGTATTCTGCCTTAGAGTTGCTGATGGTACCTGAGAGGATGATGTTGTATTCATTGTTGTTGAGTGCATTGATAAATTCATTGGCCATTGATTCCGATCCTCTCCAAACAATGAATAGATCATCGATGTATCTTCTCCACACTGCTACATGTTCAAAGTACTCGGCAAGGTATGGATTGTTGGCCAGAGTCCCCTCCCAGTGACCCATGAAGAGATTCGCAAAACTGGGAGCAAAGCAAGAACCCATCGCAGTGCCGGTCACCTGTCTATAAAGGGCCCCATTAAACATAAAGATATTGTTGGTGAGACAATAGTCTATCATCGCCAGTATCATGAGACTATGTTCGTGAAATCTTGCTGGTCTTGTCTTCAAAAATTGACTGCAGGCATCTAGGCCCTGCTTGTGGTCAATGATGGTGTACAACGAGTGTACATCAAGAGTGATCAGAAGGAGATCCTGTTCCCACTGTAAGTCCTGGATTTTATTCAAAAAATCTTTGGTGTCCCTCACATAGCTCGGTAAAGAGACAACAAAATCTCTGAGAAAATGATCCACATATTTAGAGATATGTTCCCCTACACTGCCCTTCGAGGACACAATGGGACGCCCAGGTGGATTGATGGGGTCTTTGTGAAGCTTGGGTAAAAGGTAAAGGACCGGGAGTACTGGATGATCATTTTTTAAGTAACAGTACTCCTCCCATTCAAGGATCCCTTGTCTTTCCATATTGTAAGTTTGTCCCATATGTCAGTGATGCTGTTATTGTAGGCTTCGGTGTTGGTGGGAAGGTAAAAATCAGTGTCACCCAATTGTTTCATGGCCTCGGAAATGTATTGTGATCTGTCTAGGATGACCACATTCCCACCCTTGTCAGCAGGACGGATGACAATGTTGTCATCCTCGGTGAGAGATTTAAGCGCCTGTCTCTGCTGATATGTGAGATTGTTAGTACCACCCCTAGGATTACCTCCCTTGGTTCTGTATCTACAGAGGGCTTTGCTAACACAGTCCTGAAACGTGTCTAAATTGTTGTGAGGTAAATTAGGTACAAAAGTGGATCTGGGTCTGAAATCAGTGCATGCTGATGCATCAGTGGTGACATCTAGCAACTCAAGTGCTTGTGCGTTACTGATATCCAAAATGTAGTTCGTGTTTTCCTGTTCTAGTTGTACCATGGTGATCAGTGTATCTATGTCACCTATGTTGAGATTGTTGTGTTCATGAGAACTGAGGTTTCTCTTATTCCTATTTTTATCGCCTAACCGTTTAAGTTTGTGCCATTTTTTTAATTTAAGTTTCCTCACAAATTTGAAGAGATCAATCCTGGCATCAGTGTAGTTACAAGAAAATGAAGGGCAAAATGAAAGTCCTAAACACAGAGTCTGTTTTTCAATGTCTGTCATGGGTCTGCTGGAAAGATTGATAACAGTTTTATTCACCATTGTATAATCCATTAGTATGTCTTCATGGAGCGGGTCCTTCTGTTTCCCACGTTGCCCCTTCCTCTGCCTCTTCTGCCATCGTTGCTTGATTCGTTTTCTTCTGTTGCGGCGTTTCCTCGTCCTCTGCCTCTTCCTCGACCCCTCTGGCCCCGTGTCTTCGGCGTTGGGGTGTCTCGCACTGTTTGTTTGCTCCGGCGTAATTGCCGGTATTCGTCTAAAAAAGTAATTTGACGGGTGTTGCGTTCTTCTGTGATGATGTTCTCTACCGAGATATCTGATTCAGTCTCACTGATAGATGAGGCTATCGTTGGAATGTTCTCGGTTGGAGTTATTCTCTTCGTGGTACCATGCTCCTTATACAGATGGTCATATTTGCGACTGAAGGTTAAAATTCTGCTGCTATCGTAATCCTCATAGTCCAGATTCAGTTTTCTTTCTTTTCTGGCCTTAATGTCCTCCTCATGTTTCCTGAGGCGATCCTTCATAGATGTCATGGTTTTCTCAAAGTACTCTGTCTCTGTTTGTTTTTTGAGTTCTTCCATAATCTCCTGTATTTGTTTCAAAATGTCATCTCTGTCAATCCAGGCATACTTCACAAGAATTTCCAGCATTCTTCTGGAACTGAGCGCGGAATTCTCCGACCACTCTTCGAGCATCTTTGGATTCGGTGTTTCATAGGTGGGAATGGTGAAAATACGTAAACCTCTGGGTGCCATTCCCTGATCAATATAATTTTGAAGAGAAATAGCCTCCCACCACTTGGATATTTCATTTCTCTTCAATTTCTCCAATTTACGAAACTTATCTTCAATGGGCTGAATCAGACCAGTTCTTTCCTCTGCGCCCTGTCTCGGTTTGCCTTTCCTAGTGAAAATGGCCTGGAACATAGCAGGGCCATTACCAATTTTGATGCCAAATACCCTGTAGCACGCCATTTCCAAGAGAAACATTTTTCCAACCCATCTTTGCTTAAATTTTTCATCCTGGAACAGACTGTTGGTAACCCCAGGGGAGGGAACAGGGTGTTGAAACTCAGACAAAGAGAGTCCAAACTGATTGTGCAGTTTCAAACTAAGATACCGGGGGGGGCTGAATTTTGACGAAGAAATGGCTATCCATCTCAAAGATAATTGATTGTGCTGCCAGATTAGTTAGCATATTCTGTTTTTACAGCTTTCTTACTCCTCATGTGCATCTGAATGTAGTTATCTTTCTAGTTTTTAACTTTTGTGATATTTCATGGATTGTTTTGGACCACTTGTGATTCTAACATGTGTTCTACATTTTTTATTTATTTCAGGAGGAAAGGAAGGGGCCCCCTCACCTGTAATCACTTTCACGGGCCACCTACCCTTTTCCCCTTATCATCACCATCACGATCCTGAGACTGGGTAACTATGTTTCAATTGATTTGTCATCTCAGCAATCCACCAACAACATGCTGGTCTGGGGACTACTGCCAGAAGTATGAATTCTGTTGACTCCTCCACCTGGCACCTTGTATGTTTTCGGGCATTTGCCCGGTACCCGCTCTTTCTGGGGCCTATTGTCATAATCTGGCAATTCCTGACTCCGCTTTTGACACCATGTAGTTTATTGGGCTCTGGCCCGTCATTCATTTTATCGTAATTGCCATATTGGCAATTCCCGTTGCCTTCAGTTATGGGGTTGGTCACTGCCACTCATGTCTCCCATTTCCCTTTTCTGCCTCAACAGGGCACTGATCGAGCATAGTAGGAGATTTTTCCTCATGGGGGTGTATTTTGTTATTTGCTATCCTCTAGCTTGCAGGCTGTTTTTATTTGACATTCGACACTTTGGATATACTCTATCCAGCCTTGCTCGTTTCAACATCAGAAACGCACTTTGACATAGCCCCCCTGAGCACGCACGGCATGCCGGAGTCAAGCCACACTTGTATAATAGCCAGACATCATGGACACGTGACTTTCGTTTCCCTCCCCCCTTGTCTGCTCTACCAAGGCACTTGCCCTACACAGGAGGATTTACTACTGTTTAGTTTATTAATTTTCCTCCATTTTCTTCATATGGAGTTACGTTTGTACACCTTGAACAATGGGCTGCCTGTCACAGTGTATTTGTATTTATACAATTCCTTGCATTGCACCCTTGCAACCCAGTATAGTCCATAGCAGTGGGGGTACCAGTATACGTTTTACATTATGTAGTGTATTTTCGTTTTATGTATACCTCTCCAATATGTCTGCAATGTATTTTGAATGTCTCTCACATGCGGTAGTCCTTCGTCAGTATCCATGACATCTTTGAATGCTTTATCAGTCACCCACTGCTTGTGCACTTTTCACGTGATCAAGGGGTTTGTGCCCTGAAACGCGTTGTGAATTAAACAACTTTTGGATTTACTACCACGGAGTTCCTGTTTACTGAGAGCGTGCATATTGGTGATTTTGAAGTTAATAGTGACATTACCGGCTTGCTCCGCCGGGAAGCACGCCACTTCTCACGGGTCCTTCGCAGTCGGAAGGAGCGTTTTCTTGGGATATATATATATATATATATATATATATATATTAAAATTGTTATATATACAATTATACAATAAAGTAAAATTAATAATTTATAAATTGTTTTAAAGTAAATATATATACATATATATATTACATTTTATATACGTATTTTTACATTCTTTAAATTAAACTTATTTGTTATATTTGTTAAAATGTATATTAAATTAATTTTTTTCTAAAGTTAATTTTATTATTTAAATATGTAATATTATTTTTTATACATATATTAAAATCGATATTTTGTACAACTATATTTTTTACATCGATATTTTTTTCTGATATTTTTGTAGTTACAATTATAAATATAGGATGTCGATATTTTTTACATCGATATTTAAAACTCAATATTTGTGTCTGGGGATATTTTAGGGGTCGATATTCTATCAGTGAACCGTTGTGAGGGTGAGGGAGTTTCACTGCGCCCAAAAAGTCTCACCTGGACTGATCTGCGTGCATGGGGCGCCAGAAAATTCCTCAGGAGGGAGAGAGAGGGAGAGAGAGAGAGACACTTGAGGTGGTAAAATCCGCTTGGAGGGGTGATTGTCCTGTGTCCTGTTGAGGACAGAGTCCTTATGCCACCAAACGTTTTATTTCCCTTTGTTAGTTCGCTGTATTGTATGGGCCTTGACACCTCTGTGGGAGATGCCCTCACCATGGGAGCACAAAGCCTTTCACACTGCTCCAGGCAGCCCTGCCATGCATGCGGGCTGCCCCCCTGCTGTCCTCAGCTGTGAAGCAGGCGGCGGGAGGGGCTGAGGCCTCCTGAGCACCACCGTGGCGCCAGCAGCAAGCACGAACCACAGAAAGTATAGAGAGCGGGCGGGCAGTGTGCGGCGCGGCACCGCAGCAGCAGCGTGGGTAAGCGACTGCCTTGTTGCCAGTGTAGAGGCCTAGCTGCTCTGTAGGCCAGGCGCTCTTGTTGCATCAAAGATCACGCGGAGACCAAGTCCTTTGCTATTGTGGTCCCGAGACTGCCGTCACCGGGCACACCTTTATTATTTTAATCCCCCTGCGTAACACGTCACGCTGGGGTGAACCAACTGTGAGGCGCAGGCAGGTGACTCACCCTATCACCCCCTGTTGTCTCACGATACATGGAATCATCCGCCTTAGTGGAGAAGCTGCCCCTAGCCACTCTTCAAAGCTGTAAGGGACGGAATAGACCGGCTTTGGTGCGGCCAAAGCTCGTATCTTGCAGGTGGTGCTGTGGTTTACCTAATCTTCTTGCGCATTATCCAGTTTATGTCAACAGCAACTGAAAACCGCCTCGGGCCGTCGGATTTAGCAACCGTACAACCCCCATTAAAGTCTCAATTTGGGAAAACTGATTCTCCACCCGAGCAATTGCAATGCGATTACTGCAGCGGGCAGCAATCAGAAATCTCATCTCTGAGTCTACAAGCTTGTGTGCTGTAACAAGTCCATGTAGTCGAGGTGTAGTATAAGATGAAAGGTTTATTGATGAAGTTTAGGTCTTCAGTACAGAGTCCCACCAGGAGCAGCCTCCTTGCTGCTCAGCCCATACTCCCAACTGACACTCCACACACAGGCATTCCAACATTCTATTACCTCACCACACATACCAACATTCCACAGTACATCCACACTGGCTGAGCAGCAAGACAGATAAGCAGGAAAGATGTATTGCACTGAAACCCAGATACAACACACCTTCCCCCTTTAAGGAACAGAAACAAATGAATAATACAAGTAGTAAGCATAGCAATAGCAAAATTAAAACTTGCAATAAATCCATAAAAGAATGCAATGAATTAATTAACGAAGATTGACATGACACATGACACACCTCTTCCCCTTTTACGAAGCAAATGAAGAATGGTAATAAGGAAATGCAAAACGTCAAACAATGGTTTCAATAAAAATAAATCTTGCAATAAAGGTTGTAGTAAAAACAAAATAGAGCAAGGAATACACAAAGAAGAGAATGTGAGAAAAGGAAATCTCCCACCATGTGCTCAGTAATACTAAAACAAATAACAGAAGAATACAAGAACTTGACATCCAAGTTACCAGCAGGACACACCAGTTGGCCAGACTAGCATGGAGATGATAAGCAGAGAACGTCAACCATTGAAAAAGAATAGCGCAAGAACGAAAAGAACAAGAAGGTACTCCCAACAAGTGACACCAAGAAGGAAATTCTTACACACACAGAAAAAGAAGGGAGACAACTACACTCAAGGAGTGTAGGCTGTATTAAAATAAATCCAACATGACAGTGAGTAGGTGTGAAATCACGCACGGAACCATGTGAAAAAGTGAAAAACACACTGTCAGAAAATTATAGCAGTAGATCCCACGAAAGGAGATTTGTAAATCAAGTACTGTAAAGTAAAGTAACACGCAGGGAAAAGAAGGCGATGAGTCTACACACAAGTGGAAGGCCACATAGCTAATAGACTGTCGCAACACATATCTTAATTAATAACAATTCCCATACTGAAACTTGTGAACAAAGTACTGTAGATTAAATAACATGTAGAAACCATGTAGGTGACAAAACCACGGCAATAATTTGAACAAAGGTGGCAGGTCACATAGTCAAATGCTATCACATAGTACTGTAAATTAAAATAAAACAACATGCACTAAAAATGTAGGTGACGAATCCACGGGCAAGAATTTGAACAAAGGTGAAAGGTCACAGAGCCAGTAGGCTATTACAACACATACCTCAATTAATGAAAATTCCCTTACTGAAACTTGTAAACAAAGCAGTGTAAACAACATTATCATGCAGTTAAGTTAAGTAACACACAGTAATAATGTAGGTGACATATCAACCATAAGTGGAAGGTCACAGGCTATCAAACGCATACCTCAAACAATGAAAATTCTGTTACTGAAACTTACAACCAAAGCACTGTAAATTAAAGTATCATGTAGTAACAATATAAACTGAGCAGAACATCAGTTAATGGAGAAGACAAAAGTAAATGCTAATTGTAGGTTGACGCAGAGTTGACTCCTAGTAGCGCAGCAGGCAAAGTTAATGTACAAGAAGGCACGGCCTGATGAGTGACGACTCACCCGAACACGAGGCAAGTAAGCTGATTGTGCAGTCAAAGTCAAATGCAGGAGAAACAGAAGGTTTGCCAAGTAGGAAATAGTACCTGAAGTGAAGGAAGAGAATCAGCTGTCCTTGAAAACAGTACACGGCATATTGGAGGATAGTGGCATGAAGGAAGAAAAGCACTGATGCTGGTGTAGGCACAACAGGGAAACCTTGGAAACTTCTTCCAGAAAACTTTATTGAACGAACAAGGCAATTGGCAACAAAAAAAAACGCAGTGCAGGATGGCCCAGATTAGTTCAATCTTCCCGTGCTCGTGTGTGGCTCTCAAAGACATATGAGAATTTAGATTGAGAGAAACAGGAACATGCGCTTCGCAAGCGCAATACATACTTGTTGCTTGTGGCTTTATCCAACCACAAGATGGCGGCACGTACTGCACGCTGCGCCGGGTGGCTCAAGACGGGTTGAAGCAGCTGGGCGTCCCTCAGTAGCAACAAGAAGCGAAGAAGAATGAAGAATGACGTCATCAAGGATCCTCATGCTCCTCCGCACGCGACACCACAGGAAAGGTAAGGTGTGCGCGAGTACAAACGGAATGTCGCAGCCATTTAAATGTCGCGCATTGCAACGGCCAAAAATTCTGCAGCCGCCACAACAGTGAAAAACACAATAAACATGACAAAACATCGTCGGCAGGCCTTCCCATGTCAAACAAACACATTGGCTCACCAGCGAAGTAATACTGGATGCTGGCGATACGTTTTTCTTGTACGGAGGGAGTAGGCACGCTGGTCACATAGATAGGCTGTAGCTATGAGTAGATGGTACTGAGGATAATCCACAGTGGCTCTAAATCGTGAAACCCAGTCTAAGTCGAGATGGAAACACCGCAAAAATGACACCGATAGCGGTTGAAGCAAACAGGTTAAAGATGAGCAGAGGCACTGTATGGCGCAAAGGTAATCAAAGGCTGAAGGCAGACAGCAAGGCATATCCGACAGAAAAGGCGGGTGTTTTCTGTTATGACAGTCCTTGAGTAAAGAAGCACAGGACAGTGGCATTTCAACAGGGAGATACTGGATTGGTCACACGTAATGGAGACACTCTGCCATGGCAGCAGGAGTGACACCACTCTCCCAAGAAAACAGGACAAGGCAGCGAGGTAGAGATGAAAACTCGAGCAGAAACTGGCACACTTGGGTTGAGGGCGACCGATGACAGGGTCACTGGTGGGACTCAGGGGTGCCGGTTTCTTTAATACGCAGGTTACAATTTCAAAGTAGGTGCTTTACCTTGAAGTAGTTTAAGCTTTGTGAGTAACAATCCATTAAGGTAGCACTGGCAGGTTCTTCCAGATCGTCGCCAATCCATGTAGTCGAGGTGTAGTATAAGATGAAAGGTTTATTGATGAAGTTTAGGTCTCCAGTACAGAGTCTCACCAGGAGCAGCCTCCTTGCTGCTCAGCCCATACTCCCAACTGGCACTCCACACACAGGCATTCCAACATTCCATTACCTCACCACACATACCAACATTCCACAGTACATCCACACTGGCTGAGCAGCAAGACAGATAAGCAGGAAAGATGTATTGCACTGAAACCCAGATACAACATGTGCCAAGGTTGTGTGTGACATCAACCCACTCAGGCCCTCAGTGTACTAACAACCGTTTACAACACACACTGGGCCAGTCTCTGGCTTCGTAGCGCTGGAAGTAACAAGTGTCTCGCCGGCTACTTGATTATTCCACGTCACTCGAGACACCAGATGTCTAGTCTCAGTCAAATGTATGCTGGGAGTTGTAGTCTTGAGTGATATCCATTTGCCTTGTGCACTAGGTTGCACTGAGTTTTACAAAGCCCAGGACTGTAAACAAGGCATCCTGGTAGATGTGGAATCACATACCAAAATATATGGATATTCATTCTTTAACAAATGAAGGGCAGAATGAGCAGGAAAGAACGCGTGGCAAGATGGCCTAGATTACCCAACCCAGCAGGTATTCCTTTTTCCACCCTCTTTCAGCTATAACGTTCAGTTCGACCTCAATCATGTGTTCAGCAGTTGATTTCTTATGAGGGTGGTTAATCAACAAACCTATTTCCTTTGATTGTAACCATAATTGGCATGCATTAAACAGAAAATCCATGGAGAGCACAAGATCAGGAGCTCACCGTGGTTATATGTTGACATATTGCACCAAAGATAATATTTCCAAAGAAAAAGCGCTACCAAGGGCTGAGACAAGAGTGAGACGTGAACCAAGGCGTGGGCCTCACACCTAATCAGTGATATTTGATATGCGTCACAGATTCTTATGAAACTCTCGCAGGGCTCGCATCCCTTACCTTCTACAGCATCTCTTGATACTAAGCACTTTCACTGCTGTGAATTTTCAAGGCTAGAGATAAAAAAGTTGGCATTTGATACAATTTTTGGCTTGTGGGTGCAGCGCCCGTCTCGTGCACATCACACATCTGATTAGGTAGTAAGGCAGGATTCTAATCATACATGTTCTTTGCATTGTCTGTGTGAGTTTGGATGTCGTTCCCTAGATGACTGTAACAGGTGTGACCTTGTGCAAGCAGGACTGCCCAGTAAGAGCAGCCCTCTATAAACCGCACGGTGACAGTTGGGCAGACACCGGAGACGACTCCTGATGTCGCAGTCATGTGCATCGTGGAATTTCAATTTTGCTTCTAAGAATACTCCATAAAAAACAACATTTTGAGGAAAACTAATCAAAAATTGGGTAGACCCAGTGATAAGAGGGAATGGCAGATATGCCTTACTTCTCTTATTTGGTGGAAACCGTGTTCATTTAGACTTCTGGGAAAATATTGAAATATTTAGCAACTGATCCCCCACTAAACACACGTGTAGGCAGAACGATGGGGAAGCGGTCTCTGGGATTCGATCTATTTGCAACTTTGGAAGCTGATGCACTGCGCCATTTTTTAGCATCCAATTTTTCGCTCCTATCAAAGGGATCCACCCCTGCTCTTTTTGGATCTCTGTTTGTGCTCCACTGGCCAATAAATAGTTCGCAGCCATCATATTACTGTATGCGTGCATATGAAGTGCATTTCTTTAGGTGTTGCTCTGTTCTCAAAAAAATGCGGCCATCAATTATATTGTGATCAGAAATAAGTAACACGTTGGGTATAAGTGATTTTAACATTTCTAAGAATCTTTACTTGCTTGTGTTTGCAACAGAAGTGATAACCAAACAGAATAACCTTCAAACGTGAAAGCATTTATGTTTATCACGTGCAGCAGTATCTACTCTGAAATATGTCCTAGAAAACAAGCAGCAGCTTCGGACCACACAAGCAAGGGAAAACAGAGACTGCCCACTCTATATTTTGCCTCACCACTTTAATTAGGCCATAACAAATCCTGGAATACACCTACTACTAGAAGCCAACAGCGGGGCACGCAACGCTATGTAAATGATGGCAATAAAGCAGCTGTAACCGAAAGCCTAGTCGGGGCTGAGGTTGGGGAAATCATAATTGTTTTGCGTTGTTACCGAATTTGGTGGCAGTGCCGGGTGGAGACACAGCTCTTCAGAATCACACCATAAAAATAATACCGCAATCATACACATACATAGAGAACAGATTCTCTATGAAGCAGCGCACGATTTAAAAAAAAAACAATGTGTCTCCCATAAGTTTAAAGGCTCCAGTTCAAAATTCCACTGTAAAAATCGCCTTTTCTGCTCCCCATGCGCCACAGCTTCCAAACCCGGAGTGTGATGAAACTGACACACGAAATCTGAATGCGAAAATGATCTGCAAATCTGTCCCTTGGTGTCTATTGCAACACTGAAAAAAACAAAAGTTACAGGGACGTTAAAGTTAGGAAATATAATTTTAAAAAACCTTAGAAATTCACGAAAAAACCCAAAGGTTACAGAGATGTTCTAGTTAGGCTCACATTTCACTCCTACAAAACCAGTGAAATTCAGCTGTAATAGTTTCCTGAGCTAACTATAACTTACAATCCCACAATGCACTGCTTATGACCTCAAATATTATATCACTCATGACATGGTCAGTGACATCACTCATGACATCTCAAATGACACCACTAATGACATCACTGATGACATCATCCAGTGATTGTAAGTGTTTTCTAAACGTTTCTGAGTGTTAAAAATATATACAAAATACTACAAAAGTTAAATGAGTATAGTTTGTGTACTACTAATGAGTGATACTATTTGTAACACATATTATGTGAGTAGCTGTGTCACTGTGTGTATCCATTTTTTTTGCAGATTTATATAGCGCAAAATTGAAGGTATTGGAGCGTTTTACATGAGCAGCAGTTACATTACACAAGGACACATTCATTTTTATTTTTGGTAGGCACAAGAGATTAAGGGCCAGATGTACAACCCTAAATTGCATGCGCAAACGGGTTTGCGACCCGTTTGCACATACAAAATGGCCCAGGGCCATGTACAATTCCTAAATAGCGATTCGCAATTTATTTGCGACTCGCTATTTAGGAATTGCGAGTCGCTATTAGGAAGGGGCGTTCCTTTCCTAATTGCGTCCGCAAAGCAATGTATGAATGTTTTGTGACCACAATTGCGGTCGCAAAACACTTGCAAATTACCACCCTCTTCAAGAGGGTGGTATGCAGTCGCAATTTGTAAGGGGTCCACGGGGGACACCTTCCACTTTGTGACTGTCCTTAAAAAAATGAAACGAAAACGTTTCTCTTTTTTTTTTAAATGCATCCCGTTTTCCTTTGAGGAAAACGGGCTGCATTTAAAAAAACAAAAACTGCTTCATTTAAAAGCAGTCCCAGACATGGTGGTCTGCTGAGCCTAGCAGGCCACCATCCCTGGGAGGGCCTGTCATTCCCAATGGGCTCGCAAATTGCGAGAGGCTCATTAATATTCATGCGCCTCGCAATTTGCGACCCCATTGGGAATTGCAAACAGTGTTAAACACACTGTTGTACTTGGCAAATAGTGCCTCGCAAATTGCGAGTCGCAAATGAGTCGCAATTTGCGAGGTGCTATTTTGCAGGTCGTACATCTAGCCCTACGTGATTTGCCCAGAATCACAGGATGCTGAGCCGACACCAAGGCTTGAACCCGGTTCACTAGCTCGAAAGTTGGCAGCTCAAGCGGTAAGGCTACATCCCCACCCCATAGGTGTAGGTGTCTGAGTGGCTCTATGGGTATGTAAGTGGTTGTATGGGTGAGTGGCTGTGTGAGTGGCTGTATGGGTGAGGGAGTGACTGTGTGTGTGGCTGTGTGGGTGAGTGAGCGAGTGTGTCAGTGGTGTATGGGTGAGTGTGTGGGTATGTGAGAGGCTGCATAGGTGAGTGATGGGGTGTGTGAATGGCTATATGGGTGAGTGAGTAGATACATAAATGATGTATGGGTGAGTGACTGGGTGTGTGAGTGACTGTATGTGTGAGTGAGTGAATGTGAGAGTGGCTGTATAGGTGAGTGTGTGCTTGTGTCCACTGACTGTATAGGAGGGTTAGTTCATGTATTAGTATCTATATGATTAAGTGAGTGGGTGTGTGATTTACCATATGGGTGAGTGATTGGCTTTATGAATGACTGTATGGGTGAGTGAGTAGGTGTGTGAGTAGCTGTATCAGTGACTGACTCAGTGTGTGAGTGTTTGTATGGGTGTATGAGTGGGTGTGTTAGTGCCTTTATAACTGTATGACTGGATGTACGAGTGGCTGTATTGGTGAGTGAGAGGGTGCATGAGTGGCTGTATGGGCGAGTTATTGGTTGGGTGAGTAGCTGTAGGAGTGAGTGGATGTGTGAGTGGCTTTATGGTTCAGTGAACGGGTGTGTGAGTACTTGTATGGGTATGTGAATAGGTATGTGAGTGGTTGGGAGTAGGTGTATGAGAGGTTGTCTGTGGGTTTGTGTGGGTGTGTGAGTGGTTCTGTGGATGATGTCATCAGTAATGTCATTTGAGATATCATCAGTGATGTTATCAGGGATGTCACTGACCATGCCATGTTATGAGTGATGTAATATATGAGGTCATTAGCAGTGCACTGCCACGCCGTAAGTTATAGTTAGCTCAGGTAACTATAACTGCTGAATTTCATTAGTTTTATATGAGTAAAATGTGAGCCTAACTATATCATCCCTGTAACCTTTGTTTTTTTCAGTGAATATGCAAATAAATATATATATATATCAAACGAAATCCCAACTTCACCCACGAAAAAGGGAGCACGCACACAAGGATTATCGAATTGGCTGCTTTAATGAAGTCTGGTCTCTCCAGACCCAGCAAGAAAAATCACTGAGACGCGTTTCGGCTGAGCACAGCCTTTCTCAATAAGTGAATCACCAAAATTTCGAGTGCTTTACAACCCCCACAGATCATGGACATAGAAGTGGTACTGCTTTCAAATTGTCAAAACTTTAACAAGCAGGGATGCGTACACATGAACATTTGCGCGCGTTTAACCTATATAGGCACTGTACACATATCTGTAGGTAACTATGATCACAGTGATTCTAAAACCTACCATATGTACTGATTGTGCAGCGTGTTGTCAACCACATCAAAACCTGCTAGTACTTATTAACCCATTGGTATTTAAGTAAAAACATTGAAAGACATTCTGTCACCGTGTTTAAAAATTGGGGCATTTAAACATCGCTAAACAATTATTGTCACAAACGATCGCATTTTTTCAACTGAATGTAGCAAATGGCGTGCAGCAGTTCATGTGAGCTCAATTTGCAAAATCCACAACACCACAATATTAAATGTGCACGCTCATGCGTAAGTCCCGCTATCTCTGTTGCTGCTCCTTTGAGAAATGTCAAAGTCTTGGGCAAAACACAAGTGCCGGTAATAAATGAAATGCAACCAGTATTGCGTGGCGTGTGGTTTTTCTACCAGAAAAAATAGCGCTAAAAAGTCTTAAGTTCAGCCAGGGTTGGAGACAACTTCCCCTCGAAAATGGAGCCATGAATCCTCACCGTAATGTAACCGATGTTACACGGTGCCCAGCACCAGGATTTCCCACGGAACTTTGAGTGAGGCAGCTAGCTCGTAGCAAGTATCGGAACTCCACGCTGAAAATCTCCAGGATTTCCTCACACTCTGTCTGCCATCCACACGAGACTCCACCTCATCCTACTCATTCCGGGTAGACCCTGGGGGCTTGCCAGATATGATACCTCGTCAGACTACTGGATTGCGGTCAACAAGGCAAGCCCAGAATTGGCTGGTGTTACGTACTAAAGTGGCTTCGCAGCCACTTGTAGACATCAAACGAAATCCCAACTTCACCCACGAAAAATATATATATATATCATCCACACGAGACTCCACCTCATCCTACTCATTCCGGGTAGACCCTGGGGTTTGCCAGATACGATACCTCGTCAGACTACTGGATTGCGGTCAACAAGGCAAGCCCAGAATTGGCTGGTGTTACGTGCTAAAGTGGCTCCGCAGCCACTTGTAGACATCAAACGAAATTCCAACTTCACCCACGAAAAAAAAATAATATATATATATATCTATATGTATATATATATATATAGATATATATATATATACATATAGATATATATATATATATTTATATGTATCTATATGTATATGTATATATATATATCTATATGTATATATTTACATATAGATATAGATATATATATATAGATATATATATATATATATTCACTGAAAAAACTGAGGTTTCAGGGACGTTATAGTTAGGAATTAGCATTTAAAAAACCTTAGATATTCACTGAAAAAAACAGAGGTTTCAGGGATGTTATAGTTAGGCTGTCATTTCACTCATACAAAAGCAGAGGAATTCAGCCATTATAGTTAGCTCGACTAAGTATAACTCGCGCCCCCGCAATTTTTTAAATAAAGGGTCGCGCACCCTACCCGAACCTACACGATGGATACACAGATCCGGTACACGAATCTCAAAAACACATTTAGAACAAATTAATATATGTTTTGGACGTAGCGGTTTATTACTGAGTGCATAAAAACAGTAATAAAGGTGTTTTAAATTTGTTTTCAAATGTTCTTGACAGATTTTTGTGGACGCGATGTTATCATTTTTGGGACGCGGTTCGAGGCGATGGGTGCGCAAACCCTGCCGGCATGTATTTATGAGTTTGCGCAGGAGACACGACCCCAGCGTAATTTCAAAAGAATAAAATATCACTATGGAATCTTTAAATAACATTTTTGCTTAAAGACTTTCACTAATATACTTTAGAAAACAATTTATAAACAGGAATTTATACTTTAGAATTAACTGTACCAGATTTTACGGGTGCGCGACGTATACGCGTTGGATGTGCAAACCTTGCCAGCACGTATTTCCGGGTTCGCGTAGGAGATGCGACTCTGGCGTGATTTCAAAAGAATAAAATATCACTATGGAAACTTTAAATATCAGTTTTACTTAAAGACTTTCCCTAATATACTTTAGAAAACAATTTAGAAACAGGAATTTCTACTTTAAAATTAACTGTACCAGATTTTATGGGTGCGCGACGCATATGCGACAGGTGCGCATTCCCTACGCGAATCCATGTGACATGGAAAGAAAGCTTTTGATTGGTTTAAAAGCTTTTCATTTTGTTAGAGGGAGGATCCAACACCTGTTTTATTCCTCTTATTTTGGGTGTGTCTTCCTGTCAGGACATCTTTTTTGTAGGCTCTTCCAATTGCTTATTTTTTTGGGTGTTTTGACTTCTTTACTATTATGGCATCTAGTCATCCAGAAGAAGAACAGCTGCAAGATACTGAAGAAGTTGAGGAGCCTGTTATAAAACGTAAGGAAAGCATTGTGTGGACTTTTTTTACAGTACCTGAGGGGGAGAAAAAGGTCAATGCAAGAAACGTCACGTAGACTCTCTGCCACAAAGTCCTTTTGCGAGGATCGGAGAAAAAATATTCATGTGGAACATCATCCATGAAAAAGCATCTCGAAACAATTCATTCGACTCAATTGGCCAGAGAAGTGATGGCAAGTAAAAAGAAAGAGCAAGCTGCCCAGGCTGATGCTGTTCAACTATCTACATCAGGAGCAGCAGTTCCATCTACACCCCAGCCGCATATCTTTCCTGAGCTAGCAGATGCTCGCATAAACTGCAGAAAATGTCAGAGCAATATATTCATGCCATCATTAACATGATAAAAACACACAAGTGTTAATTTTATTTCAGTTTGACAATCTTCTGGTTTTCTTTTTGAACCAGTCATGTTGGACTTTTCAAGTTTTTTAAATTTTTAAGAAGACAAAACAGTCCAAAAAATAAAAAATTGTTTGAAAATACAAAAAAATCTAAAAATAGTTAACAAAAAAGTTTTCACGGAACCACCTATACTGGTTAAAAATAGAAAAATTGTATGTAGTAAAACTGATTGCTTGGATAAATATGTGTGTGGATGAACCTATGATAGTGCATGGATTATTGGATGAGTGTATAGGTAGTGCTTGAGTAAATGGTTGAGTGTACAAGTAGTGCCTGAGTGATTGCATGAGTGCATAGGTAGTATATAAGTGATTGCATGAGTGCATGAGTACTGTCTGAGTGATTGTATAAGTGCATGGGTAGTGTCTGAGAGATTGGATGAGTGCATGGGGAGTGCTTGAGTGGAAGGATTGGTGCAAGAGTAATGCTTGGATCATTGCAAGAGTGTATAGGTAGTGCCAGAGTGATTGACTGAGTACAAGAGTAGTGACTGAAAGATTGCATTAGTGCCTGGGTAGTTCCTGTGTGATTGCATGAGTGCAAGGGTACTGTCTGGGTGATTGGAAGAGTATATGGGTAGTGCCTGAGTGATTGGATGAGTGCATGGGTAGTGATTGAGGGAATGCATGATTGCAACAGTTGTGCCTGAGTGTTTGCATGAGTGCCTGGGTACTGCCTGGGTGATTGCATGAGTGCAGGGGTAGTGCCTGAGTGAATGGATGAGTTCATGGGTAGCGCTTGAGTGGAAGGATTGGTGCAAGAGTAAGGCTTGAGTTATTGCATGAGTATATAGGTAGTGCCAGAGTGAATGACTGAGTGTAAAAGTAGTGAGTGAATGATTGCATGAGTGCATGGCTAGTGCGTGGGTGATTACATGAGTGCATGGGTACTGCCTAGGTGATTGCATGAGTGTAGGGGTATTGCCTCAGTAATTGGATGAGTGCGTGGGTAGTGATTCAGGGAATGGATGAGTGCAACAGTTGAGCCTGAGTGATTGTAAGAGTGCATGGGTAGTGCATGGGTGAATGCATGACTGCAGGGGTAGTGCCTGAGTGAATGGATGAGTGCAAGAGTAGTGAGTTAATGATTGCATGAGTGCATGGATAATGCGTGGGTGATTGTATGACTGCAGGGATAGTGCCTGAGTAAATGGATGAGTGCATGGGTAGTGCGTGGGTGATTGCATGACTGTATGGGTAGTGCCTGAGTGAATGGATAAGTGCATGGGTAGCGCTTGAGTGGAAGGATTGGTGCAAGAGTAAATGCTTGGATCATTGCAAGAGTGTATAGAGTGATTGACTGAGTGCAAGAGTAGTGACTGAATGATTGCATGAGTGCATGGGTGGTGCCTGGGTGATTGCATGAGTGCAGGGGTACTACCTGAGTGATTGGAAGAGTGCATGGGTAGTGATTGAGGGAATGCATGATTGCAACAGTTGTGCCTGAGTGTTTGCATGAGTGCCTGGGTACTGCCTGGGTGATTGCATGAGTGCAGGGGTAGTGCCTGAGTGAATGGATGAGTTCATGGGTAGCGCTTGAGTGAAAGTATTGGTGCAAGAGTAATGCTTGAGTTATTGCATGAGTATATAGGTAGTGCCAGAGTGAATGACTGAGTGTAAAAGTAGTGAGTGAATGATTGCATGAGTGCATGGCTAGTGCGTTGGTGATTACATGAGTGCATGGGTACTGCCTAGGTGATTGCATGAGTGTAGGGGTATTGCCTCAGTAATTGGATGAGTGCGTGGGTAGTGATTCAGGGAATGGATGAGTGCAACAGTTGAGCCTGAGTGATTGTAAGAGTGCATGGGTAGTGCATGGGTGAATGCATGACTGCAGGGGTAGTGCCTGAGTGAATGGATGAGTGCAAGAGTAGTGAGTGAATGATTGCATGAGTGCATGGATAATGCGTGGGTGATTGTATGACTGCAGGGATAGTGCCTGAGTAAATGGATGAGTGCATGGGTAGTGCGTGGGTGATTGCATGACTGTATGGGTAGTGCCTGAGTGAATGGATGAGTGCATGGGTAGCGCTTGAGTGGAAGGATTGGTGCAAGAGTAAATGCTTGGATCATTGCAAGAGTGTATAGAGTGATTGACTGAGTGCAAGAGTAGTGACTGAATGATTGCATGAGTGCATGGGTGGTGCCTGGGTGATTGCATGAGTGCAGGGGTACTACCTGAGTGATTGGAAGAGTGCATGGGTAGTGATTGAGGGAATGCATGATTGCAACAGTTGTGCCTGAGTGTTTGCATGAGTGCCTGGGTACTGCCTGGGTGATTGCATGAGTGCAGGGGTAGTGCCTGAGTGAATGGATGAGTTCATGGGTAGCGCTTGAGTGGAAGGATTGGTGCAAGAGTAATGCTTGAGTTATTGCATGAGTATATAGGTAGTGCCAGAGTGAATGACTGAGTGCAAAAGTAGTGAGTGAATGATTGCATGAGTGCATGGCTAGTGCGTGGGTGATTACATGGGTGCATGGGTACTGCCTAGGTGATTGCATGAGTGTAGGGGTATTGCCTCAGTAATTGGATGAGTGCATGGGTAGTGATTCAGGGAATGGATGAATGCAACAGTTGAGCCTGAGTGATTGCAAGAGTGCATGGTTAGTGCGTGGGTGATTGTATGACTGCAGGGGTAGTGCCTGAGTAAATGGATGAGAGCATGGGTAGTGCGTGGGTAATTGCATGACTGCAGGGGTAGTGCCTGAGTAAATGGATGAGTGCATGGGTAGCGCTTGAGTGGAAGGATTGGTACAAGAGTAATGCTTGGATCATTGCAAGAGTGTATAGGTAGTGCCTGGGTGATTGCATGAGTGCAGGGGTACTGCCTGGGTGATTGGAAGAGTGCATGGGTAGTGCCTGAGTGAATGGATGAGTGCAAGGGTAGTGATTGAAGGAATGCATGAGTGCAACAGATGTGTCCTAGTGTTTGCATGAGTGCTTGGGTACTGCCTGGGTGATTGCATGAGTGCAAGGATAGTGCCTGAGTGAATGAATGAGTGCGTGGGTAGCGCTTGAGTGAAAGGATTAGTGCGAGAGTAATGCTTGGGTCATTGCAAGAGTGTATAGGTAGTGCCAGAGTGAATGACTGAGTGCAAGAGTAATAACTGAATGATTGCATGAGAGTATGGTTACTGCCTGGGTGATTGAATAAGTGCATGGGTACTGCCTGGGTGATTGCATGAGTGCCGGGGTACTGCCTGAGTGAATGGATAAGTGCATGGGTAGGGTTTGAGTGGAAGGATTGGTGCAACAGTAATGCTTGGGTCATTGCAAGAGTGTATAGGTAGTGCCTGAGTGATAGCATAAGTGCATGGGTAGTGCCTTAGTAATTGCATAAGTACAGTGGTACTGCTTGGGTGATTGGATGAGTCCATGGGTACTGCGTTGGTGATTGCATAAATGCAGGGGTAGTGTGTGGGTGATTGCATGAGTGCATACGTATTGCCTCTGTGAAATGAAAAATCAAAGGATTATGCCAAAGGATTAGTGCCAAAGTTGCGCTACAGAGATTAGATGACAGCATGGATAGTGTCTGTGTGAAAGAATGACTAATTGACTGATGAGATCAGCAACATAATAAAAGATTTTAAATAGTGTAAACAATCAACATTATTTTTATCAGAAATAAATAACATATAAATGAACTTTGAAGATTGTTTCACATTATCATGCATATTATGTTATGTTTTCTTACCTTTTTTAAGTAATTTAGATACATAACTCTGTTGAACTATTTTTAAGTAGTATTGTTGTAAACAATATTAAAACTCTTTTCAAATTTCACTATTACCTACTGTAAACAAGAAGAAGGAAAAAGTGTTAGGCAATGTAATATATTACAGAAAATATAATATTATATTTTTAAGAACACAATATAATTTTAGAATTACATAACATTTTCAGTTTCCCTTTTTGCTGTTCTCAGATTCTACTGAACATCATCATACTCAGTGGTTTCAACGTAGTATCATCAATAAACAGCGGGGGAAAAACAATTAATGAGATTGTAAAAAAAAAAAAAATCAGTGCAGAGAATTATTGTCAATATGTGTAGCTATGTGTTTATCTATCTACAGTTTCCTAATTACGTCCTTCTTGTACATTAACTCTATTAATTCTCTCAAGTACATTTGCTGAAATGTACACTCTCATTTATATCTGGTATAATATAGACAATAAATATATAAACTATTTGCTTTTAAACACAATTTTTCAAATGCAATATCAATTAGCACAAATAATAATCCAAAGTCTAATTATAAATAGTAATTGTTTCAATGCTGTCCATTTTCTGTTCACATCTTCCCAATAGGCCGAATAATGTATTCAAAACTCTTGCTTCAAAAATATCCAATATAAATTCATTATTTTGTGTTCACACTTCCCAATAGGCTGAATAATGTATTCAAAACTTTGGCTTCAAAAATATTAAATATGAATTTGGTAATTCATAAGGCAATCTAGGTTTGAATTCCAAGTGGGCATCATTGCAATGTGTCCATCCTTTTTACACTTGAAATACACAGTATAGTGTCCAGATGTGGTAGTAGGTTCAGCATGGAAAATAATAGCCACTGCTATAAAAGTTCTTCCTGAAATAGATATTTGACTTGCAACAAAATTTTTAATTTTTGTTTCCAACTTTCTTCCATTTGCTCTACAACGTTGTAGCATTAAAATGAGATATTTTCCATATCTTTCTATATGTAATGTAGACAACATCTCTGATCTACAATGTGAACATTTCATGTCCTGATTGGCTGTTTTAATCAATTTGTTAAAATATACTGATTCACAGTCTGGTATTGTCAAGTATATGAATCGTTCTGTTTGTAATTCAGTGATGGTAGTAAAAGAACACTCTTCACATTTATGATCCCAACTGTAACTTAGTCCAAATAAGTTTTCAATCAGAATTCCTTCATGTTCTAACACTCCAAGCATAACCATTAAAAGTTCTTGTACATCTTGTTGTACATTAAGAGTAAATGTCAGTGAACCACTACATATATCCAAAAGATGAAGAACTCCAGAAGCAGTATGGATTTTACTTGTGTCAGTTACCAACTGTTTAAATACATGATGTAATAAAGAACAAAATCTTTTTTCATGATTTCCCATGATTTCACAATGAACCTCTTCTAGATAAAACACAACATTCAGAATCACATTAGCATAGCAGTTGATACCTAAACTATTTTCTAACTGGTATCCTACAATCTCATCAACAGTTTTCATTTTCTTTTTTTTTACGCCTTCAAGTTTCTGTTCATTTCTTTTCGTTGTTTGAACCTCAATTCCATCTTTGACATATTTCAGTTTTGGATAGATTATACATTTCTCATATATGGGGAATTCACCTAAATCAGGAGCATAAAATCTTCTTAAACGATTATACTCTCTTACACAATTTGTATCAGCACTAACTTTTTGTTATCAAAATCTACCAAATAATGACAATGTTCTTTCTCGAGATAATGCAACATATGCCATTCCCTCTTTGAACACTGTACTTCCAATATTTTCAAAAGCGCTGTCTATACTTAAACCTTGAGATTTATGAATAGTTACTGCATATGCTAAAGACAGAGGAAACTGTTTTCTGCGAACGTACAAGTCTTTTACAAGCAAAAACGTACAACACAACGCCCAATCTGTGTTACCTCTTTAATCTGATCAAATTTTATCATCAAAAATTCTATTCCATCTCTGTTCTGAAATTTTACAAACTCAACAACTTTTCCCATTGCTCCATTTACTAAACCTTGCTCTACGTTCAAATGACGCTGTAACATTACCCAGCAGTTTATACATACATGTAAAGTGTTTTCTAAGCCTGCTATTTTAGATTTAGACTTCTCCAAAGAATGCAATTTACACTGTAGTTTCTCTGTGAGAAGAATAGTCACTCCCTGGTGTTCAATTTTATCAATAGCTTTCATTTCAACTATTTCCTGTTTATTCCAGTCTCAAAAGTTCTTGATGGAATGTAGAACACTCTTGCAGTGTAGGCATTAGGCAAACTATAGACTTCTTTTCTTCAAGCTTATTGTACATTATTTCAGATGCTGTGTTTCCAGTTGTAAACAAGTTCCTTCGTAGCTGACTTTCCAAAGCTTGTTTACAATGTTTTGTCAATACATCAATTCTTATATCTTGAAGAATATTTCCATAATGTTCATCTCTTGCTTGTCGCATATTCTTAATAAGATCTTTATATTAAAAATTTGACCAAATGTTCACATTTCAAATACTTCCCAAAGATTTCCTAGTGTCTTCATGCACAAGTGTTTTAAAAACAGGTTGTCCTTTTACAGGAGTAAGTTGTAGTAGATCTCCAAATACAATTACATGTTTACCTCCAAACAGTACATCGTAATCTGTTTTTAAAAACTGTTGCATCCTCAAGTGTACAAAGGCAAGCATTAAGTTTGAGACCATGCTCACCTCATCAATAATTAGAAGTTTCATTTTCTTCAGTACTCTTGAAACTTCATAAGAAGCTTCTCCAGATAGCTTCTGATATTTCAATTTATTATCATGCTCAACTGGTAGCATAAGTAATCGATGTAAAGTAATCCCTTTACTGTTGTGTGCTGTTAAACCAGTTGGAACTGTTACAACACACATGCTGTAGTTTTGTGGAGATAACAGGTCAGAACTTTAATTAAGAAACTTTTTCCTGTTCCAGCTTGGCCACTGATGTACATTAAAATAGGTTTAAATGATGAACATTTGCATTATTTTTTTTCGTGTAGCAAACCATGTTGTATCTGTTGTGTCACTTGTTAATATATTTCTTTTGTTCGATATTTAGTTGTTCTTCTAACTTTTCTAACTGGATAATATCATGTTGTGCTTGTTGTGCATTGCAGTTTCTACTTCATTCATGGCAATTGCTGCTTCATTTTCGATAATTGGTTGTCCTAGTGGATCTTGGCTTAGTGCAACCAAACTTTTACTATCTCGAGAACTGTCTCTGGCTATTTCACCTGCAATAGTAGTTTCTTGTTCAATCTCATCATTTAACATTTGTAGATAAGTTGGAAAAATTGTGCATTGAATGCTATCTTTACAGGCATTGAAAGAATCTTCATAGCAGTCAAAATCTCCAAGTAATTCCGTTTCACTACGCCAAGGCTTGAACAGTTGCAGAAGTGCTAAATAGAAAAATTCCCTTTTATCTGGACTTTCACAACTGAGTTTTCTGTGGTTAATAAGATTTCCTTTGGCATGTTTTACCAAACATCCGTCACATCCAATTAGTGCATATTTTTCTTCATTTATATTTTCTCTAACATTTCTTTTAAAGCTGTAATTTTAAAGTATTTCATAGAGACATAGGTTTTCCAGATGTGGACTCCTTTTGGGATAGTAAATATCCAACATTTTAGTTTTAACAATATCTGTACTTTCTGGTTCATTCAAGGCTAAGTATTCGATTTCTTGTAGAGATTTCAATACTCTATTTCGTGTGGTGGCAAGACCTGGACTTACCCAAATGATTCCTCTTGACTTTGAATATAAACTGGCAGAGCTCAACCGATCCGAACATTCATAGTATCCAATCTCTCGGTGGGAAAGCATTTTCAAGCTAAAGCTGTACAATTTATTGCTAAGACTCTTTTCCTGTGAAATTTCTTCCCACATTTCTTTCAACTCTGTCTTTTCAGATTTGGTTATATATGACGTAACATAGCGAGCAACAGCAATTGAATTATCTGCAACATATTGAATATCCATGTTTGCATTCCACATTGTCAAAATCACTGGATTGTAGTCATTAATATACTTTGAATCTTCGGTTCTTTTCAAGTTGTATGTATTTTTCGGAGTTATTGCATGCCTTACTGCTGACATAAAACTATTTACTCTTCCTTCAGAAATTATTGGACGTGTGAATCCAAAACGACATTTTGTATAAAATTTTCCCTTTGACTTGTATTTTCGTCGACAATATTTTTCACATCGATGACTTTGGAACCGTAAAACTTGTTGTCTCAAGCTGTTTTCTCCTCCTTCTTTTGGAATGGCACAGGTAACATACTCTGCGATGAAAGACAAAACACTTTCATCAGTATCAGTTCCAAATTTTGGTGAATTCTTGATCCATAATAGCATGTGTATATGAGGAGCACCTCTTGCTTGGTACTCTTTTCTCAAAAAGAAATCAGTAACTTCTCCAAGAGGTGGATTAGTTTTATTGCAGTTAAAAGAGATCATAGCTACAAACCTTTGATTAAAATATCTGCACACATTTACAGGATCCAACAAACAGAGTTCTACAGCTGTCTTCAATTCAATATTTTTTACATTTGAATTTGCTTTTCGTAGAAATTCAAGTAAATCGTCTCATGCATATTCAGCACAGTTAAGTGTTACAAACCACGTACGAGTACCTAAGTTTCTTAACATACATTTAAGTTCCCAGTGACGACGATACCAATACTCATTAGTACCACGTTAACATACCATCAAATTAATTAACTGAGATTCTAAATGATCATCTCTTTGTTAAACTTTGTCCATGAATAACTTTGCAGAAATATGTGTAAGATGAACTACTGTTTTTAATATGTGGTTCACTGCATATGAAAGTGCAGAGAAGTCACTTTCAAACAGAAGATGAAATATATATGGAATGAACTGTCAAAATCTTGGATCTTCTGAGTACAATCTTGTTGAGCGGTATTCGAAAGCTGGAATCTGTACTGCTCGTTCATCATATCGTCCAACTTCTCCAGTGGGGAACAGCTGTGGAAAACAACGAGCTTCTAAACTTTTTTCCCATACACTCATGGGAGTTCCCTTTGCTTTCTTCATTTGAAATAATTCAATACTGTTTCCTATCACTTCTTTTGAATGAAGAGGATGTTTACTGTAATGTTCGTAAATCTCTTCACTCCTGGACTTGTCCACTTTTTCTATTTGGCCACTTGAAATTTCTGTTTCATCTTCTAAACATATTTCCTGTGCTTACACATTTACAGTATTATAATAAATATTGTTCTGTACAAGATATGATGTAGCCTTTTGAAGTTTGGTAACATCTACTAACTCTTGCCATATTTTTCTACTCTTTGTTGGTATACCATTAACTAGAATAACTACAGGCTCACTTTCCTCTCTCTCTATACCAACAGTTTCAATATTTTTCTTAAAATCTAAAGGTAAGTACACAACTCTTCCTTTCAGACCTCTTTGTAAATCTGTTGGAGGCAGCTTACCTGTTTTAGGCTCCATACGAACTATGGCCTGAAGCGGGTGCGCAGATTGAATAAGAATGGACTCATATGCATTTAAATCTGCAAGTTTTGGAGGTATAGCTATAAACTCTAAGTTGTTATGTACAGCTATAGCTGGCATTTTATTCTCTTCTAACTTGTTGTAACAATATTTACAAATACGTTGATCAGTACCCAACTCAAAGCGACCTTCCACCAACAAATAATCACCAAATTGCTGCCACTTATCATTGTTTTTCTTTTCACTTTTTAAATATACATCAACATTCCTAGTTTGACTTCTATAGAGAGTACATCGACAACAAATACAAACATAGTTTGGTTTTCAGATGAAACTATCTTAAACTTTGTAATTTCTTCTGCAAACTTGTCAGTACTAATATCTCCCACCTGTTCTTCAACACCTACACTTATCAAGCTGTCACTCTCTCTATACTCCTCCTGTGAACCAAAGAAACAAAACTGTATATCATCACAAACTTTTTTTACATCAGACACTGAACCATACAAAAGAGCTCTGTTCATTTCACTTACAGATAATGCAGGACTTTTTACGTAGTACAATCTCCTTACTAACTTCCGCATTTCTGAGTGGTGTACTGCTAACATTCTTAATTGATGAAATGTACTTTTACACATTTTTCTAGAAAGACAAGCCAGAGAATGACCCTGCAATTTAGTATTTTTTCGTACTTTACATGGATCTAGTCCTTGCAACATCTTAATCTTCTGTTTAACACTTGGTTTGGCATATTCTCGTAAGAAAACTCGTAATATATCAATAGATTCCTGTCGAATACTACAAATACTACTACAATCCCACTTATACACTGGAGCTTCTTCTGCTATTACTTCTTCCACATTTCTAGCAACCATCTTTTCTTTTTCAATTGGACAACCATCTTTTATCTCATAACATCGACCACTGATATCAACTGCATGAACTAATGTGTTTGTTGAAAATAGCTTTCTTCATTAACGAAAGGCTCAGTACTAGAAGTGTGCCTCCATTCACCAGTAAAAGTTTTGCAAAAGTTACTTCTATTAACCACTCTTTTTCTTTAGCTTTTCTCCTTCATAAACAGCATTGTTTTATCCAATGTTTTCATTCTCTTCAATACCCAACTTCTGTTAGCCTTTGATAAAGACCCGTCCGAGACTAGAGAGCATTTCACTAAAGGCATGAAAGCTATTACAGCTTCGATGGCCGCTAACTTTCTCCAGCTAAATGGTGGTAAAACTGAAATCATGCTTTTTGATGCTGCTCAATTGTTATGGTCTCCTCAGTGGTGGCCGCCTGAATTAGGATCACCACCTACTCCAAAATCTTCTGTGAAAAATCTGGGCATAAAACTTGATCAGAAGTTAACCATGAAAGACCAAGTGACATCCACCATTGGCTCCTGCTTTCATGTTATGAGGCTACTACTGAAGAGTCTTTCCAATACTTCCATTGACAGTACGCAAGACCCTAGTCCAGGCACTGGTGATTAGCCGCCTGGACTATGGAAATGCTCTCCTGGCTGCGGTCAACGATTTCCTCCTGGACAAGCTCCAGATAGTTCAGAACACTGCGGCTCGTCTAGTTCACAATCTACCAGCGAGATCTGCCTCAGTTCCTTTATTACGTGCACAACACTGGCTGCCAGTGTGGAAGTGTATCACCTTCAAAATCTGTTGCCTAGTGCACAAAGCGCTTAATGGTAAGGGACCTAGCTACTTGAAGGAAAAACATATCCTCTATCGAGCTACAAGGTCTTTGAAATCTACAAATAAGTCTCTTCTTACAATACCATGCATTAAGAAAACACATTCAGGTGGCCGTGTTATTTCTTTCTTAGCCCCCCCCCATCTTTGGAACAAATTTCTCCTACACTTACGAGAATGCACCGCCCACTACAATTTTAGGAAATTATTAAAAACTGAATTATTTTAAACTTTTAGGCTCCTCGCCTTGCATTTTGATCCCGCTGAGCCGAGATATCCCTTCGGGGATGATTCATGCACATTACAAATAAATAAAATAAAATAAATAAATATAAATAAATTTCATTTCAATTCAAAAGCTTTTTCTACTATACTTTCAACCTGTTGCTTTTTCTTATAAGCTGCTGATCTTCTTTTATATTTTATACAATCTTTCAATACATTTTGTAGTACTCTACTGCTATACATTCTCTTCCTTATGTCTTTATATTCTTTCGTCCTTCTTTCAACATGGATTGTTTTCCCATAACATGATTTTCTATTAATATGTCCTTTTTTCATTTCCTTCTGATTGGTTGTAGAACTTTCCTTTCTCTTTTCCACATTTTGAAAATTCTTTACATTCTTTAAAAGTCTTTTAACAAACTCTTTAGTTCTCTTACCAGAAGTCTTTTTCTTCAATGTAACATTTTGAACCTCATCTAATTTCTGCTTTTCTCTTTCCTTTAAATAGTACTGTTTTCTTTCTTGTCTTTTCTTTTGATCTTTTCTTGCCATACTCAATCTTTCTTACTAATAATGGTGAATATCTGAATAAAAAGAAAAGTTTAAATAGTTTCTAAAAATAATTTTATATTATTAAAATAATTATATACAAATATTCTCATCTATAAATAAACAAATACTTTCAATTGCATTGCAAATGTCTCCATAACACATAAATATTTAGGATATTATACTTTACATATTATCAAACCTATAATAAGAACCAAATGTTTTAAACAGTAACATCTCAGAGCACATACTATCTAAATTTGAGTAAAAAAAGTGTATGTATTCATCATCATCATACTTTATTTCGGCTAAAATGCCATAAAAGTTTTCCACATTCACAATTTTGCTCCGGTACCCAGTATGTAAAATGCAAAAGGTGAACAGTTAATAAATAACAGCATATTTCTTTAAAAACTAATGTACAGATAGAAAGGATACAAATGGACACCAGTGTTACTGTAAAAGGATCAACATGTAAATACTAGCAAGGCAAGGCAGCCAAAGATGTCCTAAATAAGCCATTTCTACCTGGTACTCGTTAAGATCTCTTAAAGTAGGATCACTCTATTGTCCATTGCTTTATGAAAGTGCAGTAAGAAAAGTAACCAGGTAAAGATTACGTTGGCCCCATCAAGGGTCCCCCTGGCCTCAAAACATGTAAAGTGCAAGTGCATACAGTATAATAGAGTTAAGATGCGTAGTATCATTTCTACTCATAAAATATGGCACCTGAGTATTGAACAAGCTATGTCAGACACTGCACAATTCCTTCATTTAGAAGACATCACAACCTCTGCAACAGAATGATAGAGCATAACTAAAGAACCAGGTTCAGATATATAATACATCAGACAACAGATGTCGAAGTAGACACATATGTCATTCACAACACCATAAAGTCCCTTAAACTTCACAGACTGGCATTTCCATTTCAAAATAACACCTAGAGTATTGAGCTTACCCAAATATAAAGCAGCAACCCTTCACATGTTTCTGTTGTAAGTCTCACCATATTCCTGAAAGCACGCATGCATGTGTCTGTACCTTTTGCTAGTGACACCCTATATAAAAGAAACATACAAATAGTTATATACCTGTGTTTTTCCACGGACTCATACATAGTAGTCTAATCACTAATCCCTCTGCCAACATGTCTTAAACCTCACTTTTGTGCTGCAGCTTCACCATTCTGCAACTACTCAGGGTGTTGGGCCTACCCAAATATAAAGCAGCAACCCTTCGCATATCTCTGCTGTAGGTCTCACCATATTCATGAAAGCATGCATGCATGTGTCTGTACCTTTTGCTAGTGCCACCATACATAAAAGAAGAATACAAATAGATGTATACCTGTGTTTTACATGTCTAGCATCTTCAGATGTATAACACAAATCAAAATACATGAGTAAGTAGAGACATACCTCAGTCACAAGACCATGCAGACCTTATAACTTCAGATACTGCACTTCCCATTTCAAGCAGATACCGAAAATTATGTGGTGTATTTCAAGTGTACCTTTCCACACACTCTTACAAAGTAGCCTAATCACTAATCCCTCTGCCAACATCTCTTAAACCTCACTTTTGTGCTGCAAATTCACCATTCTACTACTACTCAGAGTGTTGGGCCTAGCCAAATATAACACAGCAACCCTTTGCATATCTCTGTTGTAACTCTCACCATATTCCTGAAAGCATGCATGCATGTGTCTGTTCCTTTTGCTAGTGGCATCATGTATAAAAGAAACATACAAATAGATGAATACCTGTGTTTTATACATCTAGCATCTTCACATACATAACACGTATGAGAATACATGTGCAAGTAGAGACATACCTCAGTCACAAGACCATGCAGACCTTAAAATTTGACAGACTGCACTTCACATTTCAAACAGACACCTAGATTTATGCGGCGTACTTCAAGTGAACTTTTCCACAGACTCATACAAAGTAGCATAATCACTAATTCCTCACCCAACATATCTTAAACCTCACTTTTGTGCTGCTGCTGCTTCACCATTCTACTACTACTCAGGTATTGAGCCTAGCCAAATACAAAGCTGCAACCCTTCACATGTCTCTGTTGGAAGTCTCCCCATATTTTTAAAAGCATGCATGCATGTGTCTGTACCTTTTGCTAGTGACACCATATATAAAAAAACATACAAATAGATGTAAACCTGTGTTTGACACATCTGGCATCTTCAAATGGATAACACATATTAGAATACATGAGTAAGTAGAGACATACTTCAGACACAAGACCATGCAGATCTTAAAACTTCAGAGACTGAACTTCCCATTTCAAGCAGACACCGAAAATTATGTGGTGTATTTCAAGTGTACCTTTCCACAGACTCATACAAAGTAGCCTAATCACTAATCCCTCTGCCAACATGTCTTAAACCTTACTTTTGTGCTGCAGCTTCACCATTCTGCTACTACTCAGGGTGTTGGGCCTAGCCAAATATAAAGCAGCAACCCTTTACATGTCTCTGTTGTAAGTCTCAGCATATTCCTGAAAGCATGCATGCATATGTCTGTACCTTTTGCTAGTGGCATCATATATAAAAGAAACATGCAAATAGTTGTATACCTGAGTTTTACACGTCGAGCATCTTCAGATGGATAACAGGTATCAGAATACATCTGTAAGTAGACACATACCTCAGTCACATCACCATGCAGATCTTAAATCTTGACAGACTGCACTTTACATTTCAAACAGACACCTACATTTATGCGGCGTACTTCAAGTGTACCTTTCTACAGACTCAGACAAATAAGCCTAATCCCTTATCCTTCTACCAACATCTCTTAAACCTCACTTTTGTGCTGCAGCTTCACCATTTTACTACTAATCAGGGTGTTGAGCCTAGCCAAATATAACACAGCAACCCTTCACATATCTCTGCTGTAAGTCTCACCATATTCCTGAAGACATACATGTATGTGGCTCTACCTTTTGCTAGTGGCATCATATATAAAAGAAACATACAAATAGACGTATACCTATGTTTTATACATCTTGCATCTTCAGATACATAACAGGTATGAGAATACATGTGCAAGTAGAGACATACCTCAGTCACAAGACCATGCAGATCTTAAAACGTGACAGACTGCACTTCACATTTCAAGCAGACACTGAAAATTCTGCGGTATATTTAAAGTGTACCTTTCCATAGACTCATACAAAGTAGCCTAATTACTAATCCCTCTGCCAACATGTCTTAAACCTCAGTTTTCTTCTGCAGCTTCACCATTCTATGACTACTTAGGGTGTTGGGCCCAGCCAATTATAAAGCAGCAACGCTTCGCATATCTCTGCTGTAAGTCTCACCATATTACTGAAAGCATGTATGCATGTGTCTGTACATTTTGCTAGTGACACTATATATAAAAGAAGCATACAAATAGATGTATACCTGTGTTTTACACGTCTAGCATCTTCAGATGGGTAACACATATCAGAATATATCTCCAATTAAAGACTTTCCTCAATCACAACACTATGCAGACCGGAAAACTTCATAGAACACACTTCCCATTTCAAGCACACCAACAATTATGTGGCATATTTCAACTGTACCTCTCTAGAGACTTATACAAAGTAGCCTAATCACTAATACCTCATGTCAACATGTTTTAAATCTCACTTTTGTGCTGCAGCTTCACCATTCTAGTACTACTCACAGTGTTGAGCCTAGCCACATACAAAGCAGCAACACCTCTCTGTTATACATCTTGCATCTTCAAATGTATAAGACAAATGATAAAACATATGCAAGTAGAGACATACCTCAGTCACAAGTCCATGCACACCTTAAAACTTGACAGACTGCACTTCCAGTTTGAAAGCGACACCTAAAATTATGCGGTGTACTTCAATTGTACATTTCGGCACACTAATACAAACTACTATAATCGCTAATCCATCTTCCAATGTACACATATTACTATACACAATCTATTTCAATCATCATTTAAGTACAATAAAACAACCTACAATACACATCTCTACATTTAATAACATATTTCAAACAACACAGTTCTTGAATAATTTTTAAAGTTTGAAAATAAAGCTTTAAAAAAATTAAAATATCACTACAAACAGTAAAGCACTACTACATGATACATAATACACATCGCACGTTTGTAACTCACCTTTCAAATAGTATTGTAAAATATGAAATAGCAGAATTTCATAAAAGATTTTCTTTTGCGCACACTCAATGTAATACACACTCTCAACAAGGTAAAACCAGTAATGGCAAACTTTCCCTCTCTTTCTCTACACAAATGAATGTAAGTAACAAATCACATTCCTTCCTATATTATTTCAAATTGTGAAACACATTTCTATTGGTTAGACATATTAACCCTTACCAACTGTAGAGTGGAGAGGTGTGGTGCAGCGGCCAGGGCAGCTGACTTCGGAGCACAGGGCTCATGGTTTGATCCCCAGCTCCGGCAACAGCTCAGCACCATGTGACTCTGGGCAATAGCTCACTTAATTTCCACGATGGCCCCCAGTGCCTTGAGACCCGTAAGGGTGAGTAGTTCGTGCTTTACAGATATACATTTACTAAAAGTGCCCAAACTAGTTCTGTAATTTACTGGAGTCGCGCCTCCACCACGGTGATGCAGTGTAGCATCGCGATGGAATCGCGAATCCATACGGAAGTTCAAAAACCTTTTACCAATAAAACTAGTAGTATTTTTTAAGAAAACACCACTTCTAAACATAGTACCGATTTGGGAAGTCTTACTTTAATAACATATCACTTATATATAAATTACAATTTTGTATTTTAAAACCACAGTGAAGTTTCAACCCTTCCCCCATTCTGCTTAATCCCAGTTTCCAGAGTAACAGTTTCTGCAACATTCAACTGTACTGGCCTGTCACAAGTTCAACATATTTTCAAGTTCAGCACAGTAGCTTACAAATGCAAATAGCAGGTGTGGTTGAATTTTGCAAAATATTAGCTAATCCTATCTACTGTACCTTTCAAACATTTTTTAATAACCAATAAGAAACATGCTTCTTTAGGAAAGTAACATGCATCCTATTTTTGAGTGTACAATGTTCATGAACAGCCAATCAGTTATCTGTTTTCTCAAAAACAGCATCTTGTCCATCATTTTAGATACCTCTCATTCTACCAACTGACTACCTCAGCTGCAGACATCTTCTCATTACTTCCAGACATCCCTTCAAGATGCTTACAGTATGGATTGTAGGGCACAGCTATGTTTTCTGGTGCAAAAGGTATGCTGAACACAGAGGTATTGACAAAGACCTAGCTTTGCAAAATGTGGATATTAAATGGATTGCACAGAGAGGATTAAAGTGGCACCAATTGATGCCTTTGGTTAAAACCTTTTTGCATTTCCAACCCCCTGACCTCATGATTGTGCACTGTGGTGGCAATGACCTATGCACATTGACTGGAGTAGGACTGGAAATGCTCATGAAGGATACCTTTGCACAATTGATGTTGCTTTTCCCTCAAACTGACTTTGTATACTCTAATATATGCCAAAGACAGAAATGGAAGTGGTCAAATCAATTCTGTCCACAGATTGAGACAGCTAGGAAGAATGTCAATAAAGCTGTTTCTGCTTACCTCAGAGACCATAGGATGGGCTCCATCTATAACAACAATCTACGTTTGGATATGAATGACATCTACAGAAGTGATGGAGTACACTTCACATATCAAGGGAACAGAGTCTTTCTTAACAACCTTAAGCTGTGCATCCGCAGTTACATGTAGCTACAACAAACTCATAATGAAAACAAGGGCTCTTTTTAGAGCCACCCTATAACACAATAGTGAATCTTATTTTGTTTTAAACATACATACTCTTTTTAATTTTGTGTCGATTCGCAAACCCGTCGCGAATCTGCAAAAGCACAAATTCAATGCACTACAACACAATACACTTTTCAGGTTTAACTTTTAATTTTTAATTTTATATATTTTTACTAACTCTATCAAATTTAATCTTATTATTAACTTCAATCTCACTACCGCTACAAAGCAAGTTCACAAATGCAACACTACCTTCTAAATTATATACTTTAAAATTATGTATTTGAGTTGGATCCACGAATCCACCGCGACGTTACATGGGGGAGACCGCGCTGAGAGCAGCGATGGGGTCGCGACTCCAAAATCAAAAGAAAAAAAAATGCCCCACTTCCATTATTCGATATCCGCACCAAAGACCCCATCCCCCGGGGCATGCTCTCACATTGGGGACCGTGAGGGGAGCCCCAATGCCCCGTGGTCCCTGCCGGCTCCCCGCCTCCTGCGGGAGCCGGCATTACTTTTGGACAAAGGGAGCTGCTGACATGCAGCTCCCTTTGCCCAAAAGCACTTCTGCTTCGCTTCATGGAAGTGATAGAGCGCTTACAGCACTCTAAATTGTAGGGGTGCACTATACTCCCAATATAAACGCACTCATATATTTTTGTTGTGTGCAATGTTTTATGATTATTAAGATGCATTTATTCACGTCATATTAGTATTAAAATGAAGTGAGCACATTTAAGTAGGATTTGCATGTATTAGAAAACATAATTCCTGTATGTGTAATGTGCAGGACAAAATTATACTCATATAATGTAACCATGTTTAATTTAAGTTACCCGATTTGTAGGCCCAAATTGTAGGTTGTTTTGAGTTTCGTTTCTCTTTGGTTGCTCAAGAATTAATTAAATAAATTCTGTTGTGCTCGAAGACAGTGTGTTCTCATCCTACTGCAGGTGCAGGAATCCGACCTCGTTATTCTTAGATTTAAGGAGATACCCGGAATGTCTCTGAAGAAGACTGCAAGGCGAGAAGGGAGGACTCCTTTCGTGCCTGGCCTATCTGGGAACCAAGGCCACTGGAAGAAGAGTCGACTTAATTAAAGCTCCTGTGAAACTTACTGAAAAATGTTGCAAATAGAAAAGTTTGAACATGACGTATTGTGGGTTGAACATTGTCTTTTTGTATGATGCGCAGGGACAGATTCGAGAGACTTCTGCTGATTTTCGGAGGAGAAGGAGCATCTTAGAGCGAGCTCCATAGCTTTAAGCTATCAGACCCATTTTGACGTGAGTACTTCTTAGGAAGTCAACACGCGCTGACACCTTTGGGATATGATACAAGGGAGATAGGTAGGATCCTCATTGAGAGCAGAGTAGGGAAAGATTTTGCTCCTTCTTAATGAAAAGAGAATTGGACTCCGCTTCTATTCTTTGCTGTATTTTGATTTTGGAGTTCATCATATTATGCCTTCTGTGCCGAATGACTTATATTCGTAAAATCGGCTCTGTATAGATTTTTCTGTACCTATATACTCTGATATTGAGGTGTATTTATATTCAATTATTTTTGGCCTTATAATAATTCCACCAAATTGAACTTCGGAGTCTGTGGTCCATTACAGCATGACTAAATCGAAAGTATAATCTTGAATTGTTTTCCTCCCCTCAACCACTTTTAGCAGGCAAATAAAAGACCATCTGCCCTAAACCTAGGAGGGAAAAGCAGGAGTAAAGGTTGGCGTAATCAAATGGTAGCAGAGGATGGTTTGCCTCTAAGAGTGAGGGGAGAAAGAGAGTAGGAGTAGGGTCGGAAGAACATTAAGGCCCTGGACACGGAGTAGGCGATGGCGGACATTGATGGAGGTCGGCGGACGTTGACGGTGCGGCGGAAACAGTGGTGGCGTGAGTATGGAATTGTGTTGTGTGTTAGATTGCGGTGATGAAATATTTGTGTGATGTCTTGCGAAGTTGGGATGCATGTTGAGTGATTGTGGGTTTATTGGTTTACGGGTCAGGACACGTGCGGGTCAGGAAGTTTGGTTATCGGACTCAAGAGAAGTCCAAGATCCCGGGATAGTTTTGTATTTGTAATTGTCTGATCAGAATTGTGGGTATCGTGAAGCGCTATCGACGATCCACTTGTGATAGGGAACTTTGTGTGAATGGAGGGATACGTCGCGGTAGAAAGCCTCAGGTACCGGGGGTGGACTATGGCGATTGAGTGACCAACGCAGGTCGGGGGTCACAGCGGATGAATGTTCCGCGTGTTCTATCGATCTTTTAGCGGACAGACAATTATTTGTTTTATGTAACTGGAAGTTATTGTGATTGTGTTAGGAGCAGTTACTTGGTTTAATAGCTTTGGATATACAGTTACTTGTGGTACGAATGTGTGAGCCAGTGAAATTGTAAAGGCGGGTGAGCCGCTGCAAAGAGCGAGTAGTGACGTCAGGGTGCATCGAGCTGGGATTGGTCGGTTGGTGTAACGCCGCGCTGGGATTGGTGGAAGTTTGTTTGAAGCTGAGTATTGAATTTGGAGGGTAAAACAATCGATTTTTATGATGAGATGTTTTAGGGTGCTGCGGGATTTGTGTAGAGGCGACACAGGAGTTGTGACACGGGTAGTAGGGGTGGGCGGAATTTGCGTAGTCGCGCTACGCAAAGCTCCGCGAAATGGTAAAAAATCTCCGCGAGCACGCAAAAGTTCTGCGAACACGCGGATTTGCTTGTTCCGCCCGTTCGCGATGCTTTTTTCCTGTTCGCAAACGCTGTTTGCGTGCTCGGGGAGAAATATCTCGCGAACACGCATTTTGAAAGCGCGAACAAGCAAAAAATTCCGCGAAGCCGCGGATCGTGGAATTTTTGGCAATTCCGCGTTCTCCGCGGAACGCGAAATTACCCAAATTCCACGAGCGGAACGGAATTTACCGCCCAGGCCTAATGGGTAGGAGAAGAAGCTCCGCCTGAGGATACACCGGCGCATTATATGGCAACAAATGTAGGACTCCATACTATAGTCTGTCTTCAAAATTGGCATAAAATTAGAGAAAAAGAAGGAGAATTGTCTTTTCCTCGTTATTGGTCATTTCGTATGGAGGTGCTGTATCAGCTGAGAGGAGTGATGACTGCTCTGAAACCTTGCCTAGACCAACCCAATTTGAGGCATTGGATGCTTGGATGAGAGCAGCAATGGCAAAGAGAAGGGAAGGTTCTCAGGGAAGAATGAAAAAAGCAATGAAGGCATATCAGGATGCCAGGTGGGATGCACAGCTGAAAAGATGGAGAGTAGACACCATAGAGGGAGAACAATTGTATCCCTTTTGGCTGCTAGAAGGTGGGTCCGAAGGAAAGAGTAAGACGGAAGAGGACAGTGACACAGATGACAGTTTTCTTGATAGATTGCTAGCAGAACGTCCTCCACCTTATGACTCTAGGCCAGAGCCGGAGCAGATACAGCAACCTGAGGACATTCTAAGAGCGGGCCGAATAGGTGTAGAGGAGCAGACCACAGGAGTAAGAGGGAGGAATTGGGAAGTGAAAGAGGAGGTCAGAAGGTTTTACAGGTTGCAATGAACGCACCATTGTTAGATGTGGTAAGATTAAAAGCAGAAATAGATGAGGTGATAGAAGGGAATCTGCCATGGGAAAGAATTGACACATATGATCCAAGCGAATTGCTATTTGCAGCTAAAGACGTTACCAGAAAGGCAAAGCGAGCTCATGATGCATTGTCACAGCTGGCACGAAGGTATGAGGTAGATCTAACAGAGACTAAAATGATGCAGGGAACTTGCAGATTGCATTATACGGATAAGGAATTGGAAGAGAAGCGAATGACAGGATTAAAGGCACAAATTGGGGAATTGGTGATAGGGATATGAGCGTGGAGAGCATTAGATAAATGGGAAGAGAGGTGGGCCAAAAAGAAAAGTGCCAAGAAAGAGATAGGAGACACTCCGCCTCCGGGTGGAGGGACGGGATCAGCAGGACATTACCCTCTGAGAGAAGTGCAAAATGGGGGGTACGTACATGTGCCATGGAGCAGGGGTGCTTTGGCAGCATTCACTAATGATTTTCCTCGGCTGAGGGAAAAACCTGCTGACTGGTATGAGCAAATAGACTGGTTTGTTAAGATTTCGAAGGTACTTTGGATTGATTTGAATACCTTGTTTGATATAGTGGTCCCAGGTGATTTATGGACGGCATGTAAAGTTGTCATTGATTGGCCTGCTGTAGAACCAGCCAGAGATCTGGTGAATCATGGTCCTTCTCCCGAAGTAATGAAGAAATATGAGCAAGTGATTACATGGTTACAATCCAAGGTAGCTCGCAAACGGTTGATTGGCTTAAAATCGATCGTACTACTCAAGATTCTAAGGAGTCGGTACATGACTATTATGAGAGACTTTTGGTGGCTTTTAAACAGCATAGTGGATTGGATACAATTGAGCAGAAAGATATGGGACAGTTTGTCTCAAAGTTTGTGCTAGGACTAAGATCTGATATTAGCTTGATGATACAGACACATTTGATATGTTGGCAGAATAAGACGGTGGACGAAATCCTCGTTATGCAAAATACTGTAGTGATCAGGTGGAATCGGCACAAAAGAAATTGAAAGACAAGTTGAGGTTGGTGCAGTTGAGGAATGCCGAAAGGCCTGATCAGATGCAAGGGGTTGGAGGAGCGATGGGTTGAGGTAGAGGAAGTGGTAGAGGAATGGGTCAACAGACTGTAACCCAACCTGGACAGGGAAGAGGCAGGGGAATGGATGCAGGTACAGGAGGTGATTGGGTGGCGAACCAAAAGAAGGTCACTGCTTGTCATTATTGTCACAAAATCGGGCATTGGAAGCGCGAGTGCCGATCGAATCTTGCAAATCAATTGCAGAATGAGGGAGAGGGACAGATGTCAGAGACCTTGAATACTGTAACTAGACCTAGGTCCATGTATAGGGCAGGATACGAGCCACAAATGTTGATTCCTCAGCCTCCAAGAATACCTATTCATAATCAGGCGAATCATAAGATGCCCTATTTTGAAATACGAGACAGGTTTGATCAACCACAAGAGCTACATGAGTGTCAGAGGGGGGTGCAGGAAGAATGCCCTTTGAATGCCATTCTGGAAGTAGATCAGAGCGGACCGTTTGTAGATGCAGAGATGAACGGGTATCCTGTTACCTTCTTGTTAGATACTGGAGCTGCGCGCTCCACAGTAAGAACAGAAGTGGTTCCAAATTTGTCCCTTTCAGGACAATTGATTAAAGTGGTTGGAGTTACCAATCAGAAAATGATTAACCCATTGACAAATGAGTTGCCTGTGAGTATAGGACCGTTCCGAAACAAACATCAATTTGTAGTATGTGATTCAAGCCCAGTCTGTCTATTGGGACGAGACCTTTTGTGTAAACTAAATTGTACCATATCTTGCACTCCGAGGGTTGTGGAGTTGCAAACCTATGATGATGATGCCGATTTTAAAATGGCCAATACAAGCTTGTATGCAGAAATGTTTGTGGTTCTCACGCTAGAGGAGTTGCCACATGATTTGAGGGACTCCGTTTCTCCGAAAGTGTAGGACTTCACGGGAGAGGAGATAGGATTGATTCGAGGGGTTGAACCTGTTAGAATACAGATCAAACAGAATGCAGAATTTCCACGAACTCCGCAGTATAAATTAACTCCAGAAACTGTGTCTGGAATAAGGCCCGTAATTGAGTCTATGATTGCACAAGGCATTCTCAAAGAGATACGAGAAAGTCCCTGCAACTCACCTATTATGGGACTGCAGAAGCCTAGCGGCAAGTACAGAATAGTACAGGATTTGCGCAGAGTTAATGAAATCGTGATTCCATGTTGTCCTGTGGTACCGAATCCAGCTGTTATTCTGTTCCAAATACCATGTGAAGCAGAAAGGTTTACAGTCACAGATTTATGTCAGGCATTTTTCTCCATACCATTGGATGAAGACAGTCAATTTTTATTTGCATTTAGGATGGACGATCGTGTGTTAACGTGGTGTAGAATCCCTCAAGGGTATACAGAAAGCCCCTCTATTTTTAGTCAGAGTCTGAAGAAGAATCTTGAGGGGCTGATGATGCCCCAGAACTCAGTCCTAGTCCAGTATATTGATTACCTTTTGGTCGCTTCAGAGACTGAGGATGCTTGCAGAATTGATACTGTGGCGTTGCTGAATCATTTGGCAGAAAATGGACACACAGTGTCCCGGAACAAACTCCAGTATTGTCTGAATGAAGTTCAGTATCTAGGTCACCGGATTGAGAAGTGGAAACGAAGGGTGTCACCAGATCGCATAGAGACGATTCTGCAAATGGGAACTCCGAAAACACAAAAAGAAGTCCGCATGTTTTTGGGAATGGTCGGCTAGTGTCAACAGTGGATCCCAAATTTTTCCTTGCAAGCAAAGCCACTGTTGAGATTGACTCGAAAGGACATTAGCGATCCGGTACCATGGGATAACGACTGCCTGAGAGCCTTCCTCGAGCTGAAAGAGAGCCTATGTCGCGCTCCAGCTCTGGGAATGCCGGATTATAACAAAGCGTTTTCGCTCTTCTGCTGTGAAAGGGAAGGATGTGCGTTAGCGGTCCTTGTACAGACACATGAAGATGCTCGTAGACCAGTGGCTTACTTTTCAGCTACATTAGATCCAGTAGCTTCTGCGTTGCCCGGATGTCTCAAATCCGTTGCAGCAACAGGTGTCAGTATTGAGAGATGTGAAGGCATAGTGATGGGTCATCCGCTTATTGTTTATGTGCCTCATTCAGTAGAGAACTAAGACATAGTATTTAACAAATAACCGACTTACAAAGTATGAGCAGGTTATATTGGCTTCTGAAAATGTCACTCTGAGACGTTGTACCACCTTGAATCCTGCTACATTGTTACCTCTTCCGCAAGAGGAGGAAAAGTATTGGGAAGAGCATGACTGCCTGGATGTTACTGAGCTATCTACCAAACCCAGACCTGACATTGTTGATGAACCTCTGTCTGAAACTGATTTGATTCTTTTTGTTGATGGTTCATGCTTAAGAGACAATGAAGGATGTTTGAGAGCAGCATTTTCTGTGTGCACCATCTTGGGGGTGGTGGAAGCTGCCTGTCTGAAAGGAGTATACTCTGCTCAGGAAGCCGAAATTATTGCTTTGACACGTGCCTGTATCATTTCAAATGGTGTCCGAGTGGCTATCTATACAGACAGCCAATATGGGTTTGGAGTGGTTCATGACTTCGGCCAGTTATGGTCACAGAGGGGATTTTTAACGTCCTCAGGATCCCCAGTCCGTAATGGAGAATTTGTGCGCCAATTGTTGGAAGCTTAGCAGAAACCCAAAGAGATAGCTGTAGTAAAATGTGCAGCTCATGGAAGGGGAGAGGACTTTGTTACAAAAGGAAATAACTATGCCGATGAAGTAGCGCGTTTTTGTGCTATACATGCTTGTGTTTTCAATGGAACATATGTAGGAGAGAGCACAGAAGAGACTGAGCTCAGCATGATGTTAGCTATAGCCAATACCTGGGATGAGGTAAAGCGACTGCAGGATGAAGTCCCAGAAGAGGAAGTTGCATCATGGGTTAGAGCAGGCTGCAAAAAGAGAGAGGATGTCATTTGGGAGTCGACAGATGAGAGAACAGTATTACCTAACTGTTTATTGAGCCCAATGGCAAGGCAGATTCACGGAGTAGTTCATCTAGGGAGAGACGCCATGGATGCGAGTGTTCAGAGCAAACTTAGCTTTAACCCACAATTTCGTGTGTATGCTGAAGCAGTGTGTCACAGGTGTGTTACATGTCAACAAATGAATGTTGGAAAGAGAACTGTGGTTGCAATGAGTCATATTGGAAGATCAGGAGCGCCTTTTAATAGGATACAGTTGGACTTTATCAAGATGCCTAGGTGCAATAGGCTGAGATATGTTTTGGTGGTAATGTGTATCTTTTCACGTTGGGTTGAAGCATATCCAACTAGACGATGTGATAGTCTCACAGTGGCAAAACTGTTGTTAAGGGAACTGATACCATGGTTTGGATTTCCGACCTCAGTGGAGACAGATAGAGGGACACACTTCCATAGTGAAATCATGAAATTGTTATGTACAGGTCTAAACATTGATCAGAGATTGCACTGTAGTTACAGGCCTGAGGCATCTGGCCTTGTGGAGCAGATAAATGGCACAATCAAGATGAGGGTGTCAAAGGTTTGTTCGTCAACTTCATTGAAGTGGCCAGATGCTCTACCATTGGTATTGATGAGTCTGTGTAGTACTCCTGATAGGAGGACAGGACTCTCTCCTCATGAGATATTGATGGGGAGAGCTATGCGATTGCCTATGGTGCCAGCTACAGCACTGATAAACATCACAGATGATTTGGTTTTGGATTATTGTAGGGGACTGGCTGACGTGGTGAATTCTGTGTCCCATCAGGTCGAGGCTGCGACTGCATCTACCTCGAGAGACCTGCTGCATGATCTTGATCCTGGTGACTGGGTGCTTGTTCGAAAGCACGTGAGGAAGAGCTGCCTTGATGCTCGCTGGCGAGGACCATACCAGGTGATCTTGGTTACAAGTACAGCTGTGAAGTGTGGAGGATTACCAAACTGGATCCACGCTTCGCACACTCGCCGCGTTCCAAAACCCGAGGAGGCAACGATTCCTCTTGTTCCGAGGAGTACAACTGAAACTGACACAGAGAACGAAGGAACAAGTCAAGTCGTAAGAACTCCTGAAGGGGCTGCACAATCAACTGAGCAAGAAAACCAGGATCAAGCTGCTCCAGAGTTGAGTTCAGATCATGAGATAGATGAGATTGCAGAAGTGAACTTTGAACCAGATCAAAGTGAACGGCCTGGTGCAGAACAATCAGATCAAGAGGAAGAGAGGAGACCAAGTGCAGAAGCAAAAAAGTGGCCAACAAGAAAAGAAAGGCTGAACATAAGGCTTGCATCTGAGAAAAATCTCGCTCCGATTCCTGAAACGTCTGAATCAGATCAAAGTGAAACTGAGGAGAGACCGGATGGTCTAAGACGATCCAGAAGAGAGAGGGTGCCGTCTCAAAATTATGCCTCTCCTGAGTGGACGTACCTGACTGCAAATGCAGAGACCGAAGAATTTCGGAAGGTTGGGGACTGGTACAGTGAGTTACGGAGGGGACACCCTGTCGATTGATATTCAGCTGTTGGTCCCTGGAGTTGAAGCTTTCGGAATCCTAACTTTGACAGTCCCCGATCTACCAAGGCTAAGTGGTTTGCGCTTTTTGATTCTTAACCAGGTTGCTTTCCCCACATTTGGTCGACAGCCCACTGCACAGGAACTGGGAGAGATTCGTGCAGAAATTCTGCAGCTTGTTCTTACCATACTTGGATCTAATATCATTAATGATGAAGCTTGAACGTTGAAAGAAGAACTCATTAGGCTTTAGGCGGAAGATAACCTAGGTCCGAGTGGAAGAAGATTTAAATTAGGGACTTTCAATAGAAGAAGAATTGAGGGCTAGGGCTGACTACACCTCTACAATAGGCCATAGATATTGGAATGAATATTGAAATAATCGAATGAGAAAAGGAAAATAAAAAGACATTGTAAATACCAAAATAAGGCAAGGAAAGAAGAAAAGAGACTTTGATTCGTTTGCGCCTTGAAACCAAAGGTGGTCCAAAATGGAATCTGGAAAACCAGGACGCAAGCTGAAGTGCATAATTGGTACCTTTATTGTTGTGGTGCTTATTGTCATAACTGTGGTGATTGTTACATCTTTGGTTGAGTCACACGATGCCGAAAGGAATGCGGAACAGACGACACTTACCCCACCTACTTCAGAGTTCGAAGAGGGTGCATCCGCAAAAGATAAAGAGATGATTAGGGAAACTAGTCGAATGTTACATGTAGATTTGTCAAAAGGTGATTTCACGCTGAATGCATATGCTCGTTTGTTGTATGAGTATGTTGATACAATGGAAGCGAAAGATTGCTATGTGTGTATGCAACTGCCAGCATCCGTAGAAGAAGGCATTCGATACCATCACTTACCTTTGACCTATGGCATTACATGCAGTGTGTTATTAGGTATGTTTTATAGCAAGGCACATTTTGAGTACTACTTCTCCAAATATGATGTGGTACTCTCAGAAGTCCCCGTTCTTAAATACATGAATAAATATGATTATTATAAGCAGGTAGAGAGGATGTCTACGTATTTTGTGCCTACTATTACCTTAGATACATCTTATGCCCATAGACACAATTTGACCTGCATGTTAACTGATATTGAAAAGAAGTTTATGGATCAGATAGAAGATCGACATAGGCAGACCTTATTTAGACCAGATCCGAAGCACAAAGTGATCCCATGGACACAGGAGGAATTAGATCATAAGGCAAAGGGGAGTTCTGGTCCAATAGCTTTAGACTTCCAACAAAAAGGGAGACTGTGCATTAGGCACCCGTCCACATATTATGACAAAATATTTGTGGGTGAGAGTGATTGTGAACACATTTTCTTGATTGAGGAATCCATTAGAAAGGCGCTGTTGGATAAATTGACCATAGTGCCAAACGTCTACTTTGTGTGCAGTAAAAATGCTTATGTGAAATTGCCCAAAAATTGGTATGGTACATGTTATTTGGCTGTGGTATTTCCCAAGATCTTCCATGTGGATGATTTATGGCCTTTGGAAGGGAAGAGATCTCATAGAGGAAAACGCGGTGTAAGTGCGGGAGAAATTATTGGGGATGTATTTGGAGCTATGATACCTAGTTTGGGTGTGATTTTGAATGATGTGAAGATTAGAAAGCTGGCAACTCTGGTAGATAAGCTCTCTGTGAATAAGGCACAAATTCTATTGCTTGTTGATGGGGAGATGGTTTCGATAAGGGCTATGGTTCTTCAAAATCGTCTTGCTTTAGATGTGCTGTTAGCAAAAGCCGGAGGAGTCTGTAAATTATTGAAAGTTCAACAGTGCTGCACTTATATTCCTGACAACAGTCGGGATATAAGGAAGTACATTAGCAATATTTCAGAGATACATCAAGATTTACGTGATCTAGCTGCTGATGGACTCTGGGAATAAACTGGCAAGGGATTTGGAAAGATAGGAAGCTGGTTTGGAAGTTTGGGACAAGGAATAATGGGATACATCTTGAAACCTATCATAATAGCTGTCATTTGTATAATTGTATTATTGGGAGCCAACAAGGCTTACAAATGGCAAAGGGCACGCCATAATGAGAACTCCTTGAGAAAGCGAGAGCAACAATTAGAACGACTGCAGGACAGTCATTATCTGCACCTTAAAGGGTTGGAAAGATTTAGACAGGGACGGCAAGCTACAACCTCTGTTTAGGTCGGTCTCTTCTACAAGGAGAAACTTAAGAGAGGGTAACAAGGTTGGTGTTATGACACTAGTCATAAGAGGGGGGAACTGATAGAGCGCTTACAGCACTCTAAATTGTAGGGGTGCACTATACTCCCAATATAAACGCACTCATATGTATTTTTGTCGTGTGCAATGTTTTATGATTATTAAGATGCATTTATTCACGTCATATTAGTATTAAAATGAAGTGAGCACATTTAAGTAGGATTTGCGTGTATTAGAAAACATAATTCCTGTATGTGTAATGTGCAGGACCAAATTATACTCATATAATGTAACCATGTTTAGTTTAAGTTACCCGATTTGTAGGCCCAAATTGTAGGTTGTTTTGAGTTTCGTTTCTCCTTGGTTGCTCAAGAATTAATTAAATAAATTCTGTTGTGCTCGAAGACAGTGTGTTCTCATCCTACTGCAGGTGCAGGAATCCGACCTCGTTATTATTAGATTTAAGGAGATACCCGGAATGTCTTTGAAGAAGAGAAGGGAGGACTCCTTTCATGCTTGGCCTATCTGGGAACTAAGGCCACTGGAAGAAGAGTCAGCTTAATTAAAGCTCCTGTGGAAACTTACTGAAAAATGTTGCAAATGGAAAAGTTTGAACATGACGTATTGTGGGTTGAACATTGTCTTTTTGTATGATGCGCAGGGACAGATTCGAGAGACTTCTGCTGATTTTCGGAGGAGAAGGAGCACCTTAGAGCGAGCTCCATAGCTTTAAGCTATCAGACCCATTTTGACGTGAGTACGTCTTAGGAAGTCAACACGTGCTGACACCTTTGGGATATGTTATAAGGGTGATAGGTAGGATCCTCATTGAGAGCAGAGTAGGGAAAGATTTTGCTCCTTCTTATTGAAAAGAGAATTGGACTCCGCTTCTATTCTTTGCTGTATTTTGATTTTGGAGTTCATCATATTATGCCTTCTGTGCCTAATGACTTATATTCGTAAAATCGGCTCTGTATTGATTTTTCTGTACCTATATACTCTGATATTGAGGTGTGTTTATATTCAATTATTTTTGGCCTTATAATAAATCCACCAAATTGAACTTCGGAGTCTGTGGTCCATTACAGCATGACTAAATCGAAAGTATAATCTTGAATTGTTTTCCTCCCTCAACCACTTTTAGCAGGCAAATAAAAGACCATCTGCCCTAAACCTAGTAGGGAAAAGCAGGAGTAAAGGTTGGCGTAATCAGAAGCGAGAGCAGTTTTCCTGCTCTCGCTTCCATGAAGCGAAGCAGGAGTTTGCAATGGCAGGGCGGGAGCAGTGCTCCTCCCCTGCCATTGCAAACTGCAATGTCCCGGGGGTGGGCACCAAGGGACATATTTCTGGAGTCAGCCCTGGGGGGGCTGGCAGTTCCCAGGGCCAAAGAAGGCTCCAGGAGGCAGGCTGCGCGGCCCTCCTCTCAACTTGCACATAGCACTGGGGAGGTGGTGGTCCCCGGAGCCGGGGGTACGCAAGGGATCCCCATATTAGGATAAAGTGTGCCCCGGGGAGGTAGTGGTCCCCGGGGCAGTGTGGGGAGGCTCGAGCCCCCCACACATATATCTTTAAAAGGTAGCCCCGGGGAGGTGGCTGTCCCCGGGCCTCAGGGGGGGGCGCGTGCCCCCGGCACATTATTAATCATGCCCAGGGGGGTGGCGGTCCCCGGGGCTGCGGGGGCCCCCGCGCGCCCACGCATAACAATTAAGCATTGCTACCGGGATCTGGCCCACCCGGGGGCTTCTAGAAAATGAAGCGCGGGAGACCCCGCTTCATTTTGTTTATTAATTTTCAGCCAGATTCGCGTGGGACCCCCCTGAGCAGGCCTAGGGGGTCAGGGTGTTTCTACCCTGTCAGCTTATCTTGTTTTTTTACTTTTTTTCTTGTGACTCGGTTCTACCGAGTCACAAGATGGCTGCCAACACTTTCTGGTTTGAAATGTTAGCAGCCAATCAAAATCAAGCTCGTGCTTGGGAGGGTTCGCGGATCCACCGAGGTCACCAGATATTGATATTGATATTTATTTATGTATGTATTTCTCAGGAACTACTGAACGGATTTACACCATTTAACAAAAAGGGCTCTTTCTGAACCAAGGGCTACCTTTTTACCAAATTTGGTGTAATTCCGTTCAGCAGTTCGGGCTGTAGCTGTGTCTAAAGTTTCCTATGGAAAATAACATGGAGAAAACACGTTTTGGGACCCCCCCTTTTTTCTCAGCCCCTGCTTTACAAATCACCCCGAAACTTTCAGGATAGGAGCTGACCGGAGTGGGCCACAAGTTTTGAAAATTTCACGAAGATTCGTCAACCGGCGCAAAAGTTATTGGGAAAAGAAAAAACGCTTTTCCTATGGAAACTAGGTCCTAACTATAACTATCTACTGGCGACCGCCAGTAGATTATATATATATATATATATGTATATATATCACACACATTTAAGGTTTTAGGTGTAGGGTTGGGTAGGGTTGTAGTGATGGGTATAGGGTAGTAAATGTATTTTAAAGTGTAGGGATGGGTAGGGGTGTAGGGTTGTAAGGGTGTTTTTAGGGTTCTGGGGCGGGTAAGGAAAATGGGTGGTAAGGGTGTTTTTTTACGTTTTAGGGGTGGGTAGGGGTATTGGATGGTAAGGGTGTTTTTATGGTTTAGGGGTGGGTAAAGGTATTGGGTGGTAAGGGTATTTTTAAGGTTTCGACGTGGGTAAAGGTATTGGGGTGATAATCAGATCATGTCATGAGTGATGTAATGTTTGAGGTCAGAAGCAGTCCATTGCGGGGTCGTATGTTATAGTTAGCTCAAGTAACTATAACTGCTGAATATCTATGTTTTTGTGTGTGTAAAATCTGAACCTAACTATAATGTACATTTAACCTCTGTTTTTTTCAGTGAATATCACACACGTCATCATTATACTTACCTTAAATAGACTTTCCATGCATGGTAAAGGCATATGCGTGGTAAAAAATGCATGGTAAAGTCACGCGTGGTATTGGGCAGCATTGTAATGTCATACCACCATGAGCCATCATATGCGAAACTGGTCACAGCACAGTCATTAACCCTATGCCGTCAATCTCACTCCTTCATAGAAAAGAGAGTGGGGGAAAGTGGAGACCTTAAATAAAAGCATAAAGCGAGGTGTTGGCGAAAAATATTGAAGGTGCAATATAAGGAACAATAACTAATAAAGCATGAGGGAAATTATATAGAGCAAGAAAGCTCATAATGTGTGAAAGGTAACAAGCAAGCACGAAAGAGCTAAAAAAAAAAGTGGGAATGAGCTAAAGTAACAGAAACAGGTTGTTAAAAGCCAGCCCTTGATGCAGTAAGAACCACATTTGTTCTTATGCACAGTTGTTTGGGTTTTAAATTTTTTTTTTATTGAAGTATAGAAGAACATGATGGATGGATACTTGAATTAATCTCAGTCACTGGTAATTACTCTGTGCTACATTCCAGTCCGTTGATATTTTGCACACACTGTTACCTCAGTTTGGACCTAGCCACAGGCTAATCTGTCGCAACCCTGCTCCTGTGGGAAAAGTCTACCCTGAACTGCCAAGCCAGGACCTCCCTGAATTGAAATACAAGCAACCCAAGAACAGTTTCACCCTTATTAGGGCTCATCAGTTGGGTATTGATTGGTTCCAATGGCACAGTGTGCACAAGACCCAAATCTGGGAATTCCCATCCTACATAGGGGGTCACACCGAAGTATGCAAAAAAGGGATGGATGGAATGCTTGAATTTATCTCTGCTGCTGGTAATTACTCGGTGCTGCATCCCAGACCATCATTATTTTGCACACCATGTGACCTCAGTTTGGGCCCAGCCATATGCTAATCAGTTGCAACCCTGATCCAGTAGGAACAGTCCAGCCCAAATTGCCCGACCAGGTCCTCCCCAAATTGGAATAAAAGCAACCCAAGACTGGTTTCACCTCTATTAGGGCTCACCAGTTGGGTATTGCTTGGTTCTAGTGGCACAGTGTGCACAGGACCCACATGTGCCCCTTTCTGCTTGGTTAGCTCCCAATTTTTGCCTGGTTTTGATGTGGTTTCAATTGCAGTGCACAGGGTACCTGATAGCCAGGTCCACTATACCAGTGCTTCTTCCCTAAAAATATATCCACAATTGATACTACTACCACCTGTAAGTCCCTAGTAAGTGGTACCCTGGGTACCTAGGGCCTGGGAGCTGAAGAAGGTTCCCTGGGACCCCCCTCAGTGGGACCATGCCACTGCCCTTGCAGCTTGCATGCCCCAGTGAGGTGAAAAATGACAAAGTTGGCACGGCACCCTGCCTGGATGCCATGCCAGCCAGCACTGCCTGGAGGTATAGGTAAGTCACCCCTGTAGCAGGCCTTACAGCCCTAAGGTAGGGTGCACTATACCACAGGTGAGCATGAGCAGATATGCCCCTACAGTATCAGGGTCCATTCCTTAATGTTGTAAGTGCCAATGAAGCCATAGTACATGGGCTGGGAACTCGACAACTCGAGTTCTACAGTACCATGATGGCTTCACTGAACACAGGAGTGTTTGGTACCAAACTACTCCTCTCAATAAATCAACACTGATGCCACTGTGAGTTTTATTGTACCATGTACTCAGAGGGCACCTTAGAGGTGCCCCCTGAAAACCTACCTACTCTGGTGTGGTCTCTGGCCAGTTGTAGGATTTTTCTCCGTTTTTTACTACTCCTAAACTGAGAAAAATCCTAACTTTAAGACTTTCGGTATTCACAGAAAGCATTTAGGAGTCCTAAAGTTAGGACTACTAACTTCTGTGAATACCAAAATGAGTAAGTTCATTCTGTGAATACCAAAATGAGTAAGTGTATTCTGTGAATACCAAAAAGTACTAACTTTACGTTTTTGACGTAAGTTAGTTCTGTGAATCAGGCCCATAGTGTCCCATTAGGATTTTGGCTTAAAGTGGATTAAACTCCGGGAGGGGTTCTGTGTCGCGCATGTGGGCATGGAGGGCGGGTCTGATCTGGAGGTATTTGTAGAATTGGGAGCGGGTGAGAGCGAATGATTCCTGGAGATTGGCAAAGGAGCGTATGTGTGTTCCCAACCACATGTCTCCAAGCTGAGAGATCCCAATGGTATCCCATGCTCTAAAGCCTACAAGTGTCGCCACCTCCTTCAGCCAGGTGCCATGCCTTAGCAGGGTTTGTTGTGTGAGCTTACCATCCCACTCCACATGGCGCAGGGCAGCGTGCCTGGCTAAGGACAACACCCGTGTGACCGTGGGCAGGCGGGAGGGGATCAGGGCACCGTATAGCATTGCCTGCAAGGCAAGGAAGCCAAGTCACGCGAGCTCTAGCTTTTAGTCTGGGTCTGACCACCCCCCACTATACCAGTCATGTGCGACACGGAGTTGGGAGGCAAGATAATAGAGATATAGGTTGGACATGCCTAGTCCACCATCAAATGGGCCTTGCTGGCAGTGGGTAAGCACGAGACGTGGCCTGGTGCCCCACCATAGGAAGGTGCATGAGTAACTCTCCAGTTTGCGGAACCAGGACCTTGGAATATGAAGGGGGATGGTAAGGAGGATATAGAGAAAGCGGGGCAATATCATCATTTTATATGAGGCAATCCAGCCCATCACATTAAGGGGTGGGCTCTGCCACCTAGTCAAGTCCGCCTTCGCCTTCTGGGTCAGCGGTCATAGGTTTAGGGCCCAGGTGAGTTCGGTATATAGTGCCACCCACATGCCCAAGTATTTAAAGCTCAGATGGGAATGCTCCACTGCCAGTCAAAACAGTCCCTGGACTGGGCCAGGGGAATTAGCACTGATTTGGCAGGGTTTATCTTCAGTCCAGAGGCTTGTCCGATGGCCTCCGGCAGAAGAAGGCAACGGGGGCCACTCTGTGCTGGGTCTGCCAAGTGCAAGAGGATGTCATCTGCGTAGAGGGCAATGCGGTCCTCATAGTTGGCATCCCACCTCTATCTTCCACATTCGGCATCATTGTGAATGAGCCGCGCTAGGGGCTCCATTGCTAGGGCAAAGAGAAGGGGGGACAAGGGCCAGTACTGACTCCTGCCGCACCTAATAGGGAAGGAGTCCGAAAGGACCTCATTTATAGGAACTCGGGTCGAGGGATGGGAGTAGAGCACATCAACCATTCCTCGGAAGCGTGGGCAGAGACAGACAATAACCAGCACCTTGCGGAGGTAATCCCAGTCCACTGTATCAAATGTCTTCTCAAAGTCGATAAGGAGCAAGGCTAGGGAGTGCCGGTGGGCTAGGGCCACATGGAGCCATGGAATGCAGTGTTGTGTGTTTCTTTGCGGCATGAAGCAGCACTGGTCCGGGTGGACGAGCGTCGGCAGTACCCTTCTCAGCCTATTTGCCAGATTGTTGGCAAGACTTTAACTTCGCAGTTGAGTAGGAAGATGGGTTGATAATGCGCGAATGAGGTGGAGGGGGGCTAAGTTTTGGGGATGATTACTATAGTGGCGGAATCCAGGTCTTCGGGTAAGGAGCCAAGATGACACCCCTCTTCGAAGAGAGTGAGGAGGTGGGGGAGTAGTAAGTCTCGGTTTTTCAGCAGGTATTCCATGGGGAACCCATCTGGACCTGGAGTCTTCCCGGGGTGCAGCCCTGAGAGAGACTCTCCGACTTCCTCCATCGTGATGGAGTCGTCTAGGAGTTGGGGTTCTTCCTGCGGGAGAGGTGGTAACCCGACCGTGTCTAGGAGGCAGTCACTGGCTTCCCATTCTCTAACACTCGGCATGGAGTACAGGTCCTCGTAGTAACGGGCGAAGGTTCGGGCAACGTCCAGTAGAGCCTGATGCATGTAGCCTGTGTCCTCTCTAATCTCTGGGAATATTCTAGTGGCCTGCTGACGAGAGGCCAGCCAGTACAGCATTTTCCCATTCTTGTCACCCCAGCTGTAGATATTGACCACCGTCACACGCCAGAGGAGTTAGGCCGCTTCTAGAGAGTGAAGGTGTATATCCTCCCTGACGAGATGCAGTTGGCAAGATGTAGCTTCCCCCGGGTCGGAGAGAAGGCACCGCTCCAGGTGGGTGGCTTGGGCTTCCAGTTACGTAATAAGGGAAAGGCGTTCGCACTCCCTTGACCTGACCAAGTGGTTTGGAAACCCACGAATGGTAGCCTTACTGGCAGACCAAAGCATACTCACTCAGGCCACTGAACCTGCGTTGTGGAGGAAGTAGGACTGAAGCTTGGTTCTTAGTGCTTGGACATACCACGCGTTAATATGCCACAAGGGTCGTAATGTTGCGGGCCCTGTCCCAATCTCAGGAGCACGGGGGAGTGGTCCCAGATGTGTCTGGGTGATATGTCGACATCGTTCAGAGATTGGCAGTCAGGGGCTGGCAGGAAAACCAGGTCAATACGCAAGTGTGTGTGATGTAAGGCCGTGGTGTGCGTACATTGCTGGAGTGTCAGGTGCCATGTTCTCCAGGCATCGCAGAGGCCCCAGGAGGAGTGCCAGTCTGTGAGAAGCTTGGTTCCAGGGCCCCTAGAGGTGGTTGGTCCGGTGCAGTCGAGAGCTAGTTTAGGAACATCATTGAAGTCGCCACCCAACAGGGTGAGTTCCTGAGGGAGGCGGACGAGGAGTGACGACAAGGCTCCCTACCGCCTGCCTCCGTGCAGCCTCTGGGTCACAGCTTCTGGGCTTCAATGAGCCCAGTCTATCTCCCCGCACTGCCTGCTCCCCGATTTGATCTTGCCCACCACATCTGCATCGCTGGGCCCTTCCTGGCCTTCCCGCCCATCCTCCCACTATGGCTGGATCTGACCTGATTGCTACGGTGCAACTCCTTCACTATCGCTTACCATCCCAACCTTTCCAAGTCCGCTGCAAAATCCTTTAAACACTCCCTCCTGAGAAGACACCCTGAGACCCTGATCTCTGACCTGTACTTCAACGCCGACAGGGGCATCATCACCAACGACCTCTTCTTCTACCCTAGGAAAACTGCACTATGGCGCACTACCTTTTTTAACGTGCTTAACGTACACAATGCCAGGAACATCCCCCACGGTTCCAAACTCACGATCGTGCCATCCCATACCCTTAAAGCCGACCTTACCATTACCGCTTATAAAAATGGCATCCTCTTGATCCAGGCATCAGACTTCGATCTCAATAAATTCGCTGACTTTTTCTCCACCCTTAAGAAACTAGTTCTTAACTCCTCTACGCACCCCCTGGGCCTGTCACCCCATGACTCCCTTCACAGCGCTGGCCAGCCGACACCTTCGCCCTTGCAAACTTCTTAATCACCTTTTGGAGGAGGAGACCCTAACCCTCCTCTCACCCTACTTGAGCCCCCCCGACACCCCCTGTCCTCCTGACAAGGAAGTTGACTGCCTGATTCCCACTATCGTAATCAACACAACCAGCTTATCATCCCTCTGTAACAGAGGGGTAAACAGTGACAACTTAACAAAAGTTCCCTTAACTTCCCCTTCTTACAACATTCGTTCTGATGCCCAACTCTCTGGCCTCCTTCTTAACTGCCAGTCAGCTGCGAGACATGCCTCGGACATCGCCGCCCTCATCCTTAACCACAACACTGATGTAGCTATCCTAACCGAGTCGTGGCTCAATGAATCCTCATCTCCCTACCTTGACCTATTGGTCCCACCCAACTACTACATCACCAGACTTGACAGACAAATTAAGAAGGGGGAGGCATTGCTTGCATCTACCGCTCAGACCTCCTCGTTACAGAACTACACGCTGAACCTTCGGATTCTTGCGAATATCTTGCCCTCTCCATTAGTAATACCACTTCTCAGCTATGCAAACTGCACATCTTCTACCACCCCCCAGGCAGGAACAACACTTTCTCGGACCTCCTCATGGAAATCATCATTGCTAAGGTCTCGCCTCACTCCAATGACATTTTCCTCAGTGACTTTAATATGCATTGGAATGACCCCAATAACTCCCAGGTCAACGCTGTCAAAGTTTTCCTTGCCAATCAATCACTCACCCAGGCCTGCACCTTGCCTACCGACACAAAAGGCGCTACTTTGGACTGGATTATCGCTAAGGCTTCGGCGGTCAAGCTGAATTCAATAGAGCCATGTGACTGGTCAGACCACCACATCATCACCTTCACTATACCTGACCACCACCTGAAAAAACTTGGGCAACCAGTGAAACCAAAACGCTGGCTCAGAGACTCTAAGAGCCTGGACCTCGAGAAACTGACAGCCCGCTGCGAGAATGAGCCTCTCCCCCCCCCCCCGAATCTATCTAAGGGCAACGACCTCACAGATCACTACAACTCGACTATGACTAACATTTTGGACGATCTGGCCCCGCTTAAGCTCAAAAGGTCCCAAATCAAAGACAAAAACCCTTGGTTCAGAGGACCCCTCAATGACGAAAGGAGAGCTCTCCGTCTGAAAGAAAGCAACTGGAGACAGCACCCCTCAGCCTCCCACCTTAAACTCCTCCGTCAGGCCAGAAATACGTACAACAAGAATATCCTTTTGTCCAAAAAAGAGTTCTTCAATTCAGAGCTTGAAAATGCCAAGGACAGACCACGCAAACTTTTCGAAATAGTCAAATTTCAATCAAACAAACTAGCAAAATCATCAAAAGAAACCCTCCAAATCCATAATAACCTGCGATCAGTTCTCCTCCTTCTTCATAACCAAAATCAACTCGTTTGGTAACAAACTCAATGCTTCCTCAAACTCCCCTCCTTCTCCGTCTGGGACCCTCCTCTCCTCTCGTCCCCACCAAGCAACACCCAAAAACAAGGCTCACTGGTCCAAATTTGAACTTTATGATGACCATTCCATCTCGAAAATTCTATCCTCCTTAAAACCGAATACCCACTTTAACGACCCGCTCCCCGCCAACTGCTTGGCAGCGACCACCTCACTCATCGCTCCCATCTGGACTAACATTATCAATGCTTCCCTTCTCCAAGAGACCATACCCGACTCACTGAAAATCGGGCAAGTCATCCCCATCCTAAAAAAACCCACTCTGAATCCGGAAATTCCAGATAACTTCAGACCCATCTCGAATATCCCTCTTCTCGCGAAAGTACTGGAGAAATGTGTGCAGCTACAACTAAGCCAACACATCGCCAATTTCAATCTACTCGACTTATTCCAATCTGGGTTCAGGCCTGGGCACAGCACTGAAACTACTAATCTTCACATCGTTGATGATGCTCTCCTAGCCCTTGACCAAAGCAAAACCTGTCTTCTGATCCTTCTGGATCTCTCCTCGGCATTCGATACGGTCAACCACGAGAAACTCCTTGAACGCCTCGAACACAGGATGGGCTTAGAGGTACCGTCATCAAATGGTTTGGTTCCTTCCTCCAGAACTGCACACAGAGATTCCTTGTCAACAACAACCTATCTGCTCCCTCCCCGATCTTGATCGGTGTCCCGCAAGGCTCCACTCCGTCCCCTACCCTCTTCAATCTCTACCTCGAACCTTTAGCTGAAATTCTCCACTCAGCCAACATCTCCTTCCACATGTATGCCGGCGATACCCAGATCTACATTAAAATCTCCTCTCTTGAGGAGATCACCCATCTAAATGATGCCCTGAAACTGACTGTCCATTGGCTTGCCAACAACCAGCTCAAACTGAATGCCCAAAAAACGGAGTTTCTTCTCATCTCCCCCCCAAAAAAATCTGCTGACATCCTGGAATGGACTAACTCCATCACAGCACTCAACTGCACTCCTACCATTGTGGATTCTGCCAAATCTCTTGGGATTATTTTGGACCGCAACCTGAATATGATTGAACACATCAACGCGATGGCCAAAACTGCCAGATTCCATCTGAGCTACTTGAGAAAATTAAAACCATTCCTTGGAACTGCCGACCTAAAAACCGCTGTGCAGGCGTTAGTTTTCTCCAGAATCGAATATGGCTGCTCCACACTATCTGGCCTGCCTAAGACTTCGACTGCCCCCCTAAAAGCTTGCCTCAACGCAGCAGCCAGACTCTTATCTGGTTCAAAAAAATTTGACCATATCTCACCACACCTGAAGGCCTTGAACTGGCTTCCCCTTGAAGGCAGAATTCAACTCAAGCTGGCCTGCATCACTCACAAAGCCTTGTACACGAACTCCCCGGCCTATCTTGTCCAGAAAATCGTGCTATCTAGGAGATCCAGAAACTCCCGATCTGCCAGAGACCGTGTGCTCCAGCCACCCCGCTTCCGCAAGGTAAAAACATACAATCGAGCATTCTCCAGAGCTGCACCAAGAATCTGGAACTCGCTTCCTTCCTCCATCAGAAGAATACCTTCCCTGGCGCTCTTCAAAAAAGAAGCTAAAACCTTCTTAATGAGCAAATTCCTCCAATAACGCTCCCTTGGTGCACATACTGCCTTTTTCGTGATTTTTTTTTTCTCGCTTGACCTGCTACTTGTAACAACTCTCACTCCTTCCAATGCACCCTGATCTTTGTACATATCCTTTACGTCCTATTGTAATAAAATCGCCCGCTGATTCTGGAACTGTATTGACACTTGTATATATCCACAGCTTTGTCCTACGTTTGTCATTTCCCTAACCCCCATCCTTGTATTCTGCCCACGCCATCCTGTACTTGGATCAGTACCATTTATTGTATATATCTCTTCCTTGTGCCCTATTGTACTCAAGTCATCGCTGATTTTGGAACTGTATTGACTCTTGTATATCCACGGCTTTGTCCCACTAGTGACTTTTCCCTTTCCCCCATCCCTGTACTTTGCCCATGCCTTCATGTACGTAACGTATCTTTCCTTGTAAAGCGCTCCGATACCCTAATGGGTCATGTTCGTGCTATATAAAACTTCAAATAAATAAATAAGGCTTGTAGACAGCCCCCTAGATTGGTCAGGGGGGCATAGATGGACAACAGAACGATCACCCGTCCCTCCAAAGTGCCCTCCAGTGCTATGAACCGCCCTTTGGGGTCACGGGAAATTCGAGAAACCACCAGGGGAAAGGAACGATGTAGGAGAATGGCTACCCCCCTTTCTCCCCACACAAACCCCGCGTAAAAGATCCTGTCGTAGCCCTTGCGGGACAGGAAGGGGCAGCACTCGCATAACATCTGGGTTTCTTGCAGGAGGAGAACTCTGGTAAGTGGCGATGGGCAAATGTAAAGACCGCTGAGCGTATGATCCGGTCTAGAAGACCGTTAATGTTCCATGATAGAACCTTGAATGTGATGGGCGGGCCAAGTGGGTGCTGGAGGCGAGCAGTGCGCCCGGCAAAGGGCCTCAGAAAGGGCCAGCACGTTGGTGCGGCAGGCCATAGGGGGGCTCCAAGAATGCACCAGGGTGCGTGATTGTGGTTGTCTAGGGGAGTACTAAGCCTGGGCCTAGGGGAAGGAAAACTTTGTAAATAGTCAACAAATACATGCAACTAAAATCCCACCGCCCAACTCTCACACCCCCCCCATACTTCTACCCGAGAAGCATCTATCGGCCAAGAAAGACAAAACAAGAAAGTCAACATAAGTTTTGCTTTGACGAGTCCACAAAATGGGTTGAGGTGAACCAACGTGGGAACCGGATATTTAACGTCGGCTGCTGCTGTTGTATTGGCTAAGCTTCAATTAAAGCGGCCGGTCAAGGGGCCGGAAGTGTCTCAGCGGCCGCCAGGGGTCCGTGGTGCTCACATCAGGCAGCGCGCTCCGTGACTGAGGCCGGGCTAAGTCTAGGGCTACGGGAGAGGTCCGAGTCCGGCCGAGGGGCCGAAGAGGTTTGCAAGGAGGAAGGCGGAGGATGCATGTTGTTCTTGCAGTCGTTCCCATCGCCCGTCAACTGATCTACTGGTGTGATTCCAGCAGCTCAGAGTGTTTGTGGGGGGGAGTTCAGCGAAGAGGCAGAGCAAGTTCCACAGCGTCTCTTCTGGGAGCAGTGGCGTCGTCCTCAGGATAGGGAACGGGCCCCAAGGTCCATCGTCTGGCCTTGATTGCCGTTGGTGAGGGAGGACCGCAGCATTGCCAAGCTGTGATGGATGTGTCGAAGAAGATGGACCTATTTTGGAAGATGACCCGGAGCTTGGCTGGGAAAAGGAGGCGGTATTGCAGACCCATGTTTCACAATTTCAGTTTGACGTCTTGGAAGGATCACCTGCGTTGATGGACCTTTTTGGTGTAGTCTGGGAACATCAGGATTTTTGTGCCATCGTATTGGAGGTACGGTCGGGAGCGTGCCACACTAAGCACTGCGTCGTGGTTACAGACGTTCAGGATGTGGGCGAAGATAGGCCGCAGGGCAGTGCCGGGAGGCGGCCTCGGTGCCAGGTAGCAGTGCGCCCTCTAGACGGTAAACCAGGGGGACAAGCGCCCTTTGGGCATCCAGGTCTTGAACCACTTTTCAATGGGGTCTACCATTTGCTGCTAGGACGTGTCTCCATTGGACCCGGGAACCCCCACGATGCGGACAATATTACGCTGTGAGCGGTTTTCTGCATCCCCCACTCCCGGTCACCACACTGCTGTTCCTTGATTCTGGGCAGTGCTCCGCCAGTCGCAGCAGGAGGGAGAAGACAGATGGATCCTCAGGGTGGGCCTAGGAGTCAGGGCCCCTGGCTGTCACGGCCACTATAGCGTGGGCTCACCGGGCAGCACGCAGCCCCTCAGAAGCAGGCAGGCCCCCATCCAATACAGCACAGCACAGCAAAGTTCATGGGGGCTTCAGCGACGCCCACTCACTCACCTCCTCAGCCTCGCGGCCCAACTCCAGACGTCCGTGGCCCTGTCATCTCCAGGCAGGCCCACAGCCACGTGCCAGGCTGCATCTCTCACCTCTGCAGCCACAGGGCTGCCGGGCCACTCGGTGGTCGGCAGATGCCTCAAATGCTTCAGAAGTCGCCAGGAGTGTTTCTTGCCGGGACTCGCGGAGGTGAGCAAAAAGGGGGGCAGCCAACGTGACGGATGCAGGAAGGATTACACTGGTTCACGGTGGAGCTCTCGTTTCAGGTGACCGCCATGCTTGACGTCTTGTCCACGCCCCCTTTTTCCAAATGTATTAAACTAGTGTTAAGGCCTTGGCTAAGTCCCCCACTGTTTAGAAAATTACAAAGTCTATTAAGTCAGTTAGGCCTTAGAAATCCTGAGCATTTTTAAAAAATACTAATGAGTACCAAACTACTTTAAAAACCATGGCTGATACCAGCCAGAAGCTCAGCCTGGCCCCCTATGTACTCATGAAAGTTACTCAACTTAAACATTTGTGATAAAGCATGGAACATTGCCATGGACTCCAGACCCTCAAAAGACCATCTGCAGCAGTTGCTGTCAGAGAATGACAGGGCAAACAAAACGTCACCCAACGGGGAAGAAGTCGATGATGATAAGTCTCAAGAATTTGAGGGAGGGGACTCTGAATCAGTCACTACCCCCTCAGATAGTAACACCACTGGGAGTAACACCAGTAGCATCTCAGGAGACGGAGACACTAAAGATGCAGATCTTCAGAAACTGGGCAAGAGACTAGCTCTAGAAGCTAAGCTCCTGGTCATAGAAAAAGAAAGAGCTGAGATGGGCCTAGGACCCATCTCTGGTGACAGCAAAATATTAAATAGGGAGGCAGACTTTATTGACTCCAAAATTCCCTAAGGGATTGTCCCTAAATACTTTAAGGGTGAATATATCACTAAGTGGTTCATTGCATTTGAGAGAGCCTGTCTTGGTAGACAGGTCAACAGGGAGCTGTGGAGTGCTATCCTGTAGAAAATGTTCTCAGGAAAGTGCAGGGATATACTCCTGACACTCAATGAGAAAGATGCTACATCCCATGACCTCATGAAGGGTTACCTGACTGAGGGTTTTTGATTCATCACTGAGGAGTATAGGATCAGATTCAGGGAGGCCAAGAAAAACCCAAGGCCCATCCTCGGTGAAAACATTAGGAGGTTAGTTAATTGGTAACAATGTACATGATTTTGAAGGGTTGTATAATTTGATAATGAAGGAGCACCTTTTGAGTAATTCTCACCGAGAGAAACTACATCAATTCCTGGTAGACCTAGGTCCACTTTCTCCTGAAGAATTGGGGAAGAAGGCAGACCACTGGGTAAAGATAAGGGTGACCAAAACTATCTCTGGTGGGGGAGACCAAAAGAAAGAGGCCAAAAAGCTTCCTCAAGGGAAAGAGGGTAACCCTAAAATTAATCAAGAGTTTTCTACAGGCCCCCAAAAACCTGCTCAGGAGGGTGGGCCCAGAGTCTCTTCACAGTCTAAGGGTGGGTACCAGGGTAAGGCCTTAGATCCAAACAAGGCTTGGTGTCATGATTGTAAAGAACTATGACATCAAACTGGATACCCTAGCTGTATAAATAAGAAAAATGCCTCTAGTACACCTGCAGTACCTGCAGTTGCTAACATCTATATGGGATCCCAGGTGTGGCCCGATCATGTCAGTAGCCCCACTAAGGCAACATTAGTCTTTGAGGGATAGGTAAGCTTAGTCTGTGCTGCCTGGCCAGTTAAAAAATACAAGCAGTTTCCCAAGATTAATAGATCCAGAATAGAGGCCTTGAGGGATACTGGGGCTAGTGTCACCATGGTGACCCAGCAGCTGGTTCACTCAGATCAGTACCTGAATGAAAGGTCCTATCCAGTCACCAATGCTAACAGAATCACCACAGTCCATCCCATGGTTATGGGAATGAAAAAATGGTCCGTGACAGTTATTTAGAGGAGAGATGAATCACAATCTGTGTGAGTTGTGTTGAAAAGATAAACAACACTGATTATCAATATCATATGACGAAATAATTGTTTTTTGAAGCATACAATTAATGTATAGAACACTTTGTTTAGAGAGACAACGTGCCAAGCAATCAATATAAAACATACAATTAATGTCAGAAAAACGAGATGAGCGCCAAAAGTATTCAAATGCAGTGTATTTATTCCATATATTTAAGATTGAGAACACTTTATGCATTTGCAGTAGTAAAAAGGTTGCAAGGAAAAATAAAGGGGATTATGGTCACATTGGACTGGGGGGGGGGAGTAGTTGGGCAAAAAGAAGTAGTTGTGTCCCCAACTGTCCCTATCGATTGTCTGCTTGGAAATTATTTGGAGACTTCCCGTTGGGCTGAAGTCGAACTGATGACCCATGCCAGCATGGTATGTCTCTCAGAATGGGGCTTTGTAACCACAAGAGCACAGAGCAGAGCTCTGGGTGACAAAGAGGTGCTGGATCCTGGAAGAATGGACCAGACCACAAAGAGAAAGGGCTATAAAGACTAGTGGACCAGCTTTTAAACAGATACTGTAGGAAGGTAGGATCCTTCTAGCATGGTTACCCCCCCGTTTTGCCTGGTGTCAGTGTGCTTTTGGCCTAGTCTGCTGGGGTCCTGCTAATTAGGACCCCAGCAACTGTGCACTCACCCCTAAATTGGCACGGTAAGTACTTTGGCACTTCCACAATTGGCTACAGGTGTATCCTTATGAGTCCTTAGTATATGGTACTAAGGTACCCAGGGCATAGGTACACCAGGGGTCATCCATGGGACGCAACATGTATTGTGCCACCCTTGGGAGTCCACTTAAACTGTGACTACAGGCCTGCCATTGCAGCCTGTGTGAGTTGGTGCTTGCACCTCTCACAACAAATACAAGTTTTCTCATATCTGAGGTCACTGCACTTAAAACCTATAAGTCACCCCTATGGTAGGCTCGTCAGTCCTGAGGGAAGGGTGCTTGATTATAGGTGTGTGGGTGCCCCTGCTGAGTAGGATACCCCTACAGACCCCGGAATCAATTCTCCAGGCTTTGTCAGTGCGGCCAGCCATTTCTAAGGCATATACTGGACATCAGTCAATATGAGATGTCTAACTATATAATGGCTGCACCGAACCCAGTCATGTTTAGTATAAAGCATGTTGGAATCATACGTCAACACTGATTCTAGTGTTGGAAGTATGATTCCATGTACTGGGGGCCCCTTTGGGTAGCCCCCTTTACTCCTGGTAGCAGCCTTTCATGGTCTGCAAGCTAGCTAGTGCTGCTGCCGACCACAGACACAATTCTACCCTCCTGCTGCTGAGCCAGACTCGAGCAGTGGAAGGTAGAACAATAGGTTTCCTGTCACAGGGAGGTGTGACCACCTCCCAGAGAGGACTCAGTGTATTGGGTTGGGGTGGGAGGGCTTGCCAGCTCCACCAGACTGCTTTGAAGGCCACAGATGGTGCTCTCCTTGCAGTCTCCAGTTTGAGAAAGTTCAGGAACCCTTGATTACCGCTCTGGGCGAAACTGGACAAAGGACAGGGGACTATCTTCCCCTGTGTCCAGCCCCTCATCTGGGAGGGAACCCCTAGTTGCCCCAACCCTTTCCTTAGGGTACTTAAGGGCCCACCTGTGGGTGGGTCCTCAGATTCATCCTGGGACCAGACTCAACCCTGAAACTATGTTGCTCTTCAATCGTCTGGACACTTGGAGTTTGTTGGACTTCGACTGGAACCGAGACTGCATCAAGGAAGAGTCCTGCTGATACTGGTCTCGCTGTTCTTCAAGTCTTCTGCGTCGTCTGTGTCTGTGCTTCATCCAGGTTCTCCAGAAGACCTGTGGCATCAAGGACATCCAAAGAAATCTCCCTTGGAGTGAAGGAGTCACTCCCCTGCATCTGTAGAAACCGCAACAAAGCTGACCGGTCTGCTGCTCTTGACGTCCCACGGACATCTTGATGCTCAGCAACATAGGTGGTGGTTCTGTGGCTTCCTAGAGGCCTGACCTGTTTTCCCTGCAATTTGGAGGACAGTATCCCTCGTTTGGGGCTGCTGGGACCGAACCCCTGTGTACTGCATTAACTTGCTGTTGCCAAGGCTTGTTGGCTTTGCACTCCAGATATCTTCCAGCTATAAGAAGGTCCAGCCTCTAGCACCTCACTTCCTCCTTGCATCTCCTGCATCATGGGCCTCCGACTTGGGTGAGCTGCTTCACTATACCCTAAGATGTTTGATATCAAACATCTCGTCTTAATAAATCCTTACTTTTGCCATTGATGGATTTAATGACCGAGTTTCGGGCCGTGTAACTCTGGTAGGGGTTTACGTTTCTCACAAGCGCTTAGAGGCCGTTGGTGATTTGGCGCTATATAAATGACAATAACATAACATAACATAAATGCACACAGGGGATACTTAAGAGGGTCCCCTCAAAACATACCAACCACTGATGTGGTGTCTGATTAGTCTTAGCCAGCCTGCCTCCACCAGACGTGTTTCTGACCTCATGGGGTGAGAGCCAACGCTCTCAGAGGCCAGGAACAAAGACTGCTCTGGGCAGAGGTGCTTCACACATCCTCCAGGCCATAATGGCCTTCCAGAGCAGGAAGCTTCAAAGGCGGTGCCACCTTTGAAATGCAACCCAGGTAGCTCCAGATAGTGGAGGATGCCAACCCCCCCTTTCCTGCTCCACTTTTGGCAGGAGGAATGGCCAAAAGTTAGATGAGGAGGTGTGCCACCATTCAGCCATCACCACCCCCAAGGTGGGGCAGGTGATTTAGAGACAACTTTTCACAATTCTCCATCTTGAGATGGTAGAAAAATAACCTATCAGGGCTAAGTTAGTGCCCCTTCCTACAGGAAGTGGTCACTTAGAGGATGTAGACACCCTAAAGGTAGGTAGCCCCATTGTCTACTACCTGTTACTCCCTTTAATGCCCCTAAACTTAGTATTTAGATGGCATCCCTGGACCTTGAAAGATTTGATGGCCACAAAGAAGATACGGACACAGAGGAACTGCTGACACGAGAACTGACTCCTGCTGCAGATAAATTGGCGCCAAACCCTGCCTGCTGCCTCAAGGACCTGACAATCATGGTTGTGCTGTCTCGCCTCACAACTGTGAGGCCTCCAAGAACCCTGCAGCTTCTCCAGCCTTCGCCAAATTGCCAGAAAACCTCCCTAGGAGTAGAGGCTCTACTCCCCTGCACCAGCAGGCACCAAACCGCAGACTCCGGTTTACCGACTTGCTGCTCCCCGTCAACTCTGATGCAGCACCCAGACAAAAATGGTGCACTAGCTCCAAAGGGTCAGCTCTGTCACCCCACCAAGTTAGAGGACATTAGGACCTACTGGAGCCGTGCCACTCCAATACCCGGGGTACTAAACTCTCTGCAGCATACACCGAGACAAAGAGTCACCTCCAGACTCCAACTGCCCAGGAAGCAAGCGCCAGTCAAGGGACATCGCGAGCCCTGAAACCCACTTTGTAAGTGGTGCATCTGTCCCGGAATTCCCTCTATAACTAGCCTGCTGCAAGGACATCTTGACGCACAACGCCAGGCTGACCTATCTACACTGCACCCAGCCCTCCCGGCCTGGGTACCAACAAACCAGCTGTACTCCCATGGTCCTGAGGCCCTTGCGTCTTGGTCCCTCGAGTGGAACCACCCTGGACTTACCTTGAAGCCCCCCTGTGCAGTGTGTTTTCCAAGGGCCCCCTTCTCCGTAGTGCACCAGCTACCAACAACCTCAGCATCCTGCTCCCAGCCAAATCCAAGACTCTCCCGAGAAACCGCAGGTGGAACATGGACCTGGCCTTGTTACCTACCGAGATTCAAGAGGTGAACCTTGAAAGTCGACTAACGAATTTTTATATGCATTTTTGTCTTTTTCCCCATTGACTTCAATTGTGAGTAATTGCACACAAAATTGATTAAATCATAACTTTAAAAGTGCTTACTTTAGATCGAAGTTCTTGGTCTAAAAAGTTACATAAAAATTGATGTTATTTTTGCAAATTGGTCTCGGATTTATTCTTGAGTGTGTCTCATTTATTGCCTCTGAGTACAACAAATGCTTAGCACTACCCTGTGATAAGCCTAGCTGCTCGCCCACACTACCACAAATAGAGCGTTAGTGTTATCTACTTTTGCCTCTGTAAGCCAATAAGGGATCCACTGGACTTTCTACACAGTCTACTTTGTTTTAGTGCACTATATAGAGAGCCAGCTTCCTACAACTTTTCTCTGGTGTGCAGACAAAATATCGAGTTTTAAATGTTGACTTACAGGAATATCGAGTCCTAAATATTGTGAGTGAGAAATATCGACAGCAAGAATATTGTGGTCAAGAATATCGATTTAAGGTAAGAAATATCGATTTTAAATATATAGTAGTGTTTAATATCATTATAGTTGTTTAAAATCTCGATTGTTTAATTAGTGTTATGTATTTTAGTATATATTTTAAATGTATATGATGTATTATTTTTGTATAAGAAGTGTTTATATTTTTTGATATATATGTTACATTTTTAGTAGTTATTAATTTTATTTTAATTGAATTTTGCGTTTTTAGTTCCATAGCGGGTTGTGGGTTTATAAGGGAATAGGGTGGGGAGTAATTTAATTATATTAAATTAATGATTATTTTTTATGTATTAATATTTATCTATTTGAGATTTTATAGTGTTAATTGTGTAAAGTAATTTATTATTAATTAATTAATAATTGGTTGTTAATTAATATGAATTAATTAATTGGTAATTAAATATGGTGATTGTGTAATTATTTTAGGTGCGCATTTTGGGGTTTATAGGGATAAAGGGTGGGAAGTAATTTATGTTTAAATAATTAATAATTAGGGGCCTGATTACGACCTCGCTCGGAAGGGCTCCCGACGGCATCCGTCAGGAGCGAGTCCGAGTCGCGAGTGCGATTACCGACCGACTCGTCCCGCCGTACGAGCGAGCGAGTACGATGTGAATATCGCCTCGCGCTCCGAGCGACTTGTACCCGTCAGCGAAGCCCTCCGGACAACTACAAGTTACAACATGGCCAACTCGTGCAGCGCAATGGGTCCGATTTCCGAGCGACCAAGTACGATGCACGCGTCGAGCAGCCGGATCGACTCGGAACCTCTGACACTAAAAAAGCTCCGGGAATTCAGGGGGCTGTAGCGGGTCCCCCTTCACCTGTAGCCCTACGACTCGGTCACAGCGGGGACCCAAGTGTCCCCCCTACACATGCATGTAAGGTGCGGGGGCACCAACACGTCCCCACAACAGGGGGCGCCCTTTTCCGTGACATACTTTTTTCTCAATGGAAGCCTATGTACGTAACGTACAACAGGCTCCCATTGACTTCAATGGGGCTCCGAGCGACCCGAGTCCGTCAGCACTTACTTGCATAGTACTCGGGCATTCGGAGCCCAGGAGCACAAGTCGGTCGGAAAGCTCTACGGGACAAAGTCAGCCGTAAGGCTTTCCGAGCGAAATCGGAATCAGGCCCAAGGTGTTAATTAATATTAATTAATTTATTGTAAATTAAATATGGAAATTGTGTAATTACTTTTAGGTGTTTGTTGTGGGGTTTATAGTGGTATATGTTGTGAAGTAATTTTTGTTTAATTAATTAATAATTAGTTGTTAATTAATATTAATTAATTAATTGAAATTTATTTAGGGTAATTATTTTTTTTTTTGTGTGTGGTTTTTACTTTTAAAGGGATAAAGGGTGGGTATTAAATAAATGTTACTTACTTTTTTAGTTTTAATTGTGTAATACATTTTTACAGTTTAATTTTAGCTGTGTGTTTTGGGAATTATAGGGTTAAAGTGTGGGAAGTTAATTAATTTTTATTACTTTTATTTTTTTTAAATAATAATATTTCTTTAATTGGTAATTAATCATGTTAAATATGGAAGTACATTTTTTTTAAATTTAGATGTGAGTTGTGATTTGCGTGGTGTTATAGGGTAGGAAATACAAAAAGTACATCTATGTAATAATTAATGTTTTTGTTTGTAAATATTTTCTAGTTAAATTTTTTATTTGTTTGAAGCTTATTTTTTATTTTATTTTATATAATATTTGTAGGTATTTGTCATATGTAATTAACATTATATTATATTTTTTCAATATTAAATATGTTTGTATTTTAATTTTCAACATATTTATATATTTATTTATTTTTTTAATATTTTTGGTTTTTTTTTTTATATTGTTTTGAATTTTTTTTTTAACTGACTGGAGTTTGAATAGTAAATTTTATCCCTCTGCTATCCATCATTTTCCCTACTGTTGCACTGACTGGAGTGGGAATAGTAATTTTTACCCCTTAGCTATCCAACACTTTCCCCACTGTTGCACTCACTGGAGTGGGAATAGTAATTTTTATCTCTCCGCTATCCAACACTTTCCCTACTGTTACACTCACTGGAGTGGGAATAGTAATTTTTACCCCTCCGCTATCCAACACTTTCTCTACTGTTGCACTCACTGGAGTGGGAATAGTAATTTTTACCCCTCCGCTATCCAACACTTTCCCTACTGTTGCACTGACTAGAGATGGAATAGTGAATTTTATCCCTTTGCTATCCAACACTTTCCCTACTGTTTAACCCACTGGAGTGGGAATAGTAATTTTTACCCCTCCGCTATCCAACACTTTCCCTACAGTTGCACTTATTGGAGTGGTAATAGTCATTTTTACCCATTCGCTATCCAACACTTTCCCTACCGTTACATTCACTGGAGCTGGGAATAGTAATGTTTACCCCTCCGCTATCCAACACTTTCCCTACTGTTGCACTGACTAGAGATGGAATAGTGAATTTTATCCCTTTGCTATCCAACACTTTCCCTACTGTTGCACTCACTGGAGTGGGAATAGTAATTTTAACCCTCTGCTATCCAACACTTTCCCTACTGTTGCACTGACTGTAGTTGGAATAGTAAATTTAATCACTCCGCTATCCAACACATTCCCTACAGTTTCACTCATTGGAGTTGGAATAGCAAATTTTACCCTTTTGCTATCCAACACTTTCCCTACTGTTTAACTCATTGGAGAGGGAATAATCATTTTTACTCCTCCGCTATCCAACACTTTCCCTACTGTTGCACTTATTGCAGTGGGAATAGTATTTTTACCCCTCCGCTATCCAACACTTTCCCTACTGTTGCACTCACTGGAGTGGGTATAGTAATTTTTACCCCTCCGCTATCCAACACTTTCTCTACTGTTGCACTCACTGGAGTGGGAAAAGTAATTTTCACCCCTCTGCTATCCAACACGTTCCCTACTGCTGCACTGACTGGAGTTGTAATAGTAAATGTAATCCCTCCGCTATCCAACACTTTTCCTACTGGAAATTTAAGTTTAAATTTTTTTAAATAGTTTAATGTTTTAATTTATAATATTATGTTTTTTTAATTATATTTTATGTTATTGGTGTATATACATAAACATTTACAAATATATGTAAATTTATATATATTTATATTTGTAAATTTTTATATCATAAAATTATAAAATAAATTAAAATTAATAGTTTATTAATTGTTTTTAAGTAAATATATATATATATTAATTATTGTTTGTGTGTTTAACTTTTTTTAATTAAGTTTATTTGTTATTTTTTGTTAAAATGTATATTTAATTAATTGTTAAAATAATTGTATTTTTAATATATTTAATATTTATTATTTTATTTATTATATATATAAAAATCGATATTTACAACTATATTTTTTACATCGATATTTTGTTGTAGATATTTTTGTACTTACCTGTTTAAGTATAGGGAGTTTATATTTTTGTAGTCTATATTTTTTCATCAAAATTTTTTACATTGATACTTTTGACATCGATGTTGTGTCAGTGAACCCATTTCTCTGCCTTGGTCATTTCATCATTCTAATTCTCTTTCTCCCCATGTCTGCCTGTCTTGCAGTACTTATCTCTGTCCACCTGTCTGGTCTTTATTTTACACATGTGCCTGGCATGGGAATACAAGAAAGAACTTAGAAAGCCATATGTTTGATGAAAACAAACTTTGAACTTTTTTGTGACCTTTTATGCACTTGTGTAAGACTGGGGGTTTGCATTTGCTAAGGGTTACCTGGTGATAGAACAGGAAGTATTATGTTGCTCATGGTATTTATTAATGTCATGTATAAGGTATTATAAATCAATTATGAACATACAAATTTCCAAGACTAGAGATGAGCATTGTCGGTTATCTTCTACTTTGTACAAGTCAAGCAGAAACTGTAATTTGTCTTCCAAAGAGAGAGCAAAGCGATGAATCTTGAGGTAGACATTCAAGTCTTAGGAGAAGTGTTAGAGGAAGTATGTTTAAGATCCTCATTCTTGGGGTGTTTAGTTTTCATAAGTTACAAGCTCCACATCAAAGTACAGACACCGATATTGCTAAGGTATATCCATCTGCTATTACAGTTAGGCATAGAGCCTGCTATGGAAGGTTATTTAAAGTATCGGTTTGCCATGGGTATATTCTCTGTACCCACACCTGACATTGTTACTAAATACCTGGAAAATACCTGTGATAATTATGTTTCAGCACTCAATAATTAATCATCATTTTGAGAGCAGCTTATTTGGAAATGGTCTTTTAGTTGGGAAGTACTTTTATTTTTATGCCTTGATTGTTTCAAAAATATTAAATTTGACTGATTTTGCAATGAATGTCATGAATGAATGTCAGATATATGTATTGCACAAAGTAACATTGTATGAATTGTTTAACTTACCTGCTACTAAGTAAATCTTGGTTCTAGAAAATAAAACAACAAACTAATATGTTTTATACAAACAATTGGACTGGAGTCAGTCTTTTGAGTGTGTGATATCATGTCTCGCCTGAGTGTGTACAACAAATGCTTAACACTACCCTCCTGTGAAGCCTGACTGCTCAACCACACTACTACAAAAGAGAGTACGGTATTATCTACTTTAACCTCTGCTATACCTTTGGGGAGCCACTGACTCTGTGCACACTATACCTCACTTTGGTATAGTACATGCAGAGCCAGCTTCCTACACCTACCTTTTACTTACACATCACCCTGCCCTATGGGCTACCTAGGGAATACTGTAGGGGTTATTATGTGTAGTAAAAAGGAAGTTTAAGGCTTAGCAAAGGGTTTTAAATGCCGAGTCAAAGTGACAGTAAACCTGCACATACAGGCTCTGCAGTGGCAGGCCTGAGACATGTTTACAGGGCTACTTGTGTGGGGGGCACAATCAATGTTGCAGGCCCACTAGCAACAGTAGCAATTTACAGGTCCTGGGTATATGGTATGCCACTTTACAAGTGACTTACAAGTAAATTAAATATGCCAAACAGGTGTAAACCAATTACACCATGTTTAGAGGAGAGACAACATACAATTTAGTACTGGTCAGCAATGGTAAGGTGCCCAGAGTCCTAAAGCCAACAAAAAGAATTCAGCAAAAAGAGGAGAGGAAGGCAAAGAGTTTGGGATGACCGTTCAGAGAGGGCCATTTTCCAACACAAAGGTTAAAGAATGTTCCAATTAGATAAAAATGTCATCCATAACGTCTCGTTTGAAAGGGCAAAAAACACTGCAATTTATCAGTTATAGTTTACTGAGCTAACCAAAACTTGAACGACCACCATGCCCTGCTTATGACCTCACATATCACTTGGCAAAGATTGTCTGCAGCAAGGGCTAGGCCACATGACTGCGGATGTTCAAAAAGTGCTGGGTACAGGGTGAAGGCTGTGCACAGGAGGTCCTTGGTTTACCTATGGGGGCCTATGCGAGTAAATGGCAATCTGTGGTTTACATGATTCTGTGCCATTAAGTACTTAATTTCATATCTGAAACCCTGCACTACCATACACAGGACATGGCAGTGGCACAAATTATAGTTGTCTCCGTAAACTATAACTGGTGAATTTTGTGTATTTTTTGTGTTTAAAATGCGACTTTATGACTGACATTTTCAACTAACTACAAAGTCACTTTCATCTTTTTCAGTAAATGTCTTTTTTTTCAAAATGTAGAGCTAGATATTATTATACCTAAATATAATGTAACTTTAACCCTTATGTTTTTCCATTAAATTTCTGTTTTTTTAATGTACTTATTATCATACTTAACCTCTGCAAGCAGACAACCCCTCGCTGTGCACTGCTGAACTCTGTGCAAGGCATGAGTGGTTGTTGTAGAGCCTGGCCTTTGACCCTGCGGCCAACACCCCTCGGGAAGCCAATCGCCCACTATGCATGGCCAAAGATGACGCCACCATGTGTAGCATGAGGTTAAACCTGTGCCAGTTGTATATCTAGAAGCGTAAGAAATGTAAGATTGAAAAGATAAAAAATGTGTGTACTCTTCTGAATCTTCTGTATACGAATATGCTATGATAAGTAAAGTTGTGTAATGCATATTTGTCGAGCATGCTATCACTTCTGGAGGGATAGTGGGGTATCCTGATGAATAGCAGGTGAGGGTCTGCCTGCCATTGGTTAGCGGAGTTACTCGAAAGGCCAAGTCTTCCAGCTTCCTATGGAATTTTATAAGTAAGAAAGAGGCTTGAATGAGTAGCGTCAGGTCGTTGCAATCTTTGGGAGCGAAAAGGAGAAGAACCACCAGATTTGGTTTTCTGTATGCGTGTTAAGTAACAGTCCAGCTGAATGAAGATGTCTGTAAGGTTTGTGAAAGTGGATGCCGTTGTTGAGGCAAACTGGGCTTGAGTTATGTGGTGTCTTGAAAGTGTGGGTCAGTTTTTTTAAATGAGCCCACTTGCGTATAGGTAGCCAGTTATGCTCCTTTCGGGGGGAGGGGGGAGATGCGTGTTTATCATGGTATGCTTACAGTAATTCTTGCTGTAGACTTCTGAATGGTTTACAGCCTCTGGATGACTACCCTGTTGATCCTGGCATAGAGGGTGTTCCCGTTATGCAACTTCTACTGGTGACGAGCAGGTGACAGTTTTCCCAGTATTCATAGGGTGCATTTCAAGATCTCCTTCAGCATCTTCAAGGTGTGGAAGCATGAGGCCGTGACTGCATTGACTTAGGTGGTCATGAGGAGTTTGGAGTCGATGATGATCGCAGGGTTTGTGGCAGCTCCTCCACAATGGCGGAAGAGCGTTGCCCCACTGCCTGGCTCAGAGCCAGCAAATGTAAAATAAAACGATGATCTTGCATCATTTTATTTTGCATTTGCCATCTCTTAACCAGTGCTGTAGGGAGGGGCATTGCCGAGGCATGGGAGGGGGGAGGAGGAGTGGTACGTGCACTCCACTCCCTAAGTGCTCATGTGTGTTTGGCCTGCCATCTCAGGCCGACCAAAACACACATGCGCACTTAGGTTTTCTCCAGCCTGGCTGCATTGAGCAGCCGGGCTGCAGAAACCCCCACAGACTCCCTGGCCTGAGCGGAGCGTCTTTCTAGCCTGCTCAGGCCAATCCTGATTGGATGGGAGTCTGTCCCAGGGGCTGCTGCGACCCAGGAAGAGGAGAGGCGGCGTGACGCTGGAGGTAACCGGCGGCTTCCGGTAAGTTTAAAAAAAAAATCTATTATTTGTGTAAATTTCTAACACCCCCCCGCGCACAACACCCTGTGCTCCCTCCACCCGTCACACCGGCCTCTATTTGTGGCAGCCGCCACTAATTTGTGGCGTGGGTAGTGGGAGTTGGTCAAGCCCAGTTGGCCACCAGGTGGAGTCCCACAGTGATGGACTCCACCTGATAGATAGTTGGAATTCATCCAGCCAGTCATACAAGTCATGAAATTGTTCCAGGTGCTGGGTTATGTGAGAAGTTGGCCTGGCATATGCTGTCCACTAATTATAGTGGGCACCTTGCACCAGTCCAAATCGACTCTTATGGTAGGTAGGTTAAAGACAACCTTATTGAAAGCTATCCTAGTGGTAGCTGTGGAGAGCAGCCTTCAGGCTAAGTCTTGAAGGAATGTAAAGCAGCTTGTTTTACCAGTCTATAATCTCTTGAGTGACCAAATGAAAGAGCACCACACCAGGTATATATTCAAAATATATGTATTTATTACTAAACACACCCCTCTAGTCTCTTTATGAGGCTAGAGTTCGAAGTACATAGGTTATAAGATCTTAAATCACAGTAATAGCACAAATACACGTTTGAGCCCTAGGGGCGTACCAAACCATATACCAATAAAATGGTATGCGAACCACGACTGAACTAGACACTAGGCCTAGAGCCTCTAGAAGTGCTTGGACCACAAGGAACCACCCAAGGTAGTGACACAGGGGACCCACGGGAGACGCGTGCAGTGTAAATACACAACCGCGATACGCCGTTAACTTCTATGGAGAAAGTCGGGATCGGGAAAATAGAGGAAAGGGACACTTTAAAGAGGACTAGGACAAAACCCTTTGAGATCTAGGACTTTGAAGAGTCTCTACCCACGGGAGCACCGGAGTACTCGTGTTACCTCACCCAGGGAAGCCGGGTGCATAGGTGCCTTTCGGGGTCGGGTTTCGTCGTCGTTTCTTATGGCGATCTGCTGCAAAGTGCTGCTGGCGACCAGGAGAAAAGTGTCCGGGTGGATCCAAGAGTGGATCGGAGTTCTGAAGAACCTGAAAGCAGAGGGGACAGAGTCTGGGTCACTAGCCAGTGACCAGGGAGGCGATGGACAGATGCCCACCGATGTCGAGTGCTTCAGGTGTGTTGACGGTCGTCTCGTTTCTGCAGCCACGAGGTCCAGGAGGCGTTGTCGGCGACCAGGAGCAGGATTCGGGCTGGTACACGATGTCTGTCGAGTGCTGCGGTGTCGGCGACCAGATTGGACCCAACAAGCCTTGGCAACGGCAAGTCTCGATGTAGCTGAAGATCGTCGATGGTGCAGACCAGCAAGGTCTGGGGAACTCACCCAGCAAGGGTAAGTGAGGGCAGGCCTGGAGCAACCAGACTGCCAAGTAAAGAAAAGATTGGCCTTCGGTAAGGGCTACTAGCCAACGGGCTAGCGACCGCGAAGGAGCCTCGTGACGCCGCACGTGGAGCTGGCTTACAGGACACTCGTGGAGTGGGGGCCAGTGATCTTCGGTGCAGGTGGTGCTGGAGGCTAGGGCTACTCGGAGCCCAAAGCACGACTTCTTGGGAGACCCAGAAGATGGTGCACTTGCAAATGTGCTCGGTGTCCAGGGGTCACAGTCTCACGTTACCCACGATAGCCACGGGCCTCAGCTTTGCTGGGGACTCAGGGTAGCCTCGGGGAAGTCTGAGAATCCACCTCTGGTGATGCGATGACTTCGGCGTCCGACGGGAGCTTCAGTGATGCGAACCGGACAGATGCTTCTTTGGTGCCTGCCAAGCAGGGGAGTCACTCCTTGACCCCAAGGGAGATTCTTCAGTCCTCTAATCGTGAGTAGAGCGTCGAAGGTCCAGGATTCTGTTTCAGAGTTTCGTCCAGGTATAATCTAAAGTCCTAAGGACTGGGTTCCTACCTTTATTCCAAAAATAGGGGATGGACTACTCTGTGGCCCCACCTATGGGTGGGTCAGGGCAGAGGGGTGGCTACACCCCTTTCCCTTTGTCCAGTTCGCGCCAAAGCAGGGGCTGCAAGCCCCTGATCCGGTTTGAACTGGGGTATGCACAGGGACACCAAATGTGCCCCCAGTGCAGGACTTCAAAGCACCCGAAAGTGCTCCCGCCCAGCCCCAATACACATTGTCCTGTCTGGGGAGGTGGTCACACCTCCCTGGGACAGGAAACCTATTGTCCAGGCCTCCCCTGCCGGAGTTTCGTCCAGCAGCAGGAGGCCAGACTCGTGTCTGTGGCAGTAGCATCCATTTTGTGATGCCAGGCTCTGGAAAGAAGTTACCGGACTCGTCAGAGTTAACATGCCTTTCCCTCTAGAAGGGTGGAATGCTACCCCCGCCGCCAGACTTGGCGGGGGGTAGTATTCCAAGATGTTTGACACCAAACACGACATGTTTCGGTGCAGCCATTCCATAGTTAGCATTTTACCGCGAGGATATAATGCGTTTAAGAGTATATGGTCAGGCTGCACTACAAACAGCATCAGAGATGGTCTCCGAACGCTGCAGAGGGGCCCTGCTCATGCAGGGGCACCCTCTCACATAGGAACCATGCACTCTGCCTTTAGGATTGATAAGGCCTGCCTTAGGAGTGACTTATAGGTTTATATGTGTGTATGCATTTAGTGATATAGGTAACCTATACCACAGCAAGGGGTGCATGCACCACCTTACCCAGGCTGCAGTAGCAGACCTGTGGTGTCAGTTTGGATGGCCTACCAGGGGTGGCATAATATATGCTGCAGCCCCTGGCAGGCCTCTGAGGTACCTATGCCCTTGGTACATAGTATACCATATACTAGGGACTTACAAGGGCACTCCAGATCCCAATCAGAGATGTGCCTAAGGCACATGGAGACCCTTTTAAAGAGGAACCAGCTGGGCTGGGGTTCTGAATAGCAGGGCCCCAGCCAGACTAATGTCGAAAACCAGTGAAGTATCAGCAAAAAGTGGGGGTACCCCTGTGAAGCAGATCCTACTCTCCTACACAACCCCCCCAAACGTAGGGACATTAAACTAACCTTGCCCAGTTAAGTCTTCATGTTCTAAGTGGAAATACCTAGAGAGTCCATCTGCATTCGCATGGTTACTCCCAGGTCTATGTTCCACTGTAAAGTCCATCCCCTGTAGGGAAATGGACCACCTAAGCAGTTTGGGGTTTTCACCCTTCATTTGTTTTAGCCATAAGAGGGGCTTATGGTCTGTCTGAACCAGGAAGTGTGTACCAAACAAGTATGGCCTCAACTTCTTCAGAGCCCAGACCACAGCAAAGGCCTCCCTCTCTATGGCTGACCAACGTTTCTCTCTAGGGGTCAGCCTTCTGCTAATAAAAGCTACTGGCTGATCCTGACCTTCTTCATTCAATTGTGACAGTACAGCCCCTACCCCCAATTCAGATGCATCAGTTTGAACAATGAACTTCTTGGAGTAATCAGGACTCTGCAGAATTGGAGCAGTGCACATGGCCTGCTTGAGGTCATCAAATGCCTTTTGACAGCTAACTGTCCACTGAACCTTTTTGGGCATTTTCTTAGAAGTTAAGTCATTCAAGGGTGTCACTATTGATCCATACCCCTTGACAAATCTCCTATAGTACCCAGTCAGGCCTAAGAAGGCTCTCACCTGAGTCTGGGTAGTGGGAGCAGTCCAGTCCATGATGGTCTGGATCTTGCTCTGCAAAGGTTGAACCTGGCCTCCACCCACAAGGTGGCCCAGGTACACAACCTGACTCTGCCCTATCTGGCACTTAGTGGCCTTGATAGTCAGGCCTGCCTTTTGCAGGGCCTGTAAAACATTCCTGAGGTGGACCAGGTGATCCTCCCAGGTGGAGCTAAAGACAGCAATATCATCTAGATAAGCTGCACTATAGGCCTCCAGTCCTGTGAGAACTGTGTTCACCAACCTCTGGAAAGTGGCAGGTGCATTTTTCAGACCAAAGGGCATCACCACAAATTGATAATGCCCACTAGGGGTTGAAAATGCTGTTTTGGGCTTTGCAGCATCAGCTAGTCTGATCTGCCAGTAGCCAGCTGTTAGGTCAAATGTGCTGAGATATTTGGCAGAGGCCAAAGTATCTATGAGCTCATCTGCCCTGGGTATTGGATGGGCATCAGTCCTAGTGACTGCATTGAGGCCCCTGTAGTCTACACAAAACCTCATCTCTCTTTTCCCACCACTGGTGTGAGGTTTAGGTACTAGGACTACTGGACTAGCCCAAGGGCTATCTGAGGGCTCAATCACTCCCAATTCCAACATCTTCTGGACTTCAGTCCTGATACAGTCCCTGACATGGTCAGGTTGCCTATAAATCTTGTTTTTAATAGGCAGACTGTCCCCAGTGTCCACTTCATGAGTGCACCAGGTGGTCTGACTGGGTGTCAGAGAAAACATATGTCTAAACTGATTGAGGACTTGCCTGCAATCAGTTTGTTGCTGGGTAGTGAGGCTGCCTGCCAAGGCTACACCATCAACTGACCCATCGTCAGGGTTCTGTGAGAGCAGGTCAGGGAGTGGGTCACTCTCTTCCTCCTGCCCTTCATCAGTAGCCATGAGCAAGCCCATGTCTGCCCTGTCCACATATGGCTTAAGTCTGTTGACATGGAGAACCCTGTGGGGACTCCTGGGTGTTCCCAGGTCTACTAAGTAAGTGACCTCACCCTTCTGCTCAACAATAGTGTGGGGTCCACTCCATTTGTCTTGGAGAGCTGCTGGGGCCACTGGCTCCAACACCCACACCTTCTGTCCTGGCTGGTAAACAGTTAGGACAGCCTTTTGGTCATGCCAGGCCTTTTGAAGTTCCTGGCTAGCCTCAAGGTTTTTGGTTGCCTTTTTCATGTACTCAGCCATCCTGGAGCGGAGACCAAGTACATAGTCCACTATATCTTGCTTTGGGGGCTTGAGAGGTAACTCCCATCCTTCCTTCACCAAGCACAGTGGACCCCTCACAGGGTGGCCAAACAGAAGTTCAAAAGGGCTGTAACCAACCCCTTCTGAGGCACCTCCCTATATGCGAATAAAAGGCAGGGCAAGAGTATGTCCCATCTACGCCTAAGCTTTTCTGGGAGCCCTTTAATCATGCCCTTCAAGGTTTTGTTGAATCTCTCAACTAAACCATTGCATTGTGGGTGATAGGGTGTGGTGAACTTATAAGTAACTCCACACTCCTTCCACATTGCCTTTAAGTACCCAGACATGAAGTTTGCACCCCTGTCTGATACCACCTCCTTAGGAAAGCCCACTCTTGAGAAAATTCCCAGGAGGGCCCTTGCCACCACAGGTGCTGTAGTGGTCCTAAGAGGTATAGCCTCTGGATACCTGGTGGCATGATCCACTACCACCAGTATAAATCTGTGCCCAGATGCGGTTTGGGGATCCATGGGACCAACAATGTCAATCCCTACCCTCTCAAAGGGCACCCCCACCACCGGTAGTGGTATCAGGGGGCCTCTGTAGTGCCACCTGCTTTGCCACTGGCTTGGCAGGTTACACAGGAGCGACAAAACTCCTTACTGTCTTCAGACATGTGGGGCCAGTGAAAGTGAGGGACAATTCTGTCCCAAGTCTTGTTCTGGCCCAGGTGTCCTGCTAAGGGAATATCATGGGCTAGGGTCAATAGGAAGCCCCTGAACTTCAAAGGTATTACCAACCTCCTGGTAGCACCAGGCTTGGGGTCTCTACTCTCTGAGTACAGGAGTCCATCATCCCAATACACTGTATGGGGACCACTAGCTTTCCCAGCAGCCTCAGCAGCAGCTTGCTGTCTGAGGGGTTCAAGGGAGGGGCAGCTCTGCTGCTCCTGGCTCAGATCTGCCCTAGAAGGTCCCCCTGTCCCCAAGAACTCAACCTGGTCAGGCTCAAGTTCCTCTGGGACAGTTCCTTCTTCAGGGCGGAGATCATCCCCCTCAAGGGACTGATCTTCCTCCTGAGCCAAGGGGGAAGGCACTGCCTTAACCCTACTACTCCTCCTCTTGGAAGGCACTTGGTCCATTCTTCCAGAATCCAAGGCCTGTTCAGTTTTAGACAGTTTAGCTTGTGACCTGGTCACAGCAAACACATCTGCAGGGATCCCCAGCATTTCTGCATGGGTCCTGAGCTCCACTTCTGCCCAAGCAGAAGTCTCTAAGTCATTGCCAAGCAAGCATTCGACTGGTAGGTTTGCACTTACCACAACCTTCTTAAGGCCAGTTACCCCTCCCCAGGAGAAGTTAACAACTGCCAGAGTATGGTCTGTTCTGACATTGCTAGCATTGGTCACTTGGTACATTTCACCAAGTATAACTTGCCCAGGTAGCACAAGGTCTTGTGTCACCATTGTGACACTTGCCCCTGTGTCCCTAAATGCCAAAGCCTCTCGTCCATTGATTAAAGGCTGTTGTCTGTACTTGCCCAGATTACTGGGACTCACAGTGGAGGTCACATCCATGCCTCCATCACAGACTAACACAGCCTGAGTCAGTTCCCTGACTAAGTCAGAGCCCAACTCAGTTCCCAGGGTGAACCCTACTAAACCCTTTGCTGGAGCACTTCCACCAACTGTACTAGGGGGAACAGGTGCCTTAGGGGCATTGGTGGATGCTGGACTGGAGTCTTTGGACTTGGTGCAATCACTGGTCCAGTGGGTCTTTTGCTTACAGACCTTGCACCATGGTTTTCTTTGGCCTTTACCCTTGGTAGACTGGGAATCCCCACCAGAAGAAGATTTTTGGGGGCCTGATGAAGACTTTTGATCTTTACCCTTCTCCCCACCCTTGTCAGAGTTCTTAGCATCTTGCTTCTTGGTTTCCCCACCTTGGTTCTGTACCTTCTGCTTCACCCTGGTTCTGACCCATTTGTCTGCCTTCTTTCCCAATTCTTGGGGAGAGGTCAGATCAGAGTCAACCAGGTACTGATGCAACAGCTGGTTTTGACAGTTATTAAGAATCTGCTCCCTCATTATCAGATTATACAATCCTGAGAAGTCACACACCTTACTGCCCATCAACCAGCCTTCCAGAGCCTTGGCAGAACAATCCACATAGTCTACCCAGTCTTGAGTCTGTGCTTTTTGGGTGTCTCTGAACTTCAACCTGTACTGTTCAGTGGTTAGGCCAAACCCATCAATAAGAGCACTCTTCAAGACCTTGTAATTGTCAGCATCCTCCTCTCTAACAGTGAGGAGCTTGTCTCTACCTTTGTCAGCAAAGGAGAGCCACAAGATTGCTGCCCACTGCTCCTGAGGGACCTTCTGTACTTTACAGGCCCTCTCTAAAGCAGTTATCCATTTGTGGATATCATCCCCACTCTGGTAGGGAGGGACAATCTTGCTCAGGTTCCTATGGTCATAGGACCTTTCCCTATCTCTAGGGATATGGCTGCCACCATGGGACTCTAGTCCCAACTTTCTTCTCTCTTTAAGGAGATCTAGGGATTCTCTATCTAAAGCCAATTGCTTCTTCCTGATCTCCAGTTGAGTTTCCTCATACTGGACCAGTCTCTTTCTTCTCTCATGAGAGGATTCCCTCCTGTGAGAAGAAACAGAGCTCCCTATTGAGGTGCCAGAGTGGTTAGACTCCTGAGAAGGAGACCTAGACTTTCTGAGCACACTCATAATCCTTCCTGGGGGGACAAAGGTGTGGTTCTCCAGATCCTCATCTTCATCTTCCTCAGAAGGGATTGGGTTTTCCAGGTCAGGGTCATTGTCACCCTCCTGGTCAGTTTCAGAGGGGGGCTGGGGGTAGTAGTACCCCTGGCCCCTTCCTCATCTGCTGGCCCACCCTCTGCTCCTACCCCTTCAGTCTCTGAGGACTTACTAAGATCATAAGCCACCAACATCTCCTGGAGGTGTTGGGTGGTGGGACTTTGGCCTGTCCTTAATTTCCTCACGTTACACAAAGCTCTCAGTTCCAAGAATGGGAGTGTGTCATACTTGGAGGGGGAAGCTCCATGGCTTCCTGCAGGGCATCTCTGGATCCTGCTTTTAAAGACATCACTAGTGTGGTGTGGTGTATGCACTACCTACTCTAGTGTGGCCTACTAAACTCTCTTGAGTTGTAGAAAGGGTTGTGCTATCCCTTAACACACAACTCTAAGTTCAGTAGAACTTACTGATATTCTAAGCTTAAATTATATGTACCTTAGGTACCTTTAGTGGTTTTCAGTTGATCAATTCAATTGAGATTATCTGGTAAAACAATAGCAAGCTGGAATCCCACACGCTGCACACCAATGTGAGAAGTTGGCCTGGCATATGCTGTCCACTAATTATAGTGGGCACCTTGCACCAGTCCAAATCGACTCTTATGGTAGGTAGGTTAAAGACAACCTTATTGAAAGCTATCCTAGTGGTAGCTGTGGAGAGCAGCCTTCAGGCTAAGTCTTGAAGGAATGTAAAGCAGCTTGTTTTACCAGTCTATAATCTCTTGAGTGACCAAATGAAAGAGCACCACACCAGGTATATATTCAAAATATATGTATTTATTACTAAACACACCCCTCTAGTCTCTTTATGAGGCTAGAGTTCGAAGTACATAGGTTATAAGATCTTAAATCACAGTAATAGCACAAATACACGTTTGAGCCCTAGGGGCGTACCAAACCATATACCAATAAAATGGTATGCGAACCACGACTGAACTAGACACTAGGCCTAGAGCCTCTAGAAGTGCTTGGACCACAAGGAACCACCCAAGGTAGTGACACAGGGGACCCACGGGAGACGCGTGCAGTGTAAATACACAACCGCGATACGCCGTTAACTTCTATGGAGAAAGTCGGGATCGGGAAAATAGAGGAAAGGGACACTTTAAAGAGGACTAGGACAAAACCCTTTGAGATCTAGGACTTTGAAGAGTCTCTACCCACGGGAGCACCGGAGTACTTGTGTTACCTCACCCAGGGAAGCCGGGTGCATAGGTGCCTTTCGGGGTCGGGTTTCGTCGTCGTTTCTTATGGCGATCTGCTGCAAAGTGCTGCTGGCGACCAGGAGAAAAGTGTCCGGGTGGATCCAAGAGTGGATCGGAGTTCTGAAGAACCTGAAAGCAGAGGGGACAGAGTCTGGGTCACTAGCCAGTGACCAGGGAGGCGATGGACAGATGCCCACCGATGTCGAGTGCTTCAGGTGCGTTGACGGTCGTCTCGTTTCTGCAGCCACGAGGTCCAGGAGGCGTTGTCGGCGACCAGGAGCAGGATTCGGGCTGGTACACGATGTCTGTCGAGTGCTGCGGTGTCGGCGACCAGATTGGACCCAACAAGCCTTGGCAACGGCAAGTCTCGATGTAGCTGAAGATCGTCAATGGTGCAGACCAGCAAGGTCTGGGGAACTCACCCAGCAAGGGTAAGTGAGGGCAGGCCTGGAGCAACCAGACTGCCAAGTAAAGAAAAGATTGGCCTTCGGTAAGGGCTACTAGCCAACGGGCTAGCGACCGCGAAGGAGCCTCGTGACGCCGCACGTGGAGCTGGCTTACAGGACACTCGTGGAGTGGGGGCCAGTGATCTTCGGTGCAGGTGGTGCTGGAGGCTAGGGCTACTCGGAGCCCAAAGCACGACTTCTTGGGAGACCCAGAAGATGGTGCACTTGCAAATGTGCTCGGTGTCCAGGGGTCACGGTCTCACGTTACCCACGATAGCCACGGGCCTCAGCTTTGCTGGGGACTCAGGGTAGCCTCGGGGAAGTCTGAGAATCCACCTCTGGTGATGCGATGACTTCGGCGTCCGACGGGAGCTTCAGTGATGCGAACCGGACAGATGCTTCTTTGGTGCCTGCCAAGCAGGGGAGTCACTCCTTGACCCCAAGGGAGATTCTTCAGTCCTCTAATCGTGAGTAGAGCGTCGAAGGTCCAGGATTCTGTTTCAGAGTTTCGTCCAGGTATAATCTAAAGTCCTAAGGACTGGGTTCCTACCTTTATTCCAAAAATAGGGGATGGACTACTCTGTGGCCCCACCTATGGGTGGGTCAGGGCAGAGGGGTGGCTACACCCCTTTCCCTTTGTCCAGTTCGCGCCAAAGCAGGGGCTGCAAGCCCCTGATCCGGTTTGAACTGGGGTATGCACAGGGACACCAAATGTGCCCCCAGTGCAGGACTTCAAAGCACCCGAAAGTGCTCCCGCCCAGCCCCAATACACATTGTCCTGTCTGGGGAGGTGGTCACACCTCCCTGGGACAGGAAACCTATTGTCCAGGCCTCCCCTGCCGGAGTTTCGTCCAGCAGCAGGAGGCCAGACTCGTGTCTGTGGCAGTAGCATCCATTTTGTGATGCCAGGCTCTGGAAAGAAGTTACCGGACTCGTCAGAGTTAACATGCCTTTCCCTCTAGAAGGGTGGAATGCTACCCCCGCCGCCAGACTTGGCGGGGGGTAGTATTCCAAGATGTTTGACACCAAACACGACATGTTTCGGTGCAGCCATTCCATAGTTAGCATTTTACCGCGAGGATATAATGCGTTTAAGAGTATATGGTCAGGCTGCACTACAAACAGCATCAGAGATGGTCTCCGAACGCTGCAGAGGGGCCCTGCTCATGCAGGGGCACCCTCTCACATAGGAACCATGCACTCTGCCTTTAGGATTGATAAGGCCTGCCTTAGGAGTGACTTATAGGTTTATATGTGTGTATGCATTTAGTGATATAGGTAACCTATACCACAGCAAGGGGTGCATGCACCACCTTACCCAGGCTGCAGTAGCAGACCTGTGGTGTCAGTTTGGATGGCCTACCAGGGGTGGCATAATATATGCTGCAGCCCCTGGCAGGCCTCTGAGGTACCTATGCCCTTGGTACATAGTATACCATATACTAGGGACTTACAAGGGCGCTCCAGATCCCAATCAGAGATGTGCCTAAGGCACATGGAGACCCTTTTAAAGAGGAACCAGCTGGGCTGGGGTTCTGAATAGCAGGGCCCCAGCCAGACTAATGTCGAAAACCAGTGAAGTATCAGCAAAAAGTGGGGGTACCCCTGTGAAGCAGATCCTACTCTCCTACAGGTTACTTGTCTGTCAAGTAGAGGATGAGCTGCATGTTGTCAGCATAGGGAAAGATGCTGTACTCGAGAGAGTGGATGAGATTAGCCAATTGATCATGTACACGTTGAAAAGGGTTAGGCTCTGGGAGTAGTCTTGCGGGACTCCGCAGATAAAGTCACATGTGTTTGGGGTGAAGGGCGCTAGGCTGACTGATATATATATATTATCTACTGGCGGTCGCCAGTAGATAGTTATAGTTAGGACCTATTTTCCATAGGAAATCCGCAACATTCTATTTGAAATAACGTTGGCGCCGGTTGATGAATCTTCGGGAAAGTTTCCAACTTGTTGGGGCGCTCCGGTCCGCTCCTATCCTGAAAGTCTCGGGGTGATTCGTCAAGCGGGGGCCGAGAAAAAAGGGGGGTCCCAAAACGAGTTTTCCCCATTCATTTTTCCATAGGAACCTTTAATCGCATCTACAGCCCGAACTGCTGAATAGAATTACACCAAATTTGGCAAAGAGGTAGCCCTTGGTTCAGTGTCGTGCCTTTTGCTTAAATGGTGTAAATCCGTTCAGTAGTTCCTGAGAAAATCAAAAGTAAAATCACATATATATCTGGGCGGAGCCTAACCACACATGTCATTGTGAGATCTGATTGGCTGTCAGCACTTCATCCTGGAATTGCTGGCAGCCATCTTGAGACCAATATACATGATAGTACCCCATTGAAATGCATTGTAGTGAATCAAAGATTTTGAGGGTTACCAAAAGGAGAACTATAAAGGTTGATAACAGACTTTAGTTACATTAGAATTCATTTGTTGATGGTACCATACTAATTTCAGGAATTGTGGTGTGTTCTAAGGTGATTTTACCCTGTGAAAAACCTTCTGCTGGGATATCATGAATCATGTTTGAGAGAAAACTATTTTCACATGCTTGTCCCATAGAGTTTTGGAAGGTGCTCCAGAAGCTAAAATGAGAGCATATTTTCTGTAAATTCACATTATCTTTCTCAGTCATGTGAGAATGAAGTCTGACATTCTCAGTAAAACAGGAACATCCAACAAGGGCAGAGACTGTCAGTTGATTCCTTTGTGTTCTACTGCAGCTTCCCAGAGTGTTCTAAAGAACAACTAGAGTGCTAACAGCCTTACTTATGACAAAAGTATGGCACACCTGAAGCCATCTTGATTGGAATAAACTGGTAACACTTAAAACATTTAATTTAAAAAGGAACAAAATGATGGGGTTCATTTTGTCATAGAAATTATGGTTAGTGCTGTAGAAAGAAAAATTAGGACATGTTTCAAGTGTGATCTCAAATATCTTCCTGTTATATTTCAACAGGAGCAGCCTGCCAGTTGATGCCTTTGTGTTCTACTGCAGCTTCCCAGAGTGTTCTAAAGAACAACTAGAGTGCTAACAGCCTTACTTATGACAAAAGTATGGCACACCTGAAGCCATCTTGATTGGAATAAACTGGTAACACTTAAAACATTTAATTTAAAAAGGAACAAAATGATGGGGTTCATTTTGTCATAGAAATTATGGTTAGTGCTGTAGAAAGAAAAATTAGGACATGTTTCAAGTGTGATCTCAAATATCTTCCTGTTATATTTCAACAGGAGCAGCCTGCCAGTTGATGCCTTTGTGTTCTACTGCAGCTTCCCAGAGTGTTCTAAAGAACAACTAGAGCGCTAACAGCCTTACTTATGACAAAAGTATGGCACACCTGAAGCCATCTTGATTGGAATAAACCGGTAACACTTAAAACATTTAATTTAAAAAGGAACATAATGAGGGGTTCTTTTTGAAATAGAAATTATGGTTAGTGCTGCAGAAAGAAAAATTAGGGCATGTTTTAAGTGAGATCTCAAATCCTCTTCTATTTCATTAGAAAATTCTGACATGCAGACTGAAACAATCACTTTCAATACCAGCAGCAGACTTCCAGTTAACTCCCTGGTGAGCAGTAGCTTTACTACAGTGATCTAATGAGCAACTAGAGTGCTAACATTCTGAAGTTATGGCAAATGTGAGACACATCTGAATGCCTTCTTGATGGATTCAAAGTAAAAAACTGAAAGCATTTCCTACTGAGGAGACTGCAGTAAATGAGGAAATTAGGAAACTTCATAACAAAGAAGTCTTCCAAGATGGCCACCAGTGAAAAAAGAGCCCAAATGTAGCACAAATATTACCCAGATGTAGCCCACATATAGCCCAATGACAAAAGTGTGCAAAACACTTTTTATTTTTAGTTTTTTGCAGTTTTATGTAGTGCAGACTGGTCAGGTATTGGAGCGTTGCATCTTAAAACATGACCCCCTACACTACAAAAACACCACTGCACTACCCTAAACCCTAAAACACTACCCCAGCACGACCCCCTCCACTACACAAGCACCACTGCACTATCCTAAACCCTAAAACACTACCCCCAGCATGACCCCCTACACTACACAAACACCACTGCACTACCCTAAACCCTAAAACACTACCCCCAGCACGACCCCCTACACTACCCAAACACCACTGCACTAACCTAAATCCTAAAACACTACCCCCAGCATGACCCCCTACACTACCCAAACACCACTGCACTACCCTAAAACATGACCCCTACACTACACAAACACCACTGCACTACCTAAACCCTAAAACACTACCCCCAGCACGACCCCTACACTGCCCGAACACCACTGTACTGCCCTAAACCCTAAAACACCAGCCCCTGCATGACCCCCTATACTGCCCGAACACCACTGCACTGCCCTAAACCCTGAAACACCACCCCTAGCACGACCCCCTACACTGCTCGAACACCACTGCACTGCCCTAAACCCTGAAAAACCACCCCCTTCACGACCCCCTACACTGCCCGAACACCACTGCACTGCCCTAAACCCTGAAGCACCACCCCCAGCACGACCCCCTACACTGCCCGAACACCACTGCACTGCCCTAAACCCTGAAACACTACCCCCAGCAAGACCCCCTACACTGCCCGAACACCACTGCACTGCCCTAAACCCTGAAACATCACCCCCAGCAAGACCCCCTACACTGCCCGAACACCACTGCCCTAAACCCTGAAACACCACCCCCAGCACGACCCCCTATACTGCCCGAACACCACTGCACTGCCCTAAACCCTGAAACACCACCCCCAGCACGACCCCCTACACTGCCCGTACACCACTGCACTGCCATAAACCTTGAAACACCAGCCCAAGCACGACCCCCTACACTGCCCGATCACCACTGCACTGCCCTAAACCCTGAAACACCACCCCTAGCACGACCCCCTACACTGCTCGAACACCACTGCACTGCCCTAAACCCTAAAACACCACCCCTTCACGACCCCCTACACTGCCCGAACACCACTGCACTGCCCTAAACCCTGAAACACCACCCCCAGCACGACCCCCTACACTGCCCGAACACCACTGCACTGCCCTAAACCCTGAAACACTACCCCCAGCAAGACCCCTACACTGCCCGAACACCACTGCACTGCCCTAAACCCTGAAACATCACCCCCAGCAAGACCCCCTACACTGCCCGAACACCACTGCCCTAAACCCTGAAACACCACCCCCAGCACGACCCCTATACTGCCCGAACACCACTGCACTGCCCTAAACCCTGAAACACCACCCCCAGCATGACCCCCTACACTGCCCGAACACCACTGCACTGCCCTAAACCTTGAAACACCAGCCCCAGCACGACCCCCTACACTGCCCAAACACCACTGCACTGCCCTAAACCCTGAAACACCACCCCCAGCACGACCCCTACACTGCCCGAGCACCACTGCACTGCCCTAAACCCTGAAACACCAGCCCCAGCACGACCCGCTAAACTGCCCAAACACCACTGCACTGCCCTAAACCCTGAAACACCAGCCCCAGCACGACCGCCTACACTGCCCGAACACCACTGCACTGCCCTAAACCCTGAAACACCAGCCCCAGCACGACCCCCTACACTGCCCGAACACCACCGCACTGCCCTAAACCCTGAAACACCACCCCCTGCACGACCCCCTACACTGCCCGAACACTAATGCACTGCCCTAAACCCTGAAACACCATCCCCAGCACGACCCCCTACACTGCACGAATACCACTGCACTGCCCTAAACCCTGAAACACTACCCCCAGCAAGACCCCTACACTGCCCGAACACCACTGCACTGCCCTAAACCCTGAAACATCACCCCCAGCAAGACCCCCTACACTGCCCGAACACCACTGCCCTAAACCCTGAAACAACACCCCCAGCAAGACCCCCTACACTGCCCGTACACCACTGCACTGCCCTAAACCCTGAAACACCACCCCCTGCATGACCCCCTACACTGCCCGAACACCACTGCACTGCCCTAAACCCTGAAACACCACCCCCAGCACGACCCCCTACACTGCCCGAACACCACTGCACTGCCCTAAACCCTGAAACACCACCCCTTGCACGACCCCCTACACTGCCCGAACACTACTGCACTGCCCTAAACCCTGAAACACCACCCCCAGCACGACCCCCTACACTGCACGAACACCACTGCACTGCCCTAAACCCTGAAACACCACCCCCAGCAAGACCCCCTACACTGCCCGAACACCACTGCACTGCCCTAAACCCTGAAACATCACCCCCAGCAAGACCCCCTACACTGCCCGAACACCACTGCCCTAAACCCTGAAACACCACCCCCAGCAAGCCCCCTACACTGCCCGAACACCACTGCACTGCCCTAAACCCTGAAACACCACCCCCAGCACGACCCCCTACACTGCCCGAACACCACTGCTCTGCCCAAAACACTGAAACACCAGCCCCAGCACGACCCCCTACACTGCCCGAACACCACTGCACTGCCCTAAACCCTGAAACACCAGCCCCAGCACGACCCCCTACACTGCCCGAACACCACTGCACTGCCCTAAACGCTGAAACACCACCCCCAGCATGACCCCCTACACTGCCCGAACACCCCTGCACTGCCCTAAACCCTGAAACACCAGCCCCAGCACAACCCCGTACACTGCCCGAACACCACTGCACTGCCCTAAACCCTGAAACACCACCACCAGCAAGACCCCCTACACTGCCCGAACACCACTGCACTGCCCTAAACCCTGAAACACCACCCCCAGCATGACTCCCTACACTGCCCGAACACAACTGCTCTGTCCAAAACCCTGAAACACAAGCCCCGCACGACCCCTACACTGCCCGAACACCACTGCACTGCCCTAAACCCTGAAACACCAGCCCCAGCACGACCCCCTACACTGCCCAAACACCACTGCACTGCCCTAAACCCTGAAACACCACCCCCAGCATGACCCCCTACACTGCCCGAACACCACTGCACTGCCCTAAACCCTGAAACACCAGCCCCAGCACAACCCCGTACACTGCCCGAACACCACTGCACTGCCCTAAACCCTGAAACACCAGCCCCAGCACGACTGCCTACACTGCCCGAAAACCACTGCACTGCCCTAAACCCTGAAACACCAGCCCCAGCACGACCCCTACACTGCCCGAACACCACTGCACTGCCCTAAACCCTGAAACACCAGCCCCAGCACGACCCCCTACACTGCCCGAACACCACTGCACTGCCCTAAACCCTGAAACACCAGCCCCAGCAAGACCCCCTACACTGCCCGAACACCACTGCACTGCCCTAAACCCTGAAACACCACCCCCAGCAAGACCCCCTACACTGCCCGAACACCACTGCACTAAACCCTGAAACACCACCCCCAGCAAGACCACCTACACTGGCCGAACACCACTGCACTGCCCTAAACCCTGAAACACCACCCCCTGCACGACCCCTACACTGCCCAAACACCACTGCACTGCCCTAAACCCTGAAACACCACCCCTGCACGACCCCCTTCACTGTCCGATCACCACTGCACTGCCCTAAACCCTAAAACACCACCCCTCAGCACGACACCCTACACTGCCCAAACACCACTGCACTGCCCAAAACCCTGAAACACCACCCCCAGCACGACCCCCTACACTGCCCAAACACCACTGCACGGCCCTAAACCCTGAAACACCACCCCCTGCATGACCCCCTACACTGCCGGAACACCACTGCACTGCCCTAAACCCTGAAACACCACCCCCAGCAAGACCACCTACACTGGCCGAACACCACTGCACTGCCCTAAACCCTGAAACACCACCCCTGCACGACCCCCTACACTGCCCAAACACCACTGCACTGCCCTAAACCCTGAAACACCACCCCTGCACGACCCCCTACACTGCCCGAACACCACTGCACTGCCCTAAACCCTAAAACACCACCCCTCAGCACGACACCCTACACTGCCCGAACACCACTGCACTGCCCAAAACCCTGAAACACCACCCCCAGCACGACCCCCCTACACTGCCCAAACACCACTGCACGGCCCTAAACCCTGAAACACCACCCCCTGCATGACCCCCTACACTGCCGGAACACCACTGCACTGCCCTAAACCCTGAAACACCACCCCCAGCAAGACCACCTACACTGGCCGAACACCACTGCACTGCCCTAAACCCTGAAACACCACCCCCTGCACGACCCCCTACACTGCCCAAACACCACTGCACTGCCCTAAACCCTGAAACACCACCCCTGCACGACCCCCTACACTGCCCGAACACCACTGCACTGCCCTAAACCCTGAAACACCACCCTCAGCACGACACCCTACACTGCTCGAACACCACTGCACTGCCCTAAACCCTGAAACACCACCCCCAGCACAACCCCCTACACTGCCCAAACACCACTGCACTGCCCTAAACCCTGAAACACCACCCCCTGCACGACCCTCTACACTGCCGGAACACCACTGCACTGCCCTAAACCCTGAAACACCACCCCTAGCACGACCCCCTACACTGCCCGAACACCACTGCACTGCCCTAAACCCTGAAACATCACCCCAGCAAGACCCCTACACTGCCTGAACACCACTGCCCTAAACCCTGAAACACCACCCCCTGCACCACCCCCTACACTGCCCGAACACCACTGCCCTGCCCTAAACCCTGAAACACCACCCCTGCACCACCCCTACACTGCCCGAACACCACTGCACTGCCCTAAACCCTGAAACACCACCCCCAGCACGACCCCCTTTACTGCTCGAACACCACTGCACTGCCCCAAACCCTGAAACACCACCCCCAGCACGACCCCCTACACTGCCCGAACACCACTGCCCTAAACCCTGAAACACCACCCCCTGCACGACCCCCTACATTGCCCGAACACCACTGCACTGCCCTAAACCCTGAAACACCACCCCCTGCATGACCCCCTACACTGCCCGAACACCACTGCACTGCCCTAATCCCTAAAACACCACCCCCAGCACGACCCCCTACACTGCCCGAACACCACTGCACTGCCCTAAACTCTAGAACACTACCCCAGCACGACCCCCTACACTACCCAAACACCACTGCACTACCCTAAACCCTAAAATACTCCCCACAGCACGACCCCCTACACTACCCAAACACGATTGCACTGCCCTAAACCCTCAAACACTCCCCCAGCACGACCCCCTACACTACCCGAACACCACTGCACTGCCCTAAACCCTAAAACACTCCCCCAGCACGACCCCCTACACTACCCGAACACCACTGCTCTGCCCTAAACCCTAAAACACTCCCCCAGCACGACCCCCTACACTACCCAAACACCACTGCACTGCCCTAAACCCTAAAACACTACCCCCCGCATGACCCCCTACACTACCCAAACACCAATGCACTACCCTAATCCCTAAAACACTACCCCCCGCACGACCCCATACACTACCCAAAGACCACTGCACTACCCTAAACCCTAAAACACTACCCCCCGCACAACTCCCTACACTACCCAAAGACCACTGCACTACCCTAAATCCTAAAACACGACCCCCTACACTACACAAACACCACTGCACTACCCTAAACCCTAAAACACTACCCCCTTTACTACACAAACACCACTGCACTACCCTAAACCCTAAAAAACTACCCCCAGCATGAACCCCTACACTACCCAAACACCACTGCACTACCCTAAACCCTAAAACACTACCCCCAGCAGTACCCCTACACTACCCAAACACCACTGCACTACCCTAAATCACTACCCCCAGCACGACCCCCTACACTACCCAAACACCACTGCACTACCCTAAACCCTAAAACACTACCCACAGCACGACCCCCTACACTACCCAAACACCACTGCACTACCCTAAACCCTAAAACACTCCCCCAGCACGACTCCCTACACTACCCAAACACCACTGCACTACCCTAAACACTAAATCTACCCCCAGCATGACCCCCTACACTACACAAACACCACTGCACTACACTAAACCCTAAAACACTACCCCCAGCACGACCCTCTTCACTACCTAAACACAACTGCACAATTTGTTACAGGTGTTGCAACGCAGGCCTGTGGTGCTTACTGGAAGTACCTGGTGGTCTAGTTGGGCCCCAGGGACCCTCAGGATTCAAGGTGACCTAATCCCCCAACTTACAACGCTCCACGGGGCACGTTTGCACAGTGGTGAAGGGAGGGGGCGGGGCCTCAGGTGACATGTGCGCAAACACGCCCTGTGGTGTGTTTTAAGTTGGGGACTTAATTCCCTTTGAATCCTGAGGAGCCTGGGAGCCAACTAGCCCACCAGGTACCTTCAGTAAGCACAACAGAGTTGCGTTGCAGAGAGGTGAAAAAGGTGCGTGGCCTCGGAACGCTTCTCTGCAACTCAGCTCTGTGGTCCTAACTGTAGGTACCTGGGGGCTAGTTGGGCCCCAGGGACCCTCAGGATTCAAGGGGACTTAATCCCGCACTTAAAACGCGCCCTGTAGCGCGTTTTAAGAGGTAGTTTTAATCCCCCTGCCCTATTATGTACTAGGGACTTGCAGAGGAGGTCATGCTAATCACAGGGGTACCCCAACGCATAGTGTTCCCTAGTGTATGTAGGTGTTTTCACTGTATTCTAAGTGTCTTTTAGCATAGCACTGGCTCTGGTTAGTCAGAGTCAGTTACCACCAGTACCCGTCTGAAAAAGTTGTGGGCACAGGATGATTTTGCAACAAGGCCTCTTTCTGCTCCTCTGTTGGTTCTTTCTACACATCTTTTGCTTCTTTCTGTGCGTTTTTTCTTCTTTCTTCACATGTCCTACCTCTGTAGGCATAGTTAGAAACTAGCATTTAAAAAACCTTTGAAATTCACTTAAAAAATCATAGGTTTCAGGCACGTTATAGTTAGAAATTAGCATTTAAAAAACCTTTGAAATTCACTGAAAAAAACCATAGGTTTCAGACACGTTATAGTTAGAAATTAGCATTTAAAAAACCTTTGAAATTCACTGAAAAACCATAGGTTTTAGGGACAGTTATTGTTAGTTGGACATTTCACTCGTACAAAACCATAGAAGTTCCCCGTTATAGTTAGTTCAGCTAACTATAACTCGCGCCCCGCAATGCACTGCTGATGACGTCACATATTACATCACTCATGACATGGTCAGTGACATCACTGATGACATCACTGATGACATCTCAAATGACATCACTGATGACATCATCCATGTGATAATTTCATGCATCTTCTCACACCCTAATATAACTTTTGATACACCCACTCTAAATTACAGACTGCCATTCTCAAAACCATAGACACTCCAACACCAAAAACTACATACCCACTCACTGATTCTTAGGTCTACACACACATCCACTCACTCACCGGTACAGTCACTCATACTTACAGTCACTCAGTACAATACTATCATATGTACTCATACACCTATATAAACACTCACACACCGCCACTCATCCATAGAGGTACTCACACACCTAGTCAGTCATGCAAAAAATTAATCACACACCCATTTACTCACCTATACAGTTATACACACACCAGCTCACTTACTCATACAAATACTAGCACATTCTTACGCTCTTATACAATAACTGATACAAGCACACACGCATCCATACAGCCACTGTCACTATCACACACTCTCACTTATAGCCATTTAAATACTCTAACACACATATATACTGCCTTTTACATATGTAGTTACTCGCACATGTACCACTGAGATATACATTCACTCACTAACACACCCATACACACACTCACCCACCCAAGCAGTCCATCACAGATACACTCTTGAAATCATGCACCCAGTGAATCACCCACTCACACATCTATGTACAGAGTCACACACACCCCACCCACACAAACACTCAGGCAGCCATACAGATACTCAGAGAACCAATCAATAGCCCATATAGACACTCATGTAGCTATTCGCAAATCCATGCATCCACTTACACACCAACAAACAGAGGGATACAGACATTCACACAGTTTAGTCACTAACCCATGCATTCAGTAAGATACGTTTAATCACTCACTTGTAGAGTCAGTCACTCACGTACTAAATCATCCATTCAGACACTTATGCACCCACTCATTCTTCAATACCCTTTCCCTATATATATTAAACATATTTAAACTTTACGGAAGCACACAGTCACTGGATGATGTCATCAGTGATGACATCAGTGATGTCATTTGAGATGTCATCAGTGATGTCATCAGTGATGTCATCAGTGATGTCACTGACCATGTCATGAGTGATGTAATATGTGACGTCATCAGCAGTGCATTGCGGGGGCGCGAGTTATAGTTAGCTGAACTAACTATAACAGGGGAATTTCTATGGTTTTGTACTGAGTGAAATGTCCAACTAACTATAACTGTCCCTAAAACCTATGGTTTTTTCAGTGAATATATATATATATATATATATATTTGCAGAAAGCAGGAACAAAACAGGAGATCCCACCAAGAAATCCAGCAGCACACCAGAGGACAGTACACAGAATTTAATGTGCACACAAACAACGCGTTTCGGCGATGCCTTTCTCAAGAAAGGCATCGCCAAAACGCGTTGTTGTTGGTGTGCATATTAAATTCTGTGTACTGTCCTCTGGTGTGTGGATTTTTTGGTGGGATCTCCTGCTTTTTTCCTGCTTTCTGCAAATTATTGACGGGTGCTGCTTCCGTCGCTGGCATCGGCATCGCAGGCTAGGGAGTGGCTTACTGCAGCGTCTTTTGTGAGCATATACATATATATATATTATATATCTCCACAAAACCGCCCAGATTTAAGGCCGCACTCCGCATTCAGGTGGGTATCAAACCTTCTATTATCAAACATGCAGCTTCCCATCTCGTTCAGAGAAATCCCCTGGCCTGACGCGTTTCGAATCCTTCATGATTCTCATCAGAGGCCGACATCAGAAAACAGATCTTTGCTACCACACCCCCTTTATGCACTAATTAATTGAATGGCTACCGGTGTGCCGTCGCAATCGAGTTCATGTTCAAAGTGCATTATGGGGCGTGTGGTTCATTCTTGCATTTTTAAACACTCCAGTGCGTTTGTTTTCTTTCAGTCTAATAACAGGATACATTTAGCAGCCCTCCGGTGGGCCCCAGATAGAACTTTGCATGTTTGCAATCATATCACCTTCAGCGCCCATACAAAGAGGAACTGTACCCCTCTTGCGGACCCTTGCTTTGCTCTTCAGGTAGTGCGTTGCCTCCACGGCCGGAACCGCCGTGATTAATGTCTCCACAAAAACCGCACAGATTTAAGGCCGCACTCCGCATTCAGGTGGGTATCAAACCTTTTATTATCAAACATGCAGCTTCCCATCTCGTTCAGAGAAATCCCCTGGCCTGACGCGTTTCGAATCCTTCATGATTCTCATCAGAGGCCGACATCAGAAAACAGATCTTTGCTACCACACCCCTTTATGCACTAATTAATTGAATGGCTACCGGTGTGCCGTCGCAATCGAGTTCATGTTCAAAGTGCATTATGGGGCGTGTGGTTCATTCTTGCATTTTTAAACACTCCAGTGCGTTTGTTTTCTTTCAGTCTAATAACAGGATACATTTAGCAGCCCTCCGGTGGGCCCCAGATAGAACTTTTGCATGTTTGCAATCATATCACCTTCAGCGCCCATACAAAGAGGAACTGTACCCCTCTTGCGGACCCTTGCTTTGCTCTTCAGGTGGTGCGTTGCCTCCACGGCCGGAACCGCAGTGATTAATGTCTCCACAAAAACCGCCCAGATTTAAGGCCGCACTCCGCATTCAGGTGGGTATCAAACCTTTTATTATCAAACATGCAGCTTCCCATCTCGTTCAGAGAAATCCTCTGGCCTGACGCGTTTCGAATCCTTCATGATTCTCATCAGAGGCCGACATCAGAAAACAGATCTTTGCTACCACACCCCCTTTATGCACTAAATAATTGAATGGCTACCGGTGTGCCGTCGCAATCGAGTTCATGTTCAAAGTGCATTATGGGGCGTGTGGTTCATTCTTGCATTTTTAAACACTCCAGTGCGTTTGTTTTCTTTCAGTCTAATAACAGGATACATTTAGCAGCCCTCCGGTGGGCCCCAGATAGAACTTTGCATGTTTGCAATCATATCACCTTCAGCGCCCATACAAAGAGGAACTGTACCCCTCTTGCGGACCCTTGCTTTGCTCTTCAGGTGGTGCGTTGCCTCCACGGCCGGAACCGCCGTGATTAATGTCTCCACAAAAACCGCCCAGATTTAAGGCCGCACTCCGCATTCAGGTGGGTATCAAACCTTTTATTATCAAACATGCAGCTTCCCATCTCGTTCAGAGAAATCCCCAGGCCTGACGCGTTTCGAATCCTTCATGATTCTCATCAGAGGCCGACATCAGAAAACAGATCTTTGCTACCACACCCCTTTATGCACTAATTAATTGAATGGCTACCGGTGTGCCGTCGCAATCGAGTTCATGTTCAAAGTGCATTATGGGGCGTGTGGTTCATTCTTGCATTTTTAAACACTCCAGTGCGTTTGTTTTCTTTCAGTCTAATAACAGGATACATTTAGCAGCCCTCCGGTGGGCCCCAGATAGAACTTTGCATGTTTGCAATCATATCACCTTCAGCGCCCATACAAAGAGGAACTGTACCCCTCTTGCGGACCCTTGCTTTGCTCTTCAGGTGGTGCGTTGCCTCCACGGCCGGAACCGCCGTGATTAATGTCTCCACAAAAACCGCCCAGATTTAAGGCCGCACTCCGCATTCAGGTGGGTATCAAACCTTTTATTATCAAACATGCAGCTTCCCATCTCGTTCAGAGAAATCCCCTGGCCTGACGCGTTTCGAATCCTTCATGATTCTCATCAGAGGCCGACATCAGAAAACAGATCTTTGCTACCACACCCCTTTATGCACTAATTAATTGAATGGCTACCGGTGTGCCGTCGCAATCGAGTTCATGTTCAAAGTGCATTATGGGGCGTGTGGTTCATTCTTGCATTTTTAAACACTCCAGTGCGTTTGTTTTCTTTCAGTCTAATAACAGGATACATTTAGCAGCCCTCCGGTGGGCCCCAGATAGAACTTTGCATGTTTGCAATCATATCACCTTCAGCGCCCATACAAAGAGGAACTGTACCCTCTTGCGGACCCTTGCTTTGCTCTTCAGGTGGTGCGTTGCCTCCACGGCCGGAACCGCCGTGATTAATGTCTCCACAAAACCGCCCAGATTTAAGGACGCACTCCGCATTCAGGTGGGTATCAAACCTTTTATTATCAAACATGCAGCTTCCCATCTCGTTCAGAGAAATCCCCTGGCCTGACGCGTTCGAATCCTTCATGATTCTCATCAGAGGCCGACATCAGAAAACAGATCTTTGCTACCACACCCCTTTATGCACTAATTAATTGAATGGCTACCGGTGTGCCGTCGCAATCGAGTTCATGTTCAAAGTGCATTATGGGGCGTGTGGTTCATTCTTGCATTTTTAAACCCTCCAGTGCGTTTGTTTTCTTTCAGTCTAATAACAGGATACATTTAGCAGCCCTCCGGTGGGCCCCAGATAGAACTTTGCATGTTTGCAATCATATCACCTTCAGCGCCCATACAAAGAGGAATAAAAGGTTTGAAACCCACCTGAATGCGGAGTGCGGCCTAAATCTGGGCGGTTTTTGTGGAGACATTAATCACGGCGGTTCCGGCCGTGGAGGCAACGCACCACTGAAGAGCAAAGCAAGGGTCCGCAAGAGGGGTACAGTTCCTCTTTGTATGGGCGCTGAAGGTGATATGATTGCAAACATGCAAAGTTCTATCTGGGGCCCACCGGAGGGCTGCTAAATGTATCCTGTTATTAGACTGAAAGAAAACAAACGCACTGGAATGTTTAAAAATGCAAGAATGAACCACACGCCCCATAATGCACTTTGAACATGAACTCGATTGCGACGGCACACCGGTAGCCATTCAATTAATTAGTGCATAAAGGGGTGTGGTAGCAAAGATCTGTTTTCTGATGTCGGCCTCTGATGAGAATCATGAAGGATTCAAACGCGTCAGGCCAGGGATTTCTCTGAACGAGATGGGAAGCTGCATGTTTGATAATAAAAGGTTTGATACCCACCTGAATGCGGAGTGCGGCCTTAAATCTGGGCGGTTTTTGTGGAGACATTAATCACGGCGGTTCCGGCCGTGGAGGCAACGCACCACCTGAAGAGCAAAGCAAGGGTCCGCAAGAGGGTACAGTTCCTCTTTGTATGGGCGCTGAAGGTGATATGATTGCAAACATGCAAAGTTCTATCTGGGGCCCACCGGAGGGCTGCTAAATGTATCCTGTTATTAGACTGAAAGAAAACAAATGCACTGGAGTGTTTAAAAATGCAAGAATGAACCACACGCCCCATAATGCACTTTGAACATGAACTCGATTGCGACGGCACACCGGTAGCCATTCAATTAATTAGTGCATAAAGGGGGTGTGGTAGCAAAGATCTGTTTTCTGATGTCGGCCTCTGATGAGAATCATGAAGGATTCGAAACGCGTCAGGCCAGGGGATTTCTCTGAACGAGATGGGAAGCTGCATGTTTGATAATAAAAGGTTTGATACCCACCTGAATGCGGAGTGCGGCCTTAAATCTGGGCGGTTTTGTGGAGATATATATATATATATATATATATATATTCACTGAAAAAACCATAGGTTTCAGGGACGTTATAGTTAGAAATTAGCATTTAAAAAACCTTAGAAATTCAGTGAAAAAACCACAGATTTCAGGGACGTTATAGTTAGTTAGACATTTCACTCGAACAAAACCAGAGAAATTCGGCCGTTATAGTTAGTTGACTAACTATAACTCGCGCCCCCGCAATGCACTGCTGATGACGTCACATATTACATCACTCATGACATGGTCAGTGACATCACTGATGATATCACTGATGACATCTCAAATGACATCACTGATGACATTATCCAGTGACTGAGTGTTTCTAAAGAGTTTAAATATGTTTTATACATATATATGCCAAGGTGTATTGAAGAATGAGTGGGTATATGAGTGTCTGAATGGTGCATGAATGACTGTATAAGTGAGTGATTAAACGTGTCTTACTAATATATGGGTGACTGACTAATTTGTATGGATGTCTGTATCAGTCTGTCAGCTGGTGTGTAAGTGGCTGTTTGTGTTGGTGATAAGCTACATGACTATCTATATATGGGTTTTTGATTGGTTGTCTGAGTACCTGAATGGGTGTCTCAGAGTCTGTGTGGGTGGGTGGGGTGTGTGTGACTCCCTGTATGGATGTGGGAGTGGGTGATTCACTGGGTGTATGGGTTCAAGAGTGCATCTGTGAGAGGCTATATGGGTGGGTGAGTGTCTGTATAGCTGTGTTGGTGAGTGAATGGATGTGTCAGTGGTACATGTGTGAGTAACTACATATGTGAATGGCAGTATATGTGAGTGTTGGAGTATATAAATGATTATATGTGAGAGTGAGTGATTGTGAGAGTAGCTGTATGGATGAGTGTGTGCTTGTGTCAGTGATTGTATATGAGAGTAAGTATGTGTTAGTATTTGTATAAATAAGTGAGGTGGTGTGTGTATATCTGTGTAGGTGAGTAAATGGGAGTGTGATTGTTAATTTATATTTTGTTAATTTATATTTATATAGCGCCAAATCACCAACAGGTCTCTAAGCGCAAAACAAACCCTAAACCTGGAACTTAACATGCTTCCCAAAGCTTCACATCACCGGATAAGCCTATCCGAGCGCCTGAGTAAAAAGGAAGGTCTTAAGACCCTTCCTAAATGGGAGTAAGGAAGTTTCCCTATGCAGGCTATCCGGGAGCTTATTACAAAGCTGAGGAATCACAACCGAAAAGGCACGCCCCCCCAGAGTATTTTTATCACAGCGTGGGAATGCCAGCAGGCTTGCCTCAACCAATCGGAGGCATCGTCCTGGCACATATTTCTTCAGACGTTCTTTGATGTAACCGGGTGCTGCTCCATGGAGGGCCTTGTGTGCAATGCACAGCCCCTTGAACTTGACCCTCTGCCTTATTGGGAGCCAGTGCAGTTGTTGTAACAAGGGTGTGACATGTGTTCTTCTCGGGAGCTTAAAAATCAGTTGTGCTGTGTCATTCATTACCACCTGAAGTCTCCCCAGAAGCTTGTCAAGTAGCCCTAAATATACTGCGTTACCGTAATCCAGGCGCGACACAATTAAGGCTGACACCACAGTACGCAAGGTAGAGAAAGACAACAGGGGTACCAGTCTCCGAAGCTGCCTCATAAGACTCACGCAGCTTCCCACTACGGAGGTCACCTGATTATTCAGTGTTAACTTGGAGTCCAATCTAATACCCAGGCTCTTTACCACTGGCACTGGTGTTGGAGTTGTGCCTAGCTCCTGCGGCCAGAAGGCATCAGACCAGGGATTAACCCCTGTCGTGATGGCGAGTACCTCCGTCTTATCAGGGTTTACTTTCAATGAATTGTTAGTCATCCAATTCATGGTTAACCGGAGAATATTTTGCACGTTGGCCTGTGTCAGTGAAGAGCTGTCAATCCTCATGATTAACTGAGTGTCATCGGCGTAGTTAAACTCCGGACAGTCCAATTTTGCTAGAGCTTCAACCAGTGGCTGGAGGTAAATGTTGAAAAGCAGAGGGATAGCGCAGAGCCCTGCGGGACCCCAAATAGCAGGGCGCCGTTCCTGGATAGGCATTCCCCCAGTTGTACTCTTTGTGACTGATCCTTCAGGAAAGAAGCGATCCATTGGAGTACTCTGCCAGTGATTCCCAACTGCCGAACATGGGCCAAAAGCTGAGTATGGTTCACCGTGTCGAATGCGGCAGAGAGATCCAGAAGGATCAAAGCTGATGATTCCTTCTTATCTGCCGCAAGCCTCAGCTCATCCAGCACTGAGAGCATTACCAGCTGATTCTAGCTGTGTGAGTACCTCTATGGTTGAGTGGAGGTGTGTGAGTGTCTGTATGGGTTTATGAGTACATATGATAGTGGCTGTATTGATGAGTGAATGCATTTATGAGTGACTGTATGGATGAGGGAGTAGATGTATGTGTAGACCTATGAATCAGTGAGTGGGTATGTAGTAACTGGTATTGGTGCATCTATGGTTTCAAGAATGGCAGTCTATATTTTAGAGTGGGTGTATCACAGTTTATATTAGGGTGTGAGGAGGTGCGTCAGATTATCACGTGGATGATGTCATGAGTGATGTCATGAGTGATGTAATTTGAGATGTCATCAGTGATGTCACTGACCATGTCATGAGTGATGTAATATGTGACGTCATCAGCAGTGCATTGCAGGGGCGCGAGTTATAGTTAGTCAACTAACTATAACGGCTGAATTTCTCTGGTTTTGTACGAGTGAAATGTCCAACTAACTATAACGTCCCTGAAACCTGTGGTTTTTTCACTGAATATATATATATATATATTTATTGATCAGGCAATTATATGGCTAAGATTTATAGATGATTTTTTTATTGTTTGGAATGGCTCAGAGCAAAGTGCACATGATTTTATTGCGGACCTCAATAATAACAATCTGAACCTTAAATGTACTTATTCCATTAGTTGTGGAAGCATAACATTTCTGGATGTGAAAATATATATAGCAAATAATAACTTGGCAACATCACTTTTTAGGAAGCAAACAGCAGGTAATGCTTTATTGCATGCATCCAGTTCTCACCCGCCGCATCTTATACATAGCATCCCCTACGGGGAGATGCTGAGAATCAGAAGGATTTGTAGCGATGACAAGGACACACAGGAAAAACAAAGGGAGTGTAAAAACCGATTCCTCCAAAAAGGCTATAAATCTAGAACAATAGATGCAGCAATTTTGAAGTCAAGAAGTAGAGCCAGACAAGATCTATTGCAATACAGGTCTAAAACCCAGGAAGCGACAAAGGTTACATCTAATGCGCCAACGCGACTTATACTAGCGTATTCTAGACAGGAAGGACAGATCAGATCCATTATAAGACGAAACTGGCCAATTATATTAGGAGACCCAGTTATAGGAGGGTTACTTCCCAAAAGCCAGCAATTACATTCAGGAGAACAGCATCAATGGGTAATGCCTTGGTTAAGAACAGTCCGGAAGATCTGGAACCAGGCACTTGGCTAACAGCTAGGAAGGGATTCTATAGATGCTCCAGCTGTAAGGCTTGCCAATTTGGAATAAACATGACATCATATAAAACAGCCTTCAGTGATCATACCCATTTGATTAATCAGTATCTGTCCTGCAAAACAGAATTTGCAGTATATGCACTAGTTTGTAGCTGTAACCTATATTATATAGGAAGCGCAAAATTGGCGGTCCATAAAAGGATATTGCAACATACACGCGCCATTTTAAACAATGACCCAAGCTACCCAGTTGCAAGGCATTTTAAGGATAAACACAACAGTAGTCTAAAACATTTAAAGTATTTTGTCTTAGATGCTGTGCCACCAAACAGGAGAGGAGGCAATAGGGAGGCCAAACTTAGGCGCTTGGAAACAAGGTATATCCTAGAAATGGACACGAAGCATCCGGGAGGGCTTAACACTAGTGAAGACATGCACACCTACCTGTAGACTACCAAAAGAAACAACTATGGGGCCGATTCCGATCTCGGTCGGAGGCGCACCCAATACCATTCGGTCGAGAAAAAAGCCATGCGAGAGCCTGTTTCCCGACCGATCCGTACAGCACACCGAACGAGCAAGTACGATGCGCACAACAGCAAAGAATCCGGCCGAGCCGTACTCACCCAAACCAGGTCCTGTTCTCCGACCGAGGCGAATCCGGAAACGCCGAATCGAGTCGCACGGAAGGAAAAATGCAGCCCCGTCCGGCCGGACAAGTACGATGCGCTTTCCGTACGCGCCGAACCCGTGCCGCTACGCACGGCACGTCAAAGCATCCGGGAGAGGCGCACATAAGCTCCGATTTGCGCCACAACACGATCCACGGCTCCTAGACGAACACGCCAGCGACGAGGACGAGGCGAAGCGACGAGGACGACGCGAAGCAACGAGAAGGACGAACGACACGAACCAACCATGAATCCCTTCGTCCCGATCATACCAATATTCTACATATACTACCGGAACAGGCACGGACTCGTACGGCGCAGAAGGTAAGCCAGACACCAACCACAAAACACATACAACACGTACACGACACATCACACACACACACCAGGGATGCAGAATATACTTACACCAGCAACAGCAGCACCATAGGGGCGGGATGCCCATCACCAATGCCACATATGCACACAGGGGCCTGAATGCGCACCACCACCCCTACCCGGGGGCAGGATGCCTACCACTAGTACCACCCTCAGCCAGGGGGGCAGGATGCCTACCACTACTACCACCCTTAGCCAGGGGGGCAGGATGCCTACCACTACTACCACCCTCACCCAGGGGGGCAGGATGCCTACCACTACTACCACCCTCACCCAGGGGGGCAGGATGCCTACCACTACTACCACCCTCACCCAGGGGGGCAGGATGCCTACAGGATGCCTACCACTACTACCACCCTTAGCCAGGGGGGCAGGATGCCTACCACTACTACCACCCTTAGCCAGGGGGGCAGGATGCCTACCACTACTACCACCCTTAGCCAGGGGGGCAGGATGCCTACCACTACTACCACTCTTAGCCAGGGGGCAGGATGCCTACCACTACTACCACCCTCACCCAGGGGGGCAGGATGCCTACCACTACTACCACCCTCACCCAGGGGGGCAGGATGCCTACCACTACTACCACCCTCAGCCAGGGGGGCAGGATGCCTACCACTACTACCACCCTCACCCAGGGGGGCAGGATGCCTACCACTACTACCACCCTCACCCAGGGGGGCAGGATGCCTACCACTACTACTACTACCACCCTCAGCCAGGGGGGCAGGATGCCTACCACTACTACCACCCTCAGCCAGGGGGCAGGATGCCTACCACTACTACCACCCTCACCCAGGGGGGCAGGATGCCTACCACTACTACCACCCTCACCCAGGGGGGGCAGGATGCCTACCACTACTACCACCCTCAGCCAGGGGGGCAGGATGCCTACCACTACTACCACCCTTAGCCAGGGGGGCAGGATGCCTACCACTACTACCACCCTTAGCCAGGGGGGCAGGATGCCTACCACTACTACCACCCTCACCCAGGGGGGGCAGGATGCCTACCACTACTACCACCCTCACCCAGGGGGCAGGATGCCTACCACTACTACCACCCTCACCCAGGGGGGCAGGATGCCTACCACTACTACCACCCTTAGCCAGGGGGGCAGGATGCCTACCACTACTACCACCCTCACCCAGGGGGGCAGGATGCCTACCACTACTACCACCCTCACCCAGGGGGCAGGATGCCTACCACTACTACCACCCTCAGCCAGGGGGGCAGGATGCCTACCACTACTACCACCCTTAGCCAGGGGGGCAGGATGCCTACCACTACTACCACCCTTAGCCAGGGGGGCAGGATGCCTACCACTACTACCACCCTTAGCCAGGGGGCAGGATGCCTACCACTACTACCACCCTCACCCAGGGGGGCAGGATGCCTACCACTACTACCACCCTTAGCCAGGGGGGCAGGATGCCTACCACTACTACCACCCTCACCCAGGGGGGCAGGATGCCTACCACTACTACCACCCTCATCCAGGGGGGCAGGATGCCTACCACTACTACCACCCTTAGCCAGGGGGGCAGGATGCCTACCACTACTACCACCCTCACCCAGGGGGCAGGATGCCTACCACTACTACCACCCTCACCCAGGGGGGCAGGATGCCTACCACTACTACCACCCTTAGCCAGGGGGGCAGGATGCCTACCACTACTACCACCCTCACCCAGGGGGGCAGGATGCCTACCACTACTACCACCCTCACCCAGGGGGACAGGATGCCTACCACTACTACCACCCTCACCCAGGGGGGGCAGGATGCCTACCACTACTACCACCCTTAGCCAGGGGGGGCAGGATGCCTACCACTACTACCACCCTTAGCCAGGGGGGGCAGGATGCCTACCACTACTACCACCCTCACCCAGGGGGGGCAGGATGCCTACCACTACTACCACCCTCACCCAGGGGGGGCAGGATGCCTACCACCACTACCACCCCCACCCATAGGATGGACAATGCATGACACAACCAGCACACCACAACCTAGGGAATGCAAGAAGAAGACATCCCCCCCAACACCATGACAAGCGTGTGTAGACTGTGTCAAATGCCTACAACACCGAACATGACTTCTAACATACAATGTGACCCCCTAGCACATGTGCCACACAAATATGTGTGTGGCACACACAACGCAAGCAGGCCATGACCATTGTGGCAATGGGGTCCAAACACCCATCATCACAGTGACCAAAAGGTAAGTGTGGGGTCCATAGCTGCAGCACATTTTGAACATTGTGGCAATGGGGTCCAAACCCCCATCATCACAGTGACCAAAAGGCAAGTGTGGGGTCCATAGCTGCAGCACATTTTGAACATTGTGGCAATGGGGTCCAAACCCCCATCATCACAGTGACCAAAAGGCAAGTGTGGGGTCCATAGCTGCAGCACATTTTGAACATTGTGGCAATGGGGTCCAAACACCCATCATCACAGTGACCAAAAGGTAAGTGTGGGGTCCATAGCTGCAGCACATTTTGAACATTGTGTCAATGGGGTCCAAACCCCCATCATCACAGTGACCAAAAGGCAAGTGTGGGGTCCATAGCTGCAGCACATTTTGAACATTGTGGCAATGGGGTCCAAACCCCCATCATCACAGTGACCAAAAGGTAAGTGTTGACAAAGTAAGAGGTGCAACTGCCAAACTGCATGGATGATTCCTGGTCACAGAACAACAAACACATCAGTGGCAAAGTAGTGTATGTGTCCCATTGCAACATAAATTGGGGGAGCCAAATCCTGCAGTGCAAATAAGACATAACTTTGGCCATGTGCAGACAAACAACACCCATGGGGGCTGACACCGTCAACAATCATCAATGACACAATGACAGAAGTGACCATCCGAATGCAGACCCACATATTTGCACCAATGGGCACACACATGCAGATACCCTGTGGAGACTGCAGATGTGAGGCGAACAGATACCATACCATGGCAGCAATGGGACACACAATGAACAATTAGCACCAAATGAGGGCTCCCGTCCCATCAGCCTGGTCATGGAAGTGCCAACGGAATCATCAGTACAGATCCAACACACTTGTATAGCAATGTTGCACTGACAACACAGATGAGTCCTTCCCCATTGATGCCCAAACCTGCATGTTCACTGGAGATGGCCACACGGTCAGGGAAGTAGACGAATAGAACAATGGCAGGCACAACAGATGTGCAGGGGTGGAAGCCACAGATGTGAAGTTGCCAATCTAAGTAGGAAATCTCATTGCCAAATACTGAACACATGACACCCTCAGATGCTGCTATGGATGACATGGATACACCACAGGATAGGACACATTCCCCCTGGACCACATGGGTTCCTACACAGTAACACTTCATTATCATGAGACCAAATATCACCATCACTGCAGCAAGGGCATTGTTAGCATCATCAACATCATGTACATCAGAAGCAAAAGCACTAGAGAACAGAAAGTTGCTTTATTCAGCATATGTGGCATTAAAAGTATAAGTCCGGTAGAACATAAACAAAGGCCAATGGCCAGTCCATCAACAAAGTCACAAGTGGGTGACAGTGGCAGATGCCACCCTACACATGCCTGCACAAAACCAGGGACAATCCACTAGGAGGGGCAACCGGGGGGGTAGGCCAGGCACCGCAGGGACAGGATCAGGGCTCACCAGGAGGAAGCAGGGAAGGGGTGGTGGGTGCTGAAGAGCCACTGACAACTGCAGTGGAGGTGTCTGACATGGTGTGTGCCAGCACAACTGGGGGGCATGGCTCAGATGTTGTGGGTGCCGGCACGACTGCAGTGGACCCTGCAGATGGAGTGGACAGGTCCGCCACTGCAGTGCCCAAGTCAGACAGGATGGTAGTGGACTCCACTGCAGTGCCTACCACCAGGGGAGGAGAATGGGGAACAGGCAAGGTGGGCTGGACAGAGGGGGAGGACACCCTCACCACATCAGTGGCACAGACAAGCGCAGCGGGGGGTGTGGTGCCGGGAGAGCAAGTGGCAGGGGGAGAAGGCCGGAGCCTCTTGGGGATGGTATATCTGTGGGTGGGGGAACCTGGGGCAGGGTGTGGTGGGGGCACCTGTGGAGTGGGGGCCTGAGGGATGGAGGAAGGAGACCTGGTGCTTGAGCTGCAGGGCGGCGGCGGGGTCTTGCTCTTAGCACTCCGGGGGGACTTGCGGGTGGGGGCCTCAGTCTGTCTGCGCCTGGGGGAGGGTGTCCGGGGGCAAGGGGCACTCTGCTCCGTGTGGGGTGTCTTCCTCTTCCCCCTGGATGCTGGGGCAGCTGGATCGGAGGGGAAGAGGCCGAGGTCACTGAGGAAGAGGCGCTGGGTCTTTGGGGTTGCAGGTGAGGCAAGGGAGGGTGCTTTGGAGGGAGAGGCAACTGAGGACTGTGCAGTGCCCGTGGATGCGTGTGTGTGTACCAGGGCCCCATCCCCTGGGAGTCTGGTTTCAGTCCCCTGACTGTGCGTGCGTGTGCGTTTAGTTTGTGGCGTGTGTGTCTGTGTGCTGGATGTGTGTGTGCTGGTGTGTGCCTGTGCCGGTGTGTGTGTGCTTGGGACGGGCAAGGTGCTGGGGAGTGTGGATGGAGCAGAGGCAGGAGGGGTGAGGGACTGTCTGAGGAGGGACACTGCTGCCGTCAGGGAGGAGTCCATGGACCTGTTGCCCCTCTGTAGGTCAGACATGCCCGATGAGATGCCCTCCATGAACGACACCAGCTGAGTCAACAGTGCGGTGTGCGCATGGAGGACACTCAGCATGGCTGTCTGCCCTACATGGAGCTGGCGAAGGAGGTACACAGACTCCTCACTCAGGGCAGCAGGGGACACAGGGGCAGGGGGTGCGGTGCCTGGGCCAAAGGAGACACGCTCCCGAACATGGGAGCCTCCACGGACCTTGGGAATGGGAGCCGATGGGAGGGCGGTGGTGGTGCTGGTGGTGGCGGGGACAGCAACACTAGCTGGGGTGTGGTGGCTGCTGACACCCGCCTCCACAAGGGAGTCATCCTCCGAGTTGCTCTGGTCCTCAGCTGAGGTGGATGGTGCTGAGGACTCCTCGGTGTGGCTCCCCTCGCCCTCCGTGCCACTGGGTCCCTCCGACCACTCCTCGGCTGCTGACCCAGTCTGGCTCTCTGGCTCCTCCTGGTCCGTGGAGCTGTCCCCTTCCGTGGCCGTGGATGTATCTGCAAACAATGGGGAAACAGACAGACATCAGTCACCTGCACCAAACGCACACACCACTGTGAGCACAGCACATCACAGAGCAAGCCCTGGCATCATTAGTTGTACATTGCTAAAAGTGCCCTAACTGAACAGGAGAAGCCAATTGTCAGTCTGATGCCAAGCATGGCACTCACATCCCACATGGCATTGCACCCTTGTCTGGTGTCTGTTGGATTGCAACACCCCAGTGTGGACACATGCACCAAGTACACAGTAGTTGGACAGTGCAGAGGACACGGTGTGGACACATCACAGCTCTTGCCACTGAGTCAGTACAGGTTTCCGGATGAAAGGGATGCCCAGAGTCAAATAGGAAATGCATGTGATGCATACCAGCGACAGACACCATGATGCACCCATGTCCTGATAGCCAGCGCCACTATGGTGTGCATGTAGCACATGTCACTCCCCTGCAGGACCACAAATAAGTTGACACATGCCATGGCAGAGGCATGACTGCTAAGTCATACATCACTGTCTCAGTGATGTATGACTTGGCAGCCAGACAACAACACTATGCACTGTGTCACAATAGTAGGTCATGGGGAATGCAAGTCCTGGAGCTGCACAAGTGCACATGTACATCCCCCACACAACACATCATCTCAACCCTCATCTGTCCAGGTCACACCTATTGGACATATGGGAGACCTGTGACACTACCCTCTGAACCTGAGCCCCTCACAATTTGCTGTGAATGGGGAACAGCTGCCTGAACATCACATTCGCATACCCCAGTCTGCACGGGCAGCTGATCAAACACCTATGTGACACACAAGTATCGTCTCCTATGGTCATATCTCCAGGGGCATGCTGAGCCCCTACCAAGAAACACCCCAGCAGTCCTGGCAACTAATCCACAGCACACTGACACAGAGGCAGACACCGGAGGGGTCAAATCACTGTGCACAATGTGTCAGCTGATACACGGGAGTGGGAGTACAGAGTGCATTGCATGGCCTGGAGTAGGCATGACTGTCCTGCTCCACATGAATGAGGGATGTGCCCTGGACAGTGGATAGCTGGCTATGTATGTGTGACACACGTAATCTGCACACTCCTGGGGCCCAAACATTGTTCCCACCCGCTGCATGGGCATGTGCCACATACCCCAGGCACATGTGGTGGCTCAGCTCAGCAAGTGGACCGCATATCAAAGCAACACGCAGATCACATGTCCAAACCCAGGCGTTGTGTGAACAATGGACCCACCCATGATGCCCACAACAGAGTTAGGGAAACAGATGCAGTCCCCCACCTTTAGTGAAGCAAACTGCAAGGACACAGTCCCAAGTGACACAATTCCCTGAATGTAAGGGCCACACCTGGGTATCAGATGAGCAGTGGGCAGTGCACAATAGAGGGACATGGCTCCTGGACAACATGACTGCTGCACTGTGGCAGTTGAACCAGGCCAGAGGAGGGCACAAAGCATGTAATACAGAGTTCACAGTGCAGTCTTTGACTCACCCCCTCCTTGCTGCTGTCTGGCCTTCAGCTGCCCATCCAGGTCTGGAAACACCACCGCCAGGATCTGGAGCATGTGGGGGTCAGGGTCCATGTTCCGCCCCTCCTGCGAGGAGGCGACAGCTTCAGCTGGACCCGTGCAATCCTCCGGGTCCAGCCCCGAAGGTCCTGCCACCTCTTCTGGCAGTTGCGGATCCGGCGCTTGTAGACCCCCACGGACCGGACAGCCCGGACGATGTCCTTCCAGATTTCCTGCTTCCGATGGGCATTAACCTGTCAGGATGACAAAGTGAAAAGGCCATTACCACACATGCAACATATCCGTGCATGACACAGTTGCATATACATGTCTCAATCACAGGGGCACATGATGTACACAGGCAGTGCAAAGCTGACCATGGACAGTTTGCCAGACGTCACTACATGGTATCATTGCATGGGAAGTAAAACCATGTTCAAATGCACTGTCACTGCACCATACCTGTCCAGTGCAAGTCACTACACACTATGGGGGTGACAACTACTCAGTGAGCCTGCTAGCCAGTGGCGTGCAGACTCTCAGCCTTGCCAGTCACACAAAAAGCACATTCAGAAAGGCAGTGCACAGAACACTCACCTGCTCCCCTGGTGTCCCATACAGCTTGCTGTACTGTGGAAGTAGGCTGTCCAGCAGGGCCTGGTTCTCTTCAAGGCTGAAGGCTGGGGCTCTCTCCACAGTACGTGCCATTGCAGGGTCCAGAGGGGCAGAGACAGCAGCAGTGCAGTGGCAGATGTCGTCCTGGAGCATGTAGTGCAGGCAAGTGAGCTCTCAGGGGAACAGCCAGCAATATATATGTGCTGGAGAGGCAGATACTGTCCCTTGTGTCCAAAGTGATAGGTCCAAGTCGTTTGCATCTTCTGAATCTGGCCAATCCATGGAATAGCAGCACCAAAACACGCCCACAGCATCCTTCAAATCCTCAACTTCATGACATACATGATTTTGCAACATTGTTGTGGGTGACCAACTGAATTTACAGCAACCGACTCGTTCGAAATTCGAAAACGCGTCCGTTGCCAGGCAAGCCCATTGTCAATGGGTGCGCACCGATCGGTCCATTGCAGTTCAACGCGCACAGGGGTACAACGCGTACCCGCACACATTGAATGCAATGGGCCGGCCGGAGGCACCGATTGGTCCATTGCAGTTCAACGCGCACAGGGGTACAACGCGTACCCGCACACATTGAATGCAATGGGCCGGCCGGAGGCACCGATCGGTCCATTGCAGTTCAACGCGCACAGGGGTACAACGCGTACCAGCACACATTGAATGCAATGGGCCGGCCGGAGGCACCGATCGGTCCATTGCAGTTCAACGCGCACAGGGGTACAACGCGTACCCGCACACATTGAATGCAATGGGCCGGCCGGAGGCACCGATCGGTCCATTGCAGTTCAACGCGCACAGGGGTACAACGCGTACCCGCACACATTGAATGCAATGGGCCGGCCGGAGGCACCGATCGGTCCATTGCAGTTCAACGCGCACAGGGGTACAACGCGTACCCGCACACATTGAATGCAATGGGCTGGCCGGAGGCACCGATCGGTCCATTGCGGTACAATGCGCACAGGGGTACAACGCGTACCCGCACACATTGAATGCAATGGGCCGGCCGGAGGCACCGATCGGTCCATTGCAGTTCAACGCGCACAGGGGTACGACGCGTACCCGCACACATTGAATGCAATGGGCCGGCCGGAGGCACCGATCGGTCCATTGCAGTTCAACGCGCACAGGGGTACAACGCATACCCGCACACATTGAATGCAATGGGCCGGCCGGAGGCACCGATCGGTCCATTGCAGTTCAACACGCACAGGGGTACAACGCGTACCCGCACACATTGAATGCAATGGGCCGGCCGGAGGCACCGATCGGTCCATTGCGGTACAACGCATCACTGTACATGTGACTGGCATATGTCAGCATGCCTGTCTCAGATGGACATATGCCAGCCACAGATAGCTCCCAGGGAGTGAGGGGCACACCTACATCACGACAGCCTGTCCAAACCTTATCATAAGGCATGTAAGGATGCATTTCCTATTGTGTGTATGTTGGTGTACATGTTGTCCTGTGGGTGTCACCTGTGGGCAGCCACCCCCAGGCTGTGCACGTGTTCATGGGGACAGGATCCTGGGTGTTACGTGTACGTGACCACTGTGATGTGCAACTGTTCATATCTGTGCATGTGCCATGGTCACATTTCACAGTGGTGTATGTGTATGTCATGTCACATACCCCGTGAGTCCCATGTGGGACGGTATGTTTGAGCCAGGGTGTACCAGTGGCACAATAGTGATGGTCCTCCACAGTCTTTGTGCATGTAGTGTTTACAATGTCTCTGATTTCATGTGCACAATGGGAGACAGTCTCCACATCCACGTTGTGTGTGCATGGACTCTGATGTTGTGCGTGTGTGTCACAGACGTCCATGTCTGTCCTGCCGTGGCAAGTGGGGCCACTACCTGTGGGGGTCATGGTTGTTTTGCTGTGGTGTATACATGATACTCCATGTAATGCCAGTGTCCATGTGGCATTACAGGGTCCCTGGGAATGTACCTGTCGTTGAGCTGTGGTGCCTGGGGCACATCTGTCCTCACATGTCACTGTGGGGGTTATTGTGACACGGCAGCAGGAGATGGGAACTGTGACACGGCCTCATGATATCCAATGGGCCAACCTGGGACTAATTGATGCCACCTGTTGGACCGTGTTGACAGATGTTGGCCATGTATGTACCATACATGTCCTTCCGGTACTGCACACTTCATGTAGTTGTGCCTCATAATGATGTATGTTGGGATCTTGAGTGTGTTCAATGCCGCATATGTGGGGTGACTGACAATCTTGCTTACTTCTCCTCTGCACTGCAGGGCTCCTGCTGTCCATCGGCCATTCCCAGACCTGGCAACGATGGTGGAACGGGACAGCATCCGACGGTACCGCTTCACCAGGCAGCTGATTGAGGATTTGGCAGTGCAGTTGTCCCCACATTTGCAGCCTGGCCGGCCGTATCCTACAGCGCTGACCCCCAAGGTGAAGGTGATGGCAGCCCTACACTTCTTTGCCACTGGTACCTTCCAACATACTGTGGCGACTGCTGGAGGGATGTCACAGACCATGTTCAGACGTGTGCTCCGCGATGTTTTGGCGGCAATGTTGCTCTTCCTGAACCGGTACATCTATTTCCCTAGACTGCGACGACTCACTGACGTGAAGAGTGACTTTTATGCCCTGGGGAGGATGCCGCATGTAATTGGCTCCATTGATGGGACACATGTGGCTTTGGTACCACCACAGGCCCAGGAGCAGGCCTACAGGAACCGCAAGCACTACCACTCGGTCAATGCACTGGTGGTGTGTCTTGCAGACATGACCATCACACACGTGTGTGCCCGTTTCCCTGGTTCAGCACACGATGCCTTTGTGATGAGGAGTAGTCGCATCCCCAGGATGATGGCACAGATGCAGAACCAGCGTGCCTGGCTTGTCGGTGTGTACTGACTTTGTGCCATTGTGTGTGATCTGATCTGTAGTATTCCGCCCACTTTTCCAAGTCAGCTAATGTGCACTTGTCTGTCCGTAGGTGACTCGGGATACCCCAACATGCCGTGGTTGCTGACACCCCTTAGGAACCCTGTGACACCTGCACAGATGCGCTACAATGAGGCACATGGTCGGACCAGGAGAGTGATTGAGCGGACCTTTGGTCTCCTGAAGAGCCGCTTCCGCTGCCTGGACAAGACCGGAGGGTCCCTCCCATATGCCCCTGCGAAAGTGTGCAAGATTATCATCGTCTGCTGCATGCTCCACAACCTGGCAGTGCGGAAGGTGTTGCCTCTCATCCAGGATGACAATGACCAACATCCGCCACCTGTGGAGGATCCTGGCCTGGACCACGATGCCAGTGACGACGATGATGATGATGGTGACGGTGATGTCCGCACACAGCTCATCACCAACTTCTTTAGCTGAATGTGAGTATCCTGAGGTGTCATGTCAATGATGTGAGTTGGCATGATGTGTGGGTGGTGCTCTGGTGCTGTTGGAGTGTGTCCATGGGCTACTTGACTGGATGTGTGTTGCGATGTGTGGTGACAGGTGGGCTGTACTCCCCAACAGTGTTGACATGCTAACTTGGTTCTGGGTGGGTATCTTGTAACATGTATTGTGCATGAGTTTTGCTGTTCTGTCCTGTACTCCATTGCTTTTGACTGTGTGTCATTTCTGTCCTTCGCAGGGTACTTTCAGATTCGTTTGGTCAACTGTGTCCACCGACGACGTGATTGCACATCCAGGCTGGTAGCTGTTGTGTCCCTACAGGTGATGTGCGCCACACCCATGGACTTCCTTCCGTCTACAGTTGTTGACTGTGTGCCCGCTGCCAGGTGGGGTTACCTTGCATCTGTAGTGGTTACGGCATGTTGCAACTGTGTAATAAACCTGTGCTTCACTTTGTGATGTGCATTGTCTGTGGTCACACATTTGACTGCCATTTGCTTACTGCACCTGTGGGCTACTTGACTACAACTGGGAATGGGTGTGGTGTCTGTGCATTGCACTGTCTTCCCTGGCAACATCAGTGTAGGCAATGAGTCAGATGGCCTAGGTGTGTATGTGTTGTGTAGCCCTGGTGGTGTGTCTCCCTCATGTGTGTCACGTTGCCTGTACTCACATGCCTGTGTTGTCCTTGCTGTTGCAGTTCGCATACACAGTGTAATTTTGCAGTTCATCATCCCCATAACAGCACCCACGTTGGAATCACGACAGAGGCAAGTATGGTGTATTAGTGTGTTTATTGTGATACATTTGTGTTAATAGTGGATGGGTTGTGCTGTACATAAATCTGTACATAAATCTTGCAATACCAAGTTCCTAGGTGAATTGAAAGTCCGGGTAGACAGGATCCCCAGTATCGGGGCCACAGTTGTCTGACACATTGGTCCAACTTGTACTCCCCATGCAATGTGTGGGAGTAGTGTTGCCGTCAACAGGGTGAACAGTCTGTGCACAAAGGCGAACATCCAGAACAGGTTCAGGCTTCCTGGGAGTTGCGCTTGGCCATCGGCCTCTCACTTTTCCCTCCTCGGACGACCCCTCTTCTTGGGGGGGCCCCTCAAGTACAGGCTGCTGCGGTGCAGGGGACTCTCCGCCAGAGTCCTCCTCCCTCCCTGTGGCAGTTGCAGTTTGTTCGGCACCAGATGTTGTTGGCACACAGGGAGGTGTGGACTGGTTGCTGTTCATCTGGCGGAGGCATTGTAAAATGTCCCTGTGCACCGCCGTCATCTCATGCAGTGCATCCCACTTGGACTCCACGCGGGACATGTGTGAGTCCACACGGGACATGTGTGACTCCACGTGGGACATGTGGGAGTCCAAGCGGGCATGATGGGCAGCCTGCTGCTGTTTAATGTCTCTGAGGAGCCCCACTACCTGGCTGAGCTCTCCGGTGCTGGACTGGTACGCATCAGCTATGCGTACCAGTTGTGGGTCATCATGCACACCAGCAACGTCTGCAAGCAGCGACCTCTGTCTCCCACCCCTCCCACCACCCCTGCTGACATGTGCAGTGTGTGCAGTGGCACGCACAGATAACCCTGGTCCACCTTGGGGGTTGGTGGTGGTGGTGGTGTCCATGGCCCCAGGTTGGTCCAGGGTCACTGTGCTGGTGTTGCTCCTTGTTCTGTCCATGTCGGCAGGGATGGTATTCGTGGTGACAGTCGTTGGAGGGGTGGGTGCAGGGGGTGCAGCTGGTGGTCCTGCTGGTGCTGCAGCTGGTGGTCCTGCTGGTGCTGCATGTTGACTTGCACCGGATGTGCCAGGTTGTTCTTCATCGTCCGAGGAGGACAGAGGCTGTACGACGCCAGTGAGCTCGGCATCCTCTTGAGCCTGGGACTGGGACTCCTCAGCGTCTGCTGCTGTGTCCCCATCATCACCTGTTTTTGGGAGACACAAACAATGTATGTCATGTTTCTGCAGGCATCAATGGTTGACACACATGACAGTTGTGACTGTGCCTCTGGGTGCGGGCCTGTACATTGCATTGTCCTAAGTCGTCACAGTCAGGGGTTGATATTGGTGTGGCACATTGTCCTGCATTATTTGGGCATTTCTATGTATTTTCTGGGGTGTGAACATGGTCTGCATTGGTTGTGTTTGGTTGACAGCCGGCCCTCCTTCCCACCCACCCACCCAGTCAGTTATCCCACCATGGAACGTGCTTGCGTTGCAGGGAGTGTAAGTTGTCTCTCAGGATGTCAGTCAGTGGTGTCCTGCTGTTTGTTGGTGCAGTTGCCAGCAGGGCCTTGTGCTCCCCACAGCAGTAGCCAGTGTCAGCCATCTTGTGAGTCCTTCTCCACTCCCTGTGATGTGAGCATGGTTCATGGTGGTGTTGATGGGACAGTTGTGGGGGTGACCAATATCAGTGACTACGACTCCCATCATGCTATTGCCTCCACCCCCTTCCCAGCATGCCCATGCTTCCTTCCTTTGATTCTGCTTCCCTGTGGGGTGGGCTGGCTGTGCTGACAGGATGGCTGGGAGTGTTGTCCTGGCAGTTGTTTGGCTAAGAGTCCCAAGAGTGTCCCTGTGCTTCACACAACATAACCCAGGGTGGTGGTTCTTTGTGGGATCTTGTGTTAGGATGGAGGGCATTGCATTCTACCAGGTGGGTCCTGTGGAGTTTGTGTTGGGGGGTGTGTGAGGGGAGGTGCTTGTGACTATGGTTAGTGCTGCAAGTCCTCCTTCCCACCCAGCCAGCCAGCCAGTTATCCCACCATGGAACGTGCTTGCATTGCAGGGAGTGTAAGTTGTCTCTCAGGATGTCAGTCAGTGGTGTCCTGCTGTTTGTTGGTGCACAGTTGCCAGCAGGGCCTTGTGCTCCCCACAGCAGTAGCCAGTGTCAGCCATCTTGTGAGTCCTTCTCCACTCCCTGTGATGTGAGCATGGTTCAGGGTGGTGTTGATGGGACAGTTGTGGGGGTGAGCTATGTCTGTGACTACGACTGCCATCATGCCATTGCCTCCACCCCACTTCCCAGCATTCCCATACTTACTTGCTTTTGTGTGGAGTTCAGTGTGTGTGGGTGTGAGAGCAATGGCAAGATGGCTGACAGTGGTGTCCTGCTGTTGGTTGGTGTGCAGTACCCAGCATGCCCTTGTGCTCCCCACGACACAGCAACAGTGTCAGACATCTTTGATGGGCCTTTCCACTCTCTGTGGGATGTGCATGCGTGAGTGTGAGCTTGCTGGGCCATGTGGTGGGGGATGTAGAGCTGTGACTACGACTCCCATCATGCTATTGCCTCCTCCCCCTTCCCAGCATGCCCATGATTCCTTCCTTTTGACTCTGCTTCCCTGTGGGGTGGGCTGGCTGTGCTGACAGGATGGCTGGGAGTGTTGTCCTGGCAGTTGTTTGGCTAAGAGTCCCAAGAGTGTCCCTGTGCTTCACACAACATAACCCAGGGTGGTGGTTCTTTGTGGGATCTTGTGTTAGGATGGGGGGCATTGCATTCTACCAGGTGGGTTCTGTGGAGTTTGTGTTGGGGGGGTGTGAGGGGAGGTGCTTGTGACTATGGTCAGTGCTGCAAGTCCCCCTTCCCACCCAGCTAGCCAGATATCCCACCATGGAACGTGCTTGCATTGCAGGGAGTGTAAGTTGTCTCTCAGGATGTCAGTCAGTGGTGTCCTGCTGTTTGTTGGTGCACAGTTGCCAGCAGGGCCTTGTGCTCCCCACAGCAGTAGCCAGTGTCAGCCATCTTGTGAGTCCTTCTCCACTTCCTGTGATGTGAGCATGGTTCAGGGTGGTGTTGATGGGACAGTTGTGTGGGTGACCAATATCAGTGACTACGATTCCCATCATGCTATTGCCTCCACCCCCCTTCCCAGCATGCCCATGCTTCCTTCCTTTTGATTCTGCTTCCCTGTGGGGTGGGCTGGCTGTGCTGACAGGATGGCTGGGAGTGTTGTCCTGGCAGTTGTTTGGCTAAGAGTCCCAAGAGTGTCCCTGTGCTTCACACAACATAACCCAGGGTGGTGGTTCTTTGTGGGATCTTGTGTTAGGATGGGGGCATTGCATTCTACCAGGTGGGTTCTGTGGAGTTTGTGTTGGGGGGTGTGAGGGGAGGTGCTTGTGACTATGGTCAGTGCTGCAAGTCCCCCTTCCCACCCAGCTAGCCAGATTTCCCACCATGGAACGTGCTTGCATTGCAGGGAGTGTAAGTTGTCTCTCAGGATGTCAGTCAGTGGTGTCCTGCTGTTTGTTGGTGCACAGTTGCCAGCAGGGCCTTGTGCTCCCCACAGCAGTAGCCAGTGTCAGCCATCTTGTGAGTCCTTCTCCACTCCCTCTGATGTGAGCATGGTTCAGGGTGGTGTTGATGGGACAGTTGTGGGGGTGAGCTATGTCTGTGACTACGACTCCCATCATGCCATTGCCTCCACCCCACTTCCCAGCATTCCCATACTTACTTGCTTTTGTGTGGAGTTCAGTGTGTGGGTGTGAGAGCAATGGCAAGATGGCTGACAGTGGTGTCCTGCTGTTGGTTGGTGTGCAGTACCCAGCATGCCCTTGTGCTCCCCACGACACAGCAACAGTGTCAGACATCTTTGATGGGCCTTTCCACTCTCTGTGGGATGTGCATGCGTGAGTGTGAGCTTGCTGGGCCATGTGGTGGGGGATGTAGAGCTTTGACTATGACTCCCATCATGCTATTGCCTCCTCCCCCCTTCCCAGCATGCCCATGATTCCTTCCTTTTGACTCTGCTTCCCTGTGGGGTGGGCTGGCTGTGCTGACAGGATGGCTGGGAGTGTTGTCCTGGCAGTTGTTTGGCTAAGAGTCCCAAGAGTGTCCCTGTACTTCACACAACATAACCCAGGGTGGTGGTTCTTTGTGGGATCTTGTGTTAGGATGGGGGCATTGCATTCTACCAGGTGGGTTCTGTGGAGTTTGTGTTGGGGGGGTGTGAGGGGAGGTGCTTGTGACTATGGTCAGTGCTGCAAGTCCCCCTTCCCACCCAGCTAGCCAGATATCCCACCATGTAACGTGCTTGCATTGCAGGGAGTGTAAGTTGTCTCTCAGGATGTCAGTCAGTGGTGTCCTGCTGTTTGTTGGTGCACAGTTGCCAGCAGGGCCTTGTGCTCCCCACAGCAGTCGCCAGTGTCAGCCATCTTGTGAGTCCTTCTCCACTTCCTGTGATGTGAGCATGGTTCAGGGTGGTGTTGATGGGACAGTTGTGGGGGTGACCAATATCAGTGACTACGACTCCCATCATGCTATTGCCTCCACCCCCTTCCCAGCATGCCCATGCTTCCTTCCTTTTGATTCTGCTTCCCTGTGGGGTGGGCTGGCTGTGCTGACAGGATGGCTGGGAGTGTTGTCCTGGCAGTTGTTTGGCTAAGAGTCCCAAGAGTGTCCCTGTGCTTCACACAACATAACCCAGGGTGGTGGTTCTTTGTGGGATCTTGTGTTAGGATGGGGGCATTGCATTCTACCAGGTGGGTTCTGTGGAGTTTGTGTTGGGGGGTGTGAGGGGAGGTGCTTGTGACTATGGTCAGTGCTGCAAGTCCCCTTCCCACCCAGCTAGCCAGATTTCCCACCATGGAACGTGCTTGCATTGCAGGGAGTGTAAGTTGTCTCTCAGGATGTCAGTCAGTGGTGTCCTGCTGTTTGTTGGTGCACAGTTGCCAGCAGGGCCTTGTGCTTCCCACAGCAGTAGCCAGTGTCAGCCATCTTGTGAGTCCTTCTCCACTTCCTGTGATGTGAGCATGGTTCAGGGTGGTGTTGATGGGACAGTTGTGTGGGTGACCAATATCAGTGACTACGACTCCCATCATGCTATTGCCTCCACCCCCTTCCCAGCATGCCCATGCTTCCTTCCTTTGATTCTGCTTCCCTGTGGGGTGGGCTGGCTGTGTTGACAGGATGGCTGGTAGTGTTGTCCTGGCAGTTGTTTGGCTAAGAGTCCCAAGAGTGTCCCTGTGCTTCACACAACATAACCCAGGGTGGTGGTTCTTTGTGGGATCTTGTGTTAGGATGGGGGCATTGCATTCTACCAGGTGGGTTCTGTGGAGTTTGTGTTGGGGGGTGTGAGGGGAGGTGCTTGTGACTATGGTCAGTGCTGCAAGTCCCCCTTCCCACCCAGCTAGCCAGATTTCCCACCATGGAACGTGCTTGCATTGCAGGGAGTGTAAGTTGTCTCTCAGGATGTCAGTCAGTGGTGTCCTGCTGTTTGTTGGTGCACAGTTGCCAGCAGGGCCTTGTGCTCCCCACAGCAGTAGCCAGTGTCAGCCATCTTGTGAGTCCTTCTCCACTTCCTGTGATGTGAGCATGGTTCAGGGTGGTGTTGATGGGACAGTTGTGGGGGTGACCAATATCAGTGACTACGACTCCCATCATGCTATTGCCTCCCCCCTTCCCAGCATGCCCATGCTTCCTTCCTTTGATTCTGCTTCCCTGTGGGGTGGGCTGGCTGTGCTGACAGGATGGCTGGGAGTGTTGTCCTGGCAGTTGTTTGGCTAAGAGTCCCAAGAGTGTCCCTGTGCTTCACACAACATAACCCAGGGTGGTGGTTCTTTGTGGGATCTTGTGTTAGGATGGGGGGCATTGCATTCTACCAGGTGGGTTCTGTGGAGTTTGTGTTGGGGGGTGTGAGGGGAGGTGCTTGTGACTATGGTCAGTGCTGCAAGTCCCCCTTCCCACCCAGCTAGCCAGATTTCCCACCATGGAACGTGCTTGCATTGCAGGGAGTGTAAGTTGTCTCTCAGGATGTCAGTCAGTGGTGTCCTGCTGTTTGTTGGTGCACAGTTGCCAGCAGGGCCTTGTGCTCCCCACAGCAGTAGCCAGTGTCAGCCATCTTGTGAGTCCTTCTCCACTCCCTGTGATGTGCGCATGGTTCATGGTGGTGTTGATGGGACAGTTGTGGGGGGCAATATGTGTGACTGCGACTCCCATGATGCTATTGGCTACACTGACTTGGCCAGCATACACAGAATTCCTTCCTTTGAGTGGTCTTCACTGTGTGTTGGTGTTGTTGTGGTGGCTACATGTGTGGATGTGTTTGTTAGTTCTATTTGTGCCACTGCCTAGCTGTAGTTGTAGTAGTGTTTGTACATGTGTTGGCACAGTTGGATGTGATTTTTTTGATGGCATGTGTTGTGTTTATCTGACTGACATACACATTTTGGGATGATTCTGTTCTGGTTGCTGTGTAATTGCTATGAGTGCATGGTTTGACTCTCCCCTTGACAGTGATGTGTGTGTTTTGTGGCAGTATATTGTGTACATTTGTTGTGTACTCACCAGGCTCTGGGATGTCCTCTAGTCCATATACGCTCACTGGCGGAAGGATGGCCCGCACCTTCTCCTCCCAGGGCCTGAGGTATATTGGCTTGGCAGGAGGGCCACTGCCGGTGTGTTGGCTGTTGATGTAGTCTTTCATCAGCATTTTCCGTACCCTCCTGCGCACGTCATACCACCTGTTCTGGATGTCGGTCTTTGTGCGCCGACATGGTGATTGGGCGTTCACCCTGTTGATGATCCTCTCCCACATCTTGGTTTTCTGCGACATGGGGGTCTGTTGGACCAGTGTGCCAAACAGCTGTGGCTCCACCCTGAGGATCTCGTCTACCATGACTTCCAATTCACTATCTAGGAACTTGGGATTCTTCTTGGGGGTCATGGTGATGGGTGGTGATGGTGGGTGATGTGTGTGTTGGTGTGCAGGTGAGGGTGTGTGAGTGTGTGTTTTGCTGGGTGTATGTGAGGTAGGTATTTGTTGGTGTGCTGATGGTGTGTGGCTTGTGTGAGGGATGAGCTGTGGGTGTGTGGTTGCTTTCTCTTGGGTGCTGGCAGTGGAATGGCATTTGCAAAGGCTCATGGTAGTGATTTGTGTCCTTTATATAGGTGGAGTTGTGGGTGTGTCTTTGTTCTCTGTCCCCACCCCCCCCAGTATTTATTGGCTTGGTAATTGCTTGTTTGGCCTTTTTTTGGGTGATTTTTCCTTTGTGCTGTTTGTGTATGTTGGAAACGTTCTTGTGACCGAGTCGGACCCTGCATTGGTCTCGTACGGTGTTCTCCGTTTCGTTCACGCTGTGTTTGTGCAGTTTTCTACTGTCGGTCGCGGTGTATTGTGTTGCTTCGGCTCGGTTTTGTATGCGTGTCGGTCGTACGGCTTGTCCTCCGTCCGACTCGCTCGTGGTTTTCGCGCCTTGCATCGTACTTTGCGGTTTGGAGTTCGCGTGTACGTTTCGGTCGGATTTGTTCCGGGTGCGTGTCGGTCGGTTGGATTCGCGTGTTTTTCCGGCCGGATTGCTGTTTTCCGTGCGGCTCGGTCGGTCGACTTAGTTTCGGTACGTGTCGGTCGGATTTTTCGCGCCTTGCATCGTACTTGGCGTGTCGTGCGCCACGGGTACGTGTCGGTCGGTATTTTTTCCGGATCCGAGTCGGTCGGTGCTTTTTCCGGCCCGAATCGGAATCGACCCCTGAATATTTATGTGGACATACAATCATCAACTGAAAATTGTAAATCGCATAGCATTAGTCTTATGTGTGGCAAATTACACCTATATGTTTTACCCTGTTTATGAATTGAATTGCAGTTATATATATTTATATATATATTTACAAATTAGGGTGGACAATAGGGCAGTAACTTTGCAACATATTGGAATAGCCACTTGCAATAAATTTTACAAATAGGAACTTTTACTGTTACAAATTGTTATAAATGCTTTATTATTTTTTAGTCGATTTTATCTGATTTTATAGGGTTGAAATGATTTTATATAATATTTATATTATATGTATTATATATCCTCATTTGTGGGAATCAACCAGGTATTAACAGATATTTATCCTCCGATTCAGGCTTTCTTGATAAATGCAGAATATATAAAATCTATTAATTACAATGGTTGCGATAAGGTATTGCACCTCAAAAGAGATAATGGCATTAGCCAACATATAACTATTTATTCGTTTGCTGCTAGCTGTTTTTTGCACTGAATTTAGGCACTATAAATGCACATTTTGCACATAATTATATTATCTTAGACTTGCACATAGGGAATGGAGGTATGTTTTTGCACTGACCACTTTATTTTAGAAATAGCAATATAATGGACGGTATATTTGCTAGGATACAAACAAATAGTGGTAAACAGTGGTAAACAGTAAATTTTATGTATTTAAACATGTATTTTACTCTGTATTTTAGCCATTACGAATCTTATATTATATTATATTATATTATATTGTTTTATCCTAGCACCTAATGGAAAATGCATTTAAGCAGGTATTGTTGAAAACACTGAAGTATGTTTTCCATGTCTATTGCTGCTAAAAATTTGCACAGTCACTTTAAAAGGGGAATCTCCGCCCCAAGGCGCTGACATGTGATCAAGGCCGTCGATCGGCCGAAACGCGTCATGGCGACATGGTGATTATGGAATAAAGAAAATTGCCACAAGAATTGGGTCTACTCTCGTCTTTTCGTATGCACGAAGCGTTGGATGAGCTTTTTGTAATATATATATATATATATGTTTAATAAATAAAAAGAAAGGTTAAAGTAACGTTTTAGTTATTTTAATTTCTAAGTGGCAACATTACCGTTTGGAACTAAAACAACCACAGAAAATCATCAGTTATAGTTAGCAGTGCTTACTATAATTTGCAACTCAGCCATTCACTGCTTATGACCTCACATATTACATCACTCATGGCATGTTCTATGACACCATTCATGACATCACTGATGACATGTCAAATGACATCATTGATAATATTACTGACAGCTTGTAGGCACTTATATCCTGTGTGTCCGAAGGCCCAGTTACATTGGAACTGTAGTATAATGAATTACTTTTTCATTTAATACTTTTTTTATATACATTGTTCAATCCTTATATCTTTTTATATTTACACTTAATGTGCCTTAGAAAATTTATGATAGATTGACTATTGGTATTCTTTCTAGTCCACTCTCAATCTGGTTTATGTAAGTTACCAGTGCACCAAATCTACATTGTTGACGATGATGCAGAAACGCAGAGGCATGTTTGTTCTACTAGAATTCTGTGTGGCTTTTGACACTACTTTATATATATTCCTTACAGGAGGCTTGTCAAATACAAACATTACCAAAACAAATTGTTTCATGCAAATAGAATTCGGACAGTTACTCTCTCCCCCTTTGAGAGCCATGTTTACTTAATTAAATGTTCCATATAACATAGATCCTCATTAAGGCTGACCATATTTAAAACTGACATCTCACCGTCATCCATCTCAGCATGTTATTTTGTGGTGAAAAATATACTGTACACATAAAACAATCAAATCAATTTTTTTGCTGTATATATTTTATCTAAACAGAATGGAACTTAAAGGTTTGCATGATGGCTGTCTCCAAGTAGATGAGTCACAATTGTTTCTATCTCCATTGCTACAAAATTGAGGAAATGATATAGGTCAATTTTGTTTTCAGTCAACTCACGATTTTGGTGTTCGATTTACACTCATCCAACTTTGTAATATTTTTGAAAACAAAGACTAAATAATTATGAACAAGATTTCTTAATTAAAAGTGTCTACATTTTTTTTTTTAAAAAGCAAGTAAATAGGAAACATCCATAACAACGCAGGGATTACATCGTAATGCCTTTACAACGCAGGCATTACATCATTAGTGCCATTACAATGCTTGCCATTACTACGCATGCCATTACAACGCACGTACATTTACATTGCATGCCTTTACAACGCATTTTTAAGGTAAGTGATTTATTTCTATATCTTTTTTTTGTTTAAGTCTTTATTTTTTGTTTAAGTAGTTTAAATTTAAAGTAGAGATTATTTTAAAAAGTATATCTTTTTTTATTTTTATTAATATTATAAAAATTATTATGGGATACGGTAGGCCAGGAAATTAGGGTTTTCGGTTGTGGAAGTGTGTTAATACTTGGTTATTTTTTAAAATACCCAGGTATTAATTCTACAACTTATAATACTTTTCTTTAAAAAAAATTACTTAACATATAATTATTAATGTCTTTAAAGTGTTTTGACACCTATTCTCTGGCATGGGATGCCAGGGAAATAGGGGTTTTGGGTGGGGAAGTGTATTAATACGTGGGTATTTTTTAAAATACCCAGGTATTATTTTTTTAAACATTTAATACCTTTTTAATTAAAGCAATAAATAATATTTATTAATATGTTAAAAGAGTTTTGACACCTTTTCTCTGGCACGGCATGCCAGGGAAATAGGGGGTTTAGGTGGAGAAGTGTTTCAATACTTGGGTATTTTTTAAATACCCAGGTATTAATTTTTTAACATTAAATACCTTTTTAATTAAAGTAATAAGAAATATTTATTAATATGTTAAAAGTGTTTTGACACCTTTTCTCTGGCACAGGATGCCAGGGAAATAGGGGTTTTGGGTGGGGAAGTGTTTCAATACTTGGGTAGTAATTTAAATATCCAAGTATTAAATTTTTTTAAAGTGTTCTTTTTTTTTTTTTTTTTTTAAACTGAAATTTGTAATTCTTTCATTTAAAAATTAAAAAGTAAGAATGGTTTAAAATTTTTAATTACAACCTAGTGATGTAGTATATTACAAAATAAATTATTAATTAATAAATACAAGGGCCAATAGTTTTTTTAAAATAATAAATCAAAATAAATTATAATTTAAAGAAATAAAACATTATTTCATAAAAAAGTATATATGTACTGGAAAACTTTTTAATTTAAATTAGATTAACTTATAACAATTAATAAACATTTATAATACTTTTTAAAATTAAAGACAATAAAATGAACACATTAAATATTTGTTTTAATAATCTTTTATTTGGAAAAAAATAAAATTAACCCTTCAAATTTTCTTTTTATTGCACATACATATACATATATTTGTTAAAAAAATTATTTTGTAAGCAAAAAAAAAGATGTACATTTACATTTTTTAAACATTTTTTAAACATTTTTCCCACGGTTTTCAATTGTATTCAATGGGTGAAATTGTCCTTTTTTTGTTTTTACTTTTTCAGATGACGTACGCGGTTGAGCGCAAGTTTCTACAGTTGATGGAGCGTCGCAGTGAAGATGAGATGCAAGGAAGAGCTGCGGTTAGGTAAGTGAAAATTTACTTTTTTATTAGACATTGTGGCAGGCATACTTTATTGTAAGGAGAGTAGAGGGAGGTAGTTAGATGGATGTATGTATGTAGTTGTGTTTTTTGAATGTTTTTAACACAAATTTGATTCCTATGCATGTAGCAGTGGTACGCTCACAAAGGGGTTTTCGATTGTGAATTTTATTGTGTTGGTTTAAAAAAAGAAAAAGAGGGGGCGTGGCTTGGTCGCGGACCAGGATGGCCGGACTTTAGCGGAGCTCCTGTCCAGGCCCAACAAGTCCGTCCATAATCCGGAGCCTTAGTGCCCATTCCCTGGCACTGGAAGCGGAATGCAATAGCTGAGGTGCAGCGGCACCCGAACACCGCCAGAAAAGATTCCCGGAGGCCCGTGAGGTGATGATAGCGAGCCTCGCGACAGAGGGCGGATCTGGGCCTACACTCGAGCGCCCGATCTGCAGAGGCGGGGACTTTATTTGCGGCTGAAGCCAGATTCGGGAGAGTGGCAGTGCGGGACCAAAACAGAGGTGAGAGGCGCGGGGGCCTGAAAATTTCATAATCAGAGTGCTGGCACCAGCCGGAATCACCAGCGCTACAAGAAACGGAGAGTTAATGGCAACCCCGCAGCCAGATACGCATTTAATTAGGAGGCCTACAGAGAGCGAGTCGGCGGTGCGTGCCGCCTGGTTAGCTTCCAACAATGGGTAGGACCAGGTCTGACAGGTACACGATTTAGGTAGTTACCTGGTTGATGTGAGTATGTTGCCATGTCGCCAATTTTAAGTGTAGATAGTTTCCACAATATAGGTCCTGATGAATCGCATGTAGACTTTTACAGTGAGTGAGAAACATGTTGACCTCATTTGCACCAATAGCGACGCTTAGACCTAAGACATAATACTTAGCCAAGCACCGCATTGTTTATATTTTTAACTAGGGTAGGAGACCCACTGATTAAAAATTGTCTTCACGGATACTCCGAACCTTATTTTAAATCACACACATACATCTACACAGTTCTGGCCACTCACCCCCACTTCACCATACGGCTATTGGAAAAAGATCTCCGCCAAAGTGCCCCTATTACAGGGAGCCCATTGGGTATTGCACCGCCGACCCGACGAGGAGCAGCCCAGATGATGAAGCATGACACCCGATTGGGTGTGTGAGGGCATTACAATCCAATAAATGGACTCCCAACTCTGAACCCAAACGTTCAGGGTGGTGTCAATTTTCCTTGCTCGTACACTCTTGAGGAACAGCATAACCTTCTTCTACTAATACCCCCCCAGTGCACCTACACCCTCCCCCCAGACAGAGGGGGCCCGCAACGGGCCCCCAAACCCAATCCCCGCCAGCTGCCGCCATGGAGAGGCCACTTCCAGGACACATCATAATATGGCGGACGGTGCCTGCTAGGCACTGCCACCATATTAGTGGGCCTTTTCCGTCCGCCAGGCAATCGGTGCGATTGCCTCCGGCGGAAAAGCGGCGGACAGACTTTGCGTCCGCGCGATACCGACCGCCATCCTAATTTGACGGTGGGTAAAATGCTCAGTGATGGCGGAAGGACCGCCACCGCCGGGCCGGCGGTGGCGGTCCTTCCACCATCATAATGAGCCCCTAAGTTCTTTGCCATAGAGAGGGCCCATAGAATGCCTGGACCTCGCCCGAAACCAGGACAACCACCACGCACAATAATCGCAAGAGTGTTTTACTTCAGAGATCGCGATACAATACTCCAAACGGCCAGAGTGAAAGGAGACCTCCCTTACGAGAATGCAATGATCAAGTTCTTCCCTGATTTCATGTTACAAGTACAGAAACAAGCTCCAGAGGGGAGTGTACGAGGGTGGGCTAGCAGTACCGGACGTACGAGGATACTATTGGGCCTCCCAACTGGTCAACGTAAATGGTTGGATATTTGACGATAGGGCCGAGCCGGCATACAGGGTGGATAGATTGACCATGGGAACACAGGGCCCGCTGGGACTACTATATGCAATCCGGATAGGTAAACACCTTCCCACACACCAAAACAGTTGTGAAAGTATGGAAGACAGCCACGAAATATTTGGGATGGGAGGGAAAGTTATCGGGGATGACCCCATTATGGGCGGGCGACTGCCTGGGAGAAGTCAGTAAATTAGAGGGGTTTGTTAAGTGGGAGTTTATAGGATTGGAAAAATTGGGTGATGTCTGGAAAGGAGGAGCATATATAGAGTTTAAAACCCTACAAAGAGATTATGAGATGGGAAACGGAGAATGGTTGAGATATATTCAGATGGGACATGCAATACGGAAATATATGAGGGAAGGAGATGCATTGCCAGAGGCATTGCCACTAGAAGATCGGGTATTGACTGAACAGATCAGGGACAAAACCATATCCATATTTTATAAAAAGATAGTCAATAATGCCCCAGATCCCACCCAGACACTTAGGTCAGTGTGGGAGCAAGATGTTGGCACACTCGAAGAGGAACAGTGGGTGGAAGCGTTGCAGGGTCCACAAGAGGTAGCGATTCGCGCACGATTCCGCCTGATACAACTTAAAATACTTCAAAGAGTATACTACGCTAGGTCAGCTTTGTTCAAAATGGGACGCAGTGAAAACACGAGATGCCATAGGGGATGTGGGGCAGAGGGCTCCTTCTTCCACTTGCTCTGGGAATGCCCAACCCTTCAGTTGTATTGGACAAAGATTGCCCAGAGAATGACGGACGTGGTGGGTACAGTGGTGCCGGTAGACCCAAAACGGCTTCTTTTGATAGCAGGGGCGAATGAGGACTGGCCACGACACACACAGCTATGGCTAAATTTGGCTGCGGTGGTGGCAAAGCGCAACATCGCCAGTGCATGGGGAGCGATAGCACCCCCAACATTGGAAGATTGGGACCGTGGCATGGATTGGTGCTGGCAAGCAGAGTTAACAATCTATAAGAGTAGAGGTTGCCCCAAGAAAGGAGAGAAAATATGGGGGGCATGGCAGGCATATCGAGGTCTAGAAAGGAGAGAACAAGACTGAGGATAGAAGAGACCACTTGACTCAATTGTATCAATCATTATATTTCCGGTTCTTGGGTAAAAGGATGAGGCTATGATTGTAATAACAGGAATAACTGTGGCCGTACAATTATTGCTCATTGTTGTACAGATGTTGTAAGTTTCATAAAAATAAAAAAATAGTTTTTTTTTTTTAAAAAGAACTGTATTGGGGAGATTTTTTTTTTTTTTTAAACCAAACTGTTATTGTAGTAATGTTTTTTTTTTTAAGTTTATTTCGGCGTCGCAACTTTTTTTAAAAGAGATGCGCGTGGACTTTTGGACTACGCCGATGGGATTGTTCGCCAATACAAAACTTTTTAGACATTTTGAAGCATTTTTGAAAAGCATTTTTTTTGTAAAAGGATTGATTTTGATCCATCTTATTGTTGGGTTTTGGATATCGGAGACATCTTCAATGGAAAAAAGAACGAAAGAGGATTGCTATGCCGGATTTCTTGTTGCAATTTTTGCCAGTTCTCTTTAAATTTTATGGATATTTTTTGGGAGATCCATTTTTTTAAGGGAACACAGATTACTTTGCAGCAAATACAAAAGGCTATGTCAATCTGTGTCTTTTTTTAAAAGTTAAACGCGGGCTTAGAATCGAATAGTGGGTTACGGTTACACACTTTGGACATTTGGGAAGCTGCAGACTCTAGCAGGAAAGTGGATTTTTAGAGAGGAACAAGAGTCGAAGAAAGAAGACGACTGAAGGTAAGAACCCGTTTTTCTAATCTTTGAATAAAAAATGTTTTTAAAAATGAAATCCAATTACAGTTAATTTAAAAAAAACTCAAAACAGGCAAGTAAGATAGAATAGGTGTTAGTCATATTTAGAAATGTAGTCTGAGCAATATTGTATGTCTGAAGCCACCATCAACGAAAACTGTTGAATTTTTCCCAATAGTCCTTCAGACATTTCCTTTGTTTTTTTTAAAAATCGTGGGTTCAGACTACCAGTCAATGATTGCGCTATTTTCATTTATTGGAAACTTTGCTCCTTCTTCAAAATTTCCAAAAATTGATTAAAGTTAGGGTGAGGTTTGCCAATCGATTTATTGAAGGAGTTGTGCCATCCCTCTAAGGCATTATTGGTCTTTCCTCCTCCCTCTAAGCAGGTCGTGTAACAGTTCCAACACTTGACAGGAAACCTCGGATTCCTTCTGCGACCCGACCTGCTTAGATGGCCAATCCATGGGTCCTTGAAGTAATTTAGTAGGGTGGCCAATTTTTCTTCATTTGATGTAAATAGTCTGATTCCATAATTGATGTGTAGTATTCATCCACACTGTCAGGGGGAACAAAGCACAATGCTGTTAGTTTTTTTAATTCAAATTGCAATTTACTGTCTGATATGTAATCCTCAACTAAGGAAATGTTTTGAATTTTTCGCCAATATACCTGTGAAAAGTGAAAAAAACATCCTTCAATTTGGGTTTCTGGGAAATGGTGTTAATCATTGATAATTCGAAGTCAATTATCACTTTTCTAGGACTTTTGTTTTGAGTTTTAGATTTTACCACTGATACAAGTTCAGTGTATGTTGAGGATTGTTTATCAAGGAGTAAACAGTATACTAAGGGTACTACAGTGTTATTAATGTAGGCATGAATAGTGTATATTTGGGAGAATGGATGGGGTGTGGATTTAAACGTCCCATCCATCATCCAAATATCACTACTCTCCAATTTTAAAAGGTTATGGGGTGTGCTAAACATTAGTATTCTCTTTTGAGGGTTTTTGTTGTCGTGCAATAGTATCACTGACAGATAGTTCAGGAGGAATGTTAATATCAGAGAATGTTTGGGGTGTTTTTTCCTTTGAATAATTCTTCTTAAGTTTGGGATTGTGGGCATAGAACTAGCTGCATACATAGGAATGTTTTGGGATACCTCCCTCAAAACTGAGCCACAGGGTTCACTGGAGGTGCATTCAAGGTCTTTCATTTGATTAATGTTTTCTCTTACCTCAATCTTCATTGCAGAGGCAGAATAGTTATGCTCTGTGGTTCTTTCAACAGTATCTCCAAGAGTAACTGCTCTGCCCGTGCAATGGGATGAGTAATATTGTACACACCTCCAATGACTCCTGGGCTCAGTTAGTCTCTCCTTACAATAAAGATAGACACCATATTTTAGGAGACGATTTCCTCTTTGGGACATAAAATAGATGGCTTGTCTTCTTGATGACATTATGGTGTTTTCTGTAAAAGAAGTTTGAAAAGAGTTTTTGAGTTATTGCTTTTTAAAAGAATTTTCAGCCTGCAAAGAACATTTTTGTTATTTTTATACGTATGTAGCTTATCTAGTTTGGCATTGTTTTTTGTTTACAACCTGTAAAAAAACTGGTCATTAAGTTTTTTAGGTTGCCTATTGAGTGCACTAAAAACATGCTGATTATATTTTGTCATGTTTTTCACTTTTCGTTGGTTTGAATGTCTGCTATCGTTGGTAGTTGGGTCCTTTGGAAAGAGAAATATGCATTTTTAATTGTACAATATAAGGATTTGAAACAATTATACCTGTGATAGGCCTTCGGTTTCTTTAACCTCTGTTCGGAAGATGGTTTCTTGTCCTGTGGATGGTTTTCAATCCAATGTTTTTCAATGTTAAATGAATTAACCTGTGTAAAAAAAAAGTTCTTAATGTGTTTCTTTTAAATTGTTTACATTCCATAGTGCACCTGACCAGCATCTTCCCTGAGGTATGCGCCTTGTGTAGTTAGAATAGTTTTTTTGCCCCCCCCATTCAGTGACCAGCACCTTCACAGAGGCAAGCACCCTGCGGTGTTAGAATAGTAATTTTGCCCCCCACTACTGACCCGCACCTTCCCCGAAACATGCACCCTGTGGTGTTAGAATAGTAATTTTGGCTCCCACCACTGACCCGCACCTTCCCTGAGGCATGCACCCTGCGGTGTTAGAATAGTAATTTTGGCCCCCACCACTGACCCGCACCTTCCCCGAGGCATGCACCCTGTGGTGTTAGAATAGTAATTTTGCCTCCCACCACTGACCAGCACCTTCCCCGAGGCAAGCAACCTGTGGTGTTAGAATAGTAATTTTGCCCCCCACTACTGACCCGCACCTTCCCCGAGGCATGCACCCTGTGGTGTTAGAATAGTAATTTTGGCCCCCACCACTGACCCGCACCTTCCCTGAGGCATGCACCCTGCGGTGTTAGAATAATAATTTTGGCCCCCACCACTGACCCGCACCTTCCCCGAGGCATGCACCCTGTGGTGTTAGAATAGTAATTTTGCCTCCCACCACTGACCAGCACCTTCCCCGAGGCAAGCACCCTGCGGTGCTAGAATAGTAATTTTGCCCCCCACCACTGACCAGCACCTTCCCTGAGCAAAGCACCCTGTGGTGTTAGAATAGTAATTTTCCTCCCCACTACTGACCCGCACCTTCCCCGAGGCATGCACCCTGTGGTGTTAGAATAGTACATTTTGCCCCTCACCACTGACCATCACCTTCCCCGAGGCAAGTACCCTTTGGAGTTAGAATAGTATTTTTGCCCCCCATCACTGACCAGCACCTTCTCTGAGGCAAGCACCCTGTGGTGTTAGAATAGTAATTTTTCCACCCCACCACTGACAAACACCTTCCCTGTGGCAGGCACCCTGTGGTGTTAGAATAGTAATTTTGCACCCCATGACTGACAAGCACCTTCCCTGAGGCAAGCACCCTGTGGTGTTAGAATAGTAATTTTACCCCCCACCACTGACCAGCACCTTCCCTGAGTCATGCACCCTGTGGTGTTAGAATGGTAATTTTGCTCCCCACCACTGACCAGCACCTTCTCTGAGGCAAGCACCCTGTAGCATTTGAATAGTAATTTTGCCCCCCACCACTGACCAGCACCTTCCCTGTGGCAAGCACCGTGTGGTGGTAGAATAGTAATTTTTCCCCCCACCAATGACAAGCACCTTCCCTTAGGCAAGCACCCTGTGGTGTTAGAATAGTAATTTCGTCCCCAACCACTGACCATCACCTTACCCGAGGCAAGTACCCTTTGGAGTCAGAATAGTATTTTTGCCCCCCATCACTGACCAGCACCTTCTCTGAGGCAAGCACCCTATGGTGTTAGATTATTAATTTTGCCCCTCACCACTGACCATCACCTTTCCTGAGGCAAGCACCCTGCGGAGTTGGAATACTATTTTTGCCCTCCATCATTGACCAGCTGCCTCTCTATGTTTTTTTGATTTTCATTATTTTTATAAATATTCTAAATTTAAAATCGATTAAGTACAATAAAAAAAAAAAAATTAGACTTTTATTTTTTTTTCCATATAGTTAACAACCATTTCTTATTTGAAATATACACTTACTTTTTTAATTTTGGTGGAACATATCGCTGGATGATTTTCCAAAATCTGTGAAAAAATGAATTCAAAAGATGTAATTTCACTTTTAGCATTTTAATATTTTCTAACTATTTGTGCTTCATGTTTGATGTACACTTACTTTAGTCAATAGATGGCAGTGTTTTCAGGTAGAAAGTGGCAGTTTTCTCCTCCTACTGCAGATGCCTGTGGTTGTCAGGAAGGTCTGAGCACCACTGAGGACAAAATGGTGGTCGGCTCCATTTATACGTTTAGAATGGGTAAACGAAAATTTAAACGCAAATATGTTTCTTAAACGATTTTTCTGCGTGATTCAGAAGCTGACTGAAAGTATATTTTTAATTTTGTGTGTGAAGGTTTGATTTTTACATTCGGTCTTTGAATGGCATCCATTTTGTGTACAGGATGGCTTGCCTGATGTTGTAGAAATAGTGGTAGGAAACATTTTTTCTCTTGCTTTGTATGCCGTCAATGCCTTGTATGTCATATCTTCATCAATGTGTATTTTTATTTTGGGTTAACTCTTTTTACTTTTAAAAAATATATGTATTATGTATTATTCTTGTTTTAAAAATATTGCTCGAGTATTTAAATTATTACCCGGGTATTAAATTTAATACCCAGGTATTAATACACTTCCCCACCCAAAACCCCTGTTTTCCTAGCATCCCATCCCAGAAAAAAGGGGGAATAATATTCTAAATTACTATCCATTTTGCGCAGTAAAAACATGCGTTGTACTAGTCTGCGTTGTAATGGTAGTTTCAATGTATCCCTATGTACATGCGTTGTAATTGCATGCGTTGTAAAAACTTGCGATGTAATGGTAGTTGCGTTGTAAAAGGTGCGTAGTAAAAGCATGCGTTGTAATTGTGTACGTTGTACTGTCATATATTCCAAGTAAACTGTATATAAGACATGTCCTTAGTTTCATTGAACTTGTACAAATCTTTTGTTCACTCTCATCAACTCACAACTTCACCATGTAAGTTAGATCTATATTGATGTATAACAGAATTTCCTTATGCCCACCTCATTTGTCTCCACATCCCACATGCTTCTGACTATACTTTTCTTTATTTCCAACATTGGTTTCCTTTGTATACATATGTAGGGGCATATTTATTAAAGAGTTGCACAACACTGAGCAGCAAAGAACGTTTTATATTTATCCACACTTTGTTCCAGTATAAAATCACCAGAAGAGCCACAAATATAATATATTTCCAGGACAAACATTATTTTATGCAACACATTGCCTTTAATTTAAGCCTGACTATTTTTGTGCCAAGCTACCAGGGGCCCCAGCATAAGTTAATTTAGTGACTTTTTGTGGTTCACCCTGACAAGGATTGTGTTTATTATTTGGGTCTTCGACCCCATCCCCCAAGCCCAAAGTATCTTTTAAGGGGAAATATGAGCGCAGCCGAACTCCCTATGCTGCTTTTGGCCCCGGGGCTCAAAGTATATTAGAAGGGGAGGGCCACACAGGCCCCTCTCATCTTTAAAAAAGGCCCTGTGGGTTGGGGTCTCCAGGGCCTAATATGGCTCAGAGAGGGGGGCCGCACATGTGAGCTTTTTTATTATGTTTGGCCCCGGGCGATGGGGTTTTTAACACCACAGCCAATTCTATGCTGCATGGCAAAGGCTGAGCCCCCCTTTTCCATGCACTACCTAAAACCTTGGATATTACCTACGTTTTAGCCTGTGAAATTATTGCAGTAAATAAAACTCTTCTGACATAAGAAATTATATTTTTGGGCAAAACACAGTGCATGGTAAAGGGGCGAGTTATAGTTAATGTAGTGTGGTGAGTGACTGTGTATGGAAGTGCACAAGCGCTATTAATTGAAAGGAGGTGCATAAGTATAAATGCGAATGATAAGTATGACTTACAGTTATATGAAAGCGGTCCGTAAAGTATAATTCCAACAGATAAGTCTTAGTTATGACTTTATTAGCGTTGTGAATTTGAAGGTATGTTTGGCACAAATAAGTTAGAAATAAGTGCATAAGTGGTGCATAAATAATATAATTAATAGATAACTATAACTGTAGCATGTCCAATGTTTGTGGAGCTTAATTTGGGTTTGTATACCAAACCTAAATAAAGTTTACCTAAGAGAGAGAGAGAGAGAGAGATAGAGATAGAGAGAGTGTGTGTGTGTTTTTCAAAAATGCTTTTTTGCTCTGGTGGGGTTCATGGAGGACACCAGCACCAGGGCTAGGGGGCAGGGTATTCCTACCCTGCCCTCTTTTCTTTATTTGTGAGTTTTGTTTGGGACTTTGCTGAGACCGAGTCCCAAAATGGCTGCCAACGCTTCCTGGTTGAAGTGTTGGCAGCCAATCAGATTTCTGCACGAGATCATCAATATTTCCGAATTATTTGCGCATGTAGATATACAAATTTGGATTTTCTTTAATATCTCCAAAACTACTGAATGGATTTACACTAAATAACAAAAAGAACACTTTCTGGACCAAAAGCTACCTCTCTGCCAAATTTGGTGTGATTCGGTCCAGCAGGTTGGGCTGTAAATTGACTCTAAAATCTCTATGGGAATTAACATGGGAAATGCACTTTTATTGACTGTCCCCTTTTTCTTGGCCCCGCCTGTCGGATCACCCCAAAACTTTCCATGCACAACTAGAACCAGCATTGTACATTTTTGAGAAAACTTCGTGAAGATTCGTCAAACAGCATCAAAGATATAGGCAAGTCAAAAAATGCTTTTCCTATGGAAACTAGGTACTAACAATAACCACCTACCGGCAACCGCCAGTAGGTAATATATATATGTCTATGTGGCGGTCGCCACTGGGTAGTTATATTTAGGTCAGCATGCCTTTGTTGTTTTGCTAATAACTTTGGTGACGTTTGATGAATTTCCAAGAATCTTTCCCTCAATTTTTTCTTTAGTTCGTGCATTGAAAGTTTTGGGGTGATCCGTTAAGCAGCAGCCAAGAATTAAAAGGGGGTCCCAAAATGCAAAATCCCCATGCATTTTCCATAGATTTTTGAAAAAGCACTACTAGATGCTGAACAGAATTACACCAAATGTGGCAGGAAACTAGATCGTAGTCCAAAAGAGAGCTTTTTGTGATTTGATGTTAATCCGTTCAGTAGTTTTTTAGAAATTAAGGTGCAAAAATATTTATATATCTGGAAGATTGAGTTCAAGATGCTCTCGCTAGAGTCCCTCAAACCCAATTTTAAAACATAGTGTTCTGATTGTCCAAGGGAGCTTTTTTTCCCCTTCGTTCAATTCGGGTCCCTTGGGAGACACGCTCCAGTGAATATGAGAGAGCTCTGATTGGCTGCAAGCAACATGAAGATAAATGTTGCTGCTAACCATTACAGGACTCGAAGGCTTACTCCCCTGTCATGTACTTTGTTTTTAATAAACAACCTGCCCCCCTAGACCCTTTGGGAGGCCCAAAAAAGACCCCCACATGGCCAAAATAAAACAAAAAAACCCACCAGTTTTTGCTGTGATCCTGCGTGACTCCCTTGTGATTGTGGCAAACAAAACAAGCATTTGCAATGCAATAGGTCTTGCATTTGCGAGAGTTTAAGCTATTGGCATTGTAAATTACAATGTCTTTTATTTATCTGTTTCGATAATTAACACATAAATAAAAGGCATTGCCATTTACAATGCCAGTAGCTCAAGCTCCTATTTCACTTTAAAGAAGCGGCCGCCATTGTCCCGGGCTGCTGGGAAAGTGAAAGTGTGCATAGCACGCTGAATGTTGCAGGAAAGCATGTCGTGCCTGCAGTAGGAGAAACTCATTAAAGAAAATAGTGCTTACAGACCAAATAAGAGGGACAAACAAGCCTGTTAACGAATCAGAAGCCAGAATTTATGAAGGACAATGACACAAGCCAATGACAAATATGGGCGGAGAGGGGGCCGGGCTTCAAGTCCATACTCCAAAACAGCATGCCTCGCAGAGCAGGGCATGCGCTGCCCAGGCTCGACCTAAAAGTCACCCCATTGGAGTTAATTTTAGAAAATCTACACCTAGTGAGAAGATATTTTCATACATTATAATTAGGTCATGATATTTATGTCAGGCGATATTTCTGCATACAGTAGTCTGATTTCCTACTGTTGACCTCCCTTGATTAAAAATAACATACTGTTCAGCAGGGAAGTGGACACAAAGCACATGGTTGGTTACATGCTAACAGTGTGGTCTTGAAGAGCCGATGAAAGACCAAAATCATTTTATCAGCTTCTCTCCTACTGGACCTACCTATTGCTATGTTTATGTTATATCACAGAGAGTTCTGCTTTAACTGTGTCTGAGGTCTCATTTTGCAAATAACGACAGCGGTGTTATAAAGGGGGTGCCATTGGTGGGGTTAATAAGAGGCTCTACTAGTATCTATGTTTGGCTTTCCATTGGGATCCACAATAAATACTGCTGATAAGCCCCTGCATGTGTGGCACAGGATCCCATAAAAATACAGAAAGGAATAAGGGATGAGTTAACGGTTTATTATACTGGTTGCTTTGTTTATTGTTATTGATGTTTTGGCCTCCAAGAGCTAGAACGCTTCTCGTCTATGTGGCATGTAGTCTGGCAATCATGGTGCAAAGAGGCTGACCTCAACAGACAAGGGATTTATACATCCGTGTGGCCTCCATAGCAAGGATTTTGGCCTCCAAGAATTAGGAACTTCTCATCACTATAACACAGGCTCTGGTCTCCGTGGAGCATGTGGCTTTCAGCCGTGGCTCGTGCTGGGAAGAGCGGTGGGGCGTTGGGCCGGGTGGTGGGGGGGGTATTTCGACAGACGACGACGAGGGAAAATGTATTCTTTATTTAATTTTCCCTCGTGGTCGTCTGTCAAATCCCACTCCAACCCGGCCCACCGCTCTTACCTGCACGGGCCGCTCCTGGTGGCTTTGCTTCTACAGAGTGAGTTATCTGAAACCTGTGGAATGGCAAATGTAATATCAGTGAGCATGAAATATGGCTGCATTAGGCATTCAATGTGGCATCTTTGCTGGAAAGAATGGTCACATTGAACAATTGGGCAAGACATTCATGTGGAACACTTTCTGGCATCCACTGCAATGGGATTGTGGCAGCCATATAATGAGCAGCCTGGAGTCCATGAAGCAAAGAGTCTGGCATCCTAGAAGAAGACAGTCTGCCAGCTATAAGAATGACAATAGGGCATCAATGAAACAGGAAGCTTTGCTTCACGGGAACAATATGTCTGACCTCCAACAGCCAGTGGGCCTGACACAGATTGGACCAGGAGCATGGCTTTCATTGAATGGGGAAGTCCAGCATGCATAGGGCAGGGAGTCTATGATTCATTGTATCAGGGAGCCAGGCATTCGTGCAGCAGGTAGCCTGGCATTCATTGTATCAGGTAGTGGTATGTTAAGATTTTTTGGGACAATTTAGAATATATTTCTAATTTTGAGATAATTCAAGCCTTCCTGATGCTAAACAGTATTGAATTGTAGGTTAATCTTTCAGAAATAGGGATTGTAAAAGCAACAAAAAGCATTAGCTGCCTGGTATCCGCAAGCCAAATAGTACCAAAATAAAGGTTGAACAAGCATTGATAAATTAATTTCTTTTTACGCTTGATCTAAGTTGTTCCTTACAACAACATTCACTTACATGGATTCAGTGACTAACCAAACAGTTCCACTCGTGGGAAAAACACAGTAAGGGTTGATGTTTAATAGATTTGTACATAGTATTAAAATATGTTAAATGGACATAGAACTTGAAATTGTAGATTAATTGACTGAATCTCTCTTCACAACTGGCATTCTTTTTTAAACAGTGATAATCAAAGCTCTGAAGATGTTTTGTACCGTTCATTGGGTGAAATTTGAACATTTTCTGCTAAAGAAATGGTAGGGGTCATAAGACAAAATGACAGATTGGTAAAGGTGAACTTTAAAGTACGAGAGGAGAAGTGGGGGAGAAGTGAGATAGAGATGAGGTAGAGACAGGTAAGGTAGAAAGAAACATAAGATAAAGAGAAAAAGGGTTGGGTGGACAGAAAGAAAGATACAAAGAGAGAGAAAGATAAAGAGGCAGACAGAAAAAGAGAAGTAGAGAGACGTAATATTTTAGAGTGGGGTAGAAAAAGCTCAGGATATAAAAATGTATTGTGCGAGGAGGTATGGGGTACAATGAGGGGTGAGGCAGAGAGAGCTGTAAGGTAGAAAGCGGGGTGAGTTATAGAGAGCTAAGGACATAGAGAAGCATAGAGAGATACGAGATAGACAGAGCAGTGAGGTAAGAGGCAAAATGATATAGAAAGATAAGTCAGATAAAGAGAGTAGTGAAGCAGAGAGAAAGCTAGAGAGAGAGTAGGTGAAGGGTTAAAAGAGATGAGGTGAAAGAGACATACGTGAAGCGAGAAAGAGAGGTTATATTGATAAGGCAGTAGCGAGAGGAGGGCTGATGTACAGAGAGATGTCAGATAGCGACGAGAGAGAGCTTGAAACAGAGATATGAGGTAGAGAGATGAACAAAAAAGGGCAGAGAGAGACGGGGTGAGGTAGAGAGTATATGTTTACATAGAGATGGGATGCAGAGAGAGATGAGGTACAAGAGGCAATGTCAGATAGACAAAAGAGTCAGAGGTAAAGAAAGAGAGGAAGCAAGAAACGACTAAGATGGTGAGAGAGGTGAGGTAGAGAAATCAGAGGTAGAAAGAAAGAGATGGAGAAAGACGATGGAACGATTGAATGAACAGCGATTGAAATTAAGAGGTTAGGAAGTAAGAGATAATGGTAGATGGGGTAAAGAGAGGGAAGTTAGGTACAGATGTGAGGAAGGGAGACAAATTATATAGGCAGAGGTGAGATAGAAAGTGGTGAAGGTATGAGGGAAGAGGTAAGGTGTAGACATGAAGAAAGAGGTAAAGAGGTGTGGTAAAGAGAGATGAGCTTGAGAGGGAGGTATTGTAACTGGGGAAGAAATACAGGTAGGTGAGATGAAATGGAGTAGTGAGGTATAAAGAGAGAGACTGAGGTAGAGAGTGTGAAGAGGTAAGGTGTAGACATGAAGAAAGAGGTAAAGAGGTGTGGTAAGGAGAGATGAGCTTGAGAGGGAGGTATTGTAACTGGGGAAGAAATACAGGTAGGTGAGATGAAACGGAGTAGTGAGGTATAAAGAGAGAGACTGAGGTAGAGAGTGCATAGAGTGGCAGAGGTAGGCACTGAAGTGATGGAGAGATATGGGATAGAGAGAGGTGTATTGAGAGAGAATTGAAGTATAAATAGATGAGTCGAAAGTTGAGATACAAGGGGTAGGTATGGAGATGTAGAGATAGGCAAACAGACAGCATGCGAGGCTGAGGTAGAAGAGGTGAGGTGAAGTAAGGGCAGAGGCTTGAGTCAGAGCAGAAAGATTGTTTTTTTTATTATTAATTGCCATCAACTGGAAAGTAGGGGCCCTGGGCAATTCCCTACTTTGCCCATGCCATAAAAGAGCTCTGGAATGAGGGAGCCCGCCCCCCATGGGGCAGAGAGTCAGGCATTCATGGTATCAGGGAGTCTGACACACGAGCATGGATGTAAAGTAGGCCAGTAACAATAATAACTTTTGATGTAGCACTTCAAAGCACACTTGCACTATTGCTAAGCAATGTAAATAAAGGTGTTAGTTTTACCACATTCAAGGATTCCCAATTTACCGACCTCGGAAGGATGGAGGGTGGTGTCGAGCTTTACGGGATACCCGTGGTCTACACACAGAATTGTTTCAAATAGATGTATCTATTTAGATTTGTATTTATTTTCTTAGCATTCGCATTGGATATGGAACAGTGCACTTTTTACCGCTAATGAGTTATGCCGTTTCCCCCTATTTAGTTGTTCCATGTGTTATGTTTTAGCTAGAAGATTTCCGAAAGTGGCACAACTAAAAACTGGAAGTCGCCCTATTTCTTGCAGTGCAAGATGAAAAAAGAGAACATGATTGGCTGAACGTCTCAGAAACGACAGTAGGCATTTTAAGAATTCTGAAGTATGTCCCTTTGAAATTAGAAACTGTGACGAAAGTTTTCAGACAGATTGCTGCAGCAAGCACAAACCCACCGAGCTATCTTGACGCCCCCTTGTCATCTTAAATCAGAACATCTGCATGATAGAGGCTAATACTCTGGCACAGCTGAATAGAAAAAGAACTCTAACCCCGCCACTTCTGCCAGGCTTTGTCTGTCTGAGTTAATAGGGACATCACCCGGCCTCCTCCCCTGCTGCCTCCACCTGAGCTTGCTGTCAAGCAGTTATCAAGACGATAAATAGAGTGAGGTATAATAATGAGCCACTTCCTTGTGCTTCGTGTACTTTAGCACAGAGACAAGAAAAGCTAAGCCCCAGCCTGCAGCATGGTAACACCCAGACAGTCACAGCTGCCAGGCTCGGGCATAGTGATGGCTCACACACTCGGAGATTGACTGGTCCCTTGCTCCTGAAACGCAACCGACAGGCTAGAGAGCAAACACCCCCCGCACCCCCCACCCAACCCTCCTGTCCCCGTGATCGTGCGTGTTGCTTCGTCAGCCTAGTAAAAACACGCCGGGTCTGCTCTGGTTTCTCGTGTTTCCCAAGGTGCGGAATTTCTCGCTCGCTATTTCTTTCTAATTTATTTGTTCAAGGAATGTAAATAGAAGCCGAGGCGGGTCGCCCAAGTGAGCTGGAGACGCGCGTGACTCAAGCACCAAACAGGACAGGCAAGGGCGACGCTTGACAGTGATTACAGATGAAACAAGCACTTGCAATGCAATAGGACTCGCATTTACGCGAGACCTATTGCATTGGAAACGGGAGTGCGGGCAGAGGAGAAGACACGAACGGGAGTGCGGGGGAGCGAGAAGTCATAGACTGCAGGGGGGGGCATGAGAAGAAAATAGTGTTTTAAGTAAAGGGGCCAGTAACCATGGAAGGATACAAATGACAGCATGGCTGTCATGAGGAGGGACTAACAAGCCTAAAACCAATCAGAAGGCAGCATTTAGGACCTAAGCCAAAGAAAAAGATGGGCGGAGAGTGGGCAGAGCTTCCACGAAGCTTCCATGCTATACTGAATACTGCATGGCTCGCAAAGCGAGCAGCGCATGCGCTGCAACGCTAGGCTTGACCTAAAAAGGAAATGATGGCATGCCATTTTTTATAAATAAATTAGGGAGTTGGGCATGAGTGGGGCCCTTCTCCCTGAGCCTATTTTGGACCCCAGGGATCCAGTCGCCTGGGGCCGGGTTCCTTAATTAAGGGGAGGAAGCATGCGGTCCCCCTTCTGGAGCCTTCATAGGCCCTGGAAACCCCATCCCCAGGGCCAGTTGTTATTTAAAAGGGGAGGTGGGCCATGAAGTGCAGCCCTCCTCCCTGATCCTTAAAAGGCCCTGGGGAACCAATCCCCAGGGGACGGCTCAAGTACTCTGTCCCGGGGAGCCTACCCCCAGGACAGAGTAGTTTCCCTGCCCCCATCAATATGGGCAGGGAAACAAATGGTTGCTCCTGGTTTTGAAACCGGTCCTAGGATGCTTGTTTCCAGTCCAGGGAGGACCTGGCCTGGCAGTTCGGGCTGGACTGTTCCCATGAGGCACAGGGTCAAGACTGATTTGCATATGGCTGGGTTCAAACTGGAATGTCATGGTGAGCAAAAAAAACAATGGATTTGTGCTGAGATCTCTGTACTGGGGTGAATGTATGACATTGTTCTGCATTCTGTCCATCAATTGTTCTTTTTGCATTTGTCACCCGAGTGGGACGAGTATGCCCAGACCTTGGTCCCGTGCTCTCCATGCCACTGGAGTCAAGCTATCCTGGCTGATGAGGGGTGAAACCCCGAAACCGGTCCTAGGATGCTTGTTTCCAGTCCAGGGAGGAGCTGGCCTGGCAGTTCGGGTTGGACTGTTCCCATGAAGCACAGGGTCAAGACTGATTTGCATATGGCTGGGTTCAAACTGGAATGGCATGGTGAGCAAAAAACAATGGATTTAGGCCCAGATCTCTGTCCTGGGGTGAATGTATGACATTGTTCTGCATTCTGTCTATCAATTGTTCTTTTTGCACCTTGTCCCATGGGAGCATTTTTAAATCTCCCTGTGGGCTGAAGCAAACATGCCTTCCCTGTCTGCAGCAGCATGGGCAGGGAAGTGATGTCTGTTCTCAGCTGACGGGAGATTTAAAAATGCTACATTACTAAGTTATATGGTGCAAACTCGGCCCGGAGGTGCGGATGCGCTTTCCTCGAGCAACAGCTGCATTACTAAGTTATATGGTGCAAACTCGGCCCGGAAGTGCGGGTGCGCTTTACACGAGCAACAGCTGCATTACTAAGTTATATGTTGCAAACTCGGCCCGGAAGTGCGGGTGCGCTTTACACGAGCAACATCTGCACTACTAAGTTATATGGTGCAAACTCGGCCCGGAAGTGCGGGCGTGCTTTACACGGGCAACATCTGCACTACTAAGTTATATGGTGCAAACTCAGCCCGGAAGTGCGGGCGCGCTTTACACGAGCAACAGCTGCATTACTAAGTTATTTGGTGCAAACTCGGCCCGGAAGTGGGGGCGCGCTTTACACGAGCAACAGCTGCATTACTAAGTTATATGGTGCAAACTCGGCCCGGAAGTGCAGGTGTGCTTTACAAGAGCAACATCTGCACTACTAAGTTATATGGTGCAAACTCGGTCCGGAAGTGGGGGCGCACTTTACACGAGCAACAGCTGCATTACTAAGTTATATGGTGCAAACTCAGCACGGAAGTGCGGGTGCGCTTTACACGAGCAACAGCTGCATTACTAAGTTATATGGTGCAAACTCGGCCCGGAGGTGCCGGTGCAATTTACACACGCAACAGCTGCATTACATAAGGTCACACTAATGTTTTTAGGCATGGGGTAGATGAGGGGATCTGTCCAAAATCGCAGGCTGTTGAGCCGAGCGGAGACTCAAACCTGCTTACCCAATTCCAAATCAACAACCCTGGCTGTAACGCCACACCCTCTCCAGCATAATAGGCAACAATGATCTGCTACCATCAGCTGCCTTTTGTCGCATGCATTTCACACCTCCTGCCACTGAATTGGTTATTTCGAACAGTGGTCGAAGTACATTTTAACAAGCCTGTTTAAAAACAGCAATTTAGAGACATGCTGCTATGAAAAATGTTAATAAAACAGTGTATTTTTATTAGCGCTACAGCAAGCAGGAGCGGTGAACGCTTACTGGAAACACAAGATAAAAGCACGCACATAGCCACGCAGAGACATGCTGCTATGAAAAATGTTAATAAAATAGTGTATGTTTATTAGCGCTACAGCAAGCAGGAGCGGTGAACGCTTACTGGAAAAACAAGATAAAAGCACGCACATAGCCACGCCGCTGTAAACAGACACTTTCAAAGCCCCAGCCCTTGCCCCATCACCCCTCCCAGATGCGCACATAATCGTAAACAGCCTAGTTAAAGGCACCGGCTGTGGAAGGAATGCAGCTGCCACCCTGCGCGCCGCTGCTCACTCCCGAGAGCAAAATGCAGTGGGAGTGAACATTTGAAGAAGAGGTGGGACATGCACCCGCCTTTGGCCATTTCCGTGCTTTCATTATTGAAAGACACACGCAAAGGCCAATCCAATGTGTGGGAGGAGTCAGACCCACACGGAGAAGTTTTGAGCCCTCACAAGAAGCCTCCCATAGAGCAGCGCATGTGCGCTGCGCTAGGCTCGACCTAAAAAACGAAAGACATCATGCTCTATGAACGAAAACAAATGATTGGAGGTTAAAGAATGTGCTTATTGGTGCAAAGCTGGCATGCAGTGGGCGGGCTCTCATACACTGAGTAGGAATTTCTTTATTAGGGGGATGGTGAGCTGAGATTGAGGTATGTAATTCAGGAAGGGGCACCATATTCACTTCGTGAGGGTGTAAGGTTGTATGTCCCTGGTGACGCCATTCTTACACCCTTCCTTCTATCATTTCACTCTTTCTTCTACCCTTCCTTCCGTCTGTCCACAACCTTGTACCTTTTTTATGTCCATGTAGCCTTCCACCCTTCTTTTCCTCACTCCACCCTTCCGTTCGTTCAGCCTCCTACTATGTTTTTCCTCGACCCTTCCGGCTGATAGAGGGCTCAACGCTCTTAAACTTTGTAGGGGTGCATTATATTCATGGACAAACTGCACTCGTATATACTCTGTTGTTTTGCTGTAATCCATGTGATTAGAATGAAGCTTGTATTGCTATATCTGAACATTAGAAACATTGTAATGCTGTATACAGGAATGATTAGGATTTTGCATATGTTTAAAGAAATAAGGTAATCATGTATGCACATTATGAAAATGGTATTATATAAATGTATCCACTTTCACAAAATGATTCATATAGAAACCTGTGTAACGGGTGTGCATTAGAGAGTGGTCTTAGGTTAGCCAGTCTTGTAGGCCTAACTTTAGTTTCTCTTAAGTTTTGGTTCTCCTTGTATGCTCTTAAATTAGTTAATTAGAATTTATGTGTGTGTAGAAGGTTTTCTTTCGTCCCTACTGCAGGTGCGGGAATTCAACCTCGTTATTTGAGATTAAAGAAGATATATGGAGAGGAGAGGAATGTCTTTGAAGAGCCTGAAGAGAGAGAAGGGAGGACACCTTCCGTGCTTGGTGAAATCTGGGAACCAAGGTCGCTGGAAAGAACTCGACTAATTGGAAGTTTGTGGAAAGTTACTCAAAAGAGGTGTTCACGGAATAAGTTACCATGTGACCTGTTAGGGGTGTAACTTTGTTTTTTTGTATTAGGCACTGGGACAGTTTGGGAGGACTTCTGCTTTGGACTGAGGAAAGGAAGCATCTTAGAACAAGCTCTGTAGTTTTACGCTACCTCATCTATTTAACAAGAGTGTACTTCTTAGGAAGTCAAAACGTGCTGACACCTTTAAGGAGAATTCATTTGGGACGTTAGGAAGGGATGTCACTATAGGAGTAGAGTAGGGACAGATTATTCTTGATTCTTGAAATACAAATTAAAAGGGATTTGGACACAGCGTCTATACTTAGTTGTGTTCTGATTTTGGAGTTCATTGTTTTATGCCTATTGTGCCGAATGAACTATATTCGTAGGCTTGACTCTGTATTAGTATTCATGTATCTTTAGTCTCTGATATTGAGGTGTGTCTATATTCTGTTATTCTTGGCATTGTAATAAATTGACAAAACTGGAATTCAGAGTCTGTGGTCCTTTAGACATACGGGAGGGGAAGGTATATAATTGGTAAGTTATCTTGCTCCCTTCTACACTTCTCTAGCAGTCAATAAAGACCATCGGCCAGGGGTTCCTAAGTAAATCTAGAAAATGGAATCCGGCCCCATCAATTGGTAGCAGAAACGAATGGTTGCCTCTAGAAGTGAGGGGAGAACTCAGAAAATTTAGTACAGAATTAGACTCATAGAGCCCGAACTAGAGCCCCATGATTGCGAGCAGAGACGGCGGGCGTTGATGGAGATCGGTGAAAATTGATGGTGCGGCGGAGACAGCGGTAGTGTGAGTATGAACAGTGATGTGTGTGTTAGGTTGCAGTAAATTGTTTGGGTGATGTCTTGCGGAGTTGGAACGATAGTCAAGTGAACGTGAGTTATTGGTTTACTGGTCCGAACACATGCGAATCAGGAGGTTTTTGGAAAGCGGACTCAAGAAGAGTTCAAGATCCCGGGATAGTTTTATGTTGTAGTTGTCTGATCATTGGAGTGGGCGTCGTGGAGTGCTATCGACGGCTCACTCGGGATGGGGAACTTTGTGTGAGTGGATTTAATAGAGTCGCATGTGGGATACATCAGGCCAGGAATAGACTACAGCAATTCGATTGACCGACGCAGGACGTGGGTCATGGGGTATGAATGTTCTTGAGAGAGTGTATACTATTGTTCTTTTAGAAGACAGACAATTACGGAGCTCTCTGTAACTGTAAGTTACTGTGACTGCTCGAGAGGCGGTTACATGGTTTAGTAACTTGGATACACAGTTACAAGTAACTGTTAAGTTGCTGTGACTGCTCGAGAGGCGGTCACTTGGTTTAGCGGCTTCGGATTCCCTGCTAGAGGATACCCCGGCACATTACATGACAACAAACATAGGACTTCATACAATAGTGTGGCTCCAAAATTGGCACAAAATTACAGAAAAAGAGGGAGAATTGGCTTTTCCACATTATGGGTCATTTCGATTGGATGTGTTGTATCAATTAAGGAGAGTAATGTCTTCATTTAAACCCCCACCTAGACCAACGCAGTTCGAGGTGCTAGATGCATGGATGCGAGCAGCACAAGCTAAGCGAAGGGAAAACTCTCAGGGAAGGATGAGGAAAGCAATGAAGTCATATCAGGATGCAAGGTGGGATGCTCAGTTGAAGAGATGGAGGGTAGATACCATTGAGGGAGAAAGATTGTACCCATTGCTAGTACAAGGAGTAGGTGCACGTACAGGAAATACAGGAGATGACAGTGACACAGATGGTAGCTTACTAGACAGACTATTAGCAGAGCGTCCCCCACCTTATAACCCTCAGTCTAAGGAGGGGAGACAAGGACAGGCAGAAGGAAACCCAGATGGAGCAAGATCAGCTCCAGTAGGCCTCAATGTAGGAGTAGTGAGAAACATCTTGGTGGGACCGGAAGGGGTAGGAAGGTCAGTAGTTGAGAATTCTGAGACAACAAGAACCAACAGCGTCATACGGCTACCAGAAGCCCTCACGGTGCTGGTTACCATTGGGCCCATGGTCTCGATATATAATCCGAGCAGGGGAGAAAACGGGGGTCAACAGCAGACAGGAATGGGAGAAGAAACTATCTCTGGAGGAAGCATTACAATGGGAGGGAAGAGTGTACCTTTGGTGCCTGTGGAAGCTAGTCCTCCACTGCCAGCAACGGCAGACCCTTCAAGGGTGCGCATAGGGTCAGAAACGAGATGGACAGGTACACTGGCGAACTCTAGGTCAGAAATAAAAATGTGGGCTCCACCAGTGAGGGAAACGATGAGAAGGTCGTTATGAGATAGGAATGAGTCAAAAGCTATCTGGGACACAACTTGGGTTCTTGATTGCAGGGTCGGAGGATCGCTTGAGGAGCCGAAGCTGTGAGAGGGAAGGACAGTGTAATGTGACAAACCCGGAAATGCTTACGGTCACAATGAAGGCAAAATTGTTAGATGTACTGAAATTGAAGGCAGAAGTAGATGAGTTGATCGATGGAAACCTGCCGTTGGAAAGGATAGATCTATACGATCAAGATGAGCTGTTATTTGTGGCTAAGGATGTCACTGGGAAGGCATAGGGAGCTCATGAGGCGTTAGCTCAGTTGGCTTGGAAGCATGATGTGGATTTGACGAAAACAAAAATGCTACAGGGAAACCATATGTTAGATTACACTGATCAGGAGCTGGAAGAGAAGAGAATAGTAGGGTTGAAGGCACATATTCGAGAACTAGTCATAGGAATGTGAGCATGGAAAGAATTAGATATGTGGGAAGAGAGGTGGTCCAAGAAAAAGAGTGCCAAGAAGGGGATAGGAGACACTCCGTCTCCTGGAAGAGGGACGGAGAAGGTAGGGAATTACCCATTGCAGGAGGTGCCGGGCGGAGGGTATGTGCATGTGCCGTGGAGCAGGGGTGATTTGGCATCATTCACAAATGATTTCCCTCGGTTGAGAGAAAAGCCTGCAGAATGGTCTAAGCAAGTTGATCGGTTTGTGAAGATTTCAAAGGTATTGTGGATAGACTTGAACACTCTATTTGACATTGTGGTCAGAGAGAGACCCCTTAACGCATGGCCCTTCACCTGAGGTGACGAAAAAGTACGAGCAGGTGATCACATGGCTCCATTCTAAAGTTGCCCCTCGAAGCATTTATTGGCTCAAGATTGATCGTACCACCCAAGAGCCCAAGGAGTCAGTACATGATTATTATGAGAGACTCCTACAAGCCTTTAAACAGCATGGTGGGCTGGGGACTTTGGAACAGAAAGACATGGGACAGTTTGTCTCTGAATTTGTATTGGGCTTGATGTCTGAGATTAGTTTAATGAGTCAACAACATTTGATTTGTTGGCAGAATAAGTCGGTGGACGAAATTCTGCGTTATGCCAAGAATTGTAGCGACGAAGTAGATTCTAAACATAAGAAAATGAAGGATAAGTTAATGATAGTGCAGTTGAGGAATTCTAGAATTCCAAAAGGAATGTAGTAAGACCTTTAGGGGATATTCGCAAGAACGTGTGATAATCATCACCAAAATAGGTTAACGCAAGTCATCATATCGCCGTCTAGCATGGGAAAATAACCCCGTATCAACGTGGCATTCACAACATGGCTGTAACATGCGATAGTACCCTGATAACGCCGCAAATGTCCGCGATAACACTACCGGGACGGCGATAAAAATCTCAACCCGAACGTGAAAAAATTTGCGATGTGCCCAACCGCGATAGAAAAATCGGCGACAAGCATCGGCAGGCTTGCAATTCCCACGTCAGGCGGGTAAAATCACCATAAGAGCAGCAAAAAAACCAGAAATAAATAAAAAAGACATAACAACTGCAAAGCACAATGGAGGGAGTTGGAGCAAGTACAGAGGACAACCCAAACCCCACCAGCCCCATGGAGGACCAGCCTGGGACCTCGGGCCAGGGAAGGGCAAGGAGAAGAAGAAGAGGAAGACGCGGTTCAGTCCGCAGGAAAACAGGAGTCCGATAACGGAGGTGACTCTCCCTTCATCCAATTGCTATTGGTGAAATTGTCAGCACTAAATGTTGCACATACACTTGTCCGAGCGATGTGCCAATGCAGAGGAGTGACATGCACACAGGTAATGTGTCTAGGAATGAATTTATTTGCACATGCTGTGCCTGTGGTCACTCTGACCTGTCCCATGACTGCAAAGGACAGTCCCCATGTGACGTGCCTATGTGAAGAAATTGCGAATGATAGTGTCCCTTCGGGCCATTCCAGCTGCTGCTGCACTGGGGTGTGGTCTACCTGCCTCATCTTCATCATCATCGTCCGGTGCATCAGGCACTTGGATCCATGGGGCATTGGTGCGTACACATATGTTGTGCAACACACAACATGCAATGATCATCTTGCACACTATTTGCGGGCTGTACAGGAGTCTTCCACCTGTGATGTCCAGGCACCTGAAACGTGACTTCAACACTCCAAATGAGCGCTCCACAATGCCCCTGGTGCGTATGTGGGCCGCATTGTACTGCCTCTGGGCCTGGGTGTTCGGGGCTCGGAGGGGTGTCATCATCCACGGGCAGAGTGCATATCCTTGATCACCTGTGACAGGGGAGAGAGCTGTGTCAATCGGTGGCTCGGCATTCTGTGTTGGCAGGCATATTAGTATATTGGTGTGTGACGTGTGGGACTTTGGGATACATGTCTGACATGTCTTGCATGTGGCAAATGAGCGGCATCCATGTGTAGGAGGGTGCCTCACAACTGCTCCTCACTCCCCCGAGCCTATTTACTTGTGTGCACTGCGCGGTTGCATCACTTGCACTCCTAGGACACACCATTGTCATGACTGTCTGCGCATGTCTACAAGCCTGACAACGACACTGTGATATTGGCCGTTGAAGGTGGTCGGCCATGTGTGTGTATGTCTATGGTCAGGATATGGCGGAAACAGAGACACACGCAGTAGTTGCCTTGGTGGCCATCCTGGGAGTGAACCATGCCCTGAGCCCCGGGCTATTGATTCCCACTCCTACGCTGGCCCAGCCCACTCCGCTTACGCTTACAGGGAGGTACGACATAGTTACATGACCAGGGTCTACCCTACTGCCTGAGGTAACATGGTAGCGCCCACTGTCTACGACACTACAAACACCAGCAGTATATGTCCACATGGACACGTCTGTGCTCTGCATACTTAAGTCTGTCCAGCAGATCCCCGCCACACTTGGCATTGAGTACATTCTGATTCATGGGTCACTTGCCTCCCTCGCACATACTTGGTTCCCGCCTCTCACCACATCCTGCTATTGTGTGGCAGAGGTGCCATTTCGTGGATGGCTTGTCTGGATGTCTGGCCCCTGTTACCACATTTCCATGTGTTGCCGTGTCTGGTAGGTGGGCATGTTGTTTGGCATGTCGTATGTGATGTTGTAACATGTGCATTCCCACAGTTGTGAGTTGTCTGATTGGGGAGTTGAGGTGTGTGGTGTGTTCAGTTGGTACTTACCGACGAGCAGTGCATTTACGTAGGTGCCATCCTGGAAGCACTGGTTGATGATGGACTGTCGGAAGATGTAGGAATCATGCACACTGCCTGGGTAGTTGGCGACGACGTTGGTGAAGAGTCCCCGGTGGTCCACTATTGCCTGCACATTGATGGAATGCATGTGCTTTCTGTTGTGGTAATTGTGTGCAGTGTCGGCAGGGGGCACAAGTAGGACATGTGTACAGTCAATTGCCCCCAACATGTTCGGGAAGCCAGCTATGGCGTAGAAGCCTTGCTTGGTCTCCAGCTGTTCCTGCGCAGTGTGGGGGAAGTGAAGGTGATGGGGTATGAAACTGATGATGGCATCCAGGACAGGTGTGATGGCCTTTAATAGGGCTGGCTGTGAGACTCCTCCGACTCTGGCAGTTGTTGGTTGGAAGGTGCCAGAGGCCAACAGGTGCAGCACAGCCAGCAGCTTTGCCTGCGGAGGGATGTTGGTTGTCCGCTGTGTTGGTACCGTCAGCCTGTGGGCAATGTGGGTCAGGATGCGGAGGATGGTCGTCCTTTTGAGAGCCTGTAGTGGGCAATGACTTCCTCTGGCGTTAAGTCTCCGAGGCTGGTGCGTTTTCGGAAGGTCCGCTGTCTCATTCTGCGCTGCCTCGGTGGTAGTCCGGTGGGGGTGGTGGCGGTGGGTGTTGTGGGCCTCTTGGGTCTCCGAGCTGCATGATCAGTAGCTCCATGGCATCTGTTGGTCTTCAGATGTGGCTCTGGGCAGGGCTCCCTTTTATACTGTAGTTTGTCGTCCTGCTTAACACCAGTAGAAGGCAGGTGTTAAATCCCTGCTGCTAACGCGCTTTATCGCCTGTTTTTGGGTCGCATCGCAGATCTGACTGGTCGTTGTGAATCTCGTGAGGTGGAGTTTTCGTGAGTTTTTGCACGGGAACGCCTACTCTGCATATCATTAGCGTTAGTTGTCTCTCTCATCCGTGGCAATGTTTTTTGCGGCAGCTATCGCTGGTAAACTGGCGATATGGGCAGTTTGCACCAGCTGGTGAATAGGGCGATTAGTCTATCGCCACTTTTGCGGCGCTAAAGTGCCGATAAATCGGCGATGAGTCCTTGAGAATATGCCCCTTTGTGCGCAGAACTATTAAAGGAAAGACAAGACTTTGTTGATTTTGCTGCTGCACCTGTTCAGAGAGCGGATTCAATACGGAGTCTGGAAATTCGAACCGTAGACAGAAATGCATGATAGGCACACTTATAGTAGAAGTGATTATAGTTATTACTGTGGTGGTCATTACTTCCATGGTTGAATCTGATGTTGCAGTAGTTGAGGGGGAACAAGGCACACCTACTCCTTCAACGGCAGACATAAGAGAGGGTGCATCAGAATCTGATAGGAACATGATAAGAGAAACTAGCCGCTTATTACATGTAGACCTATCCAAAGGTGATTTTACATTAAATACGTGCGCAAGGTTATTGTATGAGTATGTGGATACTATGGATGTGAAAGATTGCTATGTGTGTATGCAATTACCAGCATCGGTGGAGGAAGGTATTAAATATCATCATTTACCCCTGACATATGGCATCACTTGTAGTGTATTGCTGAGTATGTTTTATGGTAAAGCACATTTTGATTATTACTTCTCCAATTACGACGTAGTACTACCCGAGGTCCCGATTCTCAAATATTTGAACAAATATGATTATTTTAAACGAGAATAGAGAATGTCAAAATATTTTTTGCCTACAGTAAATCTGGATACATCATACGCCCATTGACACAATTTGACATGTATGTTATCTGATATAGAGAAGAAGTTTGTAGATCAGATACAGGATAGGCATAGACAGACATTATTTAGGCCGGATCCCAAACATGAGGTAATTCCATGGACCCAAGAAGAATTAGATCATAAGGCAAAGGGAAGCTCAGGTCCAATAGCTTTAGTTTACAATAAAGAGGGAAACTTTGCATTAGGAAACCACAGACATATCATGACAAAATATTTGTGGGAGAGAGTGATTGTGAGCATATTTTCTTAATTGAAGAATTGATAAAGAAGGCCCTATTGGATAAACTGTCCATCGTTCCCAATGTGTATTTTGTATGTGGGAGAAGTGCGGATGTTCGGTTGCCACCAAATTGGTTTGGAAAGTGTTATTTGGCTGTGGTGTTCCCTAAGATATTTCACGTGGAGAATTTGTGGCCCTTGGAAGTAAAACACCGCGTAGAGAGAAACGTGGTATGAGTGCTGGAGAAATTGTTGGTGATGTGTTTGGTGCAATGATACCGAGTTTAGGAGTGGTTCTGAATGATGTAAAGATTAGAAGGTTGTCAACGTTAGTGGACAAGCTGTCACTGAATACGGCTCAAGCTTTGTTACTTGTTGACTGAGAAATAGTCTCTATAAGGGCTATGGTGCTTCAGAACCGTCTTGCATTAGACATATTATTGGCAAAAGAGGGCGGAGTCTGTAGGTTATTGAGGGTCCAACAGTGTTGCACTTATATTCCTGACAATAGTCCGGATTTAAAGAAGTATATAAGTAACATCACTGAGATACATCAAGACATACATGATTTGGCTACGGAAGGCATTTGGGACAAAATTGGCCAAGGATTTGGAAAGGTTGGAATTTGGTTTAGAAGTTTTGGACAGGGAATAGTTGGTTACATTCTGAAGCCTATCATAATAAGCGTGGTTTGTATTATTGTATTGTTGGTTGCCTTCAGAGCTTATAAGTGGCACAAGGCAAGACTGGCTGAGAGTTCCCCCTAGGAGAAGAGAAAGGCAGATGGAGAGACTGCAGGACAGTCATTATCGGAACCTCAAGAATCTGGAGAAGTTTAGGCAAGGAAGACAGGCTACAACTTCTGTTTAGGTCGGTCTTTTCTGCAAGGAGAACATAATAAGGGAAATATGTTGAGTTTGATGGCACTAGTCATCAGAGGGGGGCTGATAGAGCACTTGATGCTCTTAAAATTTGCAGGGGTGCATTATATTCATGGACAAACTACACTCGTATATACTCTGTTGTTTTGCTGTAATCCATGTGATTAGAATGAAGCTTGTATTGCTGTATCAGAACATTAGGATGAAATCTGTAATGCTGTATACGGGAATGATTAGGTTTTGCATATGTTTAAAGAAATAAGGTAATCATGTATGCACATTATGAAAATTGTATTATATAAATGTATCCACTTTCATAAAATGATTCATATAGAAACCTGTGTAACGGGTGTGCATTAGAGAGTGGTCTTAGGTTAGCCAATCTTGTAGGCCTAACTTTCGTTTCTCTTAAGTTTCGGATCTCCTTGTATGCTGTTAAATTAGTTAATTAGAATTTTTGTGTGTGTATAAGGTTTTTTTTCGTCCCTACTGCAGGTGCAGGAATTCGACCTCGTTATTTTAGATTAAAGAAGATATAGGAATAGGAGAGGAATGTCTTTGAAGAGCCTGAACAGAGAGAAGGGAGGACACCTTCTGTGCTTGGTGAAATCTGGTGTTATATGGTTTTTAGGCACAATATCGACATTGCTGAGTTGGCATAAGCTTCGCTGCCATGATGCTGCTTTTGCACACGCTACTACATGACTTTGTTTTTTGCAAGACTTTGTTTGTGCCTTTCACATGGGAACGGGTTGCTTTTCGCGTTCTCTGCCTTCCCTGGAGTTTAGTCTGAACACGATGTGCAAGGTCAATAAACAACGGCCCTTGTTATTCTGTTCTGGTCAGTCCTAGCACCTAGACATAACATCCTACACACAGCTGCAGTACTGAAGACTTGTGCTTTGATATTACGTTGTTGCATGTTGTTTTAACACACTTGGAGAAAGCCGTTCCATGGAGAAGAGCTCCGCTGTTCCTATGATGTAAACTTTACATCCAGGCTTTAAGGTATGGGGTCTGCTGTCAAAGCCCAGAGATCTTCCCTTATTTAAAATAAACTTCTTCTTACCAAGGAGAGGGTGGTTAGGCCTGAGTGCCCTTATTCCACAGTCTTTATATAATGACTACTCCCTTTGTATTCTATGGAATTGTAACAATGCTAACTGTGCTCAGTTTATGCATTTTGCTGCTGGTAGTGGCTCGTATACTGTATTGTAGAGCACAATAGTTAAAATAAACATTTTGAACTATTTTAGTGACACTGACAATTCTTATTGTGGACAAGTATGAGTGAGTGAGCGAAAGAGTACGTCTTGCTCCCGCGATTCCTGAGAGAGTCGGGAGTGTTGTGTTCTGGGTTGTCTAATCATTTGTAGCTCCGTGATCTTTGGAGGAGAACGAATGAGACACTATAGCTAGTCGGTTTGGGATTTTGGGTACTAATGTGGTAGGTTAGTACACCCCTATTCACTGAGGGCTGTTTTCCTGCGCATAGTTCTGTGTATGTGCAGAATCCCTGCAACATGGCGCCGCCAACGTTTGGTCTGGTTCTTATCTGCGAGACGCTTGAGTAGTGCTTGTGCTTGTCCACAATCCCCTCACTTCTGTTTCCGGAGACAGCTGTGATGGTGCAACCTCCTATATTGATGTTTTATAGGTTCTTTCAAGCTTGAAGTCTTAAAAAGTTTTTTTTCTCTTACCCGTTATTGCGCTGCCGCACTTTAGGTTGTTGTTCTTTATTTTTCGTGATGGCAATTGATATTCCGGCTCATAGCAGCGCTCAAGGCATATTTAGCTCCATATGGAGTGCCTGATGCGGGTGCCAAGCTTATCTTTGTTGTGGAAGCAAATCCTGCTTACCACTTTGAGGTGTTTTACTCTTGGGTCACCTTTTCGGCGGTGGATGGAACGGATGGTCTGTTTCACGACTACACTGCCACGGCCCTTCCTTACGCTTATCAGCCTTATAGGGCTCTTGAGATTCCACTTACAGCTTAGCAACACCAAATTTGATTTAATGGCGCCCTTCCTCACCCAGTATCGCCGGTCCGCTTAGGTCCTTTATCGATAGATGGGGCTACGTGGCCCGTTTTGGCTGGGTATACCCTACAACCACGTTATTTGACTGTTGCAGTTGTAGACCTTCGCGTATTACATACGTCTTTGATACGCGTACATAGGGCTGTTATACAGTATGTCACACACAATTTCCAGGTGGAACCACCTGGTGTTGCTGCGCAACCAGCCGGACCTGGTGGTGTAACAATCAGTCCAGTTATGGTTAAGTCAGTGATGGGCAAGCATCCACAGAATAAGGATGAGTTACCTTATTGGCTTGCTGAAAAATTTGGACAACTAGAGGCTGTTTTTCCAAATACATCTCCTGTGGAGAAACACAGGATATTGACTATTAGTTAGCTTGCTTCCCGAGTTAGCTGATTGTAACACCTGGGGTAAGGTGTTTGCAGCAGTATATTCGAAGTGTTTCGGCTCTCCTTCCATGACCGTACTCCCTTCTTTGATTAAGCGTGTTCAAGATGAACACGGCGCCGAAGCGGCTGTAGAGTTGGGGATGAGACTGGTAGAGGTGTTCGACGTGGTTGCTGATATGATCCTTGCAAATGTCAAGGGTGATGAGGTAAGCTTTCAAGTGGCAAACCGCTTGGAGGCTGTACCTGATGCAGACAAACCACGCGAATTACCAAAGATCATTGCAAAGGCATATAAAACTATAGGCCACATTAGTCTGGGAGTTAAGCCTTTTACTGAAACGCAAACACAATCCCAAACACAAAAAAATGCCCAGACTGATAAAGATGGGCGTCCGTTCTTTTCTAAAACAAGAACTGGAAGATAAAAAAACAGGGGTAGCAACAGCAGAAGCAAGGTTCGCGGGCTGGTTCACCGACACCTGAGTCTTCTGAGCGTACTTATGACTTGCGCCACCGCGCAAAAATTAAGACTCTTGATAGATTTCAAGTCCCTGCCCAGCGTTCTCCTCGTTCTTCACAGGACACATCTGGCTCTCAAGTCGGTGGAGGGGAACGCCAAGATCGTGGCAAAAGTCAACCTGCGCCACAGGGACGTGATCTGCCTTGACAGCTTGAAGTCAAAGGAAAACAAGAGGATCTCCCTCGTTTTTGATCCCCGTTTCAGAAGAAAAAAGTTGCCGCTTTAACAGCGAGATATGCCTCAGACGGTGAGAACGCGACTCCTGGATTGGACATGGGCTGTAACCCTGCTCGACAGCGCAGCGGAGGTTACCATAGGGCGGGAGGCTCTGCGTCCCTGTCTGGAGGCGACAGCAACTGATACATTCATTACAGTAGAGACAGCTGACACCCGGGTGGCCCCCCCGGATAGACTTTATAATGTTATTTTTCAAATTGAAGGTGATATACCGCGTCCAATCAAGGCGGTGTTCTAGGGGGAATTTGACCTCCTCATATGACATTCTGTTAGCGGAGGCAGATTGGCCTCCACCCTTTGTGTTGGCAGCTCCTAGGGGGGAAAACGTGATACTTCCGAGTTTTTCGTGTTACGTCCCTGAAGAGCATGCCCAGACTTTGGCTGCAGGGTAGGCGGCGACCCTGGCCCTGGCAGTGTATCGTAATCAGGTGGGTTGGGATGTTGATTCACCGGCTCATGAAATACCCTTACGTTCTATGCCACAACCGCAACCGCAATATTCAATCAGGCGTGAAGCGAAGGCTCATGTTTGTGACATTCTAACTCAGTTGGAGTATCAGGGTGTGATTGAACCATGTATATCACCAATGAATAATCCTCTCTTTACCGTATCAAAGCCTGATGGTTCATATTGGATTGTATTGGATTATCGAAATTTGAATAGTCATTGTCGCACATTTGCGGTGCAAAACACTCACAGCTCAGTGCTGGTGAACAGCCTTGTTCGTAAAAAATACAAAACTACCCTGGATATTTCCAATGGTTTCTACAGTCATAATCTCGTACCAGAGAGTCGTGACTTGACAGCATTCACCGCCGTCGGAAATCAGAAAAAATGTACGCGTTTGCCTATGGGGTATAAGCATAGCCCCGGGGCATTTGCGGCACGTGTCATGTCATTGTTGCACGACATAGTTCCAGATGCGTTCTCGTACGTTGATGACATTTATCTGACAGACGATTAACTTATGCCGCATCTAGTCTGAGTCGACAATATTATTTTGTCCTTTGCCGACTATGGATACAAATTTAATTTTGCGAAGTGACATATCGCCCATTTGGGGGTGATCTTTTTGGGCTATGAGCTCAATAATGAAGGAAAGGGGCTAGCCCCCCATTTCCTGGAGAAATGTGCACATTTGCAACCCCCTAATACCCTGAAGAAACTTCAATCTTTGCTGATTTTTTGGAACTTCGGGAGGACTTACATTCCCGATTATGCCCAGCGTATCAAACCGCTTTATGCGTTGATACAACCAACCATCTCTTCTGCCAGCTGGCTTCCGGAACATACCTCTATACTACATTCTTTGCAATCTGACTTGCTTGCGACTAACTTCTTGTTGACGCGTGACAACACCACAAACCTGGTGATACGTATTGTGCCGGGGATGGTGGGTTTCACATATTTAACGTTCAATGAGGGTGACACAGTACTGTAGTGTGGATTGTGGCCTCATTGTCGACATTGCTAAGTTAGCTTAGGCCTAGCTGCCATGATGCCTCCTTTGCACACGTTCCTCTGTGACTTTGTTTTTCCAGACTCTGCTTGTGACCGTTCACATTAGAACTGTCTGCCTTTTTGCCTTTCACCTTTTCTCATGTTCTCTGTGGTTTTCGTCTGCACACAATGTACAAGGTCGAAAAACAACGTCCCTTGTTTTTGCTATTCTGGTCAGCCCCTCGCACTTAGACATAACATGACATACAGCTGCACTGGAGAAATTTGTGTGCTTTTAATATTGTGAACTCACTGTTGAAGGCACTTGGAGAAAAGCCTTTCCAGAGAGAAGAGCTGTGCTTGTCCGATGATGTAACCCTTGCATCTAGTTCTTGAGGTATGGGGGTCCCCCTGACAAAGCCTAGAGGTCTTCTATTTTTATAATAAATTAGTTACTAGCACAGGGAGGGTGGTAAGGCATTTTAGTCCTATATCCACTGCCTTTATAAAATGCTGTCCCCGTTTGTATTCTATGGAATTGTAACCATGCTTACTGTTTTATCTTTATGCATTATGCTGCTAGTACTGGCACGTGTTGTCAAGATTACAAACACTCTTACCTGTTTGGTGCTTGTAAAAAGATTTCGCAGAGACGTTATGGACCAACTTCCCAGTCCCCCTACTAGTAACCTTGTAAATAGAAACACTAAGATTACGCAGTTGGGATTCAGGGAGGAGGGCCGGTTCCTGGACGCTAGATGCTTCTAGTTGTCGACCTGCGAGGCAACAAGGAAAAGTATAACTACTGTAAGCCTAAACTGTATCTAACATATATACTATCACAGTACAATACTCTGACTAGTAACATAAACTTAACTCTGAGCACTCTCCTACCTGCGCTCTAGAAGTGTTGAACGTCGCGTCCTTGTAGTCGTCGTGAAGGGTAGTTTGAAAGGTGGACGTGGTAATGATGTGTTGAAAGGGTGCAGCATTAAATGCTTGTCAGCTGGTATCTGAGTTAAGAATAAACATAGAAATAAGTTACTGGTTTTCTTCTACCTCCTATTTCTAAACAAAACTCTTTGGTGTTTTCTATACTTCACTTACTCTGTAGAATTCCAGTATAATGTCCTTCACGAGCTGTTATAAAACAAAAAGGAATAACAATGCCTAACATACAGTGAGTCTAAATACTATACGCCAACACTAATATTTATACAATGTTCGTTTTTTCTCTGTGTTAATGGTTCTTTTCTTTTTTCCATTGCAGATAAAGGGTTTCCAAAAATTGTTCCAAGAAAACAGCAAGGTAAGTTCAAAGTTCTTTGCTTCCTGCTTTCTTGCGTAGGGCGCCTGAATAAAGAAAACTTTCACTTAGCTCATGTTTCTTTCTTTTGTAGCTTCAAGAATGCTGTAACTGCATCCCGACCGGCGGTGATGAAATCGGAGCGTTTCCTGAAGTCCAGAGTCTTCCCAGCGAGGAGCAGGTAAGCGGGACGTCCGCCCGGTCCAGAAAGGAGAAGGCAAAGCGCTTTCTGGAAGATGGGTGTGGCAATTTATAGTCTTGCCACACCCAAGAGGATTACCGACGTTGTGCACGTTCTTACGGAACGTGCGCATTGATGAGACTGCCTTCATGCAGGCTTTACAACGCTTTTGGTGCGCGCTGCTTCCACATGTGCTGTTCTCCTTTGCTTATTGCTAACAGTGATCCATAAAGATAAGCATTACATAAACATACCAAAACGCTCTACAGCTACACAGAGTTCCCTGACCGGCAATGCACAATTCTAAGGTCTGTACAGTTACAAAATGAGTACATAACCTGTCACAAACTGATTACATAACAGTCACACGATCAAACTAAGGTGTGCTGGAAGCACGGGACAGGGGTGGGTTTTAATCGATCAGGGAACATTACGCTTCTCAGAAAGCGTCATAGACTATGTTTGCAGGCTGTAATCATAAACAGGTAGGGATTTAGGAATCTGGACATGGACAATCATGACAGTACCCCTCCCCCGCAAAATCCCCCCTAAGACCTGAGGTACAGGTTTTGGTTTGTCAGGATAGCGAGAATGAAATGCCTTAACTATTCGTGGGGCATTTTGGACATTAGCAAGAGGCTCCCACGAGCGTTCCTCAGGTCCATAACCTTTCCAGTGAATTAAATAGAATAATTTTCCTCGGATTCTTTTCGAATCTATGATGGATTGTACTTCAAATTCAGGAGTACCATCAATGATTATGGCTGAAGGTTTCGTTGTAGTACGGGTCATAGGATTGAAAGGTTTCAGCAAGGAGACGTGAAACACCGAATGAAACCGATATTTGGATGGGTGAGTTAATTTAATACAGATTGGATTTATGATCTTTTCCACGACAAAGGGTCCTATAAATCGAGGACAGAATTTTGTATTTGTCTTGATGTTTAAATGCTTTGTGGATAACCAAACTTTATCTCCCACCACATAACTAGGTTGTACAGATCGATGAGAATCAGAGATACATTTTTGACTCTCCTTAGCTCGTGCTAAATGGTATTGTGCCTGTGATTGAATAGTAACTAGGTTGTCAATGTGGTCTTTTATAGATGGGACAATAGAGGAAGATGTTACAGAACCGGGCATACTCTTTGGGTGAAAACCATAAGTACAAAAGAATGGAGACATATCAGTAGAAGAGTGATCCATGTTGTTATAGGCAAACTCCAAACCCCATAATATATCTGACCATTCGACCTCAAATTCTGTTAACATACAGCATAATAATTGTTCAATAGTCTGATTCGTACGCTCAGTAAGGCCATCAGTTTGGGGGTGATAGCTAGAAGACGTGCGAATGTCCATGTTTAAAGATTTGCCCAAATGTTGCCAAAAATGAGAGATAAATTGAGGGCCTCTATCAGAAATGACCACCGATGGGATTCCATGTAATCTGATTACTTCTTTCGAGAATATGGAAGTGAGTTCTTGTGCTGAAGGTAATTTTTTTAGGGGAATAAAATGAGCCATTCGAGAAAAATGGTCAACTACAGTTAAAATGGTAGTGAAACCGTTGTGGGTACGGGGAAGTTCCACTATAAAATCTAATGACACAGTGTGCCAAGGTTGTGGTGGTATTGGTAAAGGTTGTAATAGACCACTCGAAGCTTGATGTTGCGATTTATTCTGTGTACAAACAATACAAGTTTCTACATACTTGTGCACATCTTTAAACATGGTGGGCCACCAAAAACTTCGTTTGATTGATTGATAAGTTTTTGTTACTCCAGAATGAGCTGACAAGAGAGTATCATGGTGTGATCGAATCACTTGTGTTTGTAAACCTGTGGTTGGTACAAATATTTGATCATTCATGAATAAGAGATCTTCTCTCATTTGTAGCAAAGGATATGTCTTCTGCCAAGTGGACACCTTGTGAGTTGCTAACTCTCTCTTAATGTCCTGAGTTACATCTGTATATATCGCTCCCACTTGAAAACATTGTGCAGGCAATATAAATTGTTTTAAGTCAGATGTAGGGTACATGTCATCTGAAATTCCAATACGAGATAAAGCATCTGCTTTCTGGTTTTCTTTCCCTGGACGATAAGTGATGATAAAATTATAGTCATTAAAAAATAGAGTCCAGCGGAGTCGTCGGGGTGTGAGAGCCTTGATGGAACGCAAATTCTGTAAATTTCTGTGGTCAGTGTAGATTGTTACAGGATGTCGAGCACCCAACAAGTAATGGCGCCATTCTTCGAACACAGCCTTTATTGCTAGTAACTCTCTATCCGCAATAGCATAATTTTGTTCTGTTGGTGTGAGTTTCCTTGAATAATAAGCTATTGGATGCATCTGTCCTGTATCTTTATGTCTCTGGGATAATATTCCTCCAATAGCGAATTGGGAAGCGTCTGCCTCTACAATGAAAGGATGTGAAGGATCAGGGTGCATTAAAATGGGAGCAGAAGTGAATTGAACCTTTAAATTCAAAAAAGCATCTTCAGCTTCTTGGGTCCAATTAAACTTTACATTTTTTCGTAAAAGCCGAGTAATTGGTGTGATAACGTGAGAGAAATTACAAATGAAGCGCCTGTAAAAATTGGCGAATCCCAAGAAACTCTGCACTTGCTTTATTGAAGAGGGGCTTGGCCACTTCAGAACTGCCTGTATCTTATTAGGATCCATCTCAATTCCTTTAGGACTAAGTACATAGCCTAAAAACTCTACTTTAGTGGTGTGGAATATACTTTTTTCTAATTTGACGAATAGAGAGTTCTGCAATAGCTGTTGAAGAATTGCCCTTACTTGTTTCACATGTTCTGTTGAGTCCTTAGAGTAAATCAAGATATCATCGATGTATACAACACAACAGACATCTAGAAAATCTCTCAACACTTCATTTATAAAGAATTTAAATGCTGCTGGAGCATTTCAGGGTCCGAAAGGCATGACTTGATACTTGTACAAGCCAAATCTAGTACGGAATGCCGTCTTCCACTCGTCGCCTTCGCGAACTCTTACAAGATGATATGCTCCACGCAGATCTAATTTGGTGTATATGGTAGCATCTTTTATTTGATCCAATAATGTTGGGATTAATGGAAGCGGATATCTATTCTTAATGGTAACATTATTTAACGAGCGATAATCGATGCACGTGCGCAAATCTCCCCCTTTCTTTGGAATAAAAAAAGAGGAGATGACACGGGGGATTTGGAATGTCGAATAAAGCCATTTGCAAGATATTCATCAAGGTATTCTCGTAGATGTTCATTTTCTTTCTCGGTAAGGGCGTAAATTCTACTGCAAGGTAGAGTGGCTCCAGGTATTAAATCTATTCGACAGTCGAAGTCTCTATGTGGAGGTAAAGTATTGGCCTTTCTTTTATCAAATACATCCGTGAGATCGGAATATTCCATTGGTACTCCTTCTAATACTAAAACACTCTTAGATTCTTTTGGGAAGTCATAACCCTGCACCAGGAGTTCAGATACTAGATGTGCTAAACAGTTAGTGTGACAATACTCAGAATTAAACAAAACTGTCTTTTTAAACCAATCAATTTGTGGGTTATGTACCACTAACCAAGGAAGGCCTAAAATGAGTCTAAATTGAGGAGCGTCAATGATGTCAAATGTGATGCATTCATTATGTTTCGTGGAACATGTCATGATAAGGTTTTCCGTGTGCCTTTGTATCAGTCCTGATGTCAGTTCTTTACCGTCCACTGCTCTGACTATTTCTGGATGACTTTTAGGTACAGACTCGAGTCCTAATTCTAGGAGGAAATTAGTATCAATAAAATTGCCAGATGCTCCTGAGTCAATTAAGGCATCAACTGACCAAACATTATCTTTATTGGATTGAGACTGCAAAGTTACCTTAATACTAAGATGTTGGTACAAAATTCCTGAAGCCATGGAGGCCAAACTAGTTACCTCACTCGACAAACTGGCCTCTTGTTTAGTCGAGCCTTTCAGTTTTCTGACTGTTGTATGAGCCCTGCATCGCTAGTCCTATTCTTTGGTTTATTTGGGCGGGTAGGACACTCTTTAACGAAATGCCCAGCCTTACCACAGTACAGACATTGGTTTAATTTTCTTCTTTTCTCTTTTTCTTCCTTAGAGAGAGGTCCTTTAATAGTCCCTATTTGCATAGGTTCTCCTAAATCCAACTTTGGAACTGCATCTGGTTTTACACTAGTTCTTTCTTTGAAAGTAAAGACTTTGTGATCTGGTCGTCCCTTTTCGCCTTTTTGTTCAGATAAACGATGATTAAGCTTCACTACTAAATCTATGAATTCTTCTATGTCTTCTGGAGGATCTAAAATTTGTGTAACCATGTCCTTTAATTCCTCACGTAAACCTTTATAAAAAAGAGAAACTCTTTTTTCCACAGGCCATTCAGCTTCAATCACAAGTCTGTTGAATTGTGAGATATAATGTAATAAATCTGAGGCCCCTTGTTTTAGGTGCAGCAGTTCCTGATCGGCGGATTGCACAAAGACGTGTTTAGCAAATAGCTTTTTCATTGTTTGTTTAAATCGTCCAAGATTGTATAAAATCGGATCATTACGTTCTACAATAGGTACGGACCATAAGGCTGCATCACCTCCTAAATAAGATAAAATGAAAGCTATTTTGGCCGAATCATCTGGGAAAGCTGCTGGTTTTGCAATGAAATGTAGATGACACTGATTCAAAAAAATAGTATACTTATTACTATCTCCAAAAATCTCTCTGGAGGAGCCAAGGGAATAGTGACAGGAGTCACTACTTGAATCTGAGTGGGCGTAGAAGAGGTGCTACTGTGTAAGGTTTGCATCCCAGGCTGAAATGTTGGTGGTTTCAATACAGGCTTTTGAGTGGCTGGAAAACTCCAAGAGGCTGAGTCTGGAGCTTTTGACATATGCATGCTCGATTGCAAGGCCGAATTATCCCTTCTAAGAGCTGCATTTTCAGATTTTATATCGGCTAGTATTGCTGCAATATCTTGCAATGATACTGGAGTAGTTGTATCCATAACGTCTGGGCGAAATATTATCCGTGGGCTTTGCCTTCTGTCAAGATTACAAACACTCTTACCTGTTTGGTGCTTGTAAAAAGATTTCGCAGCGACGTTATTGACCAACTTCCCAGTCCCCCTACTAGTAACCTTGTAAATAGAAACACTAAGATTACGCAGTTGGGATTCAGGGAGGAGGGCCGGTTCCTGGACGCTAGATGCTTCTAGTTGTCGACCTCCGAGGCAACAAGGAAAAGCATAACTACTGTAAGCCTAAACTGTATCTAACATATATACTATCACAGTACAATACTCTGACTAGTAACATAAACTTAACTCTGAGCACTCTCCTACCTGCGCTCTAGAAGTGTTGAACGTCGCGTCCTTGTAGTCGTCGTGAAGGGTAGTTTGAAAGGTGGACGTGGTAATGATGTGTTGAAAGGGTGCAGCATTAAATGCTTGTCAGCTGGTATCTGAGTTAAGAATAAACATAGAAATAAGTTACTGGTTTTCTTCTACCTCCTATTTCTAAACAAAACTCTTTGGTGTTTTCTATACTTCACTTACTCTGTAGAATTCCAGTATAATGTCCTTCACGAGCTGTTATAAAACAAAAAGGAATAACAATGCCTAACATACAGTGAGTCTAAATACTATACGCCAACACTAATATTTATACAATGTTCGTTTTTCTCTGTGTTAATGGTTCTTTTCTTTTTTCCATTGCAGATAAAGGGTTTCCAAAAATTGTTCCAAGAAAACAGCAAGGTAAGTTCAAAGTTCTTTGCTTCCTGCTTTCTTGCGTAGAGGCGCCTGAATAAAGAAAACTTTCACTTAGCTCATGTTTCTTTCTTTTGTAGCTTCAAGAATGCTGTAACTGCATCCCGACCGGCGGTGATGAAATCGGAGCGTTTCCTGAAGTCCGGAGTCTTCCCAGCGAGGAGCAGGTAAGCGGGACGTCCGCCCGATCCAGAAAGGAGAAGGCAAAGCGCATTCTGGAAGATGGGTGTGGCAATTTATAGTCTTGCCACACCCAAGAGGATTACCGACGTTGTGCACGTTCTTACGGAACGTGCGCATTGATGAGACTGCCTTCATGCAGGCTGCACGACGCTTTTTGTGCGCGCTGCTTCCACATGTGTTGTTCTCCTTTGCTTATTGCAAACAGTGACCCATAAAGATGAGCATTACATAAACATACCAAAACGCTCTACAGCTACACAGAGTTCCCTGACCGGCAATGCACAATTCTAAGGTCTGTACAGTTACAAAATGAGTACATAACCTGTCACAAACTGATTACATAACAGTCACACGATCAAACTAAGGTGTGCTGGAAGCACGGGACAGGGGTGGGTTTTAATCGATCAGGGAACATTACGCTTCTCAGAAAGCGTCACAGACTATGTTTGCAGGCTGTAATCATAAACAGGTAGGGATTTAGGAATCTGGACATGGACAATCATGACACGTGTACTGTGTCTTAGAGCACGATAGTTGAAATAAACATTTTAAACTATACTGTGTCTCTTAATACGCACGTTGTGGACAAGTATGAGTGAGTAATGAAAGAGTGTTCTTGCTCCCGCGATTCCTGTAAGAGTCCGTGTTCTGGGATGTCTAATCATTGGTAGTTTCGCTGTAGTACGGAGAACGAATGTGACACTATAGCTAGTCGGATTGGGATTTTGGGTACTAAGGTGTATGGTTGGTACACCACTATACACAGAGGTCCTGTTTTCCTGCGCATAGTTCTGTATATGTGCAGAATCCCCGCAACATGGCGCCACCAACGTGGTGGACTTCTTATCTGCGAGACGCTTGAGTAGTACTTGTGCTTGTCCACAACCTCCTTCACTAATGTTTCCGGAAACATATGTGAGGGTGTAACCTCCTATATTGATGTTTTTATAGGTTTATTCAAGCTTGAAGTTATTAAAAGGTATTCTCTTACTGTTAACCCTCTATTGCGCTGCCACACACTGGGTTGTTTTTCATTCTTGGTCTTAATGGCTGTGAATATAAATATCCTGGCACATAGCCGCACTGCACTCCGAGCTCATTTGACAGCGTATGGAGTGCCTTACGCGGGTGTCGACCTCATCTTTGTGGTGCAAGCTGATCCGGCTTACAACTTTGAGGTGTTTTACTCATGGGTCACTTTTCCGGCAGTGGAAGGAGCTGACAATTTGTTCCACGTTTACACGCCCTTCCTAATGTTTATCGGCCTTAACAGGCTCTTGAAGTACCGCTCACGGCATGGTAATACCGTGTTTGGTTTAATGGCGCCCTCCCACCCCGATTCGTTTAGGCCCCTTATCGATAGATGGGGCCACTTGGCCTGTTTTGGCCGGGTATTCCCCTCATCCACGTCATTTAGCGGTTCCGATAGATGAACTGCGCGTGTTGCATGCGTCTTTAATCCGTGTGCACAGAGCTTTAGTACAATATGTTGCAGGCAATGTCCAGATGGCCCCTCCTGGAGTTGCGGCGCATCCAGCTGGACATGGCGGTGTGACCATAAGTCCCGTCATGGTTAATTCGGTGATGGGCAAGCGCCCTCAGAATAAGGATGATTTGCCTTATTGGCTTGCAGAAAAATTTGACCAGCTGGAGACGGTGTTTCCAAATACATCCCCTGTGGAAAAACATAGGATTCTAACTATTAGTTTGCCAAAAGACTTAATTCCCGAGTTGACAGAATGCAACAACTGGGGCAAGGTATTCGCAGCAGTGTATGCAAAATGTTTCGGCACTCCATCCATGGCGGTCCTCCCTACCGTAATTAAGCGTGTGCAAGATGAGCATGGCCCTGAAGCGGCTGTGGAACTGGGGATGAGACTGGTGGGAGTGTTCGATGTAGTGGCTGATCTAATCCTTGCGAATGTCAAGTGATGCAATCAACTTTCAAGTCGCTAATGCTTTGGCTTTGGTCCCAGAGCCGGACAAGCCACGCGAATTACAAAAAATTATTGCACAGGCTTATAAAACCATTGGCCGCAATAGTTTGGGGGTTAAGCCTTTTGCTAAAACGCAAGCTCAAACACAACCACAACAAAAATCTCAGTCTGATAAAGACGAGAAACCATTCTTTTCTAAAAAGAACTGGAAGTTGAAGAAACAGGGAAAGCAACAACCAAAACCAGGGTCGCGTGCTGCGTCACCGGTTTTTGTAGCTTCTGAACGCACGTATGATTTGCGCGATCGAGCGAGAATTAAGTCTCCTGATAGATTTCAGGTTCCTGACCAGCGTTCTCCTCGTTCTTCGCAGACACCATCGACCTCACAGGCTGGTGGAGGAGATCGCCAGGAAAGAGGCAGGGGTCGTGACGCCCCACAGGGACGAGACCAACCTCGACAACCTGGCAGAGGGAAACAAGAAGAATTTCCCCGTCCTCGCCCACAGTTTCAGAAGAAAAAAGTTGCCACTTTAACAGCGAGATATGCCACAGACGGTGAGAACGAGACTCCTGAATTGGACGTGGGCAGTGACACTGCTAGACAGCGCCGCGGAAGTTACCATAGTGCGGGAGGCACTACGTCCTCATGTGGAGGCGACAGCAACTGATACTTTCATTACTGTCGAGACAGCTGACACCCGAGTGGCACCCCTGACAGACTATTTAATATTGTCCTTCAAATTGAAGGTGACATTGAGCGTGTTATTAAAAGGATTTTTTGGGAAAATCTGACCTCTTCCTACGACATTTTTTTGGCGGAGGCGAATTGGCCGCCCCCATTTGTTCTCGCTGCTTCTATAGGGGAGGAGGTAATCCTTCCGAGCTTTTCTCGTCATGTCCCCAAGGACAAAGCGGAGGCTCTCGCAGCTGAATGGGCTGTGGCCCAGGCCCCGGCACTGTACCATAATCACGTGGGCTGGGATGAGGATTCTCCCCCCCATACCATTGCGGTCTCTGCCACAGCCTCAAGCCCAATATCCCCTCCGGCGGGAAGCTAAGGGTCCCGTTTCCGACATTCTAACACAGTTAGGATATCAAGGAGTAATTGAGAAATGCGTGTCACCAATGAATAATCCACTTTTCGCGGTTACTAAACCCGATGGGTCGTACCGCTTGGTATTGGACTACCGGCATTTGAACTCCCATTGTCGAACCTTTGCGGTACAAAATACCCATAGTTCTGCGCTTGTAGAAGGTCTTGTTCGTAAAATATATAAAACGACACTTGACCTTTCCAATGGTTTTTACACTCACAATTTGTCCCCGGACTGCAGTCAATGGACTGCGTTCACTTCCGGTGGAAAACATTTAAAATTCCTGCGTTTGCCAATGGGCTACAAGAACAGCCCGCGGGTCTTCGCCGCCCGTGTTGTCTCTTTGTTGGACAGCATAGACCCAGATGCGTATTCGTATGTGGATGATATATATCTGACAGACGACGAACTATGGCCGCATCTTTCCAGAGTAGACCGCATTATTCTTGAATTAGCGGCCTTAGGATACAAATTTAATTTTGCCAAATCTCACATCGCAGAATACACTGTGTTGTTTTTGGGCTATGAGCTCAACAATGAAGGTAGGGGCTTAGCTCCCCACTTCCTGGAGAAGTGCGCACTTTTGCGCCCTCCAACAACTCTGAAAAAACTTCAGTCTTTGCTGGGATTTTTGAACTTCGAGCGCTCTTACATTCCCGAATATGCCCAGCGTATCAAGCCTCTCTATGCCCTAATACAACCTACTTTTTCGAAGTCATGCTGGCTCCCGGAACATTCGCTTCTACTGCAATCTTTGCAGTCTGATCTACTTGAATCTAAGTTCTTGTTGACAGGTGATAACCACACGAACCTGGTGATCAGAAAAGTGCCAGAGGCAGTGGGTTTCACTTACTTGACGTTTAACGAAGGTGACACAGTACCTATTGCCTACAAGTCACATCTTTACACTTCTGCCGAGTTGCGCTTTTCAACTGTGGAGAAAGTTTTGGCTGCAGTGCAAATGGCGATTCTTAAGGAACGCGCACTGGCACAGGGAAACGCATCTTGGTTGTCACCCCCTATCCTGGCCTTGAGGCTGTGACAAAGGCAAGTGTACCAAACTCTAAGGCTTTGCACCCCTGTTGGATACAATGGGCTACTTCTTTGACATCTCCGGATGTCACCTTTATCTTTGATTCCTCTCTTCAGACACAGGAGTTCTTACAGTATGAATTTGTTCATCCTCCTCCTCTGTCTTTGCTGCTGCTTGAGGAGTACAAATGTATCATTTACACCGATGGTTCGGTGCAACCGGCCACGGGTTCAAAGCATGCGTAATCAGCAGCGTGTGCTATTGTGGCAGGTCACATGGTGAACGGTGAGTTCCAATCGAGTGTTGTGCACACGCAGGCACTGGGAGACAGTACTGCACAATTAGCCGAGCTGTGCGCTTTGGTGCTAGCGCTTGAGTTTGCGGATCCGGATGTGACTACGCTTATGGTATGCGATTCTTACTACTGTGTCCAGGCTTTTAATGACAACTTATTCTTTTGGTCTCAAAACGACTATAGAGATTCTAAGGGCAGCGCAATTAAGCATAAAATGGTTTGGGTTCGAGTGGCAGATCTTAAACAACGTCTGCCTCTCACACAGGTGATTCACACTCTTGGCCACCAGCGTGTGGGCGCACACGCGGTTGGTGACAGTTTGGCGGATGAAGCTGCCAAATCAGCAGTAGCCACGTGCTCGGTAGCAGCAGTTACAAGATCCATGACTAAAATAGATAATGAGATTTTGGCAGCTATTGCTGCAACAAAGGAAGGTGCTAATTACCCACAGGGTTTCCCTTCCAAGTACTCTTATCACTTAAGTCCCGAACAGGTTCCTTACGTAAGAATTCCAGACGTTGGTGATCGGCTGATTCCCAACGCGGACCGCAGAACTTCCTTGATAACGGCCGCACACGAAGGCTTGGCTTCGGCCCATGCTGGCGTGTCTGCAACTGTTTCAATCTTGCAGCAGCGTTAATGGTGGCGTGGTTTATACAAACAGACCCGTGATTATGTCCTTTCATGTGACATTTGTCAGCAAATTGAGCCCTCTACGGTTACCCGTCCGCCACAAACACAGCTCTGCATTTCTAATAAACCTTTTGGTTGGGTATACCTTGATCACTGCAGTCCATTTTCTTCTGATACTGCATATAAATATCTTTTGGTTGCAGTTGATTCGTGCACAAGTTTCATCTGGGTTTAGCCACAATGCAGTGCTGACGCTCGAAATGTCATCAGGGATTTGCGTGTCTTTGTGGGAATTTTTGCCTGTGGCACCTTCCATTCCGACCAAGGTCCAGCATTCGCCTCTAAGGCGTACAAGGACGCGATGAGGTCTATGTGGGTGCTGGTGCAATTTTCGTCTCCATATAGGCCTGAGGGCAACTCAATTGTGGAGCGAATGAACCGTGACTTAAAGCAATCCTTGACAGCTAGAGTCTTAGGTACTGGCAGGAACTGGCTGGCCCACTTGTATGGTGTGCAACGTGCACTTAATAATCTCCCTAGAAGATCTCTGGGTGGGCGGACCCTATACAAAATGCTCTTTGGCATTAAAATGTTTGTGCCAGACCTTGATGGTCTAGACGTTGTGGCGGCTGCCGCAACCTTTGACGCAGATAATCATTCTACTGTGTTACAGGATCTACAAAAGACACGTGACAGCTATGCAACTGAACATTTACCCTCTTCCATTGATGCAGCAATGCTGATTCCAGTTGCCGGTTGGCTTCCAAAAATTGGGGATTTGGTACGAGAAAAGTTGGAGAACAAAAAAGAATGTGGTCACTCTTATCGTGCACCGGTTCCAGTGCTTGGACTGAAGGGTACTTGTACAGTCATTTTACCACTGTTACCTGGTCGCAAAGACAACAGATACATTGTGTGGCTAGGAAAGTGATGGACACTGCAATTGATATTTCACCCGTCCGACCTCTCTCTTCCACTATGGATGTCAAGTATATCTATCATCCTGACGAGTCCGTGGGTGAGGTGCCGAACAGTCCACGAGAACATCTGGCGGACTTGGTACTTCCACATCTGATTAATAGACCTACGAATGGCTACAGTGGGGATCATGCCAGCCACTCTTCCGGCTCGTCCGCTTCGACATCCAGCTTGCCAGCACCACCGACTAAATTAAGTATTTTCCTCTCTTGGTTCAAAAAGACTTACCTGGTCCCTCCATGGACCTACATTTGGTTGTTACTTATAATAATTTTCCTCTTCATGTCAATTGGATTTGTGACAGTGTTCTTTTTGCTCATCAATGGTCATTACTTGCCAGAACGCTCTGCTGTGAACTTGGTCGATGGAATTCTGGCCCCTCACACATCGTCCCATATCATGAAACGTGATCAGACACTAGTGAACATTTCAGCGTTCCCGGTTCCAGATGGCATCGTTTGGGACAAAGTAGCCTTCGAAATCCACGATCCGACTGAGGGTCTCAGGGTACCTTACGTGTTTCGCGTCTCATTAGGAGATGCGATTACACGGGACATACATTCTGACGATTGGAATGTACAAGTAGTGCATGCATTGTTTTCGGATTTAAAATATTATGCGGCTTTTGATGCTGAAGATTTGTATTTAAATTCTGCCAATTATGGGGATTTATTTTGCTATCAACATTATGGGCATCATTTTTTGCACAAAACTAGCACCCCACGTCCCGTTCTTAATTACACTCAATGGGAACATTGTCCTACTCCTGTAAAAGGGAGTTCGAAAACTCTTAGAGATAAATTTACATATTTTACAGATTATGACATATCTAATCCGGCATCCTATTTTTTTAAACTTCAGTCGTCTTCACTATCCAAATTTATGTTAACCCATACTAAATTGATTTACGCCAATTTGTTTCGAACTAAATTGGCTACACAAGGAAAGAGACCGTTGATTTAAAATCTATCTGGGGCACAAAGCATTGGCAGGTTCAGGGAACTGAGGCTTTGCATCGTGCCTGCCTGATCCCAGCTCGACAGTTATTTTTAAATGATACGGTGTACCAGACTACTTGTTTTGGCCTGGCAACTGTCAAAAATTTAAATACTCCATCCATTCTGTCCTTAGCGGAATATGACGATTGGCGCACCCACACAAATGATACCATTTCGACACAACAAGCGTTGCTTCGAAATAAGACTTTCAATGTCTCTGAGATTGATTCTTCCAGGTGGCGGGCAAACGAATACAAATGCATGCCAATTGCGTTTTTATAATGTTACATCAGGTTTCATTCACTTTAGACCTGATCCCCGGTACCACTTCACACATTCGGTCACCACATACTCGGTGGGTAAATTAAGCCAACAATGGTTAGAACATTCCACCTTAGCATCTGTGAAACAACACCTTACACTATTGTCGGATGACATCAATTTGGCTGATTTCATCTTAGGCCCTAGGAATCCTAGGTCTAAGAGGTTTATCTATGAAGCATACAATGAATTTTGGAAACTTTCACAGATGGAAGCAGCATTTCGTCTGCGCCAAATTGATCAGGCCAATTTAGAAAAAGTCCTTGCCGTAGTAGACAATAGCATAAACACACTTTCCTCACGCATTTATATGTTGGATAATATTGTTTCATCTGTTATTGATATTGTTCAAAGTGGTGTACCTGTGTTATATCATGGTCAAAATCAGTTAAGATCTGTTATGCAATTTGCTTGGATATTGCAAACTCTTAAAATGGGGAAAGTGCCCTGGGATTACTTACATTCCACTGCTTTGTTTTTGCCATTTAATCTAACTGATAAACAGAGATTTATGTCCATGAAAGATGCTGGATATACACTTTACATATTGAACAATTGGAGCCCTTGCCGTTCTCAGTAGCGGAAACGGACTCTGCTGTTTGGTTAATTCATGTGGTTATCTCTCTCCCTTTTTCACGATTCCAATTTAAATCATGCATGCAACATTTTCCGATTGGCCGTTTCGAACCACTGGGTAGTGCATTTCTATACGAATTGTGGTCCCTGCCTTTCACTTACAGATGTCAGAGGGAGGGTAAGGAAGTTTTCCTTACAGGGGAGGACTGCGATTCCACAGTAGGACATTCCCTTGTTTGCAAACACGTTAAATTGCACGGCGCTTGTAATTTGTCAGCGCACAATCTGACTTGTTTTTTAAAAGGGACCCCAGTACCGTCAATAATTCCCGCTTTCACCTTGCTTACAAGTGGCAGTTATCTTATTTTGAATAACCAAGACTGCTGTGGTTTAGGGCGGGAGTCCCGTATTTAGTAACAGTTTCCCAGCGCGTAACTTGTTGTAGCAATGTGCTTTTTCCACCCCCGCATGGGAGTCTAGATAGTTCAATTTGGCCTTCCATTCCGACTTTGAAAACAGATTTCAACAAATTAAGCAGGCTCAAAGCGCTATTTTTCCAACAGGAGGTGGCTCTCACTTCGGCCCGCGAGACCTTCCAGTTACAGGTGGCTAGCACTTCTGGTGAGATACAGTCCCTTCTGAACACCAACCTCCCACAACATCTTGGGGAGCTTATACATCAAATATTTAATGCGTCTGACACCACAGGCCTTGGGCATTTTTTTTAAATGTGTGGGATCTGGCCTTGTGACTACTTTTCAGACTATATTTGGAGTAATACCGGGTTTTATTCATTCTATTTTTTCCAGCGTCTTCAGAGGGTTCCCCTTAATTTTGGGGTTTGGCGCTGGAATCTTGCTTCTCCTGTTCCTGCTGCACAATGGCTGCTCATCTTGTGGTACTGCACAGACCAGGCCAGTTGCAGCTGTACCGTGATTGCATGCAACAGTTTTTTGGATGCTTGCTCTTAGCCACGCTTGGCGTCAGTTATGGATTGACTTTTCACTTTGCCTATTTCACTTGCGTGCAACCAGTGTTTTACTGTCGACGATGCCCCTTCTATTGGGCAATGGATATATGCCTCTCCAATACGTCCCGTCCAGTCCCAGATTTTAACCAGTTGATGGGTCCCTTAGAGGCTCATGACCAAGCCTGTTCTGGGGATGGCCGTATGGCGCGTGCAGCAGCACTTGGAGTATTGGCTGATTGGGAAGTCTGTGCGGCTGTGCAGAATGTCCTGCATCAGAGTTTCATCGACTATCACGCACGTTGCCCACTTCTGCTTTTAGAGGCGTCTGATTACGAAGAGCACGTTTGTCCCTTCGACTTACTTAATTGGATGGCGTTCCTCTTTTTTACCAATGATAGGGATGATCTTTTGGAGGGAATGGCATTCCTCGGTTCATACACCTTGATGGATTGAACACCTCCGTCATTATAACATCTTGATAATCACTTTGTTGTCCCCGAGGGTGCTTTCTTTCAATACGCCACATTGACAATATTTAAAACATATATTTATTTATTTTCGATTCTGATTTTTTTCTAATCTTGGCTTTTCCAAACGCTTTGAACTCTGCTTGACTGGTGAACTCTGTTTTGGTTCTTTGTCTATGTCCTATGACCTTACCCAAGGGAGGGTGTTATATGGTTTTTAGGCACATTATCGACATTGCTAAGTTGGCATGAGCTTCGCTGCCATGATGCTGCTTTTGCGCACGCTACTACATGACTTTGTTTTTTGCAAGACTTTGTTTGTGCCTTTCCCATGGGAACGGGTTGCTTTTTGCATTCTCTGCCTTCCCTGGAGTTTAGTCTTAACACGATGTGCAAGGTCAATAAACAACGGCCCTTGTTATTCTGTTCTGGTCAGTCCTAGCACCTAGACATAACATCCTACACACAGCTGCAGTACTGAAGACTTGTGCTTTGATATTACGTTGTTGCATGTTGTTTTAACACACTTGGAGAAAGCCGTTCCATGGAGAAGAGCTCCGCTGTTCCTATGATGTAAACTTTACATCCAGGCTTTAAGGTATGGGGTCTGCTGTCAAAGCCCAGAGATCTTCCCTTATATAAAATAACTTCTTCTTACCAAGGAGAGGGTGGTTAGGCCTGAGTGCCCTTATCCACAGTCTTTATATAATGACTACTCCCTTTGTATTCTATGGAATTTTAACAATGCTAACTGTGCTGAGTTTATGCATTTTGCTGCTGGTAGTGGCTCGTATACTGTATTGTAGAGCACGATAGTTAAAATAAACATTTTGAACTATTTTAGTGACTCTGACAATTCTTATTTTGGACAAGTATGAGTGAGTGAGCAAAAGAGTACCTCTTGCTCCCGCGATTCCTGAGAGAGTCGGGAGTGTTGTGTTCTGGGTTGTCTAATCATTTGTAGCTCCGTGATCTTTGGAGGAGAACGAATGAGACACTATAGCTAGTTGGTTTGGGATTTTGGGAACTAATGTGGTAGGTTGGTACACCCCTATTCACTGAGGTCCTGTTTTCCTGCGCATAGTTCTGTGTATGTGCAGAATCCATGCAACACTGGTAACCAAGGTCGCTGGAAAGAACTCAACTAATTGGAAGTTTGTGGAAAGTTACTCAAAGGAGGTGTTCACAGAATAAGTTACCATGTGACCTGTTAGGGGTGTAACTTTGTCTTTTTGTATTAGGCACAGGAACAGTTTGGTGGGGACTTCTGCTTTGGACTGAGGAAAGGGAGCATCTTAGAACGAGCTCTGTAGCTTTATGCTACCTGATCTATTTAACGTGAGTGAACTTCTTAGGAAGTCAACACGTGCTGACACCTTTAAGGGGAATTCATCTGGGAAATTAGGTTGGGATGTCACTATAGGAGTAGAGTAGGGACAGATTATTCTTGATTCTTGAAATACAAATGAAAAGGGTTTTGGACAGAGCGTCTATACTTAGTTGTGTTCTGATTTTGGAGTTCATTGTTTTATGCCTATTGTGCCGAATGAACTATATTCGTAGGCTTGGCTCTGTATTAGTATTCATGTATCTTTACTCTCTGATATTGAGGTGTGTCTATATTCTGTTATTCTTGGTGTTGTAATAAATTGACAAAACTGGAATTCAGAGTCTGTGGTCCTTTAGACAGACGGGAGGGGAAAGTATACAATTGGTAAGTTATCTTGCTCCCTTCTACACTTCTCTAGCAGGCAATAAAGACCATCAGCCAGGGGTTCCTAAGTAAATCTAGAAAATGGAATCCGGCCCCATCACACCCATCTTTTCATCCTCCAACCCTGCCTTTCATACTTCCACCCTTCGTTTCATCCCCCCACTCTGCCTTTCATCCTCCCACCATGCCTTTTTATCTCCTGTTTTTCTCCTCCCACTCTGCCTTTTATCCCAGTACTCTGCCTTTCATCCTCCTTCTGTGCCTTTCGTTCCTACACTCTTCCTTTCATCCTCCCACTCTTCCTATCATCCTCCCACTCTTCCTTTCATCCTACTACTCTACCTTTCAACCTACTACTCTGTCTTTCATCCTAAAACTCTGCCTTTTGCCCACTAACTCTGCCTTTTGTTCCTATACTCTTCCTTTCATGCCCCCACCCTGCCTTCAATTTACAACGGTTTAACTCTGATCCATCTACAAAGCTACCCAACTTTGCTTGAAAAATTAAATCTACTCTTCAAACGCAAGTCCAGCTCACCAGACACACTTTTTGTGTCTCCTGGGAGATTCTCCAATGCGGGTCTTTCGGTGCCTCGAGGAATTTTGTTGTTGTTTGAGGAGCCAAACCCTTGGAGGTGCGCCTCTGTCCAATCACAAATTCACCCTCTTACAGAAAGAATACACGGCACACGGTCTGTCATAAACCCAATTTACCACACTTAAAAGCTGCTTATTATTATCTTGGTGATGGCACCTGAGAGTCTATCCCAGGGCATTCCATCCTGTTTAAAAATCGAATGTAGAGCTGAGTGCAGGTACAGATGAAAGCTACAGTAACAGTGTTAAATATATATGGTTCTGTGCAGGTGTAGACTCTCAGGTGTGCATCACTGTAAGTGCACCTGTGCAGGTGAAAGCCGCAGCTCAAATTGGGATAGAGTAATACCAAACAGTGATTGCAGATAAGATTGATACTAGCTGCACACGTGGGTCTGGGTTCAGCTCATGCAGGGATCACTGCTACAGTTTCACTACTGAAGCAGCACTACTGGTGGCTAGGTCTCACTAAACAGACCAAAGACTTTGTCCTCAAATGCGACTTCTGCCAGCAGATGAAAGGCTCCACCGTAGCACATCCACTGCAAACACCTTTATTGATCTCAGACAAACCTCACGCATGTGTCAGTTTGGGTTACTGCGGCCCCTTACACTCTGACGGGGCTTGCAAGTACATCTTGGTGGCAGTGGAGTTATGCTCTAGATTCCTTTGGGTTTGGCCCCAGCGCTCGGCTGACGCTCGAACTGTTATAAAGGATTTACGAGTCTTTATCGGGACATACGCAATTGGCACATTACATTCCGGCCAGGGCCCGACCTTTAGCTCTCTGGCCTACAAAGAAGCCATGGGAAGTTAGGGTGTGGCCTTGCCGTACTCCTCCCCCTGCCATCCAAGGGAAATTTGGTCGTTGAGAGGACCGAGACTTAAAGCAATCCTTAACAGCTAGGGTACTAGGCTGTGGTGGCAGTTGGGTCAATCATCTACATGGGGTCCAGAGGGCACTTAATAACATGCCAGGGTCCCTGGGGGGGTCATACACCCTATGAGCTCTTGTTTGGGGTGAGAATGTGGGTACCAGACCTCAATAGTGTCAGCACAGTGGAGGCTGAAACTCCATTTGACATCACTGATCATTTGGTTGTTTTACAGGACTTAAAAGAATACAGAAACGCACAGCCACTGGGGAAGTGAAAGCAGTATCGGCAAGACCTGCCTGGGTCCTGAACATTGGGGACCCAGTCAGAGAAAAAATAGTGGACAAGAAAGAATTTGAGCCATTTTACAGAGTGCCTGTACCTGTCCTGTCTATTGAAGGTACCAGAACTGTAATCCTTCCTCCTCTTGCCGGTCGCCGAGACAAAAGGTTTGTCTCCATCGATCTGTTCAAACAAAACTATGTGGCCGATTCTCAACAGTAGGCCATGTAGGCTCCTGGGTAGCCACCAATCTCCTCTTGCTATCGTACAGGAAGTTCTGATGGAAGCATTAATATCAAATGAAGACTACACTTTCCAAAGAGAAGCAGTAAACGGCAACTACAACTGTACAGTCAACAAGTACAGAAATATCAAATCGAAAAATTGACGACGTCTATGTCAACATGCCACAGATCGAGTCATCTCCCAGTTCTCCAAAACCTGCTGAGCTGCATAAAATAGACAGGATGGCATCTGGCTACTTCATGCATTATGACAACCTTTCATCGGATCCAAGTGAACCTGAACTGCCAACACTGGCACTCCCTTTCAAACTACGAGTTTATTCGCTCTATCTTTGGTTTAAAAAGACATACCTTGTTGCTCCCTGTATACATCTCTGGGTTACAATTGGATTACTTTTCCTGGTACTCTGGATTGGTTTGGTGACTGTCTTTTTCCTACTTTTGAATGAACATTATCTCCCAGAATGATCTTTAGTCCAACATATGAAGTTGATTCTAAAACCACATGCATCATCGCACCGGGAACTGAGGGACCTGTCCCTGGTGAACATTACTAAGTATTAAAGGGGTTACCCAAAATAAAGCTACCCGACCTGGGTCACAGTTGCAGTACAGTAAATAAATGGTCGCAATAGCAACATTTACAAACAAGAAAAGAACGTTAGCATTCACGAAGCCTTGTTCACATGAACTGCGAAAAATGCAATTTATTGTCAAGGTAATTGGCATCTAATGCGATTTATAATTCAAAGCATTGATCATTTAAGGCAACGCAGTTGCTCACATATCCGACGGTGTGATTTTTATATACCGTGCTCTTAGTGTGGGGAAAGGGAGGTACGTGAGTTGGGGTTCAAGTGAGTAAGTGAGGGTAGTGGACAGGGAAGAGGTAGCGTGACATATATACATCAATCATACATGATATAACCTTTCCAGCCTAAATCAGGTCAATTGTTCCCATAATTACACATAACCCTGAAGATCATCAACTAATGAGAATTCTGTCATCATAGAAGGTAGGGGATGTAGTTAGTGCTTTATGTTATTCGGTCGTAACGTGCAGATATTTGGATTTGTTCTATTGACTACGAGTGATTGATTGATCCACAGTTTACATAACGGATGATGATTCTTTCTTCTATTTAATTAGAGCTCCCATGAGCCCTCTTCCTCAGAATGCACAGCTGAGCTTACCTGCTGTTTCCCGGAGTGCTCTTTTAAGTTTTGTCCTGATGAAGACCCCACCTTGAGGACTGTACCTACCCTCCTTCCCAGGGGTCGAAACGTTGACTATACATACTTACTCTACAAGCTCTGACGACAGAATTCTCATTAGTTGATGTCCTTCAGGGAAAAGAGGCGCTATTTAGAGCATGCCTCATACCACATCAAACGATTTTCCCGAATAAAACAATACAAAAGACTTACTGTCTTGGTTTGGCTAAGGCAAAAGATCTTAACATACCACGAATTCCCACATTTGCACGCTTTGAACATTGGCAACAATACACAAAATATAGTGAGGCTACATTAGATGCCATGCTCCGCAATGGATCGAACAATGCATCAGATACCGATCAGAAAGGTTGGTTGGTTTGGCCTCTAGACACAAATGAATGTCAGTCTACATTCCTGGGTAACTCTGGAGGTTTTAATATCAACAGGCCTGACCTACGCTATGTACAAACAGAACACGCAGGGGTGGTGACATCATATAGTGTTTGGAAGTCATGCCTAGATTGGCTAAAGACCTCAACACTTTCCCAGGTGATGACCTGGATCTCAGGTATTTTTACTAGGTCCCAGAAACCCACGTCAAAAGAGCTTCTTGTATGGAATATACAACGAGCTACAGAAGATTACTCAGCAGGAAGCCTCAGAGAGATTGCACAAGATCAACAGGGTTTATTTATTTATTTGTTAAGAGCAGTATTCATCCCAAGGGATATCACAGCGCTAGGAGAACCTAATCCTGAAGATAGGAATGGCGGGAGCTTGAGCATCTGAAAACAGAGAAGTTGGGGTTGAGAGGGTACAGCCATGTTTTCAGCTTTTTCTAAAGGACAGATAGTCGCTTGTAATGCGAATATCTAAGGGAAGTTCATTCCGGTGAACAGCTGCCAAGTTGGAGAAGGAGCGGTCCCCTGCTCTAACTTTCTTAATGCGTTTAATTTTGGCCGGGGCTTGGTAGCAAGATCTCAGTGGTCGCGTGGGGATGTAGAAATCGAGTTTGTCCTGCAAAATTTGGGGGCCGCATTTATGTAGTGCTATGTACGCATAACACAGTAGCTTGAATTTGGCCCCTTTAGCGCACCGGTAGCCAGTGAAGATCCCTCCGACATTCAGATGCTGAGCTGTATTTGCTTTTGTTATGGATCAGTTTAGCGGCAGCATTCTGGATCACTTACAGTCGGGAAAAAAGATACTCAGGCATGCCCACATAGAGTGCATTTCCAAAATCCAGTTTGCTGGAGAGTAGTGCCTGGAATTCAAGGGAATCCATGAAAAGAGTCTTCTTAGTAGTTTTAGCATAGCAAAGCTCTTTCCGCACAGCGATCGGACTTGGTCTTGCATAGTTAAATCATTGTCAATAAGTATGCCCAGGTTTTTTGCAACTCGTCTGGGTTCCGGGGCAGTTCCTAGTGACTAGGGCCAACAGGTGTTGTCCCAGACTAGGTGAGCCCCTCTGAAGAGCAGAATTTCAGTCTTCTAAGCGTTTAGCTTCAGACAGTGGTCTGTCATCCAGGTTGCTGTTTCTGAGAGACAATTGACTACGTTTTTTCTGGTATCCTTATGCTTTTCTTCAAAGGCAACAATTAGCTGCTTATCATCTGCATAGGCGCAGATGTTAAAGCCCCACTTCCTGCCGATTTTGGCCAAAGAGGAGACATAGGCATTAAAAAGGGTTGGGCTTAAGGAGGCTCCCTGTGGAACACCATAATTGATGTTTTTTGAACTGGAGGAGAAGGGGCCCATTTGGATTTTTTGTTTTCTGTTGCATAGAAAGGAGTTAAGCCATTGAAGGGCTTTTGAATGTAATCCCTTTCCATGCAGAATGCTCATCAGGAGGTCGTGAGATACAGTCTCAAATGCTGCTGTCAATATGCTGGGTTAATATGGAAAAGGCTTTGGCTGTGGTTGACAACAGTACGACCACATTATCATCCAGAATTTATTCACTGGGCAACATTGTGTGTTCTGCAATCGATATAATTAAGCAGTGTAGGGGAGTAGGATCTGCCTCTTATGTTGCCCCCACTTTTTTCTGATGTTTACACTGGTTTCTGGCTATAGTCAGGCTGGGACCCTGCCAATCAGGGCCCCAACCTCTCTGTTCTCTCTAAACGATTTGGAGTGCACTCTAGGTGCACTAGTGATTGGATACTGTGGTACCTTATGAGTCCCTAGTATATGGTACCTGAGGTACCAAGGGCATAGGTACTTCACAGGCCTTCCAGGGGCTGAAGCATGTATTGTGCCACCCCTGGGAAGCAGACTAAATCTGACACCACAGGCCTGCTTCTTTAGCCTGGGTGAGGTGGTGCTAGCACTCCTCACTGAGATATAGGTTCCCTATATCTCTCCTGCACACACATTTAAACCTATCAGTCACCCCTAAGGCAGGCCCTATCAATCCTGAGGGCAGGGTGCTTGGCTTCTATGTGAGAGGGTGCCTCTGCCTGAGCAGGGCCCCTCTGCAGCTCTCAGAGTCCATTCTCTGGTGCTGTTTGTGAATGCGGTCAAACCATGTACTCTTAAGTGCATTATATCCTCGCGGTAAATGCTAACTTTGGAATGGCTGCATCAAAACATGTCGTGTTTGGTGTCAAACATCTTGGAATACTACCCCCCCGCCAGTTCTGGCAGCGGGGGTAGCATTCCACCCTTCTAGAGGGATAGACATGTACCCACTGTGGAAACGCGGTAGAATCCTGAAGAGCCCTGGCATCACAAAATGGATGCCACCAGTCACAGACACTGGGCTGCCCTCCTGCTGATGACCGAAACTCGCAGTGGAGGAAGCCCAACAATAGGTATCCTGTCACAGGGAGGTGTGACCACCTCCCAGACAGGGTTTAGTGTATTGGGGCTGGGTGGGTGCACTGCTAGAGTGCTTTGAAGTCCTGCACTGGGGGAGCAGAAGGCTCCTCTGTGCATACACCAGTTCAAACCGGCTCAGGGGCTACCTGCCCCTGCTCTGGCGTGAAACTGGACAAAGGGAAGTGGGTGTAACCACCCACTCCCTGACCCTCCCATAGGTGGGGTCTTAGAGCTAGTCCCTCCCTTCCTTTTTAGTATAAGGTAGGGAACCCTTGAACTTGAAAACTAGATATCCCTGGATGACGCTCTGAAGAAGAATCCTGGACCTTCGACGTTCCACTACCTCTGGAAGACTGAAGAATCTCCCTCGGAGTCAAGGAGTGACTCCCCTGCTTGCAGGCACCAAAAACTGAAACAACGGTCGCAAACTATGCCGCTCCCGCCGAAGCCCAAGGTCCCTGCAGCCCAAGACAAGGATTTCCTCACTTCTCCAAGGCCATCGTGAGTCCCCAGCGAAGCTGAGGCAAGTGGACCCCACGAGTGACGAGGAACCGCAGTCCCTGGGTACCGTGCACTATTGTCAAGTGCAACCACTTCACGACGTTCTATGAACTTGTGCTTTAGACCACGTGTGGTCCCAGCCTCCAGCAGGAATCTCTCCAAAGATCAGAGGCCTACCCCATCCCGAGTGACCGTGGGCCCCTGTTGAGTGAATCCTCCCGAGGCGTCTTTGCGATCCCTTGCCAGCCGGCTTGTGGGTCCCCTGAAGACTTTTCTACAGAACCAAAGGGCTTCCCTGGTTGCTCCAGGCCTGCCCTGACTTACCCTCGCTGGGTGAGTTCCCCAGACCTTGCTGATCTGCACCATTGACTTTTTACCCTTTCCACAAGACTTGCTGCTACCAAGGCTTGTTGGCTCCAATCGGGTCGCTGACACTGCAGTCAGCTGCAAAGTTTGTGGTACATGCTGAATCCAGCTCCTGGTTGTCATCGACGCCTCCTGGACCTCGTGGTCAAAGAGTCAAGACACCCGTGAACGACCTGAATCTGTCGACGACGGTGGGCATTCATCTTCCTTGCCCCGAGTCACTGCCAAGTGACTTTGAACACTGTCCCCTCTGCTTTCAGGTCTTCCATCTTCCGAATCCAGGCTTGGATTCCACCGGACACTTCTTCGGACTTCACAAGCAGCAAGTCTTCATTGGCTCCCATTGAAAACGACGCCGCGACCCGACACCAAAGGACACCTATGCACCCGGCTTCCCTGGGTGAGGTAACTCCAGCACTACGGTGCTCCTGTGGGTGTTGGCCCTAGAACTACTTACCCTGTAAGTGACTTGCTTGTAGGTTCTCCCGAAGTGCCCTAAAACTCCTAATTTCCAACCGCGACTTGCCCCATTGAAGTCAACGGCGATCCGCGCCTGTGTTTACTCACTGCACGCGTCCCCCGTGGGTCCTTTACTTACCTGCCTTGGGTGGTTTCGTGAGGCCCCAGCACTTCTGAAGGCCCCAGGCCTTGTCCCTTTGCAAGTCGTTGTTCCTAAGACTCTTTCTTAGTATATGGTCTGGTACGCCCCTAGGGCCCCAGCCATATTGCGCTTAATTTATTGTGAAACGTTGATTTGTGCATATGTTCCTGACTTCTAATCTCATAAAGAGATTAGTAGAGAGTTTTTTAGTAATAAATACATATATATTTGATATATATACCTGTGTGGTGTCTTTTCATTTGGTAATTCAAGAGATTGTGTGGTAAAACAAGCTGCTTTATATTCCTCCAAGACTTAGCCTGAAGGCTGCTCTCCACAGCTACCACTAGGATAGCTTTCTTTAAAGGTTGTCTTAAACCTAACTACCATAAGAGTCGAATTGTACTGGTGCAAGGTGTCCACTTTAACTAGTGAACAGCATATACCAGGCCAACTTCTCACATTGGTGGGCAGCGTATGGGATTCCAGCTTGCTATTGTTTTACCAGAAAATCTCTATTTGAATTACTAACTGAAAACCACTATAGGTACTTAAGGTACATATAAAGTCAAGCTTAGTATCAATAAGTTCTACTGAACTTAGAGCTGTGTGCCAAGGGATAGCACACCCTTTCTACAGCTCAAGCTAGTATCAGTAGGCCACAAACTAGTGTAGGTAGTACAACACTGCACAACACTAGAATGTCTGCCAAGGGTGGACCCAGTGGATCCACTCAGCCTCAGTATAAGGACATGACTTTCTTTGACTTGAAAGCCATGTGTGCTGAAAGGCACCTGAGGCTAGGACAGAGTCCCTCCACACTACACTTGATAGATCTGCTGACAGCAGATGATCTTAGATTAGCTCTAGGAGCTAATCGGTCTGAATCAGTGGGTGGGTCAATTACAGTGTCTGGGTCAGATGATGAAAATCAGGATGACCAAGACTCTGTGATTACAGGGCCAGGTCCCCAGGGGCCTGAGAAGGACAGAGGAATTCTCCCTAAGAGAACTGACAAGGTGGAGAAGAGGCCTAGGTCCCTTTCTAGGGAATCTGACCACTCCTATCACTCTAGCAGAGAAGCTGTCCAGCAGAGGAACTCCTACTTCCCAAGAAGAGAGACCTCCTCTGACAGAATGTACAAACTGCTGCAGTATGAGGAAGCAAGACTTGCCCTCAAAACCAAGCAGTTGGCATTAGATAGGGAAGCCCTGGAGCTCCAGAGAGCTTCTAGAAAAGAGGGGTTAGAACCCCCTGGTGGCAGCAACAGTGTCCCTAGAGGCAGAGAATATATTCCAGACCATAGGAACCTGAGCAAGGTTGTTCCTCCCTACCAGAGTGAGGATGATATCCATAAGTGGATAACTGCTATGGAAAGGGCCTGTAGAGTACAGCAGGTCCCCCAAAAGCAGTGGGCAGCAATCTTGTGGCTCTCCTTTTCAGATAAAGGTAGAGACAAGCTCCTCACTGTTAGAGAAGAGGATGCTGATGATTATGAAGTCCTGAAGAGTGCACTGATAGATGGGTTTGGCTTAACCACTGAGCAGTACAGGTTGAAGTTCAGAGACACCCAGAAGGCACAAACTCAGGACTGGACTGACTTTGTTGATTGTGCAACCAAGGCTCTAGAGGGTTGGCTGGTTGGCAGTAGGGTTACTGATTTCAAGGGATTGTATAATCTAATGATGAGAGAACAGATCCTTAATAATTGCCAGAACCAGTTGTTGCATCAATACCTGGTGGACTCAGATCTGACCTCTCCCCAAGAATTGGGAAAGAAGGCAGACAAGTGGGTCAGAACCAGGGTGAGGCAGAAAACCCAGAACCAAGGGGGTGAAATCAAGAAGCAGGATTCTAAGGGCTCTGAGAAAGGTGGGGATAAGTCAAAAGACCAGAAGTCTTCACAAGGGCCCCAAAAATCTGCATCTGGTGGGGAGTCACAATCCAACAAGGGAAAAGGCCAAAAGAAGCCCTGGTGCAAATTCTGTAAACATAAAGGGCACTGGACTTCTGATTGTAACAAGTCCAAAGACCAAACCACCACCACTCCTGCCCCTAAGGCAACTGTTCCCCCTAGTTCAGCTACTGGTGGAGGTGGTACTCAGAATAAGGGTGTAGTAGGGTTGACCCTGGGTTGTGAAGTGGACTCTGGCCTAGTCAGAGTACCCACTCAGGCAATGCTGATTTGTGATGGAGACCTTGATATGTCCTTGCTAGTGAGCCCCAGTAATCTGGGCAAATACAAACAGCAGCCTGTAATAAATGGCAAACAGGCTTTGGCATTTAGGGACACAGGTGCTAGTGTCACCATGGTGGCAGAGGATCTTGTGGACCCTGGACAGATCATCCTGGGCGAAATGTACCAGGTGACCAATGCAAGCAATGTCAGGACCAACCATAGTCTGGCAGTTGTGAATTTCTCCTGGGGAGGGGTAAGTGGCCTCAAGAAGGTTGTAGTCAGTGCAGACCTCCCTGTAGAATGTCTATTGGGCAATGATCTAGAAACTTCAGCCTGGTCTGAGGTAGAGTTATGGACTCATGCTGAGATGTTGGGCATCCCTGCAGAGGTATTTGCTGTGACCAGGTCACAGGCCAAAATGCATGACACTGAACCAGCTCTGGATCCTGAAACAATGGACCAGATGCTTCCCAAGAAGAGGAGCAGTAGGGTTAAGGCAGTGCCTTCCCCTCTGTCTCAGATCACTGATTCCCCTCTTGAGGGAGGAGGAGCAGATCCTGAAGAAGGAACTGCCCCAGAGGGACTTGAGCCTGATCAGGTTGAGTTCTTGGGGGCAGGGGGCCCTTCTAGGGAAGATCTGAGTAAGGAGCAACAGTGCTGCCCCTCTCTTGAACCCCTCAGACAGCAGGCTGCTGCTGAGGCTGCTGGGAGTGCTAGTGGGTCCCATAAAGTTTATTGGGATGAGGGACTCCTATATTCTGAGAGTAGAGATCCAGCCCCTGGAGCCACCAGGAGGTTGGTAATACCTCAGAAGTTTAGGGGGTTCCTCTTGACCCTAGCACACGATATCCCTTTAGCAGGACACTTGGGCCAAAACAAGACCTGGGACAGGCTTGTTCCACATTTTCATTGGCCACATATGCCAGAGGACACAAAGGAGTTTTGTCGCCCCTGTGTCACATGCCAAGCCAGTGGCAAGGCAGGTGGCACCACAAAGGTCCCCCTGATACCACTACCTGTGGTGGGGGTACCCTTTGAAAGGGTAGGGATTGACATTGTTGGTCCCCTTGACCCTCAAACTGCATCTGGGCACAGATTTATCCTGGTGGTAGTGGATCATGCCACCAGGTACCCAGAGGAAATTCCCCTGAGGACCACCATAGCCCCTGTGGTGGCAAGAGCCCTCATTGGAGTTTTCTCCAGAGTGGGTTTCCCAAAGGAGGTCATCTCTGACAGAGATACAAACTTCATGTCAGGATATCTGAAAGCAATGTGGAAGGAGTGTGGTGTAACTTATAAGTTCACCACCCCTATCACCCACAATGCAATGGGTTAGTTGAACGTTTCAACAAAACCCTGAAGGGAATGATTAAAGGACTCCCAGAGAAGCTTAGGTGGAAATGGGACCTTCTTCTTCCCTGCCTGTTGTTTGCATACAGAGAGGTTCCACAGAAGGGGGTTGGTTACAGCCCATTTGAGCTTCTGTTTGGGCATCCTGTAAGAGGTCCATTATGTTTGGTAAAAGAGGGTTGGGAGTTACCTCTCAAACCCCCCAAACAGGATGTGATGGACTATGTACTTGGTCTCCGCTCCCGGATGGCCGAATACATGAAAAAGGCAACCAAAAACCTGGAGGCCAGCCAAGAATTACAAAAAGCTTGGCATGACCAAAAGGCTGTGCTGACTGTGTACCAGCCAGGACAGAAAGTGTGGGTGTTGGAGCCTGTGGCCCCAGCAGCCCTCCAGGACAAGTGGAGTGGCCCCCATACAATAGTTGAACAAAAGGGAGAAGTCACCTATCTGGTGAATCTTGGAACTCCCAGGAGCCCCCTGAGGGTGCTCCATGTCAACAGATTGAAGCCATATGTTGACAGGGCTGACATGGGCTTGCTCATGGCAACTGCTGAGGAACAGGAGGAAGAGAGTGACCCACTCCCTGACCTGCTCTCACAGAACCCTGATGATGGGTCAGTAGATGGTGTTGCTTTGGCAAGCAGCCTCACTGACCATCAGCAAACTGAGTGCAGACAAGTTCTGCAACAGTACAGACATATGTTTAGCCTGACCCCCAGTCAGACTACCTGGTGCACCCATGAGGTGGACACTGGAGACAGTCTGCCTGTCAAGAGTAAGATCTACAGGCAACCTGACCATGTCAGGGACTGTATCAGGACTGAAGTCCAGAAGATATTGGAGTTAGGTGTGATTGAGCCTTCAGATAGCCCATGGGCTAGCCCAGTAGTCCTAGTACCCAAGCCTCATACCCAGGGTGGTAAGAAAGAAATGAGGTTTTGTGTAGACTACAGAGGCCTCAATGCAGTCACTAGGACTGATGCCTATCCCATACCAAGGGCAGATGAACTAATTGATACTTTGGCCTCAGCCAAATATCTGAGTACATTTGACCTAACAGCTGGCTACTGGCAAATCAGATTAGCTGATGATGCAAAAGCCAAAACAGCATTTTCGACCCCTGGTGGGCACTACCACTTTGTGGTGATGCCCTTTGGATTGAAAAATGCACCTGCCACTTTTCAGAGGTTGGTGAACAAAGTTCTGGCAGGGATGGAAACTTATTGCTCAGCTTATCTAGATGATATTGCTGTCTTTAGTTCTCATGGCAGGATCACCTGGTCCACCTCAGAAATGTTTTGGAGGCTCTGCAGAGAGCAGGCCTCACTATCAAGGCCACTAAGTGCCAGATAGGGCAGCGTCAGGTTGTGTACCTGGGTCACCTTGTGGGTGGAGGCCAGATTCAGCCTTTACAGAGCAAAATCCAAACCATAATGGAATGGGTTGCTCCAACCACCCAGACACAGGTGAGAGCCTTCTTAGGCCTGACTGGGTACTATAGGAGGTTTGTGAAGGGATATGGATCTATAGTGACCCCCTTGAATGATCTAACCTCAAAGAAAATGCCAAAAAGGTTCAGTGGACAGCTAGCTGTCAAAAGGCATTTGAAGACCTAAAGCAGGCCATGTGCACTGCCCCCATCTTACAGAGTCCAGACTACACCAAAAAGTTCATTGTCCAAACAGATGCTTCTGAGCTGGGTGTGGGAGCTGTACTGTCTCAACTGAATGATGAAGGTCAAGACCAGCCAGTAGCTTTTATTAGCAGGAGGCTGACCCCTAGAGAGAAACGTTGGTCAGCTATAGAGAGGGAGGCCTTTGCTGTGGTGTGGGCCCTGAAGAAGCTGAGGCCATACTTGTTTGGCACTCACTTCATAGTTCAGACTGACCACAAGCCCCTCCTATGGCTTAAACAGATGAAAGGTGAAAACCCAAAACTTTTGAGGCAGTCCATTTCCCTACAGGGGATGGACTATACAGTGGAACATAGACCTGGGACCCAACATGCTAATGCGGATGGACTCTCAAGGTATTTCCACTTAGAACACGAAGACTCAACTGGTCAAGGTTAGTTTAGTGTCCCTGCGTTTGGGGGGGGTTGTGTAGGAGAGTAGGATCTGCCTCTTATGTTGCCCCCACTTTTTTCTGATGTTTACACTGGTTTCTGGCTATAGTCAGGCTGGGACCCTGCCAATCAGGGCCCCAACCTATCTGTTCTCTCTAAACGATTTGGAGTGCACTCTAGGTGCACTAGTGATTGGATACTGTGGTACCTTATGAGTCCCTAGTATATGGTACCTGAGGTACCAAGGGCATAGGTACTTCACAGGCCTACCAGGGGCTGAAGCATGTATTGTGCCACCCCTGGGAAGCAGACTAAATCTGACACCACAGGCCTGCTACTGCAGCCTGGGTGAGGTGGTGCTAGCACTCCTAATTGAGATATAGGTTCCCTATATCTCTCCTGCACACACATTTAAACCTATCAGTCACCCCTAAGGCAGGCCCTATCAATCCTGAGGGCAGGGTGCTTGGCTTCTATGTGAGAGGGTGCCTCTGCCTGAGCAGGGACCCTCTGCAGCTCTCAGAGTCCATTCTCTGGTGCTGTTTGTGAATGCGGTCAAACCATATACTCTTAAGTGCATTATATCCTCGCGGTAAATGCTAACTTTGGAATGGCTGCATCAAAACATGTCGTGTTTGGTGTCAAACATCTTGGAATACTACCCCCCCCCCGCCAGTTCTGGCGGCGGGGGTAGCATTCCACCCTTCTAGAGGGATAGACATGTACCCACTGTGGAAACGCGGTAGAATCCTGAAGAGCCCTGGCATCACAAAATGGATGCCACCAGTCACAGACACTGGGCTGCCCTCCTGCTGATGACCGAAACTCGCAGTGGAGGAAGCCCAACAATAGGTATCCTATCACAGGGAGGTGTGACCACCTCCCAGACAGGGTTTAGTGTATTGGGGCTGGGTGGGTGCACTCCTAGAGTGCTTTGAAGTCCTGCACTGGGGGAGCAGAAGGCTCCTCTGTGCATACACCAGTTCAAACCGGCTCAGGGGCTACCTGCCCCTGCTCTGGCGCGAAACTGGACAAAGGGAAGTGGGTGTAACCACCCGCTCCCCTGACCCTCCCATAGGTGGGGTCTTAGAGCTAGTCCCTCCCTTCCTTTTTAGTATAAGGTAGGGAACCCTTGAACTTGAAAACTAGATATCCCTGGACGACGCTCTGAAGAAGAATCCTGGACCTTCGACGTTCCACTACCTCTGGACAACTGAAGAATCTCCCTTGGAGTCAAGGAGTGACTCCCCTGCTTGGCAGGCACCAAAAACTGAAACAATGGTCTCAAACTACGCCGCTCCCGCCGGAGCCCGAGGTCCCTGCAGCCCAAGATGAGGATTTCCTGACTTCTCCAAGGCCATCGTGAGTCCCCAGCGAAGCTGAGGCAAGTGGACCCCATGAGTGACGAGGAACCGCAGTGCCTGAGTACCGTGCACTATTGTCGAGTGCAACCCCTTCACGACGTTCTACGAACTTGTACTTTGGACCACGTGTGGTCCCAGCCTCCAGCAGGAATCTCTCCGGAGATCAGAGGCCTACCCCATCCCGAGTGACCGTGGGCCCCTGTTGAGTGAATCCTCCCGAGGCATCTTTGCAATCCCTTGCCAGCCGGCTTGTGGGTCTCCTGAAGACTTTTCTACAGACCCAAAGGGCTCCCCTGGTTGCTCCAGGCCTGCCCTGACTTACCCTTGCTGGGTGAGTTCCGCAGACCTTGCTGGTCTGCACCATTAACTTTTTACCCTTTCCATGAGACTTGCTGCTACCAAGGCTTGTTGGCTCCAATCGGGTCGCTGACACCGCAGTCAGCTGCAGACTTTGTGGGATACGCTGAATCCAGGTCCTGGTTGTCATCGACACCTCCTGGACCTCGTGGTCGAAGAGTCAAGACACCTGTGAATGACCTGAATCTGTCGACGACGGTGGGCATTCATCTTCCTTGCCCCGAGTCACTGCCAAGTGGCTTTGAACACTGTCCCCTCTGCTTTCAGGTCTTCCATCTTCCGAATCCAGGCTTGGATTCCACCGGACACTTCTTCGGACTTCACAAGCAGCAAGTCTTCATTGGCTCCCATAGAAAACGACGCCGCGACCCGACACCAAAGGACACCTATGCACCCGGCTTCCCTGGGTGAGGTAACTCCAGCACTACGGTGCTCCTGTGGGTGTTGGCCCTAGAACTACTTACCCTGTAAGTGACTTGCTTGTAGGTTCTCTCGAAGTGCCCTAAAACTCCTAATTTCCAACCGCGACTTGCCCCATTGAAGTCAACGGCGATCCGCGCCTGTGTTTACTCACTGCACGCGTCCCCCGTGGGTCCTTTACTTACCTGCCTTGGGTGGTTTCGTGAGGCCTCAGCACTTCTGAAGGCCCCAGGCCTTGTCCCTTTGCAAGTCGTTGTTCCTAAGTCTCTTTCTTAGTATATGGTCTGGTACGCCCCTAGGGCCCCAGCCATATTGTGCTTAATTTATTGTGAAACGTTGATTTGTGCATATGTTCCTGACTTCTAATCTCATAAAGAGATTAGTAGAGAGTTGTTTAGTAATAAATACATATATATTTGATATATAAACCTGTGTGGTGTCTTTTCATTTGGTGATTCAAGAGATTGTGTGGTAAAACAAGCTGCTTTACATTCCTCCAAGACTTAGCCTGAAGGCTGCTCTCCACAGCTACCACTAGGATAGCTTTCTTTAAAGGTTGTCTTAAACCTAACTACCATAAGAGTCGAATTGTACTGGTCCAAGGTGTCCACTTTAACTAGTGAACAGCATATACCAGGCCAACTTCTCACAAGCAGGAAATGTCTATTTTACAACATGAACAGTAACAACTATGTTCCATCGTAATACTGCGCGGGACGTTGCAAACACTATGTTCTGGCCACGTGCCGTGGCATTACATCAACACTACCAGTCTGTTTTCTGAATATGATCTGATGGAAAGACAGATAACAATGGCAAGCAGAGATGCAAAATACACAATGTTGCACATTGAAAAATTAGACCAATTACCTTCTACCGTGGCAGAAACACCATCCACAGACTTGATTATCCACGGTTATATCACACCGGATGGAATCACCTTTGCTCCATTAATCTGCTTCGAGGTGAGCCTCTGGGATCGTCGTCTGTGGTTATGAACAACAACAATGCTGTGTCTGCCAACCGGAACACATAAAATATTTGGCCTTTTTCCATGTAGGAACAATTCGGCTTGTTTTATAAACTAAATTTGTCTTAAAAAGTATTGTTTACTTTTTCTTTTTCTAGGCACCATGGCTTTCGGAGTATTTAGGATTTAAAACAGTATAATGACTTTCGTTTTTACCTTTTATTCCATTTTTATGATATGCTGATATACTGGCTTTTATTTAGATAGCTTTTATATATCAACCCTTAGGATGAGGAGTGGGTGTTATATTCCAAAGTTAGGTCCATGTAGCGAGACAGCTTATTCCTTACATTGTCCAAGAAAACAACATTTCAGCTGTGAACTTTTGCACACATTTGCATGCACGACAATGTTGGATTAATTTCTCTGAAACTACTTTGTTTTCACTTCCAGCTTCACACAACATTATCACAATGCCTTGAACACCATGTACTAGGCCTCTCTATGCACTAGGTACAAAAGTCGTCCTATCTTCATCTATGGGGCGACAGCACTATCACTTTCCGTGAGGGGTGTCCCACTCTAGACCAAGATGTGGTCTTTCACTCTCTCCTATCATGTAATGGGGTTGGATCATCCCTTGGCGGGATTCTTGGCTCTACACCCATATAAACTCTAGGTACACTCAGAGTAGGGTCCGCATCGTAGGAGTACGTTAGATTACCATATTGCATATATGCTTGCATATATTCATTGCTTCAGCACTATGGTAGAAATGCATCTACTATTCACTCTTTTGGTGCTTGTAATCTCCTTTATTTGCTTCTGTCTCCTAATTATTGCAGCACATGTATTATATACAAAAATAACGTAGGTTCAATAAATATATTGAAAACATCCCACTGTGTATTCTGTATACTTCTCTGACAGAAAGCAAGCAGGAGGGACTGAGCGATAGATTCTGTACTGTTTCCACGATTCCTGAGTGATCAGGGTTGTCATGTTCAGTGGTTGCTAGAAACTGTTCGCTCCCTTGTAGGTTAGGGGGCCTTACAGTGGCACTGTGAGCTAGCTGTTCTATACGCCAACATATCCTGCGGGGGTGTCCGGAACCAGTCTAGACACCAAGCCCTTAGTTTATGTTGTACAAAAAATGGGCAGTTCCTACAGATTAGTAGGAACTACACGACAAGCCAAGCAGTAATGCATCCAGTAATACACACAGGCACACCGATGCATACACTGACCTACCCAGGCTCACACCAGTGCATATGCTAACACACCCAGGCACAGACTGATGCAAACACTAACAAACCGAGGCACTCACTAATGCATAAACTAACACACCCAGGCATACACACTGACACATCCATTCTCGCACCTATACAGTCACTGACACATTACAAACAGAGAGTTAACTCTTTGTTTGAGGCGATGGTGGTTCCAATAAGGTACAAAAAGTGAACAGTGTAGTAAAAAGGGTAAGAATGGGGAAATGAAAAGAAGCACTGGCTTCACTCTTCAAAAAATATGTAGTCACTGGCAGCAAAAAAAAAAAAAACTAACAGCGATGCTTCTCACTGTATCCAAGAATGCACCCACAGTAGACATTTTTACAGCGACAAGCATAAGGTTTTTTGCACAGTGAATAACCATGTCACTCAATTCCTCATAGGCACCTGATATTGTAATGACTGCAGCTGAAGATGGTTCTCCCAAGGCTGCTGTAGAGGTCAACTGTCCTGTTGCACCTGCTTTCTCTCATATCATCTGGTTCTAGACCCTCTCCTGAATTGTTTTTAGGTGCGTCCACATAGAACTTGTCCCATGTGAATATTTATTATTTTTATTTTTATTATTTTTATTTAGGAGTTTTATATAGCGCTTACTCGACCCGAGGGGTATCAGAGCGCTTTACAACAGCATACATGTATAGAAGCATAAACAGTAAAGTACAATGATACATCTAGATACTGGAGGTTACATAGCTCGAAGTTATTGACCAGAGGCATAGAGATGACGCTTGAGGAGAAATTCTTTTAGCTGTCTCTTGAAATTCGTGAAGGAGGGGTTAGTCCTGATATGAATAGGGAGAGAGTTCCAGATTTTAGAGGCATTCCCTGAGAAAGAGCGGGAGAGGGCTTTTTGTTTGTCTTTTGGGGGGGATTAGGAGGAGCGAGTTGGAGCTTCTTAGGTTTCTCGATTGTCCTGATTTAGTGAGTTTGGCTGCGAGGTAATCCGGTTTGCCTGTGTGTAGGCTTTATGGGTGAGACAGGCTGTTTTGAAACAGCAGCGTGCTTTGATAGGTAGCCATTTTAGGTCATGCAATGCAGGGGTGATGTGTTCGTGTTTCTTGGAACCTATGACCATTCTTGCTGCTGCGTTTAGGGTGGTTCTCATGGGGGCTATGTGTGTTTTAGCTGTCCCAGTTAGTGTGGCATTTCCATAGTCAAGTCTGGACAGAACTAGAGCTTGGGTTGCGATTTTTAGGTCATTGGGGGGGATGAAAGGCTTGATTTTGTTGAGGAGTTTTAGGCTGTAGAGGGCGCCTTTTGCTGTGGAGCTTATGTGGGAGCTCATGTTAAGTCTTGTGTCTAGAGAGATCCCTAAAGATTTAGCTGAGATTGCTGGGGTAAGTTTGCAGTTTAGGGAGTCTAGGTTGTTTAACCATTCTTGGATCTGAGGGGGTTGTTCGTGATTGGAGAAGACAAGAATTTTGTTTTTTTCTTGGTTAAGTTTGAGGTGGTTGAGGATTAGCCAATTTTCTACTTTTGAAAGTGTGGATTTGAGTCGGAGGATGTCTTTGAGGGAGGATATTTCGAGGTACAGCTGGGTGTCGTCAGCATAGAGATGATAGGTGATATTTGCTTATTTTAGGATGGTAGTGAGGGGTTCCATGTAAATGTTGAAGAGTGTGGGGGAGAGGACTGAGCTGTGAGGGACACCTCGAGTTGTGGGTGAGAGGTCGGACATCGAGTTTTTGATTTTTATGAATTGGGATCGGTTATGCAGAAATGAGAAGAACCATTTTAAGGCATTGCCATCTGCTCCGATACGCTTTAGTAGGGCATCTAAAAGTAGCTTGTGATCCACCGTGTCAAAAGCAGCTTATAGGTCGAGGAGGACAAGTAGGCAGTATCTGTAAGAGTCAAGGGAGTTGTGAATGTCATTGGTTATACTCAGTATAGCGGTTTCTGTGCTGCATCCCATCCTGAAACCAGATTGGTATGAGTCAAGTAGGTTGTTTGATTCCAGGTGTTGGTTCAGTTGGGAGAGAACACATTTCTCGAGGATTTTAGCTAGGAAAAGAAGGTTGGTGATGGGCCTAAAGTTTTTGAGATCGTTTGGGTCAGTATCCGTTTTTTTTAGAAGGGGGGTGATTTGGCCTTGTTTAAGGCAGTCGGACATCAATCCGTTGTTTAGGGAACTGTTGATGATCTTTGTCCACAGTGGGGTTAGGGTGAGGTTGAGGTTCTTAGCCAGGGAAGCGGGTAGTGGGTCTGCATAGTGGTTGGAGGGTTTGGAGTTGGCAATCACCCTGGAAATGTCCTCTTCAGAGAGAGGTTTGAAGTCCTTCCAACTCTTGGGAGAAGAGGAGGGTCTTGGGTATAGGCTTATTTTGGTGGTTGACAGAAGAGGGGTCTCGACTTTGGGGATCATGGAGTGAACTGGGGCTGGGGTTGGTTTCATTATGGGCGATGACTGGCTGTGTTGGGATTGAGGGTGGTGGTCTAGGGAGAGCTCAATTTTGCTGATTTTGTCATTAAAGAATTTGGCCAGGTTGTTACACTGTAGTTTGGAGGCAGGAGGATTTACCTTGGTGGGCTTGGAGGTCTGTTTCTGGATGATGTTGAAGAGTTCTTTGGGGCGGTTTTTAGCTTTGTCTAGTGCACTCCTGAAGAAGGAGGCTTTCTCCTTGATTATGTGTTTTTTCTAATTCCTGCGTTCTCTTCTGAGCTGGAAGAGGTTGGTTGTGGATGGGTTTACTCTCCAGAGTCTCTCAGCGGCTCTTACTTTTCTTCTTACGGAGTTGAGGTCTTTGTTGAACCAGGCTCTGGATGGGATGTCTCTGATTCTTTTGTGTTTCATGGGGGCTAGTTGGTCAAGTGCAGTTTTCATCATAGTGTTGTACAGTGTAGTGAGCTCGACCGTGTTAAGGTTGTCTGTGGAGGGCGGGAGAAGTGATGTTACTGTTTCTTCGAGGTCAGAGAGGGGGATGGAATTTAGGTTTCTGCTCCTTTGATGGGTAGTCTGTGCTTTGACTGGTGGAGCTGCAGTTTGGTTGATGTTAAATAGAATGATGTGGTGGTCTGACCAGTCGATTGGGAGAATGTTATTGATGCTTATTGTTTCGTTTTTGGCTATGATTACATCTGAGGTAGAGCCTTTGTTGTGGGTTTGTCCCTTGCAGTGTTGGGTGAGCTCATTTGTGAGAAGGAGTTCATTTAGTGACTGTATAAAAGTGTCCTTTTCGTTATTCCAGTGGAGGTTGAAGTCACCTAGGATGATGTTGTCGTAGTTGGATAGGGAGCAGTGTGTAAGTAGGTCAGATAGTTGTTCTCCGAATGCAAGAGTGTTTCCTGGAGGGTGGTAGATGAGATGGCATTTAGTTACTTTGTTGTCCTGTCGTTTTAGGTTGGTGTTGAGGTATTCGAAAGTAGAGAAGGAGTGGGTTTCGGTTTCAACTATATTGATGTGGTTCTTATGGATGATGGCAATGCCGCCACTGCGTTGGTCTATTCTGTCCTTTTTAATGATGGAGAAACCAGGGGGGACTAGTAGGTCAAGGATCGGATAGGATGTTTCATTGAGCCAGGTTTCGATGAGGAACGCAATGTCAATGTTGTAATTCAATATGACATCAGCCAGCTCTGTTGCGTGCTTGACTGCCGATCTGCAGTTAACAAGCATGCAGTTGACCTTGCAGCTAATGGAATGGTTTTGGGAGGAGGGGGGAGCCTGGGGTATGACTGTGCGTTGAGAGGGAAGTCTTTTAGTCCTAAGTTGGTTGTTGGCTCTGCCTATTCCGGTGATTACCTGTATGTTGGAGGGGGGGTTTGGGTTGTTCTGGGGTCGTAGGTTTTAGCAAGAATCATTGCCTTTCTCAAGGACATCTCAGATTTCGCTCTTTTTGGTCTGTGATATTGGGTGTTGAGAGGGGTGGAGCGCCAGCTGGTCGTCTGGTGATTGGGCAGTTGAGAGGGCTCACTGATGTTTATAAGGGAGGGGAGGTGTGAGTATTGAGCGGGGAAAAGTGGTGTTGAGAAGGATTTTGTTTATGCCCTGCGTGATTGTGTTGATTTGGCTCTGGAGATTGGATAGGCTTTCAGTTATGGATATGATGTGCATAGGGTTCATTGGTAAGAGAGCGTTGAGTTGTTTTTCTATACGTGTAAAGTGTTCGGTTAGTTCTGCCATCGACTCTAGGTTAGGGGTAGGGGGAGGGGAGGAGTTGGGGGGCAGATTAGATTGAAGGTGTAGGTTGTGGCAGGAGGGTCGAGGGGTGGTAGGATTACGGGAAGTGGAGACATACGTGTCTTCAGATGGGCGGAGGTGGGGGGGACTGGGGAGAGTGCTTCTCGAGTGCACTGGTGTTATTTTGTCTGAGGGTTGGGCGTTGGTTAGGCAACTGTTGGTGTTTCCGCGAGTAGGAAGAGTAGGGTAGATGTATTGAGTGGGGTGTGGGGGTGAGATAGGGAGCGGTGTCTTGAGGTGGGAGGTGTGGGCGAGGGGGATGGGGATGGGAGTGGGGGGAGAAGATGGATATGGCGTTGGGGTGGAGTGTAGGTCTGAGGGGTTCAGTAATTGAGAGTTTGTGGCAGGTTTCATGACCGTTATTTCTTGGGTCGGGTTCTGGGTGGTGGATTGGGAAGTGGTAGGATAGTTGGAAGGGGCAGAAATGGAGTTTCGCAGCTTGGGGAAGGCGAGTTCAATTTGGCGAAGGGTGAAGTCATTGACTTGGACCATGACTTTGCCATTTCTGTATACCGTTATGGTGGCGTTGATTTTGAAGGCAGATGACTTGGAGATTAGCAATATTTGGCCGTAAGGGATGTTGGTGGTTTTGGTGACTCGCAGGTGGTTAGCTAGGTTATTTCTCCATTTGGCCTGGTGGGTGGTGTAAAAAATGAGATCTGTTTTTGTCTTACCTTTGGAAGAGTTATGGTAGAGGTCAGCTATGAGTGTTTCAGGGTGTTGCTTGAGTAGTCTGTGCTTAAAGATTTCGGTGGCGTTAGCTGAAAGGTTGGGTGGGTAGGTGATGGAGAAGGAGTGAGGGCCGTGGGGTTTAAGGTTGGTGAGATGTAAAGGGGTGGGGGTTTCTGGGTTGGTCTGGTGGCACTTTCTCATGCCGGTTGTCATCTTCCTCACTACAGGGGTTGAGAGGAAGTAGAAATCAGGTGGAGTTTCTAGATTGACGGGTATCTACAGGGATGAGGGGCACAAAGAAATTGGGCATGGGAAGATCCTAAAGCAGAGGGTCGTTTGGGAGGGAGGAGAGGTGTAGGATTCAGGTGGCTCCTGAGTTTAAGTAGGATGAAAATTGAAATTTGGTCATAGGGTGGCGCTCCAGAGTAGGGGATATGGGATGTGATAGGTTAGAGCTGATCTGTCAGGGGAGAGTAGGGCTGGGATGGGCAGGGTCAGTAGTTTTAAAGTTTGTTCTTTTGAGATAGGTGGTGGAGGGTATTGGGGTGAGAGACGGAGGGCAGTTTCAGGTCTGGAGCTAAGCTCATTGGTGGGGTTGAAAGTGTAGGAGTGTAGTCACATAGACCATTGCCGGATGGCTGCCCCCTAAAGGACTCTAGAGATGGTTGAGTCCTACTATAGTTTTAGTGGAAATAGCAGGAGCACAGTCCTTTGTCAGCTTCTCCCGGTGGGGGTGGTCGTCTATGATTTGGGTGTTGGGAAAGCCTTAGTTCACCTGGGGGAGGGGCAAGTGTGGTTAAAGTTGAGGATGCAGCAGTATGGCAGGAGAGGGGTAGTGGGGTTAGAGGTGAGAATGAGACCAGTCAAAGATGGCCGCCATAGCAGGAAGCTGCTCTCAGTCCTCTTTCTATTTCGAGTAGACTGGAGGGAAGGGCAATGAGAGAATAGGGCGACGGGGTGGAAAGCAAAAGAGGACCAACACTGAAAGTTGCGGTACAGGGTATTAAAATGGATGCCGGTCGTCAGGGGGAACATAGAAGTGAGGGGGATATGCTAGCATCCCTCCATGTGGACACATAAAAAGCACCCGACAGTAATTCCCCGATCCAGCCGCAGCCCCTCCCCCATGGCACAGGCAACTAGCCAGGCAGTCAGATGGGCTCCAAAATGAGAGTTTACTTCTTTGCAGTGCCTCTGGATAACTGCCTGCCACAAATTGTGCACTTGACATATCTTGCTGTTACCTTCTTTCCCTTAGCAGGTAAAGTAAAGTGCTACCACACATCACTTTCTTTTCTGCACGGTGGTGTGTCATCTTCCTCATCCTCAACAGGTTGTGGATGCTCATCTTGGATGGACGATGTAGCTTCAGCCAAGGTGTAAAAGCAAAGCACTGCTGGTTCTCAATCTTCCTTCTAGAGGTTTCACTAAGAAGTAACTGCTTTTGGGTGTGGTTTTCTATGTGGAAGGGTGGGGTCTTAATGTATGCAATCAGAAGGCAAGGTCTGGGCTTTGTTTAGGAGTGAAATCGTGAATCCGGCCCATGAATTTGTGGCTTTGCAAAACTGGTAAAATGGGTAAATATTTTGAAAAACAGATATATAGTGGTCTATATATACTTGTAAATATGTTCACACTGATGTATTGATGACAATTGAGTGGTGTACATATATGCAGTAATTTGAAAATGTGAATTTGTGGATTCGCAATCGTGGATTCATTCCGATCACGTGATTGGAGTAAAAACCATAGAATAGTAATCCGTTTGCATTTCCAGACCTGCAAAGGTACAGCGGTACTGCAAAAATATTTTTTTTAAATTACATTGGTTTAATTACATTAAAAAAATCTCTTACTTTACATTAACTACATATGTGATTTGTATATTTTAAAACATATATAAAGTTTATTTGCCAAAAAAAGATCTACAGTATACAAAAAGTAATCCATAAAAAAATTAATTGAAATACACTTAGTATTAAAAAAAAACATACAAATTAAGTAAAAAAGTCAACTTTAGAAGGACATAATATTTTAGAAATGAAATTTGAAAAAACATTGAAATTCACTGAAAAAAACAAAGGTCACAGGGATATTATAGTTAGGAAATAGAATTTAAAAATCTTAGAAAATCTTAGAAATTCACTAAAAAAACAAAGGTTAGAGGGATCTTATAGCTAGGCTCAGATTTCACTCTTGCAAAACCACAGAAATGCAGCAGTTATAGTTACCTGAGCTAACTATAACTTATGCCCCTGCAATGCACTGCTTATGACCTCACATATTACTTCACTCATGACATGGTCAGTGACATCACTGATGACATCTCAAAAGACATCACTGGTGTCATCATTCACAGAACCACTCACACATCCACCCACTAAACCACTCATGCACCCACTCACACACCCATACAACCACTCACACACCCAGCCCTGCCAAGTACCACGTATCAGGCATTAGACTAATGCATTTCAGTGTGGTTGTCAACATCGCAGAACTGAAATTCAAAGTCACGCATAATAGGCATAGTGCCTGCTTCGGCTGCCAAGCTGTTACTAGTGCTACTATGACTAGACTAAAACTGGAGTGGCAGTGCACTGTGGGGTGCAAGCTGCTCCCAGCTGGCATGGGGGAGTTAAGATCCCCGCCATGTCGCGGCTTCATTCTGACTGACTGATGTCAAGAGGCAGTGCCTAATGGCTACTACAGAGACATCAACCATCGATTTGGGTTGAGTGACACAGTCAGTGACTATAATAGATGCCACAGAAGTGATGTCAAGACCTGCTGCTGGCTGCAGTAAAAGTTTGTGGGAGGATCAGGCTGGCTGGGCTGTAACTAATCATAACAGTACTGCTCGCAACGCTGCCCGGCTGTAAATTAAATGTAATCAGTGATGATCCTGCGAACCCCGGACCCAACCCTACAGACTGCGGTGGCCACTGGACTCCACTGTTCAGCTCAGCTCTAAGCTACGCCTGCTCCTCTGAGTGAGTCTGATGCAGCGCGGGTGGTGCACGTTTGCCGAGGGAGTGAGTTACGCCCAGACTCTGAGGCCCAAAAAACAAATGCCGTGGCTCGCCTCACAACTGTAAGTGTCAGACAGGGCCAGCCCTGAGCTGAGTGTAAATCTTATCTGCTAATTTGCTTTTTAGCACTTAGCACCTGATCAGCTGCCTACCTAGCTGATTAAGTTCTGCCCTGGGTCACTGAGGCTGCCGGCAGGCTATGACCTTTAAGTATGTGGTTTAGCCTGATGCTCCAGCCTTGTCCAAATTCAATGCCCGTTGCATGCTGTCTGCAGAAGTGGCTCTGTGCGGTCAAGTGAGTCTGCCGCCATGAGCATGTGTGTATAGTGTTGACTGACAGTGACTCCTCCGTGAGTACACCTCTTCTTTTCCTTCCGTTAGTTTTCACCATATAATACTTCACACCCCCTCCGCCAGCAAACAGTGAAATACAGATCCAGGATTCTTTAACTCTTATATTGCCAAAATCATGTGGTGTCGTCTTCCTCATAAATTCCACTCCAGAAACTGTGAATTAAGTTAGTAGAGAACACTTTATTAGAGCCCCTCCCATTAAGCCAGCAAGCTCCAACTGTCCTTTTAGGCAGCTCAACTGTGCCGCTGGCTGCGAGGCTGGGCAGGTAGTGGTGTGCTGACTGAGGCAGACTGCTTTAAGGCTAATTTTTATTAGGGTGGGAGTCGTTTTTTAAATATAACACTACAGAGCCCTGGCAGCCAGCTGTGACCTATGTGGGAGTGTGTGCTCCTCAGCCTGAGGCTTGCCCAATGCCTGATGCTTGTCCAAGAGTCAGCTGACTGTGTTGACTCCTAATTAGGCAGCTGAGAAGAGATCCCGTGTTGTTCATGTTATGGCCCCACATCGTTCTGCTGTGGGCTGGGTCCCCCTTAGGACAGAGAGGCCCTGGAGTCCACACTGATGCTCTGCATTCTGATCTTATTGATTGTTTGAGGGTGGCAGGGAGGATCCAGGGGTCCCAGTGTGAGCAAAGTCCGGCTAAGGCATCTGTGTTTTAGTAGTTCAGCTAACTTGTGATGGCTGCTATCGATAAATAAAATTATTGCCTCAAACACTCTGAGCTGACTGCGTCCCCGGCCTGTAGTGTACTAAGTCTGGGAACTATGCTGTCACACAGCCTGACTCTGCTCTGCTCAGTTTTCAGCTGCCTGCCATTAGCACACTTTAGTTCAGTGACTTCTTAGAGTTTCTTGTTGCTCAAATGGATGCAATTTCTGACATTTATATGTTTCCAGCATCTTCATTGCTTGATTTTGCTCAAGAGAGAGTGTCACTCATAGCAGTTGAAATATCACTCATAATTACACTGAAATTATGAAAATGTCATACATAGCAATCTGAAACTTTGCTAGCTATGTACACCCACTCACTCATCCATAGAGTCACTCCTACTCTCTCACCCATACAGCCACTAATATGCCTACTCACACAGTCACTCACTCACTCACACCACCACTCACCCATACAGCTATTCACACACCAACATATTCACCCATACAACCCTTCACCCATACAGCCTCTCGACAGAGCCACTCACTCACCCATATAACCACACATCCACTCACACACCCACACAACTTACATACCTATTCACACATTCATACATGCCCTCGCACGTCCACTCACTCACCCATACAGCCACTCACACAGACACTCACTCTCCAATACAGGCACTCAAGCACCCACTAAATTACCCAAACACCTACTCACACAGCCACTCAGTCACCCATACAGCCACTCAGACATCCACTCACCCACCCATACAGCCACCCACACACCCACTCACTCACCAATACAGCCCTTACTCACACACCCACTTATTCACCCATACAGCCACTCACACACCCACTCAGACAAGGATACATAGTCACACAGCCACTCACATAATATATGTTAGAAATAGTATCACTCAATAGTTGTACACAAAGTATGCTAATATTACTTTTGTAGTACCTTAATATATATGTTTAACACTCATAAACATTTAGAAAACACTCACAATCACTGGATGATGTCATCAGTGATGTAATTTGAGATGTCACCAGTGATGTCATTAGTGATGTCACTGACCATGTCATGAGTGATGTAATATGTGAGGTAATAAGCAATGTGTGAAGTTAAAGGTCACACCAAATGCAGTTGATTGATAAATCCTTTATTGTAGGTTACACTCCAGAGACCTCATCCATCAGAAGTCTGACTACTCCAGCTCCCAGTGTAACCGCTGTCTCTTTAAACACATCCTAATCCTGGAGTTGTCATCACATACACTTCAATTAAACTTAGTTCCATTCTAAGCATTAGTACATGCCACACAGTGCATTGTGGGGGCCAAAGTTATAGTTAGCTCAGGTAACTATAACTGCTGAATTTCTATAGTTTTCTATGAGTGAAATCTAAGCCTAACAACAACAAGTAGGCGGTTATAGTTAGGGCCTAGTTTCCATAGAAAGAGAGTTTTTTCATTTGCCAATAACGCTGGTGCAGTTTGATGAATCCTCGTGAAAGTTTTGAAACTAGTATGACGCTCACTCCAGCTGCTGTCTTGAAAGTTTTGTGGTGATCCGTCAAGCGGGGGCCGAGAAAATGGGGGGGGTCCCAAAACACGTTTCCACATGTTAATTTCGACAGAGATTTTAGACATGACTACAGCCCGAACTGCTGAATGGAATTACACCAAAATTTGCCGAAAGGTAGATGTTGGTTCAGAAAGTGACCTTTTTGTAAATAGGTATAAACCTGTTCAGTAGTTTTTGAGATATTAAGAGAAAAACCAAATTGTATATATAGGAACGGAAAGGCTCTGCGAACCCTCCCGATCTCATGCTGAGATCTGATTGGCTGACAACACTTCAAACCAGGAAGTGTTGGCAGCAACTTGGGACTCGGTTTGAGCTGAGTTCCACAAAAAGATGAAATAAATGAATAGGGGGTAGGCTAGCTTTACCCTGACTCCCTAGGCCTTTTGCAGGGGTCACAGAGGAACCCTACCAGGGCAAAAAAAAGATTAAAAAGGAAAGGATTTAAGCAGGAGCCACTCTGGATCTGAAGCTCCCACTGAAATTTTTAAAAAAAGAATCACAGACTCCCACTTTGTCCCAAGGGCATGGGGGAATTAAAGGAGGGGGGTGAACGGGTTTAAAAATGTCCCAGGGCCCACCACCTCCCTGGGGCTTATATGAAAATGAAGGGGGCACTCGGACACACCCCCGGGACCACCACCTCCATGGGGGCACATAGCAAAAATGAATTAGGGGGCTGTGCTGACCCCCCGGACCAGGGGATCACCACCTCCCTGCATCTAAATTAACTGTGTTTGGGGGCCATGTGGAGCCCTGGGTCCCAGGGACCACCACCTTCCTGGGGCCAAAGTACCTTTAAAAGTGGGAGGGGGGCTGTACAGCCCCCTTCCAGGCCGTTCCCTGCCCCAGGGACCACCATCTCCCCGGGGCCTGCCCTACCAAATGAAAGGAGGGGTGGACACATGGTGCCCCTCCTGGACTTAAAGAGGGCCCTGTGGACCTCCAGGGCAGCTCCTGTTATGTCCTGGGGTGCCCACCTCTTAACCATAGAAATTCAGTTAAAAAACCAAAGGTTACAGGGTCATTATAATTAGAAAAAGAATATAAAAAACCTTGGAAGTTCATTTAAAAAACCAAAGGTTATGGGACGTTATAGTTAGGAAATAGATTTTTAAAAACCGTAAAAATTCCCTGAAGAAAAAAACAAAGGTTACAGGGACATTATAGTTAAGAAATAGAATTATAAAAACCATAGACATTCACTGAAAAAACAGCTAACTGAGACATTATAGTTAGCCTCAGATTTCGCTCATACAAAACCATTGAAATTCAGCAGTTATAGCTACCTGAGCTAACTATAACGGACGCCCACACAATGCACTGCTTATGACCTCACATATTACATCACTCATGACATGGTCAGTGTCATCACTGATGACATCTCAAAGCGACATCACTAATGGCATCACTGATGGCATCATCCACAAAACCACTCACATACCCACTCACACTCCCTTACAACCTCTCATACCCCTATTCTCACACAAATATATGCATTTTTGTACGCCCACTCACATACCCACACAACCACTCACATACCCATTCACAGACCCATATGAGTACTCACACACCCACTCACTCGTTCATTGAGCCACTCACATACACATTCACTCACTCATACAGCCACTCGCACAACCATTCACTCACCCATATAGCCACTTATACAACCAGTCACTCACCCTCACAGTAACTCACACAGCCATAAACTCAGCATACAGCTACTCGCACACAGACTTATTCACCTACACAGCTACTCACACATCCACTCACACACTCATACAGCCTCTCAACACAGCCACTCACTCATCCAAACTAGCACTCACACATTCTCTCACACACCCATACAAACTCCCATATCTGCTCACTAACCCAATACAACCATTCACACAACTGACCTAATGTAGCCTTACGGCTAGAGCGGTCAACCTCGAAGCTGGGGAACCAGGTTCGAGTCACGGCAACGACGCTCAACATCCTGTGATTCTGGGAAAATCACTTAATCTCCCCATGCCTAACAAAAATGAATGTGTCCATCTGTAATGAAACTGGTGCTCATGTAAAGCGCTCTGATACCCGATTTCTCGGGTCTACTTCGCGCTATATAAAACTCTAAAAAAAACATTTACTCAAATAGCCACTCACTAACCCATGTAGCCACTGACACACCTACTCACTCACCAACATAGTCACTCACACAACCACTCACCCATACAGCTACTCACATACCTACTTATATACCCATATAGCCACTCACACAGCCATTCACATACCCATACAGTCACTCACACACCCAGAAAACCACTCACTCACTCACACACCCATACAACCACTCAGATACTCACTCAAACACCCATACAGCCACTGGCACAAACACTCATATACCCACTCACACACCCATACAGCCACTGGCACAACCACTCACACACCTACAGGTCTAGTCAAAAATTCACTGACTCACCCATACAGTCACTCATTCATGCACTCACACATTCAAACAGCCACTCACACCCCCACCCCCACACTGATAGACAGTCACACACCCACTCAGATCACACATTAGCGATAGTATCACCCATTCGTAGTACAACTAGAATACTAATCTAACTTTTGTAGTAGGTTAGAATATATTGTTTAACACCCATAAACTCTTAAAAGCACACTCATCTGAGATGCCATCAGTGATGTCATCAGGGATGCCACTGACCATGTCATCAGTGTTGTAATATGTGAGATCATAAGCAGTGCATTGCGGGGCATAAGTTATAGGTAGCTCAGGTAACTATAACTGCTGAAATTCAATGGTTTTGTGCGAGTGAAATCTGAGCCTAACTACAATGTCCCTGTAAAATTTAGTTTTTTCAGTGTGTATATATATATTCTAAGATTTTTAAAATGCTAATTCCTAACTATAACATCCCTGAAACCTGTGTTTTTTCAGTGAATATATATACACATATATGAATTGAAGACTGTTGAGGTCCGCGCTCTTTCTTTGTGCCCGATGAAACTGACACGTGGAGAAGGAGTTTGGTGAATATATATATATATATTCACTGAAAAAAACACAGGTTTCAGGGATGTTATAGTTAGGAATTAGCATTTTAAAAACCTTAGAAATTCACAGAAAAAAACAAGGGTTAGAGTGACATTATAGTTAGTCTGACATTTCACTCAAATGACATCAGTGATGTTATTTGAGATGTCATCAGTGATGTAATCCGTGATGTCACTGACCATGACATGAGTATTGTAATATGTGAGGTCATAAGCAGTGCATTAAGGGGGTATGAGTTATAGTTATCTCAGCTAACTATAACGGCTGAAATTCTCTGGTTTTGTATGAGTGAAATGTCAGACTATAACGTTTTTTCTGTGAATTTCTAAGGTTTTTAAAATGCTAATTCCTAACTATAATGTCCCTTAAACCTGTGGATTTTTTCAGTGAATTTCTAAGGTTTTTTAAAGGCTAATTTCTAACTATAATGTCCCTGAAACCTGTGGGTTTTTTTCAGTGAATTTCTATGGTTTTTTAACTAGCAGTCACGTCTGCACAGTGGTGGAGAAAGGGGGCTGGGCCTCCAACCAGCACTCAGGAATTCCGCTGCATAGGACTTACAGGAGGTACCAGGAGGGCTTCATGGCCCCCAAGGTCCCTCAGGAGTAAAGTGGACTTCATCCCTCAACCAGTAGTCAGCCACGATGCGCGTTTGCAGAGTAGTGGAGAAAGGGGGGCGTGGCCTCATAAAACCTCTTAGCAATCTCACTGTAGGGGGCTTACTGGAGGTAACAGGAGGGGCCACGTGGCACCCGCTTTTAATGAATATAGCCCCAGGGAGGTGGTGGGTGGGTGGTAGGAGCCCCCCATGCCTTTTTAAAAATAAAGCCTCGGGCTTAACAGTTACTAATTTCAACTTTATTCATGTTAAAAAATAGATATTTTTGTATATTTGTGGACAATATTAGTGTCAACGATATTTTCTTTGTGATTAACAATATTTTTGATACAATATTTTTGTCAACTGTATTTTTTTCCACGATATTGTGTTTGTGAGCCAAATGTATGATGCCCTCTTTTTTTTTAGTCATGAGTAAACACTTCATTGTATATTATATAGGCTTGCAAATATATGGCTTACAAGCCATGATTTCATATACAGATTATACCTTAGTCTATTTACCTGCTCTACAAAGCATTGAATGTTTCAGGCATTTCATGTTACTCCATTTAAAACATGTATAGGCAAAACCAATAGCTCTCAGCTCTAAAAGGATGAGGGCCTGATTTAGATCTTGGTGGAAGGTTACATCCCGTCCTCCGAAATATAAATCCCATTTTATCCTATGGAATTCATATTTCGGTAATGCGAGGGCAACGCAAGCCCTTAAGTGAGATTTACAATGCCACGCACAGCAACTTTGCATGGCTCTTCGTGGCATAGTACATCTGGAGTAATACAAGGCAGCACAAGTCACTGCCTTGGGTTACTGTGCCCTGGGAAGGCGTTTCATGCATCCACCCATGGTTTTTTGTGCATTGACAGGCTTACTAACACTAGTAAACCTGTGAATGCGTCAAAATGGTAAGCCTTCTCCTTTTTTACTCTTAGGATTTTTTTGGTGTAGAAAGGTATCCCTATCTGCACAAAAACAATCCTGACTGTAAAGCAGGCATCAAGGCTGTCTGCATTGGCACTAGACAGCTAAGCACTGAGTGAGAGCACATTCCTGCCCTTTTCATTTGAAGCAGCACAGCATAGCAAGTTGTCTTGTTGTGTTGTGTTGTACCAAATATTAGTGAATCTGCCTCCTCCTGACAGTCTGTCTGTCTGCCAATCTGTTGTTCTGTCTCCAGCCCTCTATCTCGTTTCTAGCTTCAGAACATAACTAGAAAAGTATATCAACCACGGCTCGAACAAATGAAATATACATTTTAGGTGTAAGTACAGCTCATTAGTAGGGCTTGCTGTCTCATCCATGGTTCTCTCCCATCTGGGTCTTTTGGTGCCTCGAGGCCCAGGAGGAGCTGTGTCCAATCACAGACTCACCCTCTTTACAGAAGGGATATGCAACTTGTATTTTTTCAATCAGGAATATATTACAAGGCACGTCTGTTGCAAACCCAATTCACCACACTAAAAAGCTGCTTGTTAGCATCACGTCATGGTGTTTCCATGACTAGATGAGCCCCCGGACATTTCTTAAGGACAGAAGCTGTACATGAGAATGAGTCTCCTACGCAGATTTATTTATGCATTTTCGTTTTTGGGATTGGTTGGAGACGCAGCTGTCTGCAAGTTGTACTATTACCATTTTAAAAAATACATAGATTGGGCTTTAGATCTACCCTCAGGAGGATATGTCTCTCACCTCATGCTATTGGCTATTTGGTGTATGATTCCAACTTCCAGGAAGTGCTTCTATTGGAATGTATGAGGGAATTTTTTTGCTACTTGCTTTCCCTGCATTGGCAAAGCCAGAAAGGTAGGCTCTAGTGTTCTCATGTGGTTAGGTTAGGCCAGTAATAAACGCTGCCATTTTACGTGCCCACGTTTCTTAAGTTGCTTTCTCTTTTTCTCACACTGTGACTTTTGACATACATTTGGGTACGCGACCATGCAGGATAACATTCTCTGAATCTGCATTGGTTACATTTCCACTTCGAAGGCACACTATCACAATACCTTGAATAAAGTTTAGAGCGCAAATGTTATTTATGTTATGGTCTGAAAGGTGACTACACTATCGAACTAGAATAAACAATTACTTCCTGGCAGGGGTTGCGACATGGCCATATGGGGTTTGTTGTTATAAATACACAACCGCTTCCTTGTTTAGGCAGAGGAGCACTCAGCTGACACTGCGGGTTTACCACATGTCGGAATTCCAGCTCAGCTTATTCCTGTGTACCAACACAAGGGATGTCCAGCTCTACACCAAGATGGACGACCTGGTGACACTTACCCACGGGTAACGGGGAGTTAATCAACCTTGGCAGAAATTTGGCAGATCACCCACCCTTGGCAAAACTAGGTCAGGGAGCGCTAGGTAGGAGTAAAACTACACACAGTACTGATATGCCTGCAAATTTTCACTGTCTTAGCACAATGGTGGAAATGTTCATCCTTTGCACTGTTCTTATGATGCTAATTACTCTAATCTGTTTCATTCTACTAATTATCGCAGCGCACAAATTTTACATAAGCATCACAACGCATGAATAAATATTGAAAAGCCTTGCTGAGTATTTCTTGTGTACCTCTATGGGTATGCATGAGAATCCAAAAGAAAGTGTTCTAGATCTCTTACCACGATTTCCTTCGGGGATCAGGGTTGTCATGATCTAAGGTTGCACACACATTTGTTGCTCTGTAGGGCTAGGGGTACGGATGGTGCACTGTAGCTAGCAGGGACATAGGCCAACATATCCTGAGGGTGTGCACGGAATCAGTCTGGCACAATCCTGACGTTTATGTTGTCAAACAAACACACAGCTTTACCAAGGAAGATACAAGCCGCACAATGTGATATACAACATTTATGCTTGCTATAACTGGAAAGGCAGATATTAGATAAGGGCCCCATTGCAGATGTAGTTTGATGTCCGATGTGCCGGTAAGAATAATGGGTGTTGCCAGTGGTGGGGGAGATGTGCTTGCGTAATTGGAGGATGTCATTTGTATCAAGCACTAATAGGAGGAACCCCCCCCATGTATAACAGTTGTCTTTGCAGTGTCTGTGATTCTTACTTCTCTTTCATAAGAATGTTTGCTAAACTCAGCCAGATTTATCATACTATTGCGTTGCCCTTGCATCATGCATGGTGTTGCAAGGGCAATGCAATGCTAAGGTCAGATTTACCAAGCAACTCAAAGACACCTTACCTTTCCCTGCGTTGTTTGGTTAAACTGCAGTAACGCAAAACAGCGCAAACCACTGCCTTGCATTAACCTGGCCTGGGAAAGCGTTCCATGGGTGGAACATGGGTGTTCCCAAGCATCCGCCCATGGATTTTGGTGCATTCCCAAATTTACCAAGACTGGTACACCTCTGAATGCTTCAAAATGCAACGCCTTCAAGTGGTAGGCACAATGAGGAGGAATATCTTTATTTGTCTTCGTTGTTTCCTCTTTCTAAGTGTGCTGCATTTTGCATCATACTTTGAAAGAGGAAACCAGCCTCACAGGACTGTTTTTGTACAGAAAGGTGTTCCTTCCTGCACAAAAACAATCCTGCTTACAATGTAGGCACCCTTGACCCATGGCGCAAGGGTGCCTGAATTTGCGCTATTCAGCAGATTAGCAGGAATGCACCATATATTGGTAAATATGGCACATTCCCACTGTCTCCCTTTCACGCACCGCAGCACAACAAGTTGTCTTGCTGCGTTGCGTGAAATATTGATAAATCTGACCCTCAGTTTTCAGTAGTCGAACATTTGGTTAGCTCATGGTCTGGTCGGAGGGCTTCCAAATATTTACACTTTGGTGCTTACATTTTTCAGGTTATGGAGGGAGATAAATATAGGGGCCAAACATCATCGGATCAAAGGAAGAAACTTCCGCTGGTCACCTCAGCCTGGCTCCACAACCTGAGGATCGGTGAAAAAAGATGAAACACACACAAAAGGTGATGGGAGGCTGCTTGCTATAAGTCTAACCACTGGCAATAGCTCGGGTAGCACTCCAACCCATCGTTCTTTTGCTCACCATGCCACCTCAGTTTGGACCCAACCATACGCAAATCAGTCAAAGAAAGAAACAGGTAGTAGTGTTCCCTTTGAGGGAAATAACTGCACATCCAATAAGTACACGTATTTCAAAGCATCAATAATTGGCGTGAAAAATTCTGTAAGTGTTGCTAAATTAGTAACCAGGTGCTAAATCAGCTTCACACACCTACTACCTAGAGGTGTCAACTGCACATTAAAACTTAACATGCATATAACTCAACACAACAAAAGAAGCTACTGACAGCACACCATTTTGATATATTAATTATCCAGAAATAGTACTGGTCCAAAATCAAGTCAACTAATAACAAAATTAATCATGCACAATGAGGACGATGAGAAAATATCCAATGTAAACAAATCAATCCAGTGAGATCATCAGTGGAGATTTCTTATCCTTTATTACTGTCCAAAGATTAAAAATTCCCAGCACATGATAGCCGACACGTGTTTCGTCTGTACTCAGACTTTTTCAAGGCTGGAATAACAGATATATTATAAACAATATATTATATACATTATAGTAACAATGTTAAAAACCACAAAATATACAAATTAAGAATGTCCTATACAAATAATGTACAAAACATATCACTACTAAAATAAAGGAAGATAAACATACGTTCTATAACAGAAATCATTTGTTAACATAAAAGATACTCAGACACCCAGTGCCTGGAACCAAAAGAAGAAGAGATCGAAAAGCACCAAGAAATTCAGAGTGAAGAGAGAGAAACCAAGCATAAGATTACCAAAAAACCTGATACACCAGAGCGTGAACTACTCAGTTGGATATTCCAGTTGTGAGAGCAAAGTGATCAGTTAAGTGGCTAGCAGACAATCTACTATAATCATGTAGTGTCCACCAAGTCTCTACACCCTAATGCCCGGTAAGTGAATCTTGGATTATTGAACTGAAAAAAGAAAGGAAACCCACCAAAATTTGGGAATCTTGACAATCTGTAGTCAGAGAACGAGTCCGTCCCTCCAACGCATCAACTATAAGAAGTAGGTATCCAAGTGAAGATATCACAACAAATACTGATAAATACTGTACAGAAAAGAAAAATATGAAAAATTAACATGATGAAAGTAATCGATAAGTAGCCTTATAAGAAACAAAAGAAGCAGTACATCAGCTTCCTACACTTGATAGTGGCTATGGACATACTGACTAAGTGTTCGTCAGTAAAAATAACATCACACCATCACCGTAGTGATTGTAGTGGTGATACTCAGCAACACAGCTATACCAATGACCTTGAATAGTCAGCACGAAGGTAGTGATCATAGCGCTAAAATAAGCTATTAGTGGACATAATGCTATTGATATACCAGTGCTCCTGAGTGTATAACTCGATTGCCACCATGTGACTCAAAACCAAAAATAACAATCACATGTTTACATATGCCGAGACAATTGTCCTAACCTAAAATTAGGGTGAATTCGAATCAACCACCATAAAAAATGTCAAAACTTTGAGTTGCAGTAAAATGCCCCTGAAGAGACAGAAAAATATTTGTATACTCATCGCTAATGATAAACTCACAAAAGTAACATACTCACCACAAAAATAAGTATCTTCACCACACATGACATCTGTCAATATGAAAGGTCCCAAAGAAACGGAGCTGTAAAGGGCAATAATAATACCTAGAAATGACATAAAATGGGTGTGCCCATGAGGTAAGGTCGGAATCTAAATGTGTCCAATCCAAACACGATGCACTGTCAACAAGGTACTCACCCGTAGGGTGAGCTCCAATTAATGAAGTGGACACGGCGAAGACCATATGATATTGGTACACACTGCAAAAGTGACAAACGCTAATAAACTGTAGCAGAAATCCAAGGTACATCAATTAACCATGGATACCACGGATACAACCCTGGTAAGTCACCCCTGTAACCAAAAACAAAAATTTGTCATGTCCTCAGCCACTAAACATATAGTCATATAATAATGTGACCCTATGCCTAAACGACTCCTACCTCCAAGGGTGAGTAATCCGTCCGGACACACACGTGTAGGTGGTCGCGGGATGCGTAGGTGAAAAAACCTCGCCATCTTGTTCTTAACTACTACTTTCATCATGTTAATTTTTCATATTTTTCTTTTCTGTACAGTCTTTATCAGTATTTGTTGTGATATCTTCACTTGGATACCTAATTCTTATAGTTGATGCGTTGGAGGGACGGACTCGTTCTCTGACTACAGATTGTCAAGATTCCCAAATTTTGGTGGGTTTCCTTTCTTTTTTCAGTTCAATAATCCAAGCTTCACTTACCGGGCATTAGGGTGTAGAGACTTGGTGTGGACAATGCATGATTATCGTAGATTGTCTGCTAGCCACTTAACTGATCACTTTGCTCTCACAACTGGAATATCCAACTGAGTAGTTCACGCTCTGGTGTATCAGGTTTTTTGGTACTCTTATGCTTGGTTTCTCTCTCTTCACTCTGAATTTCTTGGTGCTTTTCGATCTCTTCTTCTTTTGGTTCCAGGCACTGGGTGTCTGAGTATCTTTTTATGTTAACAAATGATTTCTGTTATAGAACGTATGTTTATCTTCCTTTATTTTAGTAGTGATATGTTTTGTACATTATTTGTATAGGACATTCTTAATTTGTATATTTTGTGGTTTTTAACATTGTTACTATAATGTATATAATATATTGTTTATAATATATCAGTTATTCCAGCCTTGAAAAAGTCTGAGTACAGACGAAACACGTGTTGGCTATCGTGTACTGGGAATTTTTAATCTTTGGACAGTAATAAAGGATAAGAAATCTCCACTGATGATCTCACTGGATTGATTTGTTTACATTGGATATTTTCTCATCGTCCTCATTGTGCATGATTAATTTTGTTATTAGTTGACTTGATTTTGGACCAGTACTATTTCTGGATAATTAATATATCAAAATGGTGTGCTGTCAGTAGCTTCTTTTGTTGTGTTGAGTTATATGCATGTTAAGTTTTAATGTGCAGTTGACACCTCTAGGTAGTAGGTGTGTGAAGCTGATTTAGCACCTGGTTGCTAATTTAGCAACACTTACATAATATTTCACGCCAATTATTGATGCTTTGAAATACGTGTACTTATTGGATGTGCAGATTTCCCTCAAAGGGAACACTACTACCTGTTTCTTTCTTTGAATATTTTCAAGTGTTTACTAGCACTCCAGTTCCTTTGTAGTAGTGATCTGATTGAGGAAACTAATCAGAGAGATACTAATACACCATTGTTTCTCAATGGCGGGTTTTGAGGACGATAGGGACAGGGTTTTTAATGATATTTTTTTGGGACTGGGGATGCAGTCCAAGAAAGTAACAGTAATGGAAGATAAACCGCAAGGACTAAAACAATTGTTCATTAAACTTGAGAGACTGCGCAAGTTGGAACTATCAAGGTGGTGGGATCTGACCACACTTAAAAAATATATTGAAATTAAACAAGTCCCGAGAGGACTCAGGGTCATTATTTTTCCCACCTTCGAAGATCTTGATCCCGATCTGCTTGCGGAGTGGGAGAATTTAATCTCATCATCATCTTTTGGCATGATGGATTTACTTATCCGGCATGCTGAACGTAAAAGATCAAAATTGCTTAGCGAAATAGAGCAGGTAGAAGAAGAGATTAAACGACTCAATTTGACAGAAGCTACAGAAAAGAATTTTAAAATACTTAAGGAGGTACTTAGTTCACATCAAGCCTACATTAGGGACAAGAAAATTCGTAAGCTTAAGAGAGACGACATTGACTATAGGAATGGCAGGATATTCACCTTTGCCAAGAAATTTGATGAAGTTAAACCCAGAGTGGGGGTTATTGCTCTTAATGATAAAAGATCTGACACTGTGCTATCGGTGAGTGGGTCAGATTTATCAAGTCTGATGAGTGAAACAAGTGAGATGAGGAGTGAGACATCTTCCACCCTGGGACAGAATGAGAATAATGCGATTGGTTCAACTTCTTCTTTTTTATCAGAACTAGAGAGATACCGGAAGGGAACGAGGTTAGGGTACAACAAAAAGAATACAGGAGGAAAAGAACAAGGAGGAGCGGCAGAAAGAACAGACATAGAACAGAACAAAAGAGTGACCAGGTCGGTATCACGCACACAAAGGAACTAATGGGGGCGAATAGAACAATCGCTGATTCAACAAATGTTTCCGAAATGTCGACTTTGGTCAATGTACAGGATGATGTGTCCATTGTCAACTTGTCACAAAAATGTTAACTAACACTGAAATGAATGTGTTAAAAAAGGGCTTAAGTTTTTGTCCATTATCTAAACCAGATTTCACACAAATTCACATCGATTTCTTTAAATTTATACGGAGGTTGAAATTAAAAAAATTCTTTGATACGAATAAAAAACTTTGTACAATACCTATTTATGCTGTAGATAAATGCGGACAAACAATCAAAGATATTCAGGATGTACAAATGCTTTTATCACTAGATGATAGTATAGATATGGTACCCAGTATTGGTGAGATACTACATGACTTGGAGATTGAAACTAATTTACAGACAGACAGTGGGTTAAAAACTAAATCCATGTTTATTCCAACTTTACCTCCTGATAACATGATTGACTGCTTTTATAAAGCAGTCACTAATGATCTGTATTTATTAGAAGATAAACTACACAATGCCCCTCCCTTGCATAATGACAATCGCACCAGGCAGGAGAGATTGGCCCTCCAACAACTGAAGAATTTTCCCAACCTAATTGTTAAAGAAGCAGATAAAGGGGGCAACATTGTGCTGATGGATAATGTATATTATACAGGAGAAATTGATCAGCAATTATCGAATAGTAACTCCTATACTCGAATACTAAAGAACCCCATGCATGAAGTCAACATTATGGTAGAAAAAGCACTTAGATACTGGCATAGTGAAGGTCTCCTTTCTGACATAGAATTGAAGTACATGTTTAATCCAACACCGAGGGCAGCATATATCTATACTCTCCCCAAGGTACACAAAAGTTTAACAGCTCCTCCAGGTAGACCAATAATATCTGGGATAGGGGGTCCCACTGAGCGTATCTCTGAATATATAGATTTATTTCTGCAACCCATCGTAAGAAATCTTCCTGCTTTTATTGAAGATACGAAGGATCTGCTCAACAAATTGGAAGATTTAGTTTGGACGGATGACTTCACCTTTGTAACTCTAGATGTGAGTGCTCTATACACCAGTATCCCTCTTAACAAAAGGATGGAAGCCCTTACATATTTTTATCGAAACGTGATGCGACCATGTATGAACACACTCACATGATACTTGAATTGACACGCTTGACACTTGATAACAACTATTTCATGCATCATGAGACCTGGTACAGACAACACTCAGGGGTGGCTATGGGGGCCAAATTTTCCCCATCTTTTGCTAATATCTATATGGGCTTTTTCGAAGAACAGCACATTTGGAAATTATGTCCACCTGATCTGACGAACCCTATTATATATTGGGGTCGTTTTATTGATGACATTCTCATGATCTGGGGAGGTGATAATAAGACCTTAGATGCGCTTTAGAATATATTAATGTCAATCAATACAATCTGAGCTTCACTCATAATATCAGTAGTAGCCATATTGACTTTTTAGATATTACACTGTTCATTGACAATGGCAAACTTGAGTGTAAACTTTTTCGTAAAGACACGGCATGCAATTCAGTATTGCACGCAAGTAGTACCCACCCTGATTCTCAAATCCGTGCCATACCATATGGTGAAATATCTCGGCTGAGACGTAATTGTAGCAATGATACTGTATTCCAGCAGGAGGTGGAATGCCTTAAACGACGCTTCCTAATTAGGGGGTATGATCGTACTTTATTAGACAAAGCCCACACCAGGATCAATAGAACCAAAAGAACAGGACTTCTCAAGCCCAATTGTAAAAAGAAGCGTAAATCGGAAGGAAACAGGATTGCATTGATAACACAGGTTAATTCTCATAGCAGTCAGGTCTTCAAGACACTCAATAAACACTGGCAACTTTTGAAATTGGACCATGACCTGGATCCGTATATATCTAAAAAAACCCGGATTGTTTACAAAAGGGGTAGGACATTGAGGAATATTCTAAGCCCCTCTATAAATACCAACCTAACTAGAGAATCAACACAAAGGTGGTTACCAGATAAACCGAAGGGTTTTTTAAGTGTTCGATGTGCAATGTGTGTCAGTTTGCTGAAAATAAAAAGACTAGTTTTGCTACAACACCAAACAGGAACATAAGATATATCACTTTATGAACTGTAACACTAAATATACGGTTTACTGCATCATCTGTCAATGTAATTTAATCTATGTTGGCAGCACGATTAGACCGCTTAAGGAGAGAGTGCAAGAACACATCAGAGCGATTCGCAATGGCAATGAGAGTTATCCCTTAGCGGTTCATTACAATACTACACATATTGATTCAGAAGTTCTCCGAATCAAATTCCATGGGATTGCTGTAGTTGAGGATAGTCCTCGAGGTGGAGATAGAACCTTGGCATTGAGAAAATTGGAATCAAAATGGCTCATAAAATTGCGAGCGGTAGACAAAGGGTTGAATATGGACAGAGAATCATATGTTTTCTTAAAAGACTGAATGCAGTTAGTATTACACCGGTTTATCTGTCATTTATCCATTCTATTGGTTAATAAGTATGTTTATTCTCATGCTGAATATTTTTATGTTCGGAATTGTACTATCTGAAATACTAATTATTATTGACATTCTGTTCCAGGTTAAATGAGCGTTTACAACAAAACTGGTTGGATTTTTAGCTTAACCTTGCATCTGTAATCATTGTGTTTGACGTTGAATTATTACATCTCTCTGTTTTTGATTTATGGTTCTTTTCCTTTATTAATCACATGGGTGTTGGGCTATTAAGTTACATATCATCTCTAGAATTCTTATGTCAGACAAGGAGCCAACAGCCTGCTGACAACTTCCATCTTTTGTTTTGTCCTTTCACATATTTCCATCATTCTTGAGGGGGAGAGGCTTTTACTTTATAGGTTTGTCTTCCCCAGTATATATACTCGGGGGAGCCACTGCGTCTTGTTGTTACACTACAAAATGGCGGCTTATTTGACATCGCTCCAGTCGTTTGTTACAGCTGTGGTAACTCCACAATTTCAGGGGGTTATTGGTCCCTCAACATTATTTTATGCGCTGGCCGCTTTTTCCCCGCAGTTTGTCAAATATAATTGATTTCATTTGTCCCTTATATAGCGTAATATGACGGCTGGCTGTACACACAGTACTATTCCGTTTGGATTTGAAATGGTGAACCGTGTTACGATTTCTTGGATATTTGGATTAGTTTACAAACAACACAGGTTGAATTGCCTTTGTCACATTGCCTTAGTGTGTTGATTCAATGAATTTATTTGGGCCTTTGGTAGGTTCAATATGGCGACTCAAATTTTTTTGTACCATTATTGGTTTTTTACAATGGCGGGTGACGTTGCGGTCACGTGCTCCTGTGTCATGTGACTCTTGCCGGTAGCAGTTAAGAACAAGATGGCGAGGTTTTTTCACCTACGGATCCCGCAACCACCTACACGTGTGTGTCCGGACGGATTACTCGCCCTTGGAGGTAGGAGTCGTTTAGGCATAGGGTCACATTATTATATGACTATATGTTTAGTGGCTGAGGACATGACAAATTTTTGTTTTTGGTTACAGGGGTGACTTACCAGGGTTGTGCCCCGTGGTATCCATGGTTAATTGATGTACCTTGGATTTCTGCTACAGTTTATTAGCGTTTGTCACTTTTGCAGTGTGTACCAATATCATATGGTCTTCGCCGTGTCCACTTCATTAATTGGAGCTCACCCTATGGGTGAGTACCTTGTTGACAGTGCATCGTGTTTGAATTGGACACATTTAGATTCCGACCTTACCTCATGGGCACACCCATTTTATGTCATTTCTAGGTATTATTAGTGCTCTTTACAGCTCCGTTTCTTTGGGACCTTTCATATTGACGGATGTCAGGTGTGGTGAAGATACTTATTTTTGTGGTGAGTATGTTACTTTTGTGAGTTTATCATTAGCGATGAGTATACAAATATTTTTCTGTCTCTTCAGGGGCATTTTACTGCAACTCAAAGTTTTGACATTTTTTATGGTGGTTGATTCGAATTCACCCTAATTTTAGGTTAGGACAATTGTCTCGGCATATGTAAACATGTGATTGTTATTTTTGGTTTTGAGTCACATGGTGGCAATCGAGTTATACACTCAGGAGCACTGGTATATCAATAGCATTATGTCCACTAATAGCTTATTTTAGCGCTATGATCACTACCTTCGTGCTGACTATTCAAGGTCATTGGTATAGCTGTGTTGCTGAGTATCACCACTACAATCACTACGGTGATGGTGTGATGTTATTTTTACTGACGAACACTTAGTCAGTATGTCCATAGCCACTATCAAGTGTAGGAAGCTGATGTACTGCTTCTTTTGTTTCTTATAAGGCTACTTATCGACTACTTTCATCATGTTAATTTTTCATATTTTTCTTTTCTGTACAGTATTTATCAGTATTTGTTGTGATATCTTCACTTGGATACCTAATTCTTATAGTTGATGCGTTGGAGGGACGGACTCGTTCTCTGACTACAGATTGTCAAGATTCCCAAATTTTGGTGGGTTTCCTTTCTTTTTCAGTTCAATAATCCAAGATTCACTTACCGGGCATTAGGGTGTAGAGACTTGGTGGACACTACATGATTATAGTAGATTGTCTGCTAGCCACTTAACTGATCACTTTGCTCTCACAACTGGAATATCCAACTGAGTAGTTCACGCTCTGGTGTATCAGGTTTTTTGGTAATCTTATGCTTGGTTTCTCTCTCTTCACTCTGAATTTCTTGGTGCTTTTCGATCTCTTCTTCTTTTGGTTTCAGGCACTGGGTGTCTGAGTATCTTTTTATGTTAACAAATGATTTCTGTTATAGAACGTATGTTTATCTTCCTTTATTTTAGTAGTGATATGTTTTGTACATTATTTGTATAGGACATTCTTAATTTGTATATTTTGTGGTTTTTAACATTGTTACTATAATGTATATAATATATTGTTTATAATATATCTGTTATTCCAGCCTTGAAAAAGTCTGAGTACAGACGAAACACGTGTCGGCTATCGTGTGCTGGGAATTTTTAATCTTTGGACAGTAATAAAGGATAAGAAATCTCCACTGATGATCTCACTGGATTGATTTGTTTACATTGGATATTTTCTCATCGTCCTCATTGTGCATGATTAATTTTGTTATTAGTTGACTTGATTTTGGACCAGTACTATTTCTGGATAATTAATATATCAAAATGGTGTGCTGTCAGTAGCTTCTTTTGTTGTGATACGCAAATCAGTCTTGACCCTCTTCCTCATGGGAATAGTCCAACCCGAACTGCTGCGTTTAGCTTGTGTTCCAGTTCAGGGAGAACCTGGTTTGGCGGTTATGGCTGGACTGCATCTGTACCTTTTCATGTTTACCTGCTGACCGTTTTAGGTGTTTTTAATTTCTTTGCACATTTTGCTGGTTTGCACATTGAAAAGGAACTCGAGGGGAATTTGAAAACGTTGTTGGGCTTAAAAGGGAGGTGGGAGCAGCTAATAAGCACTGTGGACACTTTGTTAGTTTCTCATCCATTTTTCGCTCTTTGGGACATCTAGAGGTGCTATTTTGGGCTGTGCACGCTCTAGTTATTTTCCTGGCCACATTTATTTAAGCAGAGACCCGTGCAATGGGTGTGCCGCTGGAGCACCAAAGGCAAATCTGTCTGTGCCTGTTGCGTCCCGAAAGTGGCCAGTGCCAGCCACTATCCCCGATATCTGCCAGAAGGTAGGTTACACATTACTTACTTTAGCTCTGTTTTGAGCAGTCTAACCCCTAAGTTGGTCTGTGTGCCCCATTTCCCACCCAATACACTAAAGGATTATTTTTCATGCAATCAGTGGCATTGGGTCAGTAGTATGATGGAACCCTGCATGCATTTACCACACATGCCTTTACACCACAGTCAGTACCCCGACTGCGACGACACTACATGTATCTTCACCATGCAAGTCATTACAATGACTTGCATTAGGGGGCGCTAAACTTTGGAATAGTATAAATTACTATTCCAACTCTAATCAGTGTATCAGTAGGGAAGATGTTGGACTTAAAATCTAACACCAGTCCAACTGCGTGTCCCTTAAAGTAAGTTGTTGTAACGACTTTTGTGATAAAGTAACATGTGATAACTTTGCAGTCAGGGTACTGCCTCTGGTGAAAAGGCACATGTGGTAAACGATGTTTCCCCTTTGGGTTCCCAACTCTTCAGCCAAGAGTTTGACCGCAGCCAGTACCCAAATAATAAATCTTGGCTGCCCTATTAAATGTCCTCTCACTGCAAAAGCATGAAATGCACGTTTTTGACTTTTTAGAGGAAGAAAAATGCAGTTTCTTACAGAAACATGGCTTACAGAATAGGCTAATCTGACAATATCCACGGCCATTGCTATTGGATATAAAATCTTTGGAAAAGATTGCATTAAAGGCAGGGGGGGTGGCAATAATATAGAAAAGCGAGTTTGAATGTGTGCCCCAGCATCTCGAGCAATTGTAAGGTGCTGGAGGTTTGGGTTTCAGCCTCACCCTGTCTCTCCAGCAGTCTATAGCGGGGGCTCTTATCTATAGACCTATGGGTCATGCTGGTCCTTTTGTGAGATCGCCGGGCAGCACTGTGTTCTCTTGGTCCCTCAGATAGGCACATTGTTTAGTTTTAGGTGACTTCAATCTTCATATGGATAAACCGTCAGACTCTGAGGTAGCCTCACTTTTAGATATCATGTCTTCTCTTGGCCTTTCTCAACAGATATTTAAACCAACTCATCAAGCTGGTCACATATTTGACCAATTTATTTCTAATTTGAAGACGGTACCTCTCGATCCTTAACCACTAGTATGGTCTGGTCACCATCTAATTAAGTTTAAATGGTAAAAATCAAAAAAAGATCGACCACCTTTAGAGAATACCCAAACCATGTCAAGAGCCCTTCATAAAATGTATCCAGCGGACCTGTCTCGATCTCTGAAAGCAATGCCCCTCCTCTTTCCAGTTCTGGAATCGGATGTTAGGTGCCTGGGCGACAGGATTTGTAACGCCATTAATGACTTGGCACTGGCCTCCACACTCAGATCTCGCAGAACCAAACAGTCGGCCCGTGATTTAGCGAGGACCTTAGGACTGGTAAGAAAAATTGCAAATGCCATGAGAGGAAATGCCAGAAAATGTATAATTCAGTTGACAAAAAAACCTATAAGTTAGCATTAAAAAACCACACAACAGGTTCGTTCAGCCAAAAAACAAATTTTTTGAGATAAGGATAGCTGAGTCAGGTAAAAAATCCAAACACATTTTTAAAATTGTAAAACCTTCTTGAGCCCTGAGGCCGCCATCAGAGGCCACCAACCGTCAGCGGAATGGTGCACACTGCTAGCCTCATATTTTCACGATAAAATTACAACCATTCAAAGCCTGCCTGTCGATTCATAGTCAGATGGCGTCACTCCTGAGATAGTAAATTTTAGTATGACCACGCCTGGGATGCCCACTTTTTCCAACTTCCTACCTATCTCCTGGAGGAATCATTGGTGGCCAACAAGAGCCTTAAATCAGGGTCTCCATCTGACCCATGTCCTCCCAGTGCACTTGCCAAAGTGGCATAAGTTATCAATCCCATTGCAAATGACGTTTTGAATACCTCCTGGCATCAGGAATGGTTCCGGCGCAATGGAAATATTCCACAATTTGCCCTTTGCTTAAAAAAAACTACTGCTGATCCCAAAATCCAAGTGAATTATAGGCCCATTTACGTTCTCCCTGCTTTTTCTAAAGTTTTAGAAAAATGTGTAAATTCGCAGCTTTCTCAATATATGGTCGTTAGTAATCTTCTGCACCCGAGTCATTCTAGATTCAGACCTAACTTTAGTACTGAGACTGCCCTGTTAGAAATCACCAAGCATATCAAGGACACCATAGACAAAGGAGGGAAGGCCGTCTTGATTATGTTTGATCCATCGGCGACCTTCGATACTGTCCCCCACTTGAGACTTCTTGCCCATCTCCAATCTATTGGGATTGGTGGTCCAGCCCTGAAGTGGCTTACTTCCTTCTTGGAGGAAAGAAGTCAAGAAGTTTGGATGCCCCCTTTTTCCTTCACAGTTCATGAGTTGGCAGTTGGAGTGCCTCAAGGCTCAGCACTCAGCCCAACCTTAGTCAATGTTTATCTTACACCCTTAGCTGTGTTAGCTGAGACCTTGTGGGCCAAGCTAATATCAAATGCTGAGGACACCCAGCTTCTTATCACCCATGGAAAAGGAGTTTTCTGGAGAGGCCATTAAATAATGCCTCTCAAATTTGTTTTACTTGTTGTCCACCAACCAATTAAAATGTAATCCTGACAGGACAAAGATTGTGTTTTTTTGCCCTACATCACCACAATTATGGAGGACCTTCTGGCTGATGGATGCCCCTCACAGTGCACAGTAAAGAATCTAGGAATCAAATCGGACAGTGCCCATTCCTTCCAACCACAAATCTAGGCAATGGTTAGTTCTTGTTTCGGCCTGCTACACACTTTAAAAACATGTCTTCCTTTACTGTCTGTCGAAGCTACGTAAATGGTGATTCAGGCCTTGATAACTTCCAGATTGGATTATGGAAATGCACTAGGCTTGGGTCTTCCAGAATATCTTCTTAACAGACTTCAAGTGATGCAGAATTCGGCGGCCCGAATTCTCCTCCATCTTCCCCCGAGAACCTGTATGTCCTCACATTTGAAGTCACTTTACTGGCTTCCTATTAAAAAAAGGATCCCTTTAAATCTCTGGTCCTTGTTCACGAAGCACTACATGATACTGGAGCTGGTTATCTGAGAGAGGATTTGTTCCTATGTCCCCTCCAGAGACCTACAGTCCTCCTACGATCGATTGGTAAAAATTCAAAAAAAGAACCGGAGGCATGTCCTTTTCCTATCTAGCACAGGCCACCTGGAATAAACTTCCTCTGGAGCTACATTCAATAACTGCGCTATCTATCCTCAAGAAAAACTTCAAAACATGGCTCTTTCAACAAGCTTAACTGGATGATCTATGTTTTGTAGGTAGCCTGAAACCAGCGCCAGGCACTCCTTGGAATATCTGTGCACTTTATAAATCTCATATCATCATCATTTCATGTACCACAATAAGTGGTATAGGTATGCCTAGCCTTGGGTACCATTCTCACTATGTCACTGGAACCAAGCTGTAACCGGCTAATGAGCTCATAACTAGGGCAAAACTGGCACTCAGTTGCCTGTGCTCTGGTACAGGGAGGACCTGGCTTGACAGTTCGGGCTACACTGTTCTCATGAGGAGCAGCGTCAAGACCGATTTGCATATGGCTGAGTCTAAATGGAGGCGGCATGGTGAGCAAAAGAACAATGGGTTGGTGTGCTACCCCGAGTGCTTGCCAGTGGAGACCTATTGCATCAGCCCCCATTAATTTTTGTGTGTGTCATGTACCATCCTAAGTGGCATGGGCATGCCCAGACCTGAGTCCCATGCTCACTGTCATTGGAACCAAGCTGTACCCAGCTAATGAGCCGCTAACTAGGGTGAAACTGGTCCTAGGTTGCTTGTCTTCTGGTTCAGGGAGGACCTGGCCTTGCAGTTCAGGCTGGACTGTGCCCATGAGGAGCAGGGACAAGACTGATTTGCATATTGCTGGGTTCAAACTGAGGTGGCATTGTCATCAAAAGAACAATGGGTTGGAGAGCTTCCCTGAGTGCGCTTGCCAGTAGATGGACTTATTGCAAGCAGCCTCCCATCACCTTTTGTGTGTTTCATGTACCACCCTAAGTGGCATGGGTATGCCCAGACGTGGGTCCCATGCACACTGTACCACTGGAACCAAGATGCGCTCTGCTGATGAGCCCATAACTAGGGCAAAACCGGTCCTGAGTTGCTTGTGCTCTGGGTCAGGGAGAACCTGACTTGACAATTCGGGCTGCACATTTCCCATGAGGAGCAGGGTCAAGACTGATTTGCATATGGTTGGGTCCAAACTAAGGTGGCATGTTGAAGAAAAGAAAGATGGGTTGAAGTGCTACCCCGAGCGCTTTTCAGTTGATAGACTTATTGCAAGCAGTCTCCCATTACCTTTTGTGTGTTTCATGAAAAAGGATGGGCCCTAGTCTCAGTGTGTCTAGTGAGCAGCTGCTGGAGCTCACCTGTGCAGGTGGGAGCTGAAGTTAGTCTTAAAAAGTGTTGTGTACAGGTACAGGTGAAAGCCTAAGTAACTGTGTTATACAGACCTATGAGCACATCTATTTCACAGTGAGTGCACCTGCACAGGTGAGAAACTAAATAAGATTGGGTTATAGGCCTGTGTGTAGGCACAGCAACTCAGGTGTGTCTCCTTGCAAGGGCCCTTTAGATGGGAGCCTCCTTTTTTTTAAATTGACAAGTTGTTGACATATTGCAATTACAAACGCATGACCAACACAATGTGGTAAAGCATGTCAAAAAGTGACATTACATACAAAGTTGTCCACAGGTACATCTGAAGAATAAGCAGTATCTTAGCCATTGAGGGAGAGAGTTGGGAGAAGGTAACAGGATAGGCAGGGGTGGCATAAAGTAATGTGAATGGGAGGTGTGTTGGCCACATCTGGGCGATGGACAATCAGTGTGTACATTGTGTTCAGAGCACATTAGGAAAATACACTAGAACAATAAAGGAACAACAAAATCAAGCTGTCTTCCTCTATGGTAAACATGGGGAGTCGTAGAACCCAGGCATTTGGTATTGCGGTGAAAGGATATGTAATGAACAGTGCAGCCAGGGGAGGGAGGAAGAAAAAGACTAAAGGGGGAGGGGTCAATGGCAGAGGCGTAAGCGATATCTAGGGCATATCTGGGATGATCCAGAGCTGGAGATAGATGGGTGTGGTGCTGTAGAGATATGTAGGAAAGTGCCTCTTTTCACATGGTTAGCCCCCACTTTTTGCCTGAAAAATGATGTAGTGTTGATTGAAAGTTCAAGGGGCCCTGCCAGCAAGGTCCTCTGTGCTAGAGCTCCTTCCCTAAACTGTACTTATTGCTTCCACAATTGGCACTACTTTAGCTCACATATAAGTCCCTAGTAAAGGGTAACCCTGGTACCAAGGGCTGTGTGACTAAAGAGGGTCCCTAATGGCTGCAGCATGAATTGTGCCACCCTAAAGGATCCCTCACCCAGACCAGGCACACTTCCACTGCAGCCTGCATGTTTTGGTGCAGGCAAAACTGAAGAGAAGACATGGCATACATCCCTGTGCGCCATGCCCACAGACACTGCATGGGATATAGGTAAGACAACCCTATAGCAGGCCTTAACCCTAAGGCAGGCTGCACTATATCTCCTGTGAGGGCATATCTGGCATATCTGCAGGAGCAGATTTGCCCCTGCAATATCCTTGTCTATTCCGGGATATTGTCTGTGACCAGGGAAGCCATAGTAAGTACATGGGCTGGACACTCATCAGTACGAGTTTCCCAGTTCCATGATGGCTTCACTGAAGTAAAGGATGTTTGGTATCAAACATCTCAGCATAATCAACCTGCACTCATTCCAGTGTCAGATTTATACAAAATTGCACACAGAGGACCCCTTAGCGGGGGGGAAACAACGTTTACAACGCATGCATTACATCGCATGCTATTACATCGCGGTTTTTACAGCGCAAGTCGTTACAACGACTTGCGCTGGAGGGCGCTATAGGACAAGGAATAGTTTAATTTACTATCCAACACCTTCCCTACTGTACGTAGGCTGGAGTTGGAATAGTAAATTAAACTACTCCTAAGTCCAGCGCCCTCCAACGCAAGTCGTTGTAACGACTTGCATTGTAAAAACCGCGCTGTAATAGCATGCGATGTAAATGCATGCGTTGTAACATTGTATATTCTTAGCGGGGTCCCCTGAAGACCTACTAAGCCTAAGTGTGGTCACCGACTGGCCTAATCTAGCCTGCTACCACCAGACAGTGTTCTCACCTCATGGGGTAAGTGCCTGCACCCTCAGAGATCGAGAACAATGCCTGTCCTGGGCGGAGGTGTTCATATCTCCCCCTGGTCAGGAAGAGCCATCTGTGGCAGGAAGCTTTAAAGGCCTTGCTGCCTTTGTAATGTGGCCGCAGCCTCTCCTTTTAGAAAGAGGCAGCCCCCTTCCTGTCCTCACCCCCTTTTTGGCGGGAGGACAAGTGGGAAAACATAGCAAGAATAGGAGGTGTGCCGCCCTCTGCCAACTCCACCCTTCATGTGCTGGAGGCGAGGTGAAGTACACTTTTCAGTTCCCACCATCTAGAACAGCAGTTCCCAAACTGTGCGCCGTGGCACCCCAGTGCGCCGTCAAAACATGCCTGGGGCGCCGTGAACACATTGACACCAAGCACATGCCCGGGATTAAAAAGGCCAAGTTTGTATTGCATTCTCTACAATAGATCTCATTTGGTGGCGAGGCCGGTGCCACGTAAATCATTCAACATTCCTCTGGAAAGCTGTAAGCTTATTGCGGTTTTGCATTCGCAGGCTCCCTGGTTTTCTGGCTGTCTTGTAAAACCAAAAAAATCTGGACCACATACAGTAACATTTAAAATAAAGCATTTTATTCTTCAGTGATATGCAGTGTTGCAATGAATATTGGTGAAAAAGCAGTCATTTTTCAGAACGTTTTTGGGCAAGTAGCAAACTCATGCATGCTTTTTAAGTTATCAGGGAGGCATTTAATTAATAGCTTTTTGCATATACTTAATGATGCAGGCTGGTTTTTTGATTCATGCTGTACAAATAATTGCATACACTGCCATCTAGTGAGCAACTTCCTTCACGAACAATCAGTGAATCACACTTTTTCTATGGTGAAAGACTCGTATTGAATACAAAGTATAAAACACACCCGGTGCAAATAAAATGCTTTCACAGTTTCATGCAGTGACATCACAGACCACCTATTCAGTAAAGACTATCATCTGACACCTTTATTGTGCTGTATCTTTTATAAGTAATATATTGGAAGTGTGGGACAGTTCATTTCCAATCTCCCACTAGTGTGCTGTTGCCTAGTTCCTTATCAGAAGGACGCACTAGTCCTGCCCAGCCTAGCACACACTGTACCAAACACTAACTAACCGCAAACCACACTGAGGAGAACTGTAAACAAAAGGGAAAGGCCCGAATTTATAGCAGTTATCCTAAGTCTGTGCAAAACTAAATTAGAAGAAAGCAAGAAAGGGTTGTGAGTAAACTTCTGAAACCATGAATTTATGAGTTCTAAGCATTACCATCGCTCGCAGCCTTATACCTTTTACAAGGCTAACACTGCCTCAGAAAATGATATTAGTCCTTAAAAACGTTTTAACAAACACACTAAACTAGATCATTCACACTAAGCCTGGGCGGAGTTCGGGGAGAAGTGCAAAAAAACTGCCGCTCTACGCGGAGCTCCGCAAGCAGCGGAGTGCATTAAATAAATGCCGTTCGTGGTGATTTTCAGTGCCAGGTTGTTGTCCGCACTGTGCAATCATCGCGAATGGCACCATGCACAGCGCAAGCGGGCGCTGCTGCCATTCTGCCGCTCGAGTAGATTATTACTCGAGCGGCAGCTTTCTCAACGCAAACGGACTGTTTCTCAATGCGAGCGGTCGCGTGCATACACAACTACTCACAATGAGAAATCTGACCGCCCACATTGAGAAATCTCGCCGGGAGGTTGATTTTTCACACTTGCGCTCGCCAGCTTGATGTTGACAATCACGAATGGGGAAAAATCTCACCAGGAGGTGGATTTTCCTCACTCGCGCTCGCCAACTTGATGTTGACGAACACGAGCGGAAAACTCCGCAAACTCCGTGAGCGGAGCGGAGTTCACTGCCCAAACTTAATTCACCCCCATCTACAGGCAATAATTATGCAGGCGCACAATGAAAGGGTGCACCCAGCAAACACATTAAACATCACCATGAAGTGTTGTCACCCCTGACATAGAAACCTCAAAGGCCAATAGTATTTACACATGCGTATTGCATCTCGGCATAAATGAGGTATCTGGCACGAGACCTGCATACACTGCATGTGCGAGCACAGGCATAGCAGCAGCTTTTGGTGGCAGAGCAAACAATACACTTGCTACAGCAAAGCCAACGAGGTACGTGGGAAAGAGAAAAGAAACCGAAAATAATAAAGAGCATTTACAAGGTAAATAACGTAGTACAGTGACAAAATCCCCAAATCACAAATTCCTATTGAATATACAAAATGTGCAAATATGTTTTGGAACATAACAGTGTAAGCTTCCACTTGCGGCTGTTTCTTAAGTGAGAACATATTTCTGATGCCCCATGAAAAGAACACCAATCACATCAGGGAAAAGGTTATCTTCATACTTGAACTTGAATGCAAACTACTGAAAGTGCTTCTCAAAGAAGGCGTGCCTGAGTAACCCTGTTGTATTTTTGTTTTGTTACATCTATGACTATAATACATTCATCCCAATTATTTTCAGAGAGAATAATGTAAGTACTCACAAGACCGAGCTTACATTCCCCACCAGACCAAAAAAAAGTAACATAATGGGGAGCCGCAGCCAAAGGGCAATAAGTTAAAAGGAGCCCTGGTTCAAAAAAGTTTGGGAACCACTGATGTAAAAGATGGTGGGATCCCTCCAATCAGGGCTAGGGCTATGTTCCCCTCCCACAGGAGGTGGGCATAATAGAGGGTGCTAATACCCCAGGTAAGGGGCCCATTGGCCACTACCTGTCACTTCCTGTCACTCCCTTGTAACACCCATAAATCTAGTATTTAGTGGCATCCCCAGACCCTGAACTTCATTTCCTGATGGCCTAAGAATAGCGAGACACCACAGAGTTGTACCAGCAGAAGAAGCCTGCAGAGAAAGACTGGTTTGGCCCTTGCTCTACTGGCCTCGATGATCCTGCACCAAAAGACCACTCGTCCTGCAGCCCAGCGACCTCCAAAACCCTGGGAGGGCTGACTGCCTTAGATAAAGTCCAAGATCTCCAGAGAACAGCAGTCCTGTTCAAAAGAAACATAGTCAAATCAAAGACTCTTTGACCTGAAGAACCTCAAAACACGATGCCCGGTTCCTCCTCTGCACCTGACGCCTCCAGCCAAGGTCCAAGTGGCCCACCAGTTCCAGCAAGGTTCTCCAGCGCTCCATAGTCCAAGTGCATCGTGGGTTGACCCCTCCCCTACTACTCAACGTCGCCTGCAGCCTCTGCAGAGAGACCCCCTCAGCCACGATTTTCTCTGGTAAGCCGTTGCTGACACCAAAAGTCACCCCTGCACTCGTCTGCCCTGGGCCCTGGTAAAGAGGACCAAAGGTGTCCCTATGTCCCTAAGCATCACAACTTATCTCTCCAGCAAATTTGGATGTCTCCATTGCTTTACATTGGTCACCCGACTCTGTGTTGGCACCCTGCACCCGGCTGCCCTGTACGCTGGTGGTGTAGTGTAGGTGCTACTTGGGCCTCATCCAGTGCTTGTTTCAACCCCTGGAGACTGGTCCCCCAAGCTGCTGCTACTTACCTGTAAGTAGCCTCTGTCCGATTGCCCCCAATCCCGATTGATTTGCATTGGGTGTCTGACCTCGAACTTGCACCCCGTACCCAGCCGCTCCTTTGCGCAGGTAGTGCACTGTTGGTGGTGAACTGAACCTTGCCCAATACTGACCTTAACTTCAGAAGGCTGGTCTTGTAAGTGGATGCCATCCCTATGTATGCTGAATGTTTTCTTTCCCCCATAGGTTGACATTGCAAAGTCTGAAAATTGCAGTGTCCAGTTTTGAAACTGATAAGTATTTCTATTGAAAAATGTATTTACCTATGACAAAGTTCTGTGGTTCTGCAAAATGAATATAACCAAGAAATATTTTTTTAGAACTTGATCTCGGATTTATTCATTGAGTGTCTCATTTATTGCCAGTGTGTGTACAACAAATGCTTAATACTACTCTCTGATAAGCCTAACTGCTCCCCCACACTACCACAAACGAGAGCATTAGTATTATTTACTTTAGCTTCTGTATAGCCTCTGGGGATTCACTGGACTCTCTGCACACTATGCCTCATTTTGGTATAGTATATAGAGAGCCAGCTTCCTACAAGACAGGAGTTTGTTCATGACTGGGGTGCTCCGCTGTGTTAGTGTGAGACCCCTGAGACATCTCAGTATTCGATAGCAGATAGTCCCGTAAAGGCTGCCATTCATCTTTTGGTCTGAAGTGAGGCGTAGCGCTCACTGGTGGTGTCACAATATTCTTGCTGGTGAGCCATTGTTGGACCGGTGGAGGTTGGCGTTTTAGTCAGTGCAGAGCAAATTCGCGTTTAGCTAAATGTAGGGCCATGGCTATGAATCGTCTGGTACTTTTAGTGAGATCTTGTGCACAACCCAGTAGGGCGAGGAGTGGGTCTGGGGCTAGATGCGTTTTCACTATTTGAGTCAGCCAGGAGAAGATCTCACTCCAGTATTGTGCAATGCGCCTGCATGTCCACATCATGTGTATGAAGTTTGCATCTGAGATGTGACATTTGGGACAAACAGATGGATGTATAGGATCCAATTTATGTTGGTCGCTGGGGGTGATATAGGCGTGTTGAAGAAAATTGAGGTGAATACGTTCATGGCGATGATGAGGTAAGACCAACTGGGTTTGGGCACAGCATGCAGCCCACATCTTGTCTGTTATGAGCCAGCCTAAGTTCTCCTCCAAGTAGGTCCTGAGTTTCGCATCATGAGCCGGGAATAGCGCCATACTGACGTAACATAGTTTTGAGACTAGTCGTCACCTGTCAGGGTCATTTATAACCGAGGTTAAGGGAGCGAAGTCGTCCGGTGCTAATGGGCATGCCAATATGGCGGCTCTCAGCACTCTGTGCACCTGGTGCATTATGAAACGGTCCATAATTGGGGCCAAAGCAAAGTCGGGTGCGTTAGGACATGACGCTCAGGGAAGAGGTCTCTGAATGTGTGCAAGCCATATCTTGTCAAGGTGCATCTGACTAGGGTTTCGCAGGTGATGGGGAGCCAATGGTTGTCTAATAGTGTTAAATCTGGAGAATGAAGTATAGTGCCTAAAAATATGCTGTCCAGCACATAGTGGATAAGGTTTGGATATCCTTTGTGTCGAGAGGAATTCTCTTGGTGAGAATAGAGGCAAGGGGAGTGGGTGCACCTAAGTCCATTTCAGGTTTGGTATATAGGAGCATGGCATCTGCAGGATACCAATGATGTGCATATTGACATTGCCCTGCCATATAATATAGGTGTAGGTGAGGTACACCAAAACTGTCTCTCTCATATGGAAGCACTAGTATTTCCCAGTTGGATGTTTACCGGCCCAAATGAGTTTGAGAAGTAGTCCGCGCAACATAGCAAAGAACGAGTCGGTGAGTGGTATAGGAATATTTAGGAAGAAGTGAAGGAATCAGGGGAGAACCACCATTTTAGTTATGGCAATCTTTCAGCCATTGAGAGCGGTAAACGGATCCAGCAGTCTACCTGTGCTGATAGTGTGTCGACTTTGGGCCGTAGTTTAGCCGCACTACTTGCTCCCTACCTTGGTGTATGAAAATGCATAGATATTTAATTAGCCCCTTGCACCAGGTCAGTGGGAGTTCGCACCTAGTGGGTTTTGTGGCAGGGGTGAAAGGAAGAGTTCGGAATTGTACCAGTTAATGTGGAGCCCCCATCTGTACAGAGGTCGACTCGATAGGACGTGCCTCTTGTGGGACAGAGGAGTCGGGCCAGTGTACTTCCGGGATGCTGCCTACTCCGTATCTACGAGCCCCAGCATATTTACCTTGAAAAGGACCTCACGTTCAGGCAGTTCTCAGTACTCAGTCAGCAGTGTGGCTCGGGTAAGTGGGTGTGGATCCCCATGGCATCTTAAAACCCATGAATCCAGGTCTGTCAGGTCTTTTTTTGATGTGTCTTAACTCGTTATGCGAGTCTCTCAGCACTCCCAAGTGCTTGGATATGCATATGCCCCGAATGCACACCTTAAAGCCTCCCTGATGGTGGCCTGTGTGTCCACTGGACCCTCATTAATGTGGTAATAATCTAACACTGTTGTATGCAGTTTGGAGCGGGAAAGCACATCTTATAACGCTAGGGTGGGGAAATGCAATTGTCTTTCCTGGAACCACCAAACGGTAAGCAGAATGTGACATGGAGAGGAGAATTGTCTGAAAAATGTATGAGGTAGATTTGGGGATGTAACCAGCCAAGGACAGAGGGTCATGGATGAAAGGCAATAATCGATGCATGACCAAGCATTATATTGGGCAGAGTAATGGGTAAATCCCAATGTGCACACACTCTTCAGGTGCAAGGCCTCCCTTAATGTATGTGTGTCACAGATGTCTCTCAAGATTTTATGAGATCTTGAATTCCCAGCCAAGGCGGATGCTGGCGGTTTCAAGGGAGGGGTCGATACATAGATTAAAGTCCCCATCTACAGCGATGTAGTCGAAATCAATGCGCCCAATCTGAGCGTGCAGCTCCTGAAAAAACTCTGGGGAGTCCACTTGTAGGGCTGTCGTGAGCGCACTGTAGTTTTGCCTTATGTTAGCCTAAGCAACCGTCGGCAGAAAACACCGCTAAGCCCGCGGAGTGTGCGGCGCTTTGCCTACTCCGCGTTCCACGGAGAACGTGGAGTAGGCAAAACCCCGCACACTCCGCAGCGGAGCGGAGTTGGCCCGCCGCCCGCCTCCACCCCCCCTATTAAGATATACGTTAGCAGTAATTTAAAACAATTAAAAAACACTTACCTCTTTACCGCGGCGTCCCTGGGCTACCCTCCTCCTCTTCCTCGCCATTCCGATAGTGCTTAGGAAAACTGCGCATGCGCACACACCCGCGCATGCGCATTTTCGAGAAATGTGCGGGTGTGCGCTCATGTGCAGTTTTCTTAAGCAGGATCTGAATGGCGAGGAAGAGGAGGAGGGCAGCTCGGGGACGCCGCGGTAAAGAGGTAAGTGTTTTTTAATTGTTTTAAATTACTGCTAACGTATATCTTAAATGGGGGGTGGAGGCGGGCGGCGTAGCCGAGCTACACGGAGTGCCACGGAGTTTGTTGCCAACGCACACTACGCCCAGGGTTAATAATAGGCTGCTATGCTTTGCACATGTTACGTAGTAACACACTTGTGTTTGTTCCACATTGTTATTTTAGAAATAAGATGCACATGTTTTATTATTCTGTTCTTCTGCTGTGATTTAGTCTGTACATCATGCAAGGCCAAACGACATTCTGCCCTGTTTCTCTCTGTGGTCAGACACTAACACCTTGACACAATAGATGAATCCATCTGCTGTTTTTTTAACAGAACAAGTCTTATCATATAAGTCAACACTTGCAGTTCTAAAAGCAGAGCCCAACAAAGCTTGCAGAGAAAAAGTCCTGAGATGAACGAGCTACGAGTCTGAGATATAGACCAACTGATTATGACTCTCAGGTATGAGGTCCGGTACTAGTCCAAGAGATCTTTAGTATAATTTATTTTTTCCATAGCAAGGGTAGGCTTGGGCTGATTTGTCTTTCTCTATGACAGGGCTTTTCATTGTGTGCAGTTTATTAGTTGTGCTAATCACATTATTGACTTTCAGAGGTCTCTAAAATACAGCACAGTTTTTGCATGATAGAGCACGTTAGGTTCAATAAATATTGAAAGCTTTCCACGTGTCTCTTTCCCTTTATTGGGGACATGTGTAAGTGAGAAACGAAAGATGGTGACTTGTTACAGTGACTCCTTAGAGAGTTCAGAGTGTTGTGTTCTGGGATGCTAAGTTACCCGTCTCTCTGGAAGTTTAGGAGAGGAGGTAAAGCACTATGAGTTAGTCTGGATTTGGTGCCATAGGCACTGATGTGGTAAGTTGACTGGGTCCCTACATGCTGATGTCCCGTGATCCCCAGCACACTTCTGTTCCTGAGCACAATCCCTGCAACATGGCACCACTATCGTTGGTTCTGGTACTTATTTACGGTTCTCCTGAGTAGTGCTTATGCGTGTCCACAATACCCTTACACCTCTTAAGGTGTAAGGGTATTGAAGTCTTTTATTCTTTGGTCGACTTTCCAGCTGTTGATGCTAATACAAATACATTTCATATATACATTACTCTGGCAGTGCCAAGTCTATATAGACCTTATGCGCTTATGGAGATACCTCTGTCTCATTGGGAACACCATACTTGGTTCCTTCGCACTCTCCCACATGTAGCTGCACCTATCTGCATGGGTCCCCTCAGTAATGATGGGGTGACCTGGCCAGCTTTAGCTGGATACACATCATACCCTGATATGGCTAGTCAAAATCTTGTGCAAACCCGACCCTTATACCACGCTCTAGTTACTCTATACGGACGCTTAACTCAATTTGGTTCACACACCTTGTTGGCTCAGCCAGCAATGGTTGGCCTGCAGGGGCAAGCCCATTTGCCTAAAGGCCCTACAACAAGTCCTGAAATTGTTCATTCATTATTTCGGCAAAAGACCCACTAACTGTGAGGAAATTCCATTCTGGAACGCCCAAGAGGTAGACCACTTACGGGACTACAAGACAAGCACAGAATTTTGACTATGTGCTTACCCAACAAGATGGTTTCCACTATTGGAGACTGTAAAACCTGGGGGACAGCTTTTGCCACTGTCAATACTATCTGTCACGGCACTCCCTCAATGCCCATTTTACCAGACGTTTTAAAACAGATACAGAATGAGCTCAGGGCAGCTGCTGCCCAGGACTTCAGGATGAAACTAACAGGATATTTTCCCGTTGTGTCCTCAATGATTCTGTTTAATGTTAAAGGTGAAGTAGCATCTCTGGCTATATGCCAGAGACTCACAGTGGTAGCGCATGTTAACTGTGAATGTGAGCTGCCTATAGTTATTGCTGATGTATATACATCCTTAGGACGCAATAATTTGGGAATCAGATCTACTAAACCTCCTCTTGGCAAGCCAAGTCCAGATAAGGAAGCCAAGCAGACCCGAGAGTTTGCTAAAAATACATGGGATAAAACTAAACAACCGCAGAAAGGTAAACCTCATTGGGGCTTACCTCCCCTGAAGTCCTCTGAGAGGTGCTACAATTTTTGTGATCACTCTAAACTCAAGATATCAGGTTCCTGATACACATTCTCTTCATTCTTTTCAGGAATTGTCTGACAAGCAGTACGACAGAGGAGAGTGATCGGATCGCAGACAAGAAGAGAACGTGCAGCCAAAGAAGGACACACAACGCTCGTCTGAAAGGGGGCTTTATATTGAGGAGGAACTACCTCCTCAATGTAAAGCCCCCTTTCAGAAAAAGAATGTAGCAGCTCTTACAGCTAAATATGCCACAGACAATGAGAACCTTCCTCCTGAACAGGAATTGGGCGGTGACTATCCTTGACCGCGCAGCAGAAGTCACCATAGTGTGCCAGAATCTTCAGGAGTTTCTAGAAGTGAAAACAACTGATATTTTTATTACAGTTGCGACACCAGACAGGCCCTTAGTCCCTACAGACAAATTATATGATCTAGACATCAAATTGAGGGTGACATACAGCACACCATTAAAGGAATGTTCTGGGAAAATTGAACCCTATCTTATGACATCCTTTAGTCGGAGGTCGACTGGCCCCCGCAGTTTGTACAGATATCCCCACAAGGCAAGGATGTAATACTTACTGCTTTTTCAGCACTCGTCCCTGATCAAGTACAGCAGACATATGCTGCTAAATGGGCTCTTGCACTGACCCCTGCTTTATATGGCAACCATGTCAGCTGGGATAAGGACTCTCTTTGTCATGTTATATCAATAAGGTACATCCCGCAAGTGCAACCACAATACCCTATCAAACGGAACCTGTTAGAAAAATACTCTCCAAATTGGAGTATCAGGGAGGAATCGAACCCTGTGTCTATCAAATGAATAATCCCCTTTTTCTGTTCCAAAACTGGATCATTCATATTTAATAATCTTATTAAAAAGTCATACACTCACTTTTGCAATACAGAATATACAAAGTATTGCACTTATTAACAATATATATTTCCAGTTACAATCTAACGCTGGAAAGTTGAGATTGGACAACCTTCTCCACACTTGGATTTTAAATGATATTCAGAAGGCTCCCAATGGGCTATAAGAATTGTCCTGGGCTTTTACTTGCACGCATAGTGTCAATTGTACATGACACTGACCCAGATGCGGTGTCCTATGTAGATGATATCTACATTACTGACGATTTCTTGAACCCACAGTTAGCCAGAGTAGATCGCATCACATGTGGATTTGCTGCACTTGGCTATAAGTTAAACTTTAAGAAATCTCATGTAGCTTTTCTAAGTGTCCTTTTCTAGGATATGACCTTACACATGAAGGGAAGAGTCTTGCACCTCATTCTTGGAGAAGTGTGCACAACTGCAACCTCCTAATAGGTTAAAAAAAATTACAATCCTTGTTAGCGTTTCTTATTTTGTCAGAACATATATGCCTGAAAACACGTAAAATCGCTTTATTAATTGATCCATCCTGATCATCCGACACATGTTTCACCCGTATGACCAGCAGAGACCGTCCTTCTCTGAAGACCACTTACGTCTCCATTCAGAACCACTATCTTCTCTTACAAGACCTACTGAGCATTTCGTTACAAGACTTTTTGCCTTGAGGAAGCCCTTGGCCTGCTGGCCATATGGGCCAAACACGCGTCGGCTGTTTGTCTAATTTAATTTCTCACAACTAATAAATACAGTATATCACATCAAAAACTAAATTGGATTTTGGGATTTTGTACCCCAGGAATTCATGTGAATAATACTGGGCACCAACCTATAATATGTTTCGAATAATCCATTTCAATTCGGTGGCCCTTGGGTGAAGCCACCTGATAGGCATGTGCCACATCAAGAATTGGGTCCTGTCCCCATTGTGTGTGAACCTAGGTAGCACCCACCCCCTTAACTGGTTAAAAACTAAAGTTAGAATGAGACAAAAGTCTGAATTTATTACTCGTAAATGCACTTTGTGAATATCAAAAGTCATAAAGTTAGACTTTCGTTTCAGATTACCTCTGTGAATCGGGCCCTGTGTTTTTATTTCATGGCTGAAAAGCACTTATCTGGTCCCACCTTGGATATATGTTTGGATTACACTTTCCTCAATTTTCCTATTTTTGTGGATTGGATTTGTGATTGTTTTTTTTATTGATTAATGGCCATTATCTACCAGAACACTCTGCTACAGAACTGGTCTATGGGGTGTTGGTCCCACATTCATCTTCACATAAACTAAATAGAGTCTTGTCCCTCATGAACATTTCAGCTGCTCCAGTGACTAGGGAAATGTCTGGGGCAAAGTTCCTGTCGATATATTCGGTCCTACGGAGATTCTGCAGAAACTAAATGTGTTTAGAGTTTCTATGGGTGATGCGATAGTACCTTGTTTACTTTCAGATGATTGGGATGTTGTAACTGTGAGCTCCATGCTCATGGAGCTGGAATATTATACTGTTTTTGAGTCAGAAGATTTGTATTTGAATTCTGTGAATTATGGGGAAATATTCTGTTATAATTTATGACATCATTTTCAGCATCAAGCTACTGTCCAGCGCCCCATTTTTTATTACACGCTATCAGAACATTGCCTCACTCCCCCACAAGGGAGTTCTAAAATCCATAAAAACAAACTTACCTATTTTACAGGATACGATACATCAGACCCGACATCGTATTACTTTAAGTTAGGTACCTACTCCTCCAAATAAATATATGCTTACACAAACCAAGCACATATATACCGCTTCATTTGTCATGCAGTTGGCAGTTAAAGTTTATGATTATTAGAAAGACACAATTGAAATAAAATCAGGATTTAAAGCAAGCAGGTTTGATCCCCATTACTCCCACTCCCAACACTTAGGTGTTGTTACCACCTATTCATGGGGGAAATTGTGTCAACAATGATTGGAACATTCCACACTGTTTGCGGTTAAACAACATCTTTCTCCCCTGTCAGAAGATATGGATTTGTCTAATTTTTTCTTAGGCCCTAAGTCCCCACGTTCTAAAAGATTTATTTATATTACTTATAATGATATTTGCCAATAGTCACAAATAGAAGATGCTGCACATTTGAGACAAATTGATCAAGATAATTTAGATAAAGTGCTTGCTGTTGTTGATATAAGTATTAATACGCTGTCTTCTCGTATTTTCAATTTGACTAACACTGTGTCATCTGTTATTGACATTATGCAAAGTGGCATGTTGACATTGTATCATGGGCAAAGACAGCTTAGATCTATTATGCAATTCAGCTGGACATTGCAAACCCTCAAAACTGGGCATGTACCCTGGCGTTATCTAAATTCCAGTCATCTGTTTCTGCCCTTTAATTTAACATGAAAACAACAACTGATGGCAAAAAAGAATGCCACTTATACAATGTTGTATCTAGAGAAGTAAGAACAGCTCCCATCTACAATAGCTGAAACACCTTCTGATATCTGGTTAATATGGGGAGTAATATCTTTGCCAAATTCAAAATTCCAATTCACAGCTTGCATGAAACATTTCCCTGTTGGTAGATATCAACCCCTAGGAGGCAGCTTCATTCATGAATTATAGTCACTCCCATTTACATATCATTAAGGAACATGCCAATAAGTAAATCTTACTTACTGGAGAGGAATGCGACTCTTCTGTCAGACAATCAATTGTTTGCAAACATGTGACCACCCACGGTGCATGCAATGCATCAGTTGCGAATTTGGCCTGCTATCTAAAAGGAATACCAGCCCCCGCAATACTCCCACTTGATACTGTCCTCTCAAATGAAAGTTATGTAATGCTTAGTGATCAGGACTGCTGTGGAATGCAAGCTGGAATCTCCTACATTTTGTCCATTTCCCAGCTCGTCACCTGTTGCAATAATGTCCTGTCTCCCCCGACGCAAGGAGTCATAGATAGCTTGTTGTGGTTTTCCATTCCCATTTTGAAGGCATATTTCAATAAGCTGAGCAGACTCAAAGCGCTATTGTTTCAGGAATAAGTAGCTCACATATCTGCTTGAGAAACTTTTGAATTAAAAGTTCTAAGGACATCCAGTGAGATACAGTGCTTGTTAAACACAAACCTCCCATTACATTTTGGTAATTGGTGCACCATATTTTGAATGCATCTAATACAGCCGGCTTTGCCCATTTTTTTTAAGTTGTCAGTTCTGGCTTGATCAGTTCATTCCAAACCATCTTTAGAATAGTACCGGGTTTTATCCATTCTCTTTTCTTCAGCGTGTTTGGAGGATTTCTGCTACTGTTATTTCTAATTTGCAGCATTTTGGTCCTATTTTTGTTCCTCTACAATGGATGCTTTATTTGCATGCACACTGAACCTACCACCGCACCATTTTTGCTGTGAGTGCATTCTACAATTCTTGGGAATTCACATGCTCCAGCAATTGGACCTTGATTGGTCATTGTCGTTCCGAACTGTCTGATATTTGCCTGGCTCTGCCGACGCCGACTCTTGTGGACATAGACCTGTTGATGAGTACATTAGCAACCCATTTTCAAAGTTGTCTCTTGGCCCTACGGCTTCTTCAGAATGCAAGCTATGAGCTACTCCTGCCTGAGTAGACCAGTGCAATCAAACATGGAATACTGAGTGATGGCTCAAATAAATTGGATGCGGGTTGGTTGTCTACTTTCTCAGCATTGGCTGAGACTGAGGATCATGTCTGTTCTATGGAACTTGTGAACTGGGCTGTGGAGATGAATCCATTTTGGATTTACTTGCCTATGATTTTGCATGTAACATCATGAATACCTCAGACACATATTAAATTTGGCAACTTTTGCAGAACTTGACATGATGAGTGTTTTCCGAGTCATTTCTTATTTTTATAGCATTTAAATTCAATACCCATTGAACAATGCTTCGAGTCTGCTTATCTTATGTTTTTTATTTTTCATTATTTAGTTAGTTGTAGTGTTATTCCGCTGACCAAAGGGATGGTGACGTGAGTCCCACATAGGGTCCACTGTAGTTTTGCCTTATGTTAGCCTAAGTGCATACATAATAGGCGCTTTGCTTTGCACACGTTATGCAGTAACACTCTTGTTTTTGTGCCATGCTGTTGTTTTCAAAATAGGATACACATGTTTTATTATTCTTTTCTTCTCCTGGGATTTAGTCTGTACATCTTCAAGGCCAAACAACATTCTACCCTGTTTTCTCTGTGGTCGGACATTAACACAAAGACACAATAAAGAAATTCAGCTGCTGTTTGTAGAGCAAGTCTTATCATATAAGCCAACACTTGCAATTCTAAAAACAGAGCACAACAAGGCCTGCAGAGAAAAGGTCCTGAGATGAACGAGCCTGAGATGTCGACCAATTGATTAGGTGTCTCAGGTATGGGGTCCGGTAATAATCCCAGAGATCTTTAGTATAATATATTATTTACAAAGAAAGAGTAGGCTTAGACTGATTAGTCATTCACTATGACAGGGCTTTTCATTGTGTGCAGTGTATTAGTTGTGCTGATCACATTATTGACTTGCTTATGTCTCCTAATTGTAGCACACTTTTTGCATGATAGAGCATGCTAGTTTCAATAAATATTGTAAGCTTTCCAAGTGTCTCTTTCCCTTTATTAAGTGACAAAAGAAAGGTGATGACTTGTTACTGCAACTATTGAGGTAGTTCAGCGTGTTGTGTTCTGGGGTGCTAAGTTACCTCTCTCTCTGGAAGATTAGGAGAGGAGGTAGAGCACTATGAGTTATTCTGGATTTGTGGCCATAGGTACTGATGTGGTAAGGTGACCGAGTCCCTACATGCTGATGTACCATGATCCCCGACATACTTCTATTTTTTAGCAAAATTCTTACAACAGGGCATATATATCAGCCAGAGTGATCTGCTAGCGAACCCGTGACCAAAGCATATCTGCCCTGTTATTCCATGATGGATTGAGTGTGGTGGAATAGAGCATTTTTATAAATTAGGATGCAAATCTCTGGAATAAGTGCTGTAACAGGAGAAATAGTGTTGTGAGCCCCAGACGGGAGCTTCGTGTCTTGCAGAAAGGAAATCTGCGCACCATGACGTGCCTGGTACTGCACGGCTTGTCTGCCTTTATGGGGATTATTGAGGCTTCGGATGTTCCAAGACATACTGGAGTTTTATCAACCCTGGCTCAAGGGGGCATGTGCAAGTCATGTACAAATACATGTAAGTCAATGAGGTGTTCAAGGCATATGACTTGTGGTAGCATTTGAATTAACCCCCTCCACACACCTACACCAGGCATTCATGGGCCCGACGAATCCCAAAACAAGAAATCACAACAAGACATAGAAAGAAAACAGTTATCATAGGTGTGTATACCACTGGGGGGGTGGCAACACCACGGCAGAGGCCCAGTCGCAATCTAGTCTCTGTGGATATGTAGAGGTATGAGTTCCGACAGAAATGGAAGGCATGAGATTGAAAGTTTAAGCCTGAATCAAAGGAGCATAAACGTGATGACGCTATATGCCACAAGACATAGGTAGGTAGTAAATTGCAAGCATCGGCCTGTAAGGAAGAGATCTGCACTGGTGCTGGAATGTAAGTCCGGGAAGATCTATCAGGGGTGGAATGCCGTGATGGTTGCACGGTCTCCAGAGTGTTGTTTGTAGAAGGCCTGTGCTGTAGTCAGGGTGTCGAAGAAGTGGGCTTTTCCATCCACATCAACCCTGAGGCACGCAGGGTACAGCATTCCATTGCGCAATCTCAGCACTCCGCAGTGTTGACTTGACATCTGCGCATTTTTAATGTGCTACTTGCACCACTATGGTGAAGCCAGAGAAGAGGGAAATTGTGGAGCCCTGCCATTGTAATGAACCAGTTTCTCGTGACAGCCATAGGGCCACGTCCCGATCACTGAAGTTAAGCAGTCTTGCAATTATCGGCCTTGGGAGGGCATCTAGAATTGGGGCGGGCCTAATGAGCGGTGTGCCCCCTCCACCACAAACGTCTCTCAACAAACAGATCTAAGTGTACTGTGTTAGTGGATTCTGCAATCCCTAAGATGTGTAGGTTACTGCCCCTACCTCGTGCTTCCAAGTCTTCATTTTTAATGGCCACGGATTTCAGCAGTTTTTCCATTCTCTCCAAGCGATTTGTGGTTTGCACAGCTCCGTCCTCCAGATGCGACACCTGCCCCTCCGCGGCATCCAGGGGCAGATTTACAAGGCCCTTGCGCCACTTTTGCGCCACCGTTACGTCACTTCTGTGACGCAGCGGCGGCGTAAACCATGCGCCACGTTGCGCCTTATTTACAACGTGACCCATCTAGGGAGATGCGTCACGTTGTAAAGCCCTGCGCCACGTGAAATCTGCGTTCCGTCGCAGGGTGGGCGTTCCGTCGCAGGGTGGGCGTTCCGTCGCAGGAAAGCCTCGTAAAAGTGATGCAGTGAAATCTACAAGATTTCACTGAGTCAGTTTTATGACGCCGCTGCGACAAATCCTTACGCCTGCTTGAAGCAGGCGTAAGGAGTGGCGCACCACGTTAGGTATGGGCAGCCCCTGAGCATTGCTGGAGTTGTGTCACGCTTGCGACACGACTCCAGCAATGCGCCGCCCTTACGCCATCAGATGCGACACGCATCTGCCTATCCCTGCGCCACGGTGCGCCGCATTGCAAATGCGACGCATCTGTGGTGGCGCAAGGGTAGACTTGCGTGTTGCATCTCTTCTGGCGCATCCCTGCTGATTTGCAGGGATGCGCCAGTCCTTGTAAATCTGCCCCCCAGTTTTTTGTTCTTGGCGGTCAAGTAGTTCGCCCATGGTATCCAGTCATTGGGCCAGGGAGCCAAATCTACGATCAATAGCACGAAAGCCTGCCCTAAGTTCGGCCATTATGACGTTTGTGCCGACCAGTTGTTCTGTACCAGGACCTCCTATGGCCCCACCCTCGAACATAGGTGCATGCTTTGCATGGCAGTGCTGGAGTACATTTGCAGAGCTATGTGCATGTCAAGTACTGGAACAGCTGGACGTTGTGTATGTCGGTGGTGAGGTGCACTGGCAAAGCCCTGTATGACTCCCTACGCAGCAAAAGATTGGGGATTAAAATAGGCACAAACCAGTACAGGATGTCTGTAAAGAAACAGAGAAAGGCCCGGAGTCAAAGCACCTGCAAAAAGAACCGAAAAGACTGTATGCACCATTTAGGACAACAAGAAATCATGCACTATGAAAGAAAACAGAAGATATTATACACTATGGGAGAAAACATAGTAGACCAGAAGAAAACAGAAAACAGAAGCTTTGATTATCTATGAAAAGAAAACAAAATGTATCATACACTATGAAAAACAAGCATTTGCAATGCAATCAGTCTCGCCTTTGGGACCTCATATGCATTTAGCTATGCAGCACATTAGCCTGGGTGCTGCCCTTTTCTTGTCTGATGGGGCTGGTGACTTGCCTCTAGATAAAAATGGCAACATCACATACACACTCTGATACAATATAAAGCATCACTTAAATATAATTTCCTTATATAATGTAAGACAATAATGAATCCTAATGTATTATTTAATAATTAAAGAAGTAAACATAGCTGGCAAGGTTCCAGATTGCTATGTGTGACATTTTCATAATTTGAGTGTAATTATGAGTGATATTTCAAAGACTATGAGTGACACTTTCTCGTGAGCAAAATCAAGCAATAAAGACGAGGCAAACATATACATATCAGAAATTACACCCATTTGAGCAATGAGAAACCCTAGCTTAAAACTGCTGCTGCAAAGCACCAGAAATGGAAGGGCACTAACCAGAGTCAGACTGTGCGACACTTTAACAAGAGTAAAACCAAGCAAAGACTTTCATGTAGAGAGAAACATCTCAAACGTGCCTCTTTGCTGAAAAACGTCTGAAATGAAATGGTCACTAACCACCTAATTTATTATTAAGGAAACTTCTGATTCTTCAACACCACTAGACCAGATCTAGTGGCAATTGGCACCAGCTCCTTTATCAAAGATTATTTATTCCAAGATGGCTTGCATCATTAAAGCTCTACTATCTGAAACCGTTTGCACAGTCTATGGCACTTAGAGCAACCAGCATGGGACAGCTCAATATCATAGCTCATTGGGTGGGAAATCTGTGCATTTCTGCCAATGTCAAATACTGGCTTAACTTGATTAGGCTCTTCTGTGTGTAAATGCATTCTACTTGTATTAATTACATTTCACCAATTGTGGTTGGCCTGTTCTGATTTACATTCTCCTTAGTCTACATCTAGTATTTTATCCTAATCTTAAACCCATATGAATCTTGGTGAAATAGGTGGTATCATGTGTAAAGTATCCTGTTGAGGAGTCTGGCCTGCTAAATATGGCCAGAAAATCCCTTCACTTTTGTCCTTCTACAGGACCAGGCAGGTTCAGACGGAAGCTCAGTCAGGACAATCTGACATGAGGATAGAAAACACTTAATGGTGAGGTAAGTGAAGGCTGGACGTTCTGGTACCTAACCCACGTTGTGAGAAGTTGGCCTGGTATATGCTGTTCACTAGTTAAAGTGGACACCTTGCACCAGTCCAAATCGACTCTTATGGTAGATAGGTTTAAGATGTAGGAAGGTGGAATCTGACTATATGGTTGCCCCCACTTTTTTCCTGGTGTTTTGCTGGTTTATGACTTAGTTGGACTGGGACCCTGCTATTCAGGGCCCCAGTCTATCTGCTCTCTCTAAACGACATGGAGTGCACTCTAGGTGCACTAGTGATTGGATACTGTGGTGCCTTATGAGTCCCTAGTATATGGTACCTTAGGTGCCAAGGGCATAGGTACTTCACAGGCCTACCAGGGGCTGCAGCATGTGTTATGCCACCCCTGGGAAGCAGTCTAAATCTGACACCACAGGCCTGCTACTGCAGCCTGGGTGAGGTGGTGCTAGCACCCCTCACTGAGATATAGGTTTCCTATATCTCTCCTGCACACACATATAAACCTATCAGTCACCCCTAAGGCAGGCCCTATCAATCCTGAGGGCAGGGTGCTTGGCTTCTATGTGAGGGGGTGCCTCTGCATGAGCAGGGCCCTTCTGCAGTTCTCAGAGTCCATTCTCTGGTGCTGTTTGTGGATGCGGTTAAACCATATACTATTTAAGTGCATTATATCCTCGCGGTAAATGCTAACTTTGGAATGGCTGCATCAAAACATGTCGTGTTTGGTGTCAAACATCTTGGAATACTACCCCCCGCCAATCTTGGCGGCGGGGGTAGCATTCCACCCTTCTAGAGGGATAAGACATGTACCTGCTGTGGAAACGCGGTAGAATCCTAAAGAGCCCTGGCATCACAAAATGGATGCCACCAGTCACAGACACTGGGCTGCCCTCCTGCTGATGACCGAAACTCGCAGTGGAGGAAGCCCAACAATAGGCATCCTGTCACAGGGAGGTGTAACCACCTTCCAGACAGGGTTTAGTGTATTGGGGCTGGGTGGGTGCACTCTTAGAGTGCTTTGAAGTCCTGCACTGGGGGAGCAGAAGGCTCCTCTGTGCATATGCCAGTTCAAACCAGCTCAGGGGCTACCTGCCCCTGCTCTGGCGCGAAACTGGACAAAGGGAAGTGGGTGTAGCCACCCCTCCCTTGACCCTCCCATAGGTGGGGTCATAGAGCTAGTCCTTCCCCTCTTTTTAGTATAAGAGGGGGAACCTTGCCATTGCAAAGCAGATAACCCCTGGACGACGCTCTACAGAAGAATCCTGGCCCTTCGACGTTCCACTACCTTTGGAAGACAGAAGAATCTCCCTTGGAGTCAAGGAGTGACTCCCCTGCTTGGCAGGCACCAAAAACGACAACGACGGTCGCAAACTACGCCGCTCCCGCCGGAGTCCGAAGTCCCTGCAGCCCCAGAAGTGGATTTCCTGACCTCTCCCAGGCCATCGTGAGTCCCCAGCGAAGCTGAGGCAAGTGGACCCCACGAGTAACGAGGAACCGCGACCCCTGGGTACCGTGCACTATTGTCGAGTGCAACCCCTTCACAACGTTCTACGAACTTGTGCTTTGGACCACGTGTGGTCCCGACCTCCAGCAGGAATCCCTCCGAAGATCAGAGGCCTACACCGTCCCGAGTGACCGTGGGCCCCTGTTGAGTGATTCCGCCCGAGGTGTCTTCGCGATCCCTTGCCCGCTGGCTTGTGGGTCCCCAGAAGACTTCTTAAAGAAACCAAAGGGCTCCCCTGGTTGCTCCAGGCCTGCCCTGACTTACCCTCGCTGGGTGAGTTCCACAGACCTTGCTGGTCTGCGCCATCGACTTTTCTTCATTTCCCCGAGACTTGCGGCTGCCAAGGCTTGTTGGCTCCGATCGAGTTGCCGACACCGCAGTCAGCTGCAGACATCGAGGGACACACCGAATCCAGCTCCTGGTCGTCGTCGACGCCTCCTGGACCACGTGGCTGAAGAGTCAAGGCACCCACAACCGACCTGAATCACTCGACGACGGTGGGCATCCATCTTCCTTGCCCCGAGTCACTGCCAAGTGACTTTGAACACTGTCCCCTCTGCTTTCAGGTCATCCTTCTTCAGAATCCAGGCTTGGATTCCACCGGACACTTCTTCAGCTCCCGCAAGCAGCAAGTCTTCTTTGTTCGCCATTGAAAACGACGCCGCGACCCGACACCAAAGGACACCTATGCACCCGGCTTCCCTGGGTGAGGTAACTCCAGCACTACGGTGCTCCTGTGGGTGTGGGCCCTAGAACTACTTACCCTGTAAGTGACTTGCTTGTAGGTTCTCCCGAAGTATCCTAAAACTCTTTATTTCCAACCGCGACTTGCCCCATTGAAGTTAACGGCGATCCGCGCCTGTGTATCCACACTGCACGCGTCCCCCGTGGGTCCTTTACTTACCTGCCTTGGGTGGTTTCGTGAGGCCCCTGCACTTCTGAAGGCCCTAGGCCTTGTCTCCCTGCAAGTCGTTGTCCCTAAGTCTCTTACTTAGTATATGGTCTGGTACGCCCCTAGGGCCCCAGCCATATTTTGTGCTTAACTTATTGTGAAACGTTGATTTGTGCATATGTTTGTCTTCTAATCTCATAAAGAGATTAGTAGAGAGTTATTTAGAAATAAATACATATATATTTGATATATATACCTGTGTGGTGTCTTTTCATTTGGTGATTCAAGAGATTATATGGTAAAACAAGCTGCTTTACATTCCTCCGAGACTTAGCCTGAAGGCTGCTCTCCACAGCTACCACTAGGATAGCTTTCTTTAAAAGGTTGTCTTAAACCTATCTACCATAAGAGTCGATTTGCCCTGGTGCAAGGTGTCCACTTTAATTAGTGAACAGCATATACCAGGCCAACTTCTCACATTGGTGGGCAGCGTGTGGGATTCCAGCTTGCCATTGTTTTACCAGAAAATCTCTATTTGAATTACTAACTGAAAACCATTATAGGTACTCAAGGTACATATAAAGTCAAGCTTAGTATCAATAAGTTCTACTGAACTTAGAGCTGTGTGCCAAGGGATAGCACACCCTTTCCACAGCTCAAGCTAGGATCAGTAGGCCACAAACTAGTGTAGGTAGTACAACACTGCACAACACTAGAATGTCCTTAAAGGGTGGACCCAGTGGATCCACTCAGCCTCAGTATAAGGACATGGCTTTCTCTGACTTGAGAGCCATGTGTGTTGACAGACACCTGAGACTAGGACAGAGTCCCTCAACACTACACCTGATAGATCTGCTGACAGCAGATGACCTTAGATTGGCTCTAGGAGCTAAGGGGTCTGAATCAGTGGGTGGGTCAATCATAGTATCTGGGTCAGATGAGGACAATCCGAATGACCAAGACTCTGTGGTTGAAGGGCCAGGCTTCAAGGAGCCTGAACAGGACAGAGGAGTTCTCCCTAAGAGAACTGGCAGAGTGGATGAGAGGCACAGATCCCCTTCCAGGGAATCTGAGCACTCTTATCACTCTGGCAGAGAATTTGTCCAAGAGAGGAGCTCATACTTTAACTTAAGAGAGACCTCCTCTGAGAGAAGGTGCAAACTGCTCCAGTATGAGGAAGCCAAAGTGGCCCTCAGAACCAAGCAGTTGGCACTGGATAGAGAAGCCCTGGAGATCCAGAGAGCTTCCAGAAGGGAGGGTTTAGAACCCCCTGGTGGCAGCAACAGTGTCCCTAGAGGCAGAGAATATGTCCCTGACCATAGGAACCTGAGCAAGGTTGTTCCTCCCTACCAGAGTGGGGATGATATCCACAAGTGGATAACTGCTATGGAGAGGGCCTGTAGAGTACAGCAGGTCCCCCAAAAGCAGTGGGCAGCAATCTTGTGGCTCTCCTTTTCAGATAAAGGTAGAGACAAGCTCCTCACTGTTAGAGAAGAGGATGCTGATAATTATGAGGTCCTGAAGAGTGCACTGATAGATGGGTTTGGCTTAACCACTGAAGAGTACAGGTTGAAGTTCAGAGATACCCAGAAGGCACAGACTCAGGACTGGACAGACTTTGTAGATTGTGCATCCAAGGCTCTGGAGGGTTGGCTGGTTGGCAGTAGGGTTACTGATTTCAAAGGATTTTATAATCTAATGATGAGAGAACAGATCCTTAATAATTGTCAAAACCAGCTTTTACACCAGTACCTGGTGGACTCTGATCTGACCTCTCCCCAAGAATTGGGAAAGAAGGCAGACAAATGGGTCAGAACCAGAGTAAGGCCTAAGAATCAGGGTGGTGACCACAAGAAAGATTCTACCAAGTCCCAAGAGAAAGGTGGGGATAAATCCAAGGATAAGTCCACTACAGGGCCCCAAAATTCCTCTTCTGGGGGTGGGTCCCAAACTCCTTCCTCTCCTGAAAAGAAACCCTATTGCCATGTCTGTAAAAAGCCTGGGCACTGGAAATCTGATCCCAGTTGTCCCAGGAATGGCAATAAAGAAAATGTTCCTCCAACAACTACTACCACCCCTCCTGGTACTACCAGTAGTAATCCTCCAGTTGGGAGTAGTGCACCCAAAAAGTTAGGTGCTTTTGCAAGAGGAACAGAGGTGGGCCCTAGTTTAGACAGGACCCCTCAACAGACTCCTCAGATTCTGATGGTGGTGTAGGATATGCCACCTTTACCATGGGTCCCATAGCATTGGGCAGGTACAGACTGGAGCCAATGATTAATGGTCAGAAAGCTGTGGCATTTAGGGACACAGGGGCTAGTGTCACCATGGTGGCAGGGAAACTAGTCCCCCTCACCAGCTTTTACCTGAGTTTAAATACCAGGTGACCAACATTGATGGTGTCAGAACAGATCACCCCATGGCCATAGTCAATCTCAGCTGGGAGGGGGTCACAGGCCCAAAAAGAGTGGCAGTGTCCCCAACCCTACCTGTAGATTGCCTGATGGGCAATGATTTGGAAATTTCAGCCTGGGCTGAAGTTGAACACCAAACCCATCTTAGGATGTTGGGCGTCCCTGCAAAGGTTAGTGGGGCTGTGATGGCCACAGCCCCAGCCCAAGAATTTGGAGAGATGGAGCCTGAAAGAATGGCCCACTCTCCCCCGAAAGAGAGCACAAGGGTTGAAGAAAAGTCTTCTTCCCCCAGACAGTAGGTAAGGGTCAGCCTCCTCAGGGAACTGACCCTACCCCTAGTGAAGGAACTGCCACAGAGGTAGTCAGGCCTGGCCTGGCCACACCCCTGATGGCAGAGGACCCTTCCAAGGTGGTACCCAGTCTGGAGCAGGTAACCTGCCCCTCTCTACCCTGCCTCAGTCAGCCCAGGGCTGCAGAGGTCAGGGAGGTCAGTGGACCCCCCGGGCCCCCTGTCCAGAGGAAGCCCCCATCAGCAGATTAGGGGCACCCAGTCTAGTAGCCCTAGCCAGGTGAAAATTCCTCTACACACTGAGGGATCCCCCATACCTTTATGTAGGGACCTCCCCCAGAAGGACTCTGGTAGGCAAGGGCAAACCTGGGACCAGAAGGTTCCAAACCTGCCATGTCCCTCCAGTGTTCCATCCAAAGGGACCCAACCCCCAGCTGTAGGCAGCCAAAGGTTGACCCTTAGAGCAAAGTGCAACTCAGTCATGGAAAGACAGGCATACATGGTGACCAGTGATCTGAGGAAGCTGAGGCCAACATTCCTAGGGCCTCACTTCCCTACTCAGACACCTCACCGGCCTTGTACTTTACCTAAGCACACCAGAGGTAGTGATTCCCCATGGTGGAGACCCTCTCATACCCTTAGGGCGAGGGATTGCTTAGTGGACCATAACATAGGGGGCAACCATGCTAGTGCAGGTGCTTCCTTATATGGCCACTTAGTCAATATAGGCTCAACTGGTCAAGGTTAGCCTTATCTCCTTTCGTTTGGGGGGGTTATGTAGGAAGGTGGAATCTGACTATATGGTTGCCCCCACTTTTTTCCTGGTGTTTTGCTGGTTTATGACTTAGTTGGACTGGGACCCTGCTATTCAGGGCCCCAGTCTATCTGCTCTCTCTAAACGACATGGAGTGCACTCTAGGTGCACTAGTGATTGGATACTGTGGTGCCTTATGAGTCCCTAGTATATGGTACCTTAGGTGCCAAGGGCATAGGTACTTCACAGGCCTACCAGGGGCTGCAGCATGTGTTATGCCACCCCTGGGAAGCAGTCTAAATCTGACACCACAGGCCTGCTACTGCAGCCTGGGTGAGGTGGTGCTAGCACCCCTCACTGAGATATAGGTTTCCTATATCTCTCCTGCACACACATATAAACCTATCAGTCACCCCTAAGGCAGGCCCTATCAATCCTGAGGGCAGGGTGCTTGGCTTCTATGTGAGGGGGTGCCTCTGCATGAGCAGGGCCCTTCTGCAGTTCTCAGAGTCCATTCTCTGGTGCTGTTTGTGGATGCGGTTAAACCATATACTATTTAAGTGCATTATATCCTCGCGGTAAATGCTAACTTTGGAATGGCTGCATCAAAACATGTCGTGTTTGGTGTCAAACATCTTGGAATACTACCCCCGCCAATCTTGGCGGCGGGGGTAGCATTCCACCCTTCTAGAGGGATAAGACATGTACCTGCTGTGGAAACGCGGTAGAATCCTAAAGAGCCCTGGCATCACAAAATGGATGCCACCAGTCACAGACACTGGGCTGCCCTCCTGCTGATGACCGAAACTCGCAGTGGAGGAAGCCCAACAATAGGCATCCTGTCACAGGGAGGTGTAACCACCTTCCAGACAGGGTTTAGTGTATTGGGGCTGGGTGGGTGCACTCTTAGAGTGCTTTGAAGTCCTGCACTGGGGAGCAGAAGGCTCCTCTGTGCATATGCCAGTTCAAACCAGCTCAGGGGCTACCTGCCCCTGCTCTGGCGCGAAACTGGACAAAGGGAAGTGGGTGTAGCCACCCCCTCCCTTGACCCTCCCATAGGTGGGGTCATAGAGCTAGTCCTTCCCCTCTTTTAGTATAAGAGGGGGAACCTTGCCATTGCAAAGCAGATAACCCCTGGACGACGCTCTACAGAAGAATCCTGGCCCTTCGACGTTCCACTACCTTTGGAAGACAGAAGAATCTCCCTTGGAGTCAAGGAGTGACTCCCTGCTTGGCAGGCACCGAAAACGACAACGACGGTCGCAAACTACGCCGCTCCCGCCGGAGTCCGAAGTCCCTGCAGCCCAGAAGTGGATTTCCTGACCTCTCCCAGGCCATCGTGAGTCCCCAGCGAAGCTGAGGCAAGTGGACCCCACGAGTAACGAGGAACCGCGACCCCTGGGTACCGTGCACTATTGTCGAGTGCAACCCCTTCACAACGTTCTACGAACTTGTGCTTTGGACCACGTGTGGTCCCGACCTCCAGCAGGAATCCCTCCGAAGATCAGAGGCCTACACCGTCCCGAGTGACCGTGGGCCCCTGTTGAGTGATTCCGCCCGAGGTGTCTTCGCGATCCCTTGCCCGCTGGCTTGTGGGTCCCCAGAAGACTTCTTAAAGAAACCAAAGGGCTCCCTGGTTGCTCCAGGCCTGCCCTGACTTACCCTCGCTGGGTGAGTTCCACAGACCTTGCTGGTCTGCGCCATCGACTTTTCTTCATCTCCCCGAGACTTGCGGCTGCCAAGGCTTGTTGGCTCCGATCGAGTTGCCGACACCGCAGTCAGCTGCAGACATCGAGGGACACACCGAATCCAGCTCCTGGTCGTCGTCGACGCCTCCTGGACCACGTGGCTGAAGAGTCAAGGCACCCACAACCGACCTGAATCAACTCGACGACGGTGGGCATCCATCTTCCTTGCCCCGAGTCACTGCCAAGTGACTTTGAACACTGTCCCCTCTGCTTTCAGGTCATCCTTCTTCAGAATCCAGGCTTGGATTCCACCGGACACTTCTTCAGCTCCCGCAAGCAGCAAGTCTTCTTTGTTCGCCATTGAAAACGACGCCGCGACCCGACACCAAAGGACACCTATGCACCCGGCTTCCCTGGGTGAGGTAACTCCAGCACTACGGTGCTCCTGTGGGTGTGGGCCCTAGAACTACTTACCCTGTAAGTGACTTGCTTGTAGGTTCTCCCGAAGTATCCTAAAACTCTTTATTTCCAACCGCGACTTGCCCCATTGAAGTTAACGGCGATCCGCGCCTGTGTATCCACACTGCACGCGTCCCCCGTGGGTCCTTTACTTACCTGCCTTGGGTGGTTTCGTGAGGCCCCTGCACTTCTGAAGGCCCTAGGCCTTGTCTCCCTGCAAGTCGTTGTCCCTAAGTCTCTTACTTAGTATATGGTCTGGTACGCCCCTAGGGCCCCAGCCATATTTTGTGCTTAACTTATTGTGAAACGTTGATTTGTGCATATGTTTGTCTTCTAATCTCATAAAGAGATTAGTAGAGAGTTATTTAGAAATAAATACATATATATTTGATATATATACCTGTGTGGTGTCTTTTCATTTGGTGATTCAAGAGATTATATGGTAAAACAAGCTGCTTTACATTCCTCCGAGACTTAGCCTGAAGGCTGCTCTCCACAGCTACCACTAGGATAGCTTTCTTTAAAAGGTTGTCTTAAACCTATCTACCATAAGAGTCGATTTGCCCTGGTGCAAGGTGTCCACTTTAATTAGTGAACAGCATATACCAGGCCAACTTCTCACAGACAACCTTTATAGAAAGCTATCCTAGTGGTAGCTGTGGAGAGCAGCCTTCAGGCTAAGTCTTGAAGGAATGTAAAGCAGCTTGTTTTACCACATAATCTCTTGAATCACCAAATGAAAAGACACCACACAGGTATATATATCAAATATATATGTATTTATTAATAAACAACTCTCTACTAATCTCTTTATGAGATTAGAAGTCAGGAACATATGCACAAATCAACAGTTCTCAATAAATTAAGCACAATATGGCTGGGGCCCTAGGGGCGTACCAGACCATATACTAAGAAAGAGACTTAGAAACAACAACTTGCACGGAGACAAGGCCTAGGGCCTTCAGAAGTGCTGGGGCCTCACGAAACCACCCAAGGCAGGTAAGTAAAGGACCCACGGGGACGCGTGCAGTGTGGATACACAGGCGCGGATCGCCGTTGACTTCAATGGGGCAAGTCGCGGTTGGAAATAAAGAGTTTTAGGATACTTCGGATGAACCTACAAGCAAGTCACTTACAGGGTAAGTAGTTCTAGGGCCCACACCCACAGGAGCACCGTAGTGCTGGAGTTACCTCACCCAGGGAAGCCGGGTGCACAGGTGTCCTTTGGTGTCGGGTCGCGGCGTCGTTTTCAATGGCGAACAAAGAAAACTTGCTGCTTGTGAAGTCCGAAGAAGTGTCCGGTGGAATCCAAGCCTGGATTCGGAAGAAGGATGACCTGAAAGCAGAGGGGACAGTGTTCAAAGTCACTTGGCAGTGACTCGGGGCAAGGAAGATGGATGCCCACCGTCGTCGCAGGATTCAGGTCAATCATGGTTGCCTTGACTCTTCAGCCACGAGGTCCAGGAGGCGTCGACGATGACCAGGGGCTGGATTCGGCATGTCCCACAATGTCTGCAGCTTACTGTGGTGTCGGAAACTCGATTGGAGCCAACAAGCCTTGGTAACAGCAAGTCTCGGGGAAAGGAAGAAAAGTTGATGGCGCAGACCAGCAAGGTCTGAGGGACTCACCCAGCAAGGGTAAGTCAGGGCAGGCCTGGAGCAACCAGGGGAGCCCTTTGGTTTCTTGAAGAAGTCTTCTGGGGACCCACGAGCTGGCTGGCAAGGGATCGTGAAGACGCCTCTTGAGGATTCGCTCAACAGGGGCCCACGGTCACTCGGGATGGTGTAGGCCTCTGATCTTCGGTGGGATTCCTGCTGGAGACTGGGACCACACGTGGTCCAATGCACAGGTTCGTAGAACGTTGTGAAGGGTTGCACTCAACAATAGTGCACGGTACCCAGGGGTCGCGGTTCCTCGTCACTCGTGGGGTCCACTTGCCTCAGCTTCGCTGGGGACTCACGATGGCCTTGGAGAAGTCAGGAAATCCACTTCTTGGGCTGCAGGGACTTCGGACTCCGGCGGGAGTGGTGTAGTTTGCAACCGTCGTTTGTAGGTTTTGGTGCCTGCCAAGCAGGGGAGTCACTCCTTGACTCCAAGGGAGATTCTTCTGTCTTCCAAAGGTAGTGGAACGTCGAAGGGCCAGGATTCTTCTTTAGAGCGTCATCCAGGGATATCTAATCTTCAGGTTCAAGGGCTCCCTACCTTATACTAACAAGGAAGGGAGGGACTAGCTCTAAGACCCCACCTATGGGAGGGTCAGGGGAGTGGGTGGCTACACCCACTTCCCTTTGTCCAGTTTCGAGCCAGAGCAGGGGCAGGTAGCCCCTGAGCCGGTTTGAACTGGCATATGCACAGAGGAGCCTTCTGCTCCCCAGTGCAGGCCTTCAAAGCACTCTAGGAGTGCACCCACCCAGCCCCAATACACTAAACCCTGTCTGGGAGGTGGTTACACCTCCCTGTGACAGGATACCTTTGTTGAGCTCCCTCCACTGCGAGTTTCGGTCATCAGCAGGAGGGCAGCCCCGTGTCTGTGGCTGGTGGCATCCATTTTGTGATGCCAGGGCTCTGTAGGATTCTACCGTGTTTCCACAGTGGGTACATGTCTATCCCTCTAGAAGGGTGGAATGCTACCCCCGCCGCCAGAATTGGCGGGGGGTAGTATTCCAAGATGTTTGACACCAAACACGACATGTTTTGATGCAGCCATTCCAAAGTTAGCATTTTACCGCGAGGATATAATGCACTTAAGAGTATATGGTTTAACCGCATCCACAAACAGCACCAGAGAATGGACTCTGAGAGCTGCAGAGGGGCCCTGCTCATGCAGAGGCACCCCCTCACATTAGAAACCAAGCACCCTGCCCTTAGGATTGATAGGGCCTGCCTTAGGGGTGACTGATAGGTTCAAATGTGTGTGCAGGAGAGATATAGGGAACCTATATCTCAGTGAGGGGTGCTAGCACCACCTCACCCAGGCTGCAGTAGCAGGCCTGTGGTGTCAGATTTAGTCTGCTTCCCAGGGGTGGCATAATACATGCTTCAGCCCCTGGTAGGCCTGTGAAGTACCTATGCCCTTGGCACCTAAGGTACCATATACTAGGGACTCATAAGGCACCACAGCATCCAATCACTAGTGCACCTAGAGTGCACTCCAAGTCGTTTAGAGAGAACAGAGAGGCTGGGGCCCTGATTGGCAGAGACCCAGCCTGACTATAGCCAGAAACCAGTGTAACAGCAGAAAAAAGTGGGGGCAACATAAGAGGCAGATCCTACTCTCCTACACACGTACAGTTCAATTCTTACTCTAAATAGCTACTTAAAGTGTGTTGATGCACCAGGGGCAACCGAAAATTAGCTTGAGACACTTTTTTTTTTTTTAACAGTTCTTTTTATAGAACGTGAACTTGATATTAAGGTATTGGAGCGCTTTAAACGAGCACCAGTTACATTACACTAGGAAACATTCATTTTTGTTTTGTCTTCCGGTCCACACCAGCAGCAAAGGTGTGGTTCATATTAGAATCCAAAGTTCACTTAAAGGTAATATCTGATGCCTCTTGTAAGTGTAAAAGAGGACCTAGTATTGTCTTCATAAATGTGTAGTTTCAAATATCCCCTTTAAAAGAGCAAGTATGGAAACAGACAAAAACGATGTTTGCATAGGCCATGATCTGCTGAAAGCATCTCACTGCTATCAGCCCGAAAGCTCCCAAGTTTTCCAGGACCTGCCAGGCGTGAGATTCTCATCGAATCCTTTGCAGTCTGTAGTTACGTTTTTTTTCTAATGGATTATAAACAGAACTACAAATCTTACATGCTAAGAAAAAATGTTTGGAACTGGGAAATTTTAGAGTGCCGACATCCGCAGCTAATTATTATCTAGACGTTAAGTGAGGTGGCATGACACACATCCCCAGCACCTGTGCACCAACCATTTAACCTACCTTTAAACCCTTCGATTTGTTGTTTACAGCAGTCAGACTCCCTTGTCCTGCCACACTGCCTTGAATGTGACTGGCCCCATGATCTCCTGAATACCGGGCTGCACATGTGGGCCGGGTGCTGTGGACTAAAACGTGCCACTCTGGCAGGCGGCGACTGTCGGCAAGGAAAATCAAAGCTGCCTGCTAGTTTTCTGTCTGTCTGCCTCTGGCCAATAAGGGCACCGCACGCGTGGTCACAGTAAAGCGGAGGCCTTTCCGGAAAAACAACAGGCAGGGCGCCGGATCCATGAGGGGCTGCGGGCATTAATTTGTTTTGACAACAACAGAACACTGTGACACATGTCACGTGGAACGCTCCTTATCTTTGGGGGATCTGAATTCACCAATTGGGCACCGGAGCAGAGAGTTCATTTAATCAGTCTCTGCTCTGCAGGGCTGGCTGCAGTAGGCAGGCTCAGGCCGTGAGCCACCTCGGGCCGTGGAAATTCACGGGTTTGCCGGCCGGCCCGCCTGCTGATAATTGTCCAGGCAGGGGCTGTATTGACTCTGTGAGTCCCAGGGGAGAGGGGGTGGGGGGTGGCTCCGGTGACAGACAGTCATTGGACACACCACCTCGATTACGTCAGGCTGACAGAGCCGCGCCCCAGGGAATCGCAATAATGTACTGTGCTACATTGTAGCAGGAGTGAGTGAGCGCCAGCCAGCAGCCTGCCTTAACTCTGCTGGGAGCCCCACACTGGCTGCAGGAACAGCGAGTACGCCACGGACAGCGCAGTGCCACACTTAACAGTTTTAGGCAGCACTTTCAGTGAAACTGAAACACCTGCATAAGCGTGACAATGCATTTCAGTGCGGTAATGCGGAGTTCCACACTGAAATGCGCTAGTGTCACGCCTGATGCGTGATACTTGGCAGGACTGAGTAAATACTGTGGACAGCATATCAGGCGCTGTACCGTATTGGAAAGCAATAGTTCTAAGTATTATATAAGGCTTCGGCCTGTTACACCTCACGCGCTCCAGCATTCCATATACATGTGTAGAACGAAAAGCCTTTCATGCCTGTGAAATGACACAGACAATGAAGTCCACTGGAACACTCACCATGACACAAAAACACACAGCAAAGACCTCGACTTGGGCCAGATGCTGTGCAATATACCACACTTGTGCTGCCAACGTTACAACACACCTCCCATGCTCCGGAATCTAGAACAGCGCCCAGAGATAGTCAGATACTATGTTATGACTAACATTTGTGGAGGGTTTTGGCGGTGTTCCGAGACTTTGTATTACGCGGCGCTGTGTGTGAGCAGTCTGCTGCCTATCTTGTCCCGCCATCATTCTGTGGAAAGGAATCAGACAGAGCACACTGACAGAGCCCGCTTGGGCTGCATAGCTGCCAAGGTTCCAGATTGCTATGTGTGACATTTTCATAATTTGAGTGTAATTATGAGTGATATTTCAAAGACTATGAGTGACACTTTCTCGTGAGCAAAATCAAGCAATAAAGACGAGGCAAACATATACATATCAGAAATTACACCCATTTGAGCAATGAGAAACCCTAGCTTAAAACTGCTGCTGCAAAGCACCAGAAATGGAAGGGCACTAACCAGAGTCAGACTGTGCGACACTTTAACAAGAGTAAAACCAAGCAAAGACTTTCATGTAGAGAGAAACATCTCAAACGTGCCTCTTTGCTGAAAAACGTCTGAAATGAAATGGTCACTAACCACCTAATTTATTATTAAGGAAACTTCTGATTCTTCAACACCACTAGACCAGATCTAGTGGCAATTGGCACCAGCTCCTTTATCAAAGATTATTTATTCCAAGATGGCTTGCATCATTAAAGCTCTACTATCTGAAACCGTTTGCACAGTCTATGGCACTTAGAGCAACCAGCATGGGACAGCTCAATATCATAGCTCATTGGGTGGGAAATCTGTGCATTTCTGCCAATGTCAAATACTGGCTTAACTTGATTAGGCTCTTCTGTGTGTAAATGCATTCTACTTGTATTAATTACATTTCACCAATTGTGGTTGGCCTGTTCTGATTTACATTCTCCTTAGTCTACATCTAGTATTTTATCCTAATCTTAAACCCATATGAATCTTGGTGAAATAGGTGGTATCATGTGTAAAGTATCCTGTTGAGGAGTCTGGCCTGCTAAATATGGCCAGAAAATCCCTTCACTTTTGTCCTTCTACAGGACCAGGCAGGTTCAGACGGAAGCTCAGTCAGGACAATCTGACATGAGGATAGAAAACACTTAATGGTGAGGTAAGTGAAGGCTGGACGTTCTGGTACCTAACCCACGTTGTGAGAAGTTGGCCTGGTATATGCTGTTCACTAGTTAAAGTGGACACCTTGCACCAGTCCAAATCGACTCTTATGGTAGATAGGTTTAAGACAACCTTTATAGAAAGCTATCCTAGTGGTAGCTGTGGAGAGCAGCCTTCAGGCTAAGTCTTGAAGGAATGTAAAGCAGCTTGTTTTACCACATAATCTCTTGAATCACCAAATGAAAAGACACCACACAGGTATATATATCAAATATATATGTATTTATTAATAAACAACTCTCTACTAATCTCTTTATGAGATTAGAAGTCAGGAACATATGCACAAATCAACAGTTCTCAATAAATTAAGCACAATATGGCTGGGGCCTAGGGGCGTACCAGACCATATACTAAGAAAGAGACTTAGAAACAACGACTTGCACGGAGACAAGGCCTAGGGCCTTCAGAAGTGCTGGGGCCTCACGAAACCACCCAAGGCAGGTAAGTAAAGGACCCACGGGGGACGCGTGCAGTGTGGATACACAGGCGCGGATCGCCGTTGACTTCAATGGGGCAAGTCGCGGTTGGAAATAAAGAGTTTTAGGATACTTCGGATGAACCTACAAGCAAGTCACTTACAGGGTAAGTAGTTCTAGGGCCCACACCCACAGGAGCACCGTAGTGCTGGAGTTACCTCACCCAGGGAAGCCGGGTGCACAGGTGTCCTTTGGTGTCGGGTCGCGGCGTCGTTTTCAATGGCGAACAAAGAAGACTTGCTGCTTGTGAAGTCTGAAGAAGTGTCCGGTGGAATCCAAGCCTGGATTCGGAAGAAGGATGACCTGAAAGCAGAGGGGACAGTGTTCAAAGTCACTTGGCAGTGACTCGGGGCAAGGAAGATGGATGCCCACCGTCGTCGCAGGATTCAGGTCAATCATGGTTGCCTTGACTCTTCAGCCACGAGGTCCAGGAGGCGTCGACGATGACCAGGGGCTGGATTCGGCATGTCCCACAATGTCTGCAGTTTACTGTGGTGTCGGAAACTCGATTGGAGCCAACCAGCCTTGGTAACAGCAAGTCTCGGGGAAAGGAAGAAAAGTTGATGGCGCAGATCAGCAAGGTCTGAGGGACTCACCCAGCAAGGGTAAGTCAGGGCAGGCCTGGAGCAACCAGGGGAGCCCTTTGGTTTCTTGAAGAAGTCTTCTGGGGACCCACGAGCTGGCTGGCAAGGGATTGTGAAGACGCCTCTTGAGGATTCGCTCAACAGGGGCCCACGGTCACTCGGGATGGTGTAGGCCTCTAATCTTCGGTGGGATTCCTGCTGGAGACTGGGACCACACGTGGTCCAATGCACAGGTTCGTAGAACGTTGTGAAGGGTTGCACTCAACAATAGTGCACGGTACCCAGGGGTCGCGGTTCCTCGTCACTCGTGGGGTCCACTTGCCTCAGCTTCGCTGGGGACTCACGATGGCCTTGGAGAAGTCAGGAAATCCACTTCTTGGGCTGCAGGGACTTCGGACTCCGGCGGGAGTGGTGTAGTTTGCAACCGTCGTTTGTAGGTTTTGGTGCCTGCCAAGCAGGGGAGTCACTCCTTGACTCCAAGGGAGATTCTTCTGTCTTCCAAAGGTAGTGGAACGTCGAAGGGCCAGGATTCTTCTTTAGAGCGTCATCCAGGGATATCTAATCTTCAGGTTCAAGGGCTCCCTACCTTATACTAACAAGGAAGGGAGGGACTAGCTCTAAGACCCCACCTATGGGAGGGTCAGGGGAGTGGGTGGCTACACCCACTTCCCTTTGTCCAGTTTCGAGCCAGAGCAGGGGCAGGTAGCCCCTGAGCCGGTTTGAACTGGCATATGCACAGAGGAGCCTTCTGCTCCCCCAGTGCAGGCCTTCAAAGCACTCTAGGAGTGCACCCACCCAGCCCCAATACACTAAACCCTGTCTGGGAGGTGGTTACACCTCCCTGTGACAGGATACCTTTTGTTGAGCTCCCTCCACTGCGAGTTTCGGTCATCAGCAGGAGGGCAGCCCCGTGTCTGTGGCTGGTGGCATCCATTTTGTGATGCCAGGGCTCTGTAGGATTCTACCGTGTTTCCACAGTGGGTACATGTCTATCCCTCTAGAAGGGTGGAATGCTACCCCCGCCGCCAGAATTGGCGGGGGGTAGTATTCCAAGATGTTTGACACCAAACACGACATGTTTTGATGCAGCCATTCCAAAGTTAGCATTTTACCGCGAGGATATAATGCACTTAAGAGTATATGGTTTAACCGCATCCACAAACAGCACCAGAGAATGGACTCTGAGAGCTGCAGAGGGGCCCTGCTCATGCAGAGGCACCCCCTCACATTAGAAACCAAGCACCCTGCCCTTAGGATTGATAGGGCCTGCCTTAGGGGTGACTGATAGGTTCAAATGTGTGTGCAGGAGAGATATAGGGAACCTATATCTCAGTGAGGGGTGCTAGCACCACCTCACCCAGGCTGCAGTAGCAGGCCTGTGGTGTCAGATTTAGTCTGCTTCCCAGGGGTGGCATAATACATGCTTCAGCCCCTGGTAGGCCTGTGAAGTACCTATGCCCTTGGCACCTAAGGTACCATATACTAGGGACTCATAAGGCACCACAGCATCCAATCACTAGTGCACCTAGAGTGCACTCCAAGTCGTTTAGAGAGAACAGAGAGGCTGGGGCCCTGATTGGCAGAGACCCAGCCTGACTATAGCCAGAAACCAGTGTAACAGCAGAAAAAAAGTGGGGGCAACATAAGCGGCAGATCCTACTCTCCTACACACGTACAGTTCAATTCTTACTCTAAATAGCTACTTAAAGTGTGTTGATGCACCAGGGGCAACCGAAAATTAGCTTGAGACACTTTTTTTTTTTTTAACAGTTCTTTTTATAGAACGTGAACTTGATATTAAGGTATTGGAGCGCTTTAAACGAGCACCAGTTACATTACACTAGGAAACATTCATTTTTGTTTTGTCTTCCGGTCCACACCAGCAGCAAAGGTGTGGTTCATATTAGAATCCAAAGTTCACTTAAAGGTAATATCTGATGCCTCTTGTAAGTGTAAAAGAGGACCTAGTATTGTCTTCATAAATGTGTAGTTTCAAATATCCCCTTTAAAAGAGCAAGTATGGAAACAGACAAAAACGATGTTTGCATAGGCCATGATCTGCTGAAAGCATCTCACTGCTATCAGCCCGAAAGCTCCCAAGTTTTCCAGGACCTGCCAGGCGTGAGATTCTCATCGAATCCTTTGCAGTCTGTAGTTACGTTTTTTTCTAATGGATTATAAACAGAACTACAAATCTTACATGCTAAGAAAAAATGTTTGGAACTGGGAAATTTTAGAGTGCCGACATCCGCAGCTAATTATTATCTAGACGTTAAGTGAGGTGGCATGACACACATCCCCAGCACCTGTGCACCAACCATTTAACCTACCTTTAAACCCTTCGATTTGTTGTTTACAGCAGTCAGACTCCCTTGTCCTGCCACACTGCCTTGAATGTGACTGGCCCCATGATCTCCTGAATACCGGGCTGCACATGTGGGCCGGGTGCTGTGGACTAAAACGTGCCACTCTGGCAGGCGGCGACTGTCGGCAAGGAAAATCAAAGCTGCCTGCTAGTTTTCTGTCTGTCTGCCTCTGGCCAATAAGGGCACCGCACGCGTGGTCACAGTAAAGCGGAGGCCTTTCCGGAAAAACAACAGGCAGGGCGCCGGATCCATGAGGGGCTGCGGGCATTAATTTGTTTTGACAACAACAGAACACTGTGACACATGTCACGTGGAACGCTCCTTATCTTTGGGGGGATCTGAATTCACCAATTGGGCACCGGAGCAGAGAGTTCATTTAATCAGTCTCTGCTCTGCAGGGCTGGCTGCAGTAGGCAGGCTCAGGCCGTGAGCCACCTCGGGCCGTGGAAATTCACGGGCCCGCCTGCTGATAATTGTCCAGGCAGGGGCTGTATTGACTCTGTGAGTCCCAGGGGAGAGGGGGTGGGGGGTGGTGGGGGGCTCCGGTGACAGACAGTCATTGGACACACCACCTCGATTACGTCAGGCTGACAGAGCCGCGCCCCAGGGAATCGCAATAATGTACTGTGCTACATTGTAGCAGGAGTGAGTGAGCGCCAGCCAGCAGCCTGCCTTAACTCTGCTGGGAGCCCCACACTGGCTGCAGGAACAGCGAGTACGCCACGGACAGCGCAGTGCCACACTTAACAGTTTTAGGCAGCACTTTCAGTGAAACTGAAACACCTGCATATGCGTGACAATGCATTTCAGTGCGGTAATGCGGAGTACCACACTGAAATGCGCTAGTGTCACGCCTGATGCGTGATACTTGGCAGGACTGGGGCTGGTCCATGACTCACATGGATAACGGAGCCGTCCCTCTGGGCATCCCTGAATATGAACGTGCAACGTTTAGAACTGTGGACAGGACACAGAACAGCTTTCTATGGCGCCCGAGGCGCGATTTTAACATAGAAACAAAACCACATTCTCGCCTCAACTGGTAGATTAAACTAGCACAACTACACAGGAACCAAGCGGGCTGTTGCTGTTCCTTTTGACAACATTAAGTTGCGTTGGTGCTGAAACATCAGTCCTATCCCAGTCGGTCCACAGGGGCCAGTGAGGGAGGCTATGATGGCTGCAAAGAGCTTTACAGCCCATTAGGAACATTCGAAACCTGTCAACATTAAGCGCCAACCGTCTAAGGTGACAGATTGCAAGGCTGAGCGCCGACATACATAGTAAAATATGTCATCTCAAAAGCAGTTTTGGAAATAATATAGAACTAAAAAAAGTACTTTGATAGAATGTGGCTCCAGTCGGACTCTCAGAAACGTACACGTTTTCAGCTCTTTGTATTTCCACAATATCCTCTGTCCAAACCGCCTTTATTATCAGTGTTCATTGCCACATAGAAGTAAAAATTGGATGTCAAACAATAAATTACCAAGTGCTTAAAATGGAAATATAGAAGTGTAGGCACTAACTATCCCAGAGTATATGTTTACTGACTAGAAATGCCAGAATTCCCATATTAAAAGTTTTGGACGTCTGATGAGAAGTGCAGGTACTCGCCCTTTACAAATGCAAGAAGTAGAGCTAAGAATTCGCATGATGAGATATCAAAAAACACCTTATTTTTCATGCATTCAAATGAGATTTTGACCAGCTGGAGCCTAATTGCGCCCTGACATTGCTTCAAGCAAACGCATACCGAAAAAAACGCACCTGCTGATTCAAACGTGAGAAAGTAAGAGCAACACACTTACTTCTGCCCACAAAGCCCTCTGGGCTCCACGCGCAGTGCAACGGGCATGGTGACCGACAGACATGCGGCTCCTCCTCAGAAGAAGAGAGGACATGGACGGACGGAGCTGCCGGAAGGACAGCCTCGCGTCCAGCCTTCCCGTCCAGCCGTCCCTTGGAGCACAGCAGACTCTGACCTGGTATCGGAGTCCATCGGGGGCTGCAGCGTGGGATCACCGGAGAGCGGCCGGGCTAGCAAGGACCTCCGCTGCTTCCAGAGGGCAGGGCAGCTTACGGGAGCGCGGTGACTCAACCCATGAGCCGACGTCTGACTGTGCATGCTTCTGCACAGACACTCTACCATCCTGTGCCAGCTCTCTTCTCCTCCTCAGTGCTGCCGGACGATGTAACAAGCAAGCTGACGTCTGACTGCGCATACTTCTGCACAGACACTCTACCATCCTGTGCCAGCACTCTACTCCTCCTCAGTGCGGCCGGACGATGTAACAAGCACGAACTACATTAAAAACAAGCCTTTGCAATGCAATATGACTCGCATTTACGCGAGACCTGTTGCATTTGAAACGGGAGTGCGGGAGGGCAGAAAGGCACGAACAGGAGTGCGGGGGGGGCCGAGAAGTCACAGACTACGGGAGGGGACGGGGGAGGCACGGGAACAAAATAGTGTTGACAGTAAAGGGGCCAGTAGCCATGGAAGGACAGAAATGACAACATGGCCGTCAGGAGGAGAGACTAACAAGTCTAAAACCAATGGGAAGGCAGCATTTAGGACCTAAGCCAATACAAAAGATGGGCGGAGAGTGGGCGGAGCTTACACAGAGCTTCCACGCCATACTCAATACTGCATGCCTCGCAAAGCGAGCAGCGCATGCGCTGCAACGCTAGGCTCGACCTAAAAACTAGGCCTGGGCCAAATTTGAATTACCCTAGAGTAATTGGAGTAATTTCAATAATTACACATTACTCTTGTGATGCAAAATTGCTGAAATTACGCAATTTCTCCAGAGTGAATAAGAATAAATTTGGGCAAAAGTCTTACTGCGGGACCACAAGAAGAAGGATCTAAGAGAGAGTGAGCGGCTGCCAGCGACTGCTGTTCGTGTCCTGTAGCATGGAGTGCTATTGATATTTTGGACACCAGGGTCCATTTTGCATTAAGATAAAAGTGGTAAACGCTGCTTTAAGCTATTCATGTAATTATGCATAATTCCTAGTAATTTTGCAGTGATTACTAGTAATTACGCTAGTTTTAATTACACCAGTTACAGCTACCCCTAAAAAGCGAAAGACAGCATGCTCCATAAACGAAAACAAATTACTGGAGGTTAAAGAAGGTGCTTATTGGTAAAAAGCTGGCAGGCAGTGGGCGAGCTCTCATACACTGAGTGGGAAGATGTTGAGCTGAGATTTAGGTACGTAATTCAGGAAGGGGAACCATATTCCCTTCGTGAGGGTGTAAGGTTGTATGTCCCTGGTGACGCCATCCTTAAACCCTTCCTTCCATCATTTCACTCTTTCTTCTACCCTTCCTGCCGTCTGTCCACAACCTTGTACCATTTCTATGTCCATGTAGCCTTCCACCCTTGTTTTCCTCACCCCCCTTCCTTTCGTTCAGCCTCCTACTATGTTTTTCATCGACCCTTCCATCCATCTTTTCATCCTCCAACCCTGCCTTTCATACTTCCACCCTTCGTTTCATCCCCCCACTCTGCCTTTCATCCTCCCACCATGCCTTTCATCTCCTGCCTTTCATCGTCCCACTCGGCATTTCATCCCACTAGTCTGCCTTTCATCCTCCTACTCGCTCCCTCAGTCTTCCTATCATCCCCCCACCCTTCCTATCATCCGCTCACTCTGCCTTTCATCCTACTACTCTGCCTTCATCCTAAAACTCTGCCTTTCGTTCCTATACTCTTCCTTTCATCCTCCCACCCTGCCTTCCATCTAGAACGGTTTAACTCTGATCGATCTACACAGCTACCTAACTTTGCTTGAAAAATCAAATCTACTCTTCAAAAGCAAGTCCAGCTCATCAGATGCACTTTTTGTGTCTCCTGTGATCTTCTGCAATTCGGGTCTTTCGATGCCTCGAGGACTTTTGTTGTTGTTTGAGGAGCCAAACCCTTGGAGGTGCGCCTGTGTCCAATCACAAATTCACCCTCTTACAAGAAAGAAAACAGAGTGAAAGATTTTCAAACAATAATATATCACGGTGCAGGGTCAGTCATAAACGTAATTTACCAGACTTAAAAGCTGCTTATTATCTTGGTTATGGCACCTAAGAGGCGAGCCCAGGGCTTTCTCTCCAGGACAGACACACCTTGTGACCTGTGCGGAAAGAGGTATCAGCCTTGGGACTGAAAGCTGATTGGAGGATGCTCAGCCTCTTCTGGGTATATAAAGGACTGCATCTGGGGTCAACAAAGCATCTCACTAAAGGAAGAAATATTGTCCTCTGGTGACCTGAGCACTACATCAGAACCCGAGGATGAACAGCAGAGGATGGGCCCTGGTCGCAGTGTGCCTGGTGAGCACCTGCTGGAGCTTACCTGTGCAGGTAAGACCTCTTTAACAATGGTATATAGAGCTGAGTGCAGGTACAGGTGAGAGCTGCAGTAACAGTTTTATATATGATTCTGTGCAGTTGTAGACTCTCAGGTGTGCATCACTGTAAGTGCACCTGTGGTGGTGAGAGCCACAGTAACAGTGTTAAATATATATGGTTCTTTGCAGATTTAAACTCTCAGGTGTGTACAACTGTGCAGATGAGAGCTGCAGTAACAATGTTATATATGGTTCTGTGTAGGTGCAGACTGTCAGGTGTGCATCACTGTAAGTACACCTGTGTAGGTGAGAGCTGCAGTAACAGTGTTATATATGGTTTTGTGCAGTTGTAGACTCTCAGGTGTGCATCACTGTAAGTGCACCATTGATGGTGAGAGCCACAGTAACAGTGTTAAATATATATGGCTCTGTGCAGGTGTAGACTCTCAGTTGTGTACAACTGTGCAGATGAGAGCTGCAGTAACAATGTTATATATGGTTCTGTGTAGGTGCAGACTGTCAGGTGTGCATCACTGTAAGTACACCTGTGCAGGTGAGAGCTGCAGTATTAGTGTTATTTATGGTCTGTGCAGTTGTAGACTCTCAGGTGTGCATCGCTGTAAGTGCACCTGTGCAGGTGAGAGCCGCAGTAACAGTGTTATATGTGGTTCTGTGTCGGTGCAGACTGTCAGGTGTGCATCACTGTAAGTACACCTGTGTAGGTGAGAGCTGCAGTAACAGTGTTATATATGGTCCTGTGCAGTTGTAGACTCTCAGGTGTGCATCACTGTAAGTGCACCTGTGCAGGTGAGAGCCGCAGTAACAGTGTTATATATGGTTCTGTGTCGGTGCAGACTCTCAGGTGTGCATCACTGTAAGTACACCTGTGCAGGTGAAAGCCGCAGTAACAGTGTTAAATATATATGGCTCTGTGCAGGTGTAGACTCTCAGTTGTGTACAACTGTGCAGATGAGAGCTGCAGTAACAATATTATATATGGTTCTGTGTAGGTGCAGACTCTCAGGTGTGCATCACTGTAAGTACACCTGTGTAGGTGAGAGCTGCAGTAACAGTGTTATATATGGTCCTGTGCAGTTGTAGACTCTCAGGTGTGCATCGCTGTAAGTGCACCTGTGCAGGTGAGAGCCGCAGTAACAGTGTTATATGTGGTTCTGTGTCGGTGCAGACTGTCAGGTGTGCATCACTGTAAGTACACCTGTGCAGGTGAGAGCCGCAGTAACAGTGTTATATGTGGTTCTGTGTCGGTGCAGACTGTCAGGTGTGCATCGCTGTAAGTACACCTGTGTAGGTGAGAGCTGCAGTAACAGTGTTATATATGGTTCTGTGTGGGTGCAGACTGTCAGGTGTGCATCACTGTAAGTACACCTGTGTAGGTGAGAGCTGCAGTAACAGTGGTATATATGGTTTTGTGCAGTTGTAGACTCTCACGTGTGCATCGCTGTAAGTGCACCTGTGCAGGTGAGAGCCACAGTAACAGTGTTATATATGGTTTTATGTAAGTGCTGATGTAACAGTTTTTTTGTTGAATATTTCTTTATTTATTTTGTAAATGATAAAGCCAGTCTCTCGGATCAGGAGAAATGATACATTTACACCTTGAGTGTTCACAATACATGAAGCAACAAATAGGAGGGTGTAAATATAGTGACCAATCTTAGGTTGGGGAATGCATTGCACTCCACATCTTTACAGAAAGAGATTCAACTTTCCAAGTGTTACAATACATTTTTAGAAATATTTTGGTTGCCTAACAAATAAAAAGAAGAAGAACTAGAGGCACAATTGGTATAATGAATTTGTCCCTTTGTTTTTTTGTTTTGTTTTTGCCTATGATTAGTCGGGTTCCTGTTTATTGTGTGTCGTCTTCAGCAGTGGGTGAGTTGGGGTTCCAGTTGCAGGGAGCAGTGTATGAATTATAGTACGTCTATGATGTGTAGCGAGAGGTCTACATCATATCATAAGTTTCTTTATCTGTTGTTTGGTTCCGAAGTGTCGCGTACTCCTGCGGGTTCCCTCGACAATTTTGCTTCAACTACTGTAAGATAAGCTTGCCAGTCAGGAGGGTTAGGTAATAACGGGTGACCTGCTATATTGCCACGTGATATTTCGAGCTCAGAAAACAGGGCTTTGCGTAAATCAGTTAGCCACACTCGAATGGATGGGGCCATGCAAGACTTCCAAGACATAGCTAGTCTATGTTTGGCTAATTCCAAGGAGAGGTCAAGGAATTTGTTTAAGGTTTGGATGACCATTTAGTGATACGTATGAGAAAATGTCTGGCATCTAAAGCTATCACTTTATCCGCTGCCTCTGTGAGCGTACCCGCTTTCATCTTCCAGTATCCTACCAATCCTGGACAGTCCCATACCATGTGTATGAAGGTGGCTCCTTCACTGGAGCAACGGGGATAGATATCTGTGGGTGTCGGGTACATCCATGCTGGTCTGTTGGAGGTGAGATACGTGTGATGTAGGTAATTAAATTGAGTGTACTTTAGTCTTGCATTTGTTGAGATTATTTTAGGTACTCCCAGGCATTGTTCCCATTGTTTGTCTTTCAATGTTATTGAAAGTATTGTGTCCCAGTAGATACGGAGCGACGTTAACGGGATCACAGTGCCTTGTCTTATTGAACTGTATAACATTGTGATGGCCCGGCGACCAGAGCCATGGGTGAGTAACTTTGGAGCAATTTAGATGTCTCGGGTTCCTCATGTTTTCTGGCCCACAAATTATGTAGTTGTCATGTGAGGGATGCATATAATAGAAAGGAACCAGGAGGTACCCCATAATCATCTACAAGTCCCTCAAATGTACTAAGAACTGTGTTAGTGAGCAGGTCGCCCCATGTGGTTATACCTGCTCCTTCCCAGTCCGCCCTTTCCGGTCGGCACGCCATTCTCATTTGACCAAGTAGTACCCAAAGAGGTGGGTCTGGGGCATATGGTGATAAATTCTGTCTCTTCTCCACGTAGTGAGTCCAACAATAGAAAGCTGTGTTCATTAAAGTATTCCCTGTTTCTCTTTTTGGGACGGGGGTCTCTGAGCCCATCAACCATTCTAATACTGTGTGTTTGTGTAATTCTGTTGCCCAGTGCCCTAGTTCGGTCAGATTGTAGCCCTCCAACCGCCGCATTGGCCATTGCAATTGGGCTGCCTCAAAATATTGCTCGTAATTGGGGGCACCCAATCCTCCTTCATTCAATGGTGCGTAAAGCTTTGTAAGAGAAACTCAGGCCCTCTTCTTGCCCCATACCAGTAATGTCAACATTGAGGTAATATCGCAAAAACAATTTAGTGGCAGAATGAAGGGGATAGCGGCAAAAAAATATAACAATCTGGGCAGAGGTAGCATCCCATGGGGCTATGAGCCCCATGGGAGAGAGCGAAACTTCCGTACAGAACGTTAGAGAGGACCGAGTGTTAGTAAGTACTCTGCCTATGTTGCCTTCCAGCAGAACCGCTTGCTCATAATATATTTGAACTCCTAGGCATTTAAAAGTGTTACAGGACCAGGGAAGTAGAGTCTGAGGGAGCTGCCTTTGTTGCTTCAGACTTAGAGGTGACATAGGAAATAGGAGTGATTTATCCCAGCTAACCCTCAGACTTGATATCTGCCCAAACCTTTCCAGCAGCTGCATCAACTCGTTGGTCCCTGCTGGATCACCACACAAATATACTAGTGCATCGTCTGCACATAGGGAGATCACATGCCATTAGTTGTATACCCTAATACCCCAGTCCGCGGCGCATGTACCTAGTGCGTATGCCAGCGGTTCCTTTGTCAGTGCGAAGAGGATCGATGATAGTCTTGCTGGGTGCCGTGCCCTATATCAAATGGTTCCGAGATTACTGTGCCGGTTTTTGACTTGTACTGTAGGCAAGTTATTTTGCAATGTGATCCATTTCAGTAAGCGCGGTCCTATTCCATATGCAGTGAGCACTGCTTGCAAGTATTGCCAGCCTAAGGTGTCAAATGCCTTCTCAATATCTAGTGAGTTTATCCAGGATGGGACATCTGCAGTGCGGGCTGAGTTCAGGAGCAAGAAAAGTCTGCGTAGGTTGAGAAAAGTATTTCTGCCAGGAATGAAATCATTCTGGTAACCATGTTCCAGCAATTGGGTTACTGCTATTAGCTGATAAGCCAGAATTTTGCCCAATATCTTGTAATCATAATTCAAAAGGGACAGTGGGCGGTAGGAGCTAAACAACAGTGGGTCTCTCCCTGGTTTAGGTAGCACTACCAGAATGGCTTCACAAAGTGAGGAGGGTAGTACACCCGTCTCATAGAAGTCAGTATATATTCGGAGCAATCGGGGAGCTAATTGTGTGTGGAAGGCTATGTAGAACTCTATCGAAAAACTGTCTGCTCCTGGGGTCTTGCCGTTCGCCATCTGCGGGACGGCATCTACAATTTCGGTTTTCCGAGACCGGTGATTCTCATTCAGAGTAGTATGCTAGTGGAATGCGAGGGAGATTTATATTCTCTAAGAATAACTGTGTTTCTGTTGGGTTGTTCGCAGGGGGGCTTTGTATATCAAGGCATAATAAGAGTAGAAGGCTTTGTCAATGTCATCTTGAGTGTTGAATAAGTTTCCCTCCTTATTGTATATGGCTGTGATTGGAGTCCTAGGTGATTTGGTTTTCAGTAGCCATGCCGGTAGGAGGCCTGCATTATCCCCCTCCATGTGTTTCCTAGCTTGGTATTCTCTGTAGTCTAGAGCTCCTAGTTGTTGTAGTGTTGTTGTGTGTTTCAATCTAATCTGTGCTAAGGTGGTCGTGGATGCTGAGTCAATAGGCAATGCTCGCTCGCATTGTCGGATCACCGATTCCAGGGTAGTTAATTCTTTACGGAAGTTCATGCGGGATCCAAATACCGCCTTTATCATATGTCCTCTTGATGCTTATTTAAATGCATCCCATTCTATTCCGGCCCCGGATGCAGGGTCTTCGTTGTTATGGAAATAAGTTTTAATTGTGTCTGACATGGAAGAGCAAAGTGGGGCTTCTCGAAGCGCCTCAAGTGGCAAGCGCCACGTAGGTATACGAGGTTTACTTCTACCCCCATGTCAGTTGTAGTTGTAGGGGGCAGTTGTCTGATAGAGTGCGGCCAAGGTATTCTGCTCGGGATACTTTGGCAATAGCTTTCTGCGTGCAGTATATGAGATCTATTCTGGTGTGGAGGTTGTGCAGTTCAAAGTAGTATGAATATTCCCTGAGGGTAGGATGAAGACTACATCATGCTTCTTGTACATTAAGGTTATCTGCCCATGCCCATAGACGTTGGGTGAGTTTAATCGAGTGGGCGCCCTGCAGTGATGGAGATGAGCCGTTGTTTGACAAGTCAGGAGTACAGTTAAAGTCTCCCCCCCAGTACGTCGGGGCTAATGGATCGTGTGGTAAGGCTGGTGTCAGACATTGTAGGTAGGCCGATTGGCCCGAGTTAGGTGCATATAGTGAAATCACTGACAACGGGAGCCCATAGAGTCGCCCCTCCAGTGTAGCATATCGGCCGTCTAGGTCAAAGCGAGTGTGTGAAATTTCTAGCAGTGTGCCAGGTGCTACCAATACCAATGCTCAATGCATAGCCAGAGTAAGTAGTTCCTATTAGGGTTCCTCTCCAGCGTTTACGCATGAATTCCAGTGTCTGGGATGTGAGGTGTGCTTCTTGTAGCAGTGCTATAGTAATCTTTCGTCTCCACAGATATTGATAGACTCAATAACATTTAGTGTAGCCTGCTAAACCTCGGACATTCCAAGTCAACAGGATTATATTGGAGGTCTGTGTCTGATTTATCGAGGTCATATTGGCAAATACAGATTTGTCCTAGTGTATATCGCTCCCGTAATTTCCGCCCGCCCGTCAATCCCTCACATTCGGATGCTGTTAAAGAAACCCCATTACATTGTAGGTTACGAATTCTCCTCTTTTACACAAACAATAAATAATCATTAGTAACAATATCCAAATCCGTTTCCCAAGCCAGTACATCAATAGAGGTCCATCCAATTGCACTTATATGCTGTGATAAGTAAACCCCAAATCAAAAAACAGCGTCTTTATCAATGAGTTAAGGCATCATTGGGGAGGGCCCTGGGTACTGTTCAGAGTCAGTTGTGTCCTGTGTGGTTCATATCATCCCCTGCCATCTATTTTAAATGTTCAGTATTATTACAGCATTACCTGATCACCCCCTGTGGTTCATGTGCACTGTGTAGGTGCCCCCTTCCAAACCTGCTGGTGTCGTTCATCACATCAGTTCTTCAGATGTCTGTGGCATCCTTCTAGCATCTCAGTCAATTGTGATTCTGTCAATGGCGGTACTCCATCCGGTCGGCTCTCCGCTTCTGAGCCCGAGTGAGAGCGAGATCTAGCAGGTCTCTCTACGTCTTTCGCTGCTTTTGCCCGCTCTTTTGCAATTTGTTTCTTTGAGGGGCCTTGTGGTCTGCGCTAGTTGCGAATTCTATGGCATTTCTGTTGTTGCCATGGAGAAATGGATCCTTTTGTGGCTGTATGCGAGACGGAAAGTCCTTTTTGCTCTTGCCAGTTCCATGCCTCCTCTGGTGTCGTGCAGAAAGTAGTGGTGCCCTCGTATTGTATATGGAGTGTGGCAGGTAACTGCAAGGCATACTTCATTTTGTGCTCTCGTAAGGTTTTCTTTATTTCCAGAAAGGAAGACCTACGACACTGCACCCCTAATGTATAGTCCGGATAAATGTGTACCGGTGCACTGTCTACTATCCACAGACCTCGAGCCCTTGTAGCTTGGAGTATGTGGTCACTGTCACGGTAGTTAAATAGGCGGGCTACCACCGGACTGGGTGGAGTGCCTGGAAAAGGAGGCCCCCGGTGTAGGAGAGTAGGATCTGATTCTTATAGTTACCCCCACTTTTTGATGATGTTTCACTGTTTTTCGACTTAGCCAGACTGAGATCCTGCTATTCAAGACCTCAGTCTATCTGCTTTCTACTCTAAATTGATTGCATGTACTTTAGGTACACTCCAGATTGGATTCTGGGGTACCCTTATGAGTCCCTAGTATATGGTATACTACATACCCAGGGCATAGGTACCCCAGAGGCCTAGCAGGGGCTGCAGCATGTATTGTGCTACCCCTGGGAAGCCTTTCAAAATGACACCACAGGTCTGCTACAGCAGCCTGTGTAAGGTGGTGTATGCACCCCTTACTGAGATATAGGTTCCCTATATCTCTCCATATCACTGCACATGTAAACCTATCAGTCACCCCAATGGCAGGCCTTAACAATCCTGAAGTCAGGGTGCTGGGTTTCATGTGAGAGGGTGCTCATGCATGAGCAGAGCCCCTCTGCAGCTTTCGGAATCTTTATTCCGGGGTTGTTTGTGATGCAGCCAGACCATATACTCTTAAGTGCATTATAACCTCGCGGTAAATGCTAACTTGAGAATGGCTGCATGGAATTATGTCGTGTTTGGTGTCAAACACCTTGGAATCATACCTCCACCCCAGTACTGGGGTGGGAGGTATGATTCCTCCCTCCTAGAGGGAGAGATATGACAGCACCGGTACACCCGGTACCAGCTTCTCTAAGCCCTGGCATCACAAAATGGATGCTGCAGCCACAGACACGAGTCTGCCCTCCTGCTGCTGGACGAAACTCCGGCAGGGGAGGCCTGGACAATAGGTTTCCTGTCACAGGGAGGTGTGACCACCTTCCAGACAGGCTTTAGTGTATTGGGGCTGGGTGGGTGCACTCCAAGAGTGCTTTGAAGTCTGCACTGGGGGCACATTTGGTGTCCGTGTGCATAGTCCAGCTCAAACCGGTTGCAGGGGCTACCAGCCCCTGCTCTGGCACGAAACTGGACAAAGGAAATGGGTGTAGCCACCCCTCTTTCCTGACCCTCCCATAGGTGGGTCCCCAGAGTTTGTCCCACCCCTTCCTTGGGTATAAAGTAGGAACCCTGACTACAGGACTTTAGATTACACCTGGATGAAACTCTGATACTGAATCCTGGACCTTCGACGATCTACATTGAACTAGATGACTGAAGAATCTCCCTTGGAGTAAAGGAGTTACTCCCCTGCTTGGCAGGCACCTAAGACGCAACTGACCGGTTGTCATCTCCAAAGCTCCTGCGGACTCCGAAGAATATTGCCATACAAGAGGTAGGTTTTCCGAGGTCTCTGAGGTCGATCTGTGCCCACAGCAAGTCTGAGGCCCGTATCCCTCGTGGAGACCATGCAACCCGAACCCCTGGACACCGCGACCATTTGCAGAAGCATCAGCCTTCCAGTGACCCCTGAGGCTGAGCTTTGGGTTACTTGTAACCCCAACCCCGAGCAGTAATTACACCAAAGATTGCAGGCCTACACTCAAAGAGTGTTCCGTGGGCTGACTTTTTGTGATTCCTCTTGAGGTCCCATTGCGATCCCTGGTCCGTTGACCTGTGGGTCCCCAAGAAGGCAACTCTAAATTTAATTGGGCTGACCTGGTTGCTCCAGATGTGCCCTGACTCTCCATTGCTTGGGGAGTTCCCTGGACCTTGCTGGTCCGCACAGAAGCACATTTTCTCTTCCTGCGTGGGTTGCTGTTGCCAAGGCTTGTTGTAGTCAATCCGATCACCGACACCCCAGCACTCGACATCCTTCATGGGGCAGCTCGAATCCGGCTCCTGGTTGTCGTCAATGTCTCCAGGATCCCGTGGCTGCAGAGTCAAGCTTCACCTCTTCGCACCTGAAGCACCAGACATCGGTGGGCATTTGATTGCTCCGCTCCTGGTCACTGGCTAGTGACCCAGACTCTGTCCCCTCTGCTTTCAGGTTCTTCACATATTCGATCCAGGCTTGGATCCACCCGGACACTTTTCTTCTTCACGGCAGCAGCACTTTGCAGCAGATCGCCATTGAAAACGACGGCGATTCCCGACACCTTTTGACACCTATGCACCAGGCTTCCCTGGGTGAGGTAACTCGAGTACTCTGGTGCTCACGTGGGTGTTGACCCTAGAAACCCTTAAGTCTAAAGGGGTTTGCTGAAAGTCCTCTCCTAAGTGTCCTTTAACTTTAAAATTCCAACCGCGACTTTCCGCACTGAATCCTATGGCGCTTGCAGCTGTGTTCTCACACTGCACACGTCCCCCGTGGGTCCCCTGTGTCACTACCTTGGGTGGTTCTTTGGGGTCCCAGTGATTCTATGTGCTCTAGGCACTGTGTCTAGCCAAGTCGTGGTTTTTATACCACTTTCTTAGTATATGGTTTGGTCTCCCCCTGGAGCCCACTGTGTATTGTGCTATTTTCTGTCGTTTTAGTACTGTGATACTGTGTATCTTGGACTCTAATCTCAAAAAAAGATTAGTAGTGAGTGTTTAGAAATAAATACATATATTTTATATACATCTTGTGTGGTTCTCCTTTCATTTGGTCATTCGAGAGGTTATAATCTGGTAAACCAAGCTGCTTTACACTCCTTCAAGACTTAGCCTGAAGGCTGCTCTCCACAGCTACCACTAGGATAGCTTTCTATAAGGTTGTCTTTAAACCTACCATCAATAAGGGTCGTTTGGACTGGTGCAAGGTGCCCACTATAACTAGTGGACAGCATATGCCAGGCCAACTTCTCACATTGGTGTGCAGCGGTTGGATTCAAGCTTGCTATTGCTTTAACAGATAATCTCTTTGAGTGACTAACTGAAAACCACTATAGGTACATAGGTACATATAAATCAAGTTTAGAATACAGTAAGTTCTACTGAACTTAGAGTTGTGTGTCAAGGGCTTAGCACACCCTTTCTACAACTCAAGAGAGTTTAGTAGGCCCCACTAGAGTAGGTAGGTGCATACACCACACCACACTAGTTATGTCTTCAAGGGCAGAAACCATTGGGTCTCTCCCATCCAAGTATGACCAGGCCTCATTCCAAGAATTTAGGACCATGTGTGCCTCAAGGAAATTGAAGACCGGGAAAAGCCCATCCACACAACATCTCATACAGCTGTTGCTGGCAGATGACCTCAGAAAGACTCCAGGGTCTGATGAGGCTGTCAGAGGGGGTGGGGCAGTTGAAGAGGAAAGGTAAAGTAGTGAACACTACTATGACCCAGACTCTGATGCTGTCCAGGGGGATCAAAATGATTCCCAACTGGAAAATCCAATTCTTCCTGAAGGTGAGGAAGGCCTTGGTGGCCCTCTCTTCACCCCACCAGGAAGGGTTATTAGTCTACCAAGAATATCAAGATCTCCTTCTCAGGAATCTAATCATTCTAATACATCTATAGGGTCCTCTGCTTCTCATAAAAGGTCATCCTCTTATGAGAAGAAATGCCAACTGCTTGAGTTTGAGAGAGCTGAGCTCAGAATCAAGAGAGAGCAATTGGCCTTAGGCAGGGAAACCCTGGAGCTTCAGAGAGCTTCTCAGAAATTGGGACTAGAGTCCCATGGTGGCAGCCACAGTGTCCCTAGAGGTAGAGATCATACTCATGACCATAGGAACCTGAACAAGATTGTCCCTCCCTACCAGAGTGGGGATCACATCCACAGGTGGATAACTGCACTTGAGAGGGCCTGTAAGGTACAGAGGGTCCCTCAGAAGCAGTGGGCAGCAATCTTGTGGCTCTCCTTTGCAGACAAAGGAAGAGACAAGCTCCTCACTGTTAGAGAGGAGGATGCTGATAATTACAAAGTCCTGAAGAGTGCTCTGATTGATGGGTTTGGCCTAACCACTGAACAATACAGGTTAAAGTTCAGAGATACCCAAAAGGCACAGACTCAGGACTGGGTTGACTTTGTTGATTTTGCTACTAAGGCTCTGGAAGGCTGATTACTTGGCAGTAAGGTGTGTGATTTCAAAGGATTGTATAATTTGATCATGAGAGAGCAGATCCTTAACTGTCAAGATCAACTGTTGCATCAGTACCTGGTGGACTCTGATGTGACCTCTCCCCAAGAATTGGGTCAGAAGGCAGACAAGTGGGTTAGCACCAGGGTGAGGCAGAAGGTTCAGAACCAAGGTGGTGACTCTAAGAAGCAAGATTCTAAAAGCTCTGCTAAGGGTGGGGACAAGGGTAAAGACCAGAAGTCTTCTCAAGGGCCCCAAAAATCTGCATCTGGTGGGGAGTCCCAATCTAACAAAGGAAAAGGCCAGAAAAAGCCATGGTGTAAAATCTATAAGCAGAAAACCCATTGGACTAGTGATTGTACCAAGGCCAAAGACTCAACTCCAGCCACCACTGCCCCTAAGGCACCTGTGCCCCCTAGTTCAGCTCCAAGTGGTGGTGTTCCAAATAAGGGTGTAGTAGGGTTAACCCTGGGATCTGAGATGGACTCTGACCTAGTCAGAGTTCCAACTCAGGCTGTACTGATCTGTGATGGAGGCATGGACATGTCCTCCTACATGAGTCCCAGTAATCTGGGCAAATACAGACAGCAGCCATTAATTAATGGTAGAGAGGCTTTGGCATTCAGGGACACAGGAGCAAGTGTCACCATGGTGACACAAGATCTTGTAGCCCCTGAACAGATCATACTTGGTGAAATGTACCAAGTGACCAATGCTAGCAATGTCAGGACAGACCATTCCCTGGCAGTTGTTAATTTCTCCTGGGGAGGGGTAACTGGCCCTAAGAAGGTTGTGGTAAGTGCAGACCTCCCTGTTGAATGCTTGCTTGGAAATGATTTGGAAACTTCAGCCTGGGCTGAAGTTGAGCTCAGGACCCATGCAGAAATGTTGGGCATCCCTGCAGATGTGTTTGCTGTGACCAGGTCACAGGCCAAAATGTCTAAAACTGAACAGGTCCTGGATCCTAGAACAATGGACCAGGCACCTGCCAAGAGGAGGAGCAGTAGGGTTAAGGCAGTGCCTCCCCCCCTGCCTCAGACTCCAGATCAGTCTCTTGAGGGAGCTGATCTTAGTCCTGAAGAAGGAACTGTTCCAGATGAGCTTGAGCCTGATCAGGTTGAGTTCTTGGGGACAGGGGGCCCTTCCAGGGCAGATCTGAGCCAGGCGCAATTGAGATGCCCCTCTCTTGAACCCCTCAGACAGCAAGCTGCTGCTGAGGCTGCTGGGAGTGCTAGTGGTACCCATAGGATCTACTGGGATGATGGACTCCTTTACTCAGAGTGTAGAGACCCCAAGCCTGGAGCCACCAGGAGGTTGGTTATACCTCTGCAGTTTAGGAGCTTCCTATTAACCCTAGCGCATGATATCCCATTGGCAGGACACCTAGGCCAAAACAAGACTTGGGACAGAATTGTCCCTCACTTTCATTGGCCTCATATGTCTGAAGACACCAAGGAGTTTTGTCGCTCCTGTGTCACTTGTCAAGCCAGTGGTAAGGCAGGTAGCGCTACAAAGGCCCCCCTGATACCACTACCTGTGGTGGGGGTTCCCTTTGAAAGGGTAGGGATTGACATTGTTGGTCCCCTAGACCCTCAAACTGCATCTGGGCACAGATTTATACTGGTGGTGGTGGACCATGCCACTAGGTAACCAGAAGCAATTCCCTCAGGACCACCACAGCTCCTGTGGTGGCAAGGGCCCTCCTGGGAATCTTTTCCAGAGTGGGTTTCCCTAAGGAGGTAGTATCAGACAGAGATGCAAACTTCATGTCTAGTTACTTAACTGCCATGTGGAAGGAGTGTGGAGTAAATTATAAATTTACCACCCCTTATCACCCACAATGCAATGGATTAGTTGAGAGGTTCAACAAAACCTTGAAGGGCATGATTAAAGGTCTCCCAGAAAAGCTTAGGTGCAAATGGGACATACTTTTGCCCTGCCTTCTCTTTGCCTACAGAGAGGTTCCACAGAAGGGGGTTGGATACAGCCCATTTGAGCTTCTGTTTGGACATCCCGTTAGGGGTCCATTGTGTCTGGTGAAGGAAGGATGGGAGTTACCTCTCAAACCCCCTAAACAGGATATTGTGGACTATGTACTTGGTCTCCGCTCCAGGATGGCTGAGTACATGAAGAAGGCAACTAAAAACCTTGAGGCTAGCCAGGAATTACAAAAGGCCTGGCATGACCAAAAGGCTGTGTTGACTATTTATCAGCCAGGACAGAAAGTATGGGTGTTGGAGCCTGTGGCCCCAGCAGCCCTCCAAGACAAGTGGAGTGGGCCCCATACAATTGTTGAACAAAAGGGAGAGGTTACCTACCTGGTAGACCTTGGACCTCCCAGGAGCCCCCACAGGGTGCTCCATGTCAACAGATTGAAACCATATGTTGACAGGGCAGACATGGGCTTGCTCATGGCTACTGATGAGGGACAGGAGTAAGAGAGTGATCCACTCCCTGATCTGCTCTCTCAGAACTCTGATGATGGATCAGTGGATGGTGTAGCCTTGGCAGGCAGCCTCACTGACCAGCAGCAAACTGATTGCAGAAAAGTTCTCAACCAGTTCAGACATATATTCTCTCTGACTCCAAGTCAGAATACCTGGTGCACTCATGAAGTGGACAATGGAGACAGTCTGCCTGTTAAAAATAAGATTTACAGGCAACCTGACCATGTCAGGGACTGCATCAGGACTGAAGTCCAGAAGATGTTGGATTTGGGAGTGATTGAACCCTCAGATAGCCCTTGGGCTAGTCCAGTAGTCTTAGTGCCTAAACCTCACACCCAGGGTGGTAAGAGAGAGATGAGGTTTTGCGTAGACTACAGAGGTCTCAATGCAGTCACTAGGACTGATGCCCATCCAATCCCAAGGGCAGATGAGCTTATAGATACTTTGGCCTCAGCCAAGCTTCTTAGCACATTTGCCTTGACAGCTGGCTACTGGCAAATCAGACTAGCTGAGGATGCAAAAGCCAAAACAGCATTTTCTACCCCTAGTGGGCACTACCAATTTGTGGTGATGCCCTTTGGTTTGAAAAATGCACCTGGCACTTTTCAAAGGTTGGTGAACAAAGTCCTTACAGGTCTGGAAGCCTATAGTGCAGCATATCTAGATGATATTGCTGTCTTTAGCTCTACCTGGCAGGATCACCTGGTCCACCTGAGAAATGTTTTAGAGGCCCTGCAAAAGGCAGGCCTCACTATCAAGGCCACCAAGTGCCAGATAGGGCAGAGCCAAGTTGTATACCTGGGCCACCTTGTGGGTGGAGGCCAGGTTCAACCATTGCAGAGCAAAATCCAGACAATCATGGACTGGGTTGCTCCAATTACCCAGACTCAGGTCAGAGCTTTCTTGGGCCTGACTGGGTCCTATAGAAGATTTGTCAAAGGTGATGGATCCATAGTGACCCCTTTGAATGACTTGACTTCTAAAAGAATGCCCAAGAAAGTTCAGTGGACAGCGAGCTGTCAAAAGGCATTTGATGACCTGAAGCAGGCCATGTGCACTGCTCCCATTCTGCAAAGTCCTGATTACTCCAAGCAATTCATTGTCCAAACAGATGCATCTGAGTTGGGGGTAGGGACTGTGTTATAACAATTGAATGATGAAGGTCAGGATCAGCCAGTAGCTTTTATTAGCAGAAGGCTGACCCCCAGAGAGAAACGTTGGTCAGCCATTAAGAGGGAGGCCTTTGCTGTGGTTTGGGCCCTGAAGAAGTTGAGGCCATACTTGTTTGGCACTCACTTCATTGTTCAGACTGACCATAAGCCCCTCTTATGGCTAAAACAGATGAAGGGTGAAAACCCCAAACTTTTGAGGTGGTCCATTTCCCTACAGGGGATGGACTATACAGTGGAACATAGACCTGGGAATAACCATGCCAATGCAGATGGACTCTCCAGATATTTCCACTTAGAACATGAAGACTCAACTGGTCAAGGTTAGTTTAATGTCCTGACGTTTGGGGGGGGGGTTGTGTAGGAGAGTAGGATCTGCTTCTTATAGTTACCCCCACTTTTTGTTGATGTTTCACTGTTTTTTGACTTAGCCAGACTGAGATCCTGCTATTCAGGACCTCAGTCTATCTGCTTCTACTCTAAATTGATTGCATGTATTTTAGGTACACTCCATATTGGATTCTAGGGTACCCTTATGAGTCCCTAGTATATGGTATACTACATACCCAGGGCATAGGTACCCCAGAGGCCTACCAGGGGCTGCAGCATGTATTGTGCCACCCCTGGGAAGCCTTTAAAAATGACACCACAGGTCTGCTTCAGCAGCCTGTGTAAGGTGGTGTATGCACCCCTTACTGAGATATAGGTTCCCTATATCTCTCCATATCACTGCACATGTAAACCTATCAGTCACCCCTATGGCAGGCCTTAACAATCCTGAAGGCAGGGTGCTGGGTTTCATGTGAGAGGGTGCTCATGCATGAGCAGAGCCCCTCTGCAGCTTTCGGAATCTTTATTCCGGGGTTGTTTGTGATGCAGCCAGACCATATACTCTTAAGTGCATTATAACCTCGCGGTAAATGCTAACTTGAGAATGGCTGCATGGAATTATGTCGTGTTTGGTGTCAAACACCTTGGAATCATACCTCCCACCCCAGTACTGGGGTGGGAGGTATGATTCCTCCCTCCTAGAGGGAGAGATATGACAGCACCGGTACCAGCTTCTCTGAGCCCTGGCATCACAAAATGGATGCTGCAGCCACAGACACGAGTCTGCCCTCCTGCTGCTGGACGAAACTCCGGCAGGGGAGGCCTGGACAATAGGTTTCCTGTCACAGGGAGGTGTGACCACCTCCCACACAGGCTTTAGTGTATTGGGGCTGGGTGGGTGCACTCCAAGAGTGCTTTGAAGTCTGCACTGGGGGCACATTTGGTGTCCCTGTGCATAGTCCAGCTCAAACCGGTTGCAGGGGCTACCAGCCCCTGCTCTGGCGCGAAACTGGACAAAGGAAATGGGTGTAGCCACCCCTCTTTCCTGACCCTCCCATAGGTGGGTCCCCAGAGTTTGTCCCACCCCTTCCTTGGGTATAAAGTAGGAACCCTGACTACAGGACTTTAGATTACACCTGGACGAAACTCTGATACTTAATCCTGGACCTTCGATGATCTACATTGAACTAGATGACTGAAGAATCTCCCTTGGAGTAAAGGAGTTACTCCCCTGCTTGGCAGGCACCTAAGATGCAACTGACCAGTTGGCATCTCCGAAGCTCCTGCAGACTCCAAAGAATATTGCCACACAGGAGGTAGGTTTTCCAAGGTCTCTGAGGTGGATCTGTGCCCACAGCAAGTCTGAGGCCCATGTCCCTCATGGAGACCGTGCAACTTGAACCCCTGGACACTGCGACCATTTGCAGAAGCATCAGCCTTCCGGCAACCCCTGAGGCTGAGCTTTGGGTTACTTGTAGCCCCAACCCCAAGCAGTAATCACACCGAAGATTGCAGGCCTACACTCAACGAGTGTTCCGTGGGCCGCCATTTTGTGATTCCTCTTGAGGTCCCTTCGCGATCCCTGGTCCGTTGACCTGTGGGTCCCCAAGAAGGCAACTCTAACTTTAATTGGACTTCCCTGGTTGCTCCAGACGTGCCCTGACTCTCCATCGCTTGGGGAGTCCCCCGGACCTTGCTGGTCCGCACAGAAGCATATTTTCTCTTCATGCGTGGGTTGCTGTTGCCAAGGCTTGTTGTGGTCAATCCGATCACCGACACCCCAGCACTCGACATTCTTTGTGGGACAGCTCAAATCCAGCTCCTGGTCATGTCTCCAGGATACCGTGGCTGCAGAGTCAAGCTTCACCTCTTCACACCTGAAGCACCCAACATTGGTGGGCATTCGATTGCTCCGCTCCTGGTCACTGGCTAGTGACTCAGACTCTGTCCCCTCTGCTTTCAGGTTCTTCACATCTTCGATCCAGGCTTGGATCCACCCGGACACTTTTCTTCTTCACGGCAGCTGCACTTTGCAGCAGATCGCCATTGAAAACGACGACGATTCCCGACACCTTTTGACACCTATGCACCCAGCTTCCCTGGGTGAGGTAACTCGAGTACTCCGGTGCTCACGTGGGTGTTGACCCTAGAAACCCTTAAGTCTAAAGGGGTTTGCTGAAAGTCCTCTCCTAAGTGTCCTTTAACTTTAAAATTCCAACCGTGACTTTCCGCACTGAATCCTACGGCGCTCGCGGCTGTGTTCTCACACTGCACACGTCCCCCGTGGGTCCCCTGTGTCACTACCTTGGGTGGTTGTTTAGGGTCCCAGCGATTCTACGTGCTCTAGGCACTGTGTCTAGCCAAGTCGTGGTTCTTATACCACTTTCTTAGTATATGGTTTGGTCTCCCCCTGGAGCCCACTGTGTATTGTGCTATTTACTGTCGTTTTAATACTGTGATACTGTGTATCTTGGACTCTAATCTCATAAAGAGATTAGTAGTGAGTGTTTAAAAATAAATACATATATTTTATATATATCTTGTGTGGTTCTCCTTTCATTTGGTCATTCAAGAGGTTATTATCTGGTAAACCAAGCTGCTTCACACTCCTTCAAGACTTAGCCTGCAGACTGCTCTCCACAGCTACCACTAGGATAGCTTTCTATAAGGTTGTCTTTAAACCTACCATCAATAAGGGTGGTTTGGACTGGTGCAAGGTGCCCTCTATAACTAGTGGACAGCATATGCCAGGCCAACTTCTCACACCCGGTACCCTATGAGCTCTTTCTGCAGAGAATTAGGGGGATTGTTTCCCTTGTAGGATGGTGTGAACAAACCATTCTTCCAAGTAAAGTTCCATGCTTTGGCCCTCTGATTTCTCTGGCAAGCCCACTATTCGAACATAATTTTGTCGCAATCTCCCTTCTTGGTCGTCGACCTGAGCTCGCAGGAATTTCACTTCATCTTGTAAGGCTTGGAGGCGTTTGTCGGTATCTAAGGCTGTGGGTCTTAGAGTAGCTAAGGTGGATTCAGAGTTTTTCACTCTATCTTTCAGTTTTTTATGATCTTCTCGTAGGTAGCCTACCTCCATACTCAGGGAGTCTATTTTGGGTTCTAGTGTTGATTTAATATCTAGAACTGCTGTGAGCAGTTCGTCAAATCGACGGAAGTGCTCTGCCAGCGCCTCTGGCATTAATTTATCTGCTTGAGTAGCCTCCGCCGGGTTTTCGGTTTCTCCTTGTACATTATTGTTGGATGCTGAGGTTTTTTCTGGTCTCGCCTTGCCCATCCTGGCAGAACAAGGTGGTATGACTCAATGGGGAGCAGTCTAGGCATCCACTGTGAGCGTAGTCTAGTTGTTGGGTGTTCTATGGCAGTCCCGTAGGTACAGTATGAGTCTTGGTGGGCAGTCATTGATAGTGGGGCCCCTCAATCCTGTGGGGTTAATCGGATCAATTCTGTGCAATACTTGTATCGTGTAGCTTTGATATACCATCAACTCACGGTTGGGCAATTAGCGAGGCGTGTGTTATCTTACGTGGTAATGGTTCTGGGCACAGGCAGAGCGCTAGTGTGACTTACTTTAGAGGATTGGTGCGTGAAGGTCTCGGTGTTAGTAGTGTCCCTTCTTCACTTGTGCTATGTGGTAGGAGATGTCAGGATTCTTTTGCTCCCCTATACATTTACCAGGCTCCCTGTTGTCTGTGTAGTAGGACTGTGCCCGTGTCAGCGCTCTTCATTAGGAGGGGCGACTCTGTCAGGGTAGTCCCCGGTAGTCTCGGCGTCTCCGGTAGATGTTGCTGATGTAACAGTGTTATATATAGTTCTGTATAAGTGTAGACTATCAGGTGTGCATCTCTGTAAGTACACCTGTACAGGTGAGAGCTGCAGTAACTATGTTACATATATGGTTCTGTGTAGCTGCAGACTCTAAGGTGTGTACTCCTGTGCAGATGAGAGCCGCAGTAACAGTGTTAGATATGGTTCTGTGTAGGTGTACACTGTCAAGTGTGCATCACTGTAATTACACCTGTGCAGGTAAGAGCTGCAGTAACAGTGCTATGTATGGTTCTGTGTTGGCACAGCCTCTTAGGTGAGCATCACTGTAAGTACACCTGTGCAGGTGAGAGCGCAGTAACAGTGTTATATATGGTTCTGTGCAGTTGTAGACTCTCAGGCGTGCATCACTGTAAGTACACTTGTGCAGGTGAGAGCCACAGTATTAGTGTTATTTATGGTTTTGTGCAGGTGCAGACTCTCAGGTGTGCATCACTGTAAGCACACCTGTGTGGGTGAAAGCTGCAGTACTAGTGTCAGATAGACCCATGTACACATAAAGCCTCTCTGATGTACCTTACCTGATTATGTTGGCATCTGCGGAGCCAAGAACCATAGTAACCATAATATATAGGTCTGCAGTGCACCTGTGCAGGAGAGTATATGAGTGACTGTATCTCATAGCCCGGTGTACATGAAACACCTCTCAGGTGTGCTTCACTGTAAGTGCACCTGTACAGGAGAGTATCTCAGTGACTTTATTACACAGCCCTGCGCGCAACTAATGCCTCTCAGGTGTACTTCAGAGAGAGCACACCTGTGCAGGAGAGTATATAAGTGACAATATTACATGGCCCTAAGCGCATGTGACGCTGCTCAGGTGTGCTTCACAGGGAGCGCAACTGTGCAGGAGAGTATATCAGTGACAGCATCACATAGCCCTGTGCACATGTAATACCTCTCAGGTGTACTCCACTGTAAATGCACCTGTACAGTAGAGTATATCAATGACGGTATTACACAGCCCTGTGCACATGTAATACCTCTCAGGTGTACTCCACTGTAAGTGCACCTGTACAGCAGAGTATATCCGTGACAGTATTGCACAGCCTTGTGCGCATGTAATGCCTCTCAGGTGTGCTTCACAGGGAGCGCAACTGTACAGCAGAGTATATCCGTGACAGTATTACACAGCCATGTGTACATGTAACACCTCTCAGGTGTACTCCACTGTAAGTGCACCTGTACAGCAGAGTATATCCGTGACAGTATTACATACCCCTGTGTACATTTAATGCCTCTGAGGTGTGCTTTACAAAAGGCATATCTGTGCAGGAGAGTACAGTGCGCATGTAACGCCTCTCAGGTGTGCTCAATAGAGAGCACAGGAGGGCATGTAAGTGACAGTATTACGAAGCCCTGTATATATGTAATGCCGCTTAGGTGTGCTTCACAGAGAGCGCAACTGCACAGGAGCGTAAATCAGTGACAGTATTACATATGTGAGGCCTTCACACCTCCTGCACCCCCAGTGCTGCTACACCATTGTTATCTGCACAATGTGTCTAGACTCCAAAAGTAATCTTAGAGGCAAATCACAGGCGCAGGAGGGTCTTCCATGAGCATTTGTGAGGTATCGGTCCAGGAGGCCGGAGGCACCATAAGGATCGAGCTGCGATTACAGGTCACCTCACCTGGACAGGTGGTAAGTGTCAATCAAATTTGAAGTGACTTTGAAAGTATGATTTCCACCTGGGCTTATTTTACAAATCCTACAAGGAGTAAGACTTTGGGAGGGGTGGCTGTAGTGAACCTCTCAGGACATTTCCCAGTGCCAAGGTCCTCATTCTGGGCCTGCATCCCACCAAGATGTTCACGTCTCTGATTGGGCTATGTAATTCCTGCATCAAACTGAGCTCATTGTGAGCAGTGGTACTCTGTGGTAGGGTATTTTGTGTGGTGTTTACACGGTGAATGGCTATTGGACAATGTGCTAAGTTTTCTGCATTTGGGGTTTCGGAATGGGGGGAGAGGCCTAAATCACATGTGTCAGAAGATGTAAATGTGTTTGGACTTTCAACCAGATTTTGTGGCGTGTGCCTGCACGATTTCTGCCACTTTTTACTGTCAAAAAATCTACCTTGCCAACATCCTGCGGGTATGGGATTAGCACACGAGTTGGAATTACTATTTAGGCACAAAGAGGAGTTTGCACCCAAATCAGGATTAGTGCTGGCATCAGATGGCTCTACTTGAGGTACCTCAAGGACAACTTCATAGTCTCTTCTGTTACATTATAGAGAACTCTGTGCATCTTCGGAGCCATCTGTGCTGCTGAAGGCCATTTGTTCTTGTGACACTTTTTTCTGAAACGTTCATTCAGCAGTTGTCAGTATCCAAATAGGTGCATGAAGCACAGACTTCACCCTTGGCATCTGTGCAACCCTGAGTGCTTGAAACAAGGGGCCAAACCATGCCAGGAGCCACAGTGTTTTACCACAGTATGGGCGCTTAAAGATCGACCTGCAACAATACTGACGGCAAGATATCAGCAGCACAGAATCAACAAGGAAAGTCAACAAGGAGGCATCGGAACAGTAAATCTCCTCTCCCCAATATACTCTTACCTTGATGATACTGTGCAAGGGGATGTCCTGCAGCCCACACCGTTACAGGTGGAGATTTGTCGTTTCTATATTTTGACATACAGCCCAACGTATATCTTATGTCATCTTTTAAAACATGGCTTTAGGTTTCACTAAAGTTCTAAAATCCTAATACTTACATTAGGTGATTAAAATGCATTTTTCTCTTTTGCAGAATGTCTATGAACTGGAGAAAAATCGTAAGTACTTTTTTAATGGGGATATATTTGAACTGGAGCATAGCTCCTGTACATAACGAAGCGCTGTACCCGGGGCGCGGCTGCATTGTGTACTATCTACTTAATGCGTTTAAATCGCTTTTTGTGGGTTTACAAAGGGAGTTAGATGCGCCGGGTCTGGTGGCTCAGTGGACTAATGCGTCCATTGCAGTGGTCCATTGTGTTCGACCTCATGGTCACAGGTTCAAATCCCGGCGGGTCCACTCAGCCTTTCATCCATCTGAGGTCGATAAAATGAGTACCATTGAGTTGGGTAACAATGACCATCTGTTATTCAGCGCCAAGAGACCTCTGGGTGAACGTGCGCTTTACAAATACACATGTTATGTTGTGCATGAATATACGGCTGCTATGAGTCACAAGGAGTGAGGATGAAAGGGGGAGCATTCACACCACTGACTGCATAAGCAAAAGGAAATTCCCAAGATAGGAAAGAGAGAAACGCCGACAGAGAAGCAAAACCCTAAGCCCCATTGGCTTGGGGACAGAAATGGAGCGGTTTATTGGTCGAACCGCTCCATTGTGTATTTACAACCGGTATTTGGGAAAGGATTTAGAAAGTCACGCATTTCAAGAGTTTCCCATAAGACAGTTGGGCCTGCACATTTTTCCTTGTTTGACACATATGCCCTAGCACCTGCAGGGCTCTGCGCATTTCATCCCTCCCACACAATATGCATGAATGAACATGTGTGAGAGTTGGCAGAAATACACAGTTTGTGCAAAGAAAACACAGATGCACATTTGGACCCAGTGAATATTTCATCTCCTATTATTGCTTTCTGATTCTGCCTATTCCTGTGCACCAGAAGCTGATGTGAAGCTGGGAATGTGCCTTCTCTTTCAGACACCCAGGGTTCAGAGGAGCCCCTGAGACCAGACATCTTCCAGATCATCTCCAAAGAGAACCAAGGTAAGAGAAAAGCTCGGGCCTCTGGGCGCTACACTTTATTACACGTTATTCAACTGTGACCCTGATCCCAGGCGCCTTTGAGATCAAAATAGAACCAAGAAAAGAGCAAACCTCAGGGCCTCTGGGCGCTAGACTCTGTTACACGATATTCAGCTGTGACCCTGTCCCAGACATTTTCGAGCTCGTCACCAAACAGAACCAAAGTAAGAGAAAACTTCACGCCTCTTGGCGCTACACTGTGTTACAAGATAGTGAGCTGTGCGCCTGAGCCAAGGTGTCTTCACAATCATCACCAAAGACAACCAAGGTGCTGGACGTGGCCCTTTCTGCAGGGTCACCCCAGATGTTTGCCTTCCTCTGCCAGCCTTTTCTGAACTCGTTTTTGTTGTCATTTAGGACTCTGTGCACCTTTTCCCTGCTGACCAGTGGTAAAGTGCTTCTTCTTCTCCCTAAAACATGGTAACATTGTCCTACACCTAATTGTCACGTTTAACTTACTTGTAAGTCCCTAGTATCTGGTGCTAGGTGTACCCAGGGCGTGTACATTAAACTCTACTACGGGGCAGCAGCACTCCTTGTGGGACCCACTAAAGTACCCTTTTAAACATGTCTCAGGCCTCCCACTACAGCCTGTAGTGTAGATTGAAGCAGCCATTTACAGCTGGTCTCAATACATAATCACTGGCTCATATTTTACAAATGTAGTATATCTGGGAACTGATGCCACCATTTAAAAACATACAGAGGAGTGGAGTAACACACTTAAAAAGAAATGCATTCTGGGAAATAAAGTCCTCCCAAACACATTTCAAATTCATTGCATAGAAACATCTGGTAACAACTTACAGATATGTATCATGTCAACACCACAGAACTACTATTATTAATCAAGGCATATGATTGGCCCACACTGGTATATATTCTGAAGGATTCTGTTAATACAACAATATCAATGAAAATCAAACTAACCTTTGTGTGCTACGGATTGTGTAAATCGAACCTGCTCGTTGATCTGGTTCAATTAGTAAATATTCAAAGAATTCTATACATTGGTTCATACTTGTATGTAAGACAGATAATGACATGTACAATCCTAGTTTAGATTTAAAGACTTAGTACAAATGTGTGGACAAAGAATTACACAGAATCTAGGGTGGTGACACGTGTGATGTCATTAATGGTGTTTGCTGAAAGACAACATAAAGCGCTTAGAAGACATATAGCCATTGCAGTTGTGAACCTGATTTTTAAGTCTTTTTATGCTCGATGCTATTATGGCAAGTCAGTAAAATGCTATTAGTGATGCCGTAAATTACTCCTGATATGACAAGTTGACAACACTATAGGAATGTGAGACACAAGAAACCATTCCCAGTAAACATTACCAGCTGCAATCACTCACTGGATCAATCAATGATTTCTAGAGAGCAGCACATCACCCCTGATGGTTTCAAGGGTGCCTGTGAGCTCAGGCCTTTTTAGCCACTGGGGTCATTTATTGATTAGGTGCTTATGTCATAGTTTGATGTTTTACCTGAAATCTTCCTCCACCACGAGTGATTCTTGCACTTTTTTATGTGTTTCTTGAAATCGTACTTTAGGCCTAAAGTCAGCTTCTTTCTCTTCCAGGTGCTCTTGTTCCTTCTGGTGTTATGACAGACACTGAATACTAACACTGTGTTTTACTGTCGTAGGCACCTCACAGCTGGTCCATGAGGGGGACATTGCTGTCCAACCAGGCCGCAGTGCCAGGATATGTCCAGACAACAGCTGCTTCTGGTCTAAATCCAGAGATGGGACCGTCCCTGTGCCTTACACCCTCAGTCCCTCTTACAGTGAGTTCACTTTTACACCAAGGCTCAACATTGTCTTTCATAGATACCTTTCCAGGTTGCTTCATTTTATGTCATCCTCCCCCTTTCCTCTTTTGTCCATCAGGTGACGAAGATGTGGATGCCATCAAAGATGCAATGAGCGAGTTTGCAACAGTTACCTGCATCCGCTTTGTAGCACGAGCGGTGGAACCAGATTACCTACAGATTGTGCCTGAGGATGGGTAAGAGCAAAGGACACCCTAAGTGCTGACCCCACATTCAGCATCACACAAGGTTAAGCTCTATCAGATAGACTCATTACCTCCAGATTGTGCCTGAGGATGGGTAAGCAAAAGACACACAATTGACGGACGGAATGCAGAACAAATCAAAACATTCACCCCCAGTCAAGACATCTGGGTTAAATCCATCATTCTTTTGCTCACCATGTCACCCCAGTTCAGACCTGGCCATATGCAAATCAGTCTTGACCCTGTTCTTTATGGGAACAGACCAGCCCGAACTACCAAGCCAGGTCCTCCCTGGACCGGAAACAAGCATCCTAAGACCGGTTTCAGGGTTTCACCCCTCATCAGCCAGGATAGCTTGAATCCAGTGGCACAGTGAGCCCGGGACCCATGTCTGGGCATACCCAGCGCACTTAGGGCGAGAAAGCAAAAGACACACAATTGATGGACGGAATGCAGAACAAATCAAATCATTCACCCCCAGTCAAGAGATCTGGGTTAAATCCATCATTCTTTTGCTCACCATGCCACCCCAGTTCAGACCTGGCCATATGCAAATCAGTCTTGACCCTGTGCCTCATGGGAACAGACCAGCCCGAATTGCCATATTCCCGAGTACGCTCACGGCGACTTGCAGCACGAGGATCGAATCCACGCCCGTCGCTGCACGCTTGATATATTGGATATCTACCCGCATCTCGCTCCAGAGAACCCTCTCATACTACGGATCTTAATTCCTAAGATACCGAGTCCGGTCCCGCGCATCTGCAGGATAGGACCTTGCTCCGATGCCTGCCCCTCGTCAGGCTTTCACTTTCAGGCATGCTTATGTTTAAGTCCTGATGATGATCCTTGTATTTACTGTATGGATCGAAACGTCGTCGACACCCATCACACCTTATACACTACCTTAATGTGTTATTATTTGTGTAAGGGTGTAAAAAGACGATTTGTTGGCCCTATGTTCTAATGCCATATATGACAAATCGACAGCCGTGCCTGAGCCTTTTTCTGTCTTGCTGTCACATCGTATGTGTTCTGTGTAGGTGTAGTGAGGGCACAGGATTGTGTCCCACCTACTCTATTGTGTGTTTATGAAAAAGTTTTTTCTCTGATAAATTGTAACATTAAAGTAGACCTCTGTCCGGCTGGACAAGTCTTTACCAATATAGAACTGATTGAGTCTATATTTATCTCTCCCATACTATACCGTTCCATGGGACCACTGGTTCCTCCCAGTTCATGCCACACCCCAGTGACTGCTGCAAACACTCCTTCAAGAGCTTAACAGAGCGTTCCACAACTGGACTCAGGATAATAAAGAGTGCCTTTTTATGCTTCACTCCCCTCACACTAAAAAATTCTTCAACCACTGCTGAGGTCAACTGAACTCCATTGTCCGTGACGATACTGGTGGGAAAGCCCTCTGTATTTAAACAACTCTTCTAAGAAACACACCACATCCTTCGACTCAATAGAGTTTACTACTTTGATTTCTGGCCAGGGAGAAAACATGTCCAGGCACACCAAAATATACTTTAGCATGTGCACCTACTCTCACTGGCTCAATGATGTCTAGGGCAATGTCAACCCATGGTCTAGAGGCTTGTACTCTAATCACCATGGGTTGTGTCCTGCACTTTAAAACCATGTCACATCACACACATTCTATGCAATCACGTACCTCCCTTTTGATCGTTACGTCCATGACAGGCTACCAATAGCACTCTCTGCTCCTCTCTTTGGTTTTTGATATACTTAACGGGCTGAATTGTATCCAGCATGTTAACTCCCCTACACACATTAAGGGACATACCTTGGCCCAAATCTGGACATCTAATCTTGCAATTACCGATCTGACAGTGTCCCCATGTACTTGGGCTGACCATTTCTTAATAGAATTTGTGACTTGTAATGTAATCACAAGTAAACCCCCAGCCAAAGGAGGCTTGAAGGCAAGGAAATGGAATAATGTCAATATTGATGCCTTTTGTAAAACACTGACAGATACTGTTCCCATCGATCAGCCATCCGTAGACATCGACCTGAGTACTGAAGCTATGATCGATTGGCTAACTGTAGCCAGTAACAAATATGCCCCTCTCAGGACAATTAAAGTTGCAAGGCGCCATGAGGCGCAGAGATGGTTCTCCGACAACTTAAAGACTCAAAAACTGACTTTGCGCCAATTAGAAAGAAGATGGAGACGGAACTATTCTCCAGAAAAGAAAATCCCCACCTAGCTCAACTCAAGGAGTATAAGAAAGCGATTCAAACCACTAAGGCCAGTTACTTTTCTGCGAAAATTATGAATTCCACGAACAAATCCAAAGATATATTTACTATTGTCAATGAACTATCCAATCCTGATAGAATTACAATAAAACCAGCGCCATCACAGTCACTTTGTAACTCACTGAACACTTTCTTCATTGATAAAATTGCAAAGATCAAAACCAGTATCAACATAAGTTCCGTATGCAAGGCCTTGCCTACTGCCTCGAGGAACCCTTCCTCCTTACATCAATTCCCACTGATTAGTAGCGAAGGATTCCTAGAACTCCTGTGAAAGGTTAAATCTGGTTCCCCCAGAGACAGCTGTCCACCTCACATTCTTAAGGAAGTATTCACTGTTAATCCTGCCCCTGCCCTTCGTCTTCTGAATGAATCTCTGACGCAGGGCCGTGTCCCTAGAGATTTTAATAAAGCTACCGTAGTTCCCCTTCTGAAAAAACCTGGGACAGACCCCTCGGACCCACTTAACTATCGCCCATTTCTCTGCTTCCTTATTTGACTAAAATATTGGAATCCCACGTAGCAAAATGTTTATGTTTATGTTCATTCAATGAACAATCACAGTTCCTTGATCCCCATCAAGCGGGATTTCGTCCATCCCACTCTACGGAGACAGTCATTTTGTCGGTACTGGACGAATTGAGAAAGGAAGCCAATAAGGGCACCCCTCAATACCTGGTCCTATTAGACCTTTCCGCGGCTTTTGACACGGTCGACCATGGTATTTTGGTGGATTTTGGTGGATCGTGTCAGAGACGCGTGACTCCAGGGACCAGCCCTTGATTGGATTACATCCTTTTTGGAGGATCGTTCTCAATCTGTTCGGTTGTCTCACATCACCGCTCCGGAAGTTAAGACCAATTGTGGAGTGCCACAGGGGTCATCATTATCCCCACATTTGTTCAACCTATATCTACTCCCTTTGGTCCGTTCCTTAAGGGAGCGGAAAGTGAACACCTTTAAGATGACTTACAACTTATATTCACTATTAACACCTCACCTGGGTCCATCTCTGACTTCCAGACCACCTTGCTGTACATCAGCACCTGGAGGAATAGCAACCATTTGAAGTTAAACCCGGACAAAACTGAATTGATTTTGACTGGTGGCTCTCAAAATCCTTGGAGCTCCCATTTTTGTCCTTCGGAGCTGGGTTGCCCTCCAGTGCCAGCACCCTCAACTAAGAGCCTCGGGGTCACAATAAATAATGATCTATCTATGAAGTCCCAGGTCGGAAATGTGGTCTCTACCGGATTCTTTCAGTTAAGGAGGATCAGGAAGATTGATAGATTCCTTACTAGAGATGCACTGGTGCAGGTTGTCCTAGCGCTGGTCATCTCTCACCTAGATTACGCAAACTCCTTATATCTCGGGTTACCTGTGTATCTAGTTAGGAAACTGCAGCTGGTGCAGAACCAGGCTGCCAGACTCATCTTTCAGCAGCCAAGATAGCAACGTGCCACCCCCCTCATGCGGCACCTCCACTGGCTCCCAATATCTCAACATTGCACCTTCAAAATCGGGTGCCTTATTTTCAAATCTTTACAGAATGTGGGCCCTAAATTCGTCTCTAAACTGATCAAGAGACATGTACCCACACGTAATCTGAGATCGGCCCACTTGAACTTACTGGTCATCCCTTCCTATCAACGGAAGAGACTGGGCGGCAGCAGGTTTGCTGTGCTGGCTCCATATCTCTGGAATGCTTTTCCCTATGAAATTAGATCCTGCACAGCTCTACCTGTCTTTAGGAAACTTCTTAAGACATGGCTCTCTGTCCAGGCTTACGAATAGATCTAGTGGGGCTCAACTACTCCTATACTAGCGCCAAGAAACCAACTGGTGAACGTGCGCTGAATAAATAATTTTAACATAACATATACGCATGTGGCTAGCATGAGAGCTCTTGACTAATCTGTCTCTCAACTCCAAAGGAGGTACCAGGTTGCTCCCTCTCAATAGTACTCCATCTACCACAGACAACTCATTTCGCACTTCCCAGTATGCCAGGGCATGCTGGTCACACCTGTTCTTGCTTGACCAACCCCCCAAGACCCCTTTCATGCATACTGTAAACACACATCATACTGCAACATTTTCTTCCAATCTTCTTCCTGTATAATTCCCTCAGTGACAGCACACACAATTGTCTCTTCATCAAACTCTTCCACACCAAAATTATCTTCTTCTGTCAGGAACCCCTTGCAACCTAGAGAGACAGTCGCCCTGCAGGTTACTTGCTCCTGGCACATGTGTGAACTCAAACTCGAATTCCTGAAGCGCAACCACCCACCTTCTAATGCAACTCAAAATTTGATATATCTCTCCCCCTTCATCTGCGGGCAGAGCCCAACCTTTTACCTTTCCGTAAATTGTTAAAAACTCTGCTCTTTAATAAACCTGTCTAGACCCTGACCATTTTCTCACCCGCGTTTTTGTCCGTAGCGCTAGGATGCCCTAGGGTAGCTACCGCGCTCTACAAATCGTCTTTTCATTTCATTTCATTTCATTTACCCCAAAAACCTCATTGAGTGGCTTATGATCTGTTTTTATCTCAAACTTGCGTCCCAAAAGAAATTTCCTTATTTTCCCCCAGCCCAAAATACACCTAGGGCCTCCTTCTCAATAACTGAGTAGTTGAGTTCTGCACCCCTCAACCCACTAGAAAGAAATAAGATGGTTCTATACACACCCTCTGACTTCTGCATAAAAAAATAGCTCCCAACCACTTGGAGCTGGCATCCGTCATTACTACGATATCATCCCTGGTATAAAAATTTCCTAATTCTGAGGCCTTCTCCAAACCAGATTTCATGTCCTTAATCTCCCTCTCACAACCATCACCTCAAACATATATTCTTCGCCCTTCTTTTACAGAGACCTGAGATGAACTGTTCTTTCACCGAATTTAGGCACAAACTTGTTATAGAATTCTGCCATACCCAAGAACTTCACAAGTTCTTCCTTGCACTTGGTCGAGGACAAATTTTTAATGCTGGCCACAAATCCTTTCTTTGGCCAAGTCCCTGATCCAGTGATTAGATGTCCTAAATACTCTATCTCATGTACATTAAGCTTACATGTTTTCCATGTTTTCCATTTCAATGTCAACCCTGCCTTCTGTAATCTTCCAAGCACCTCACACAACCTTTCATTGTGCTTCCCTATGTTGGACCGTAATAACAAAATATCATCTTGATAAACCTTCATCCCTGCCACACCCCTCAATAACTTTTCCATCGCCTTCGAAAGACAGAGGCCGCCGATATGAGTCCAAAGGTCAACTGCAAAAACGTTGCAAAAGGAGTGGCAAAAGAGGTAAAATCTTGCGAAGGGTCAGTCAGCATAATTTGATGATACGCCAAACTAAGGTCTAAAGAAGAAAAATGTTTAGCCCCATTCAACAAACACAGTGTTTCACTGATGTTGGGGAGTGGAAAGTGGTCAACAATCGCAGCCTTGTTAAGTTTGCTCAAATCTACACATAACCTAGCATCGCCATTGGCCTTGCATGCTATAACCACCGGCGCAAGCCATTAAGAAGCTTCTAATTCCTTAATTATCCTGTCAGCAATCAATCTGTCTAACTCCTCTTTCATACTATTCTTGACTTCCAAAGGGACATGCCTAACGTTAGCCACTTTTGGAAGTGCATTGGCTCTAAGCTTAATCTCATGTACATACTTCTTCAGACACCCCAGCTCTTCTCTGAAAACATAAGAAAACTCATTCAGCAAGTTCTTACATCCATCCGAAACACTGCAAACAACTGGAATGTCTTTTACACAAACAGGAGGATTTGCATTGGGGTCCAGATACTCTTTGCTTTTCAGCCTATTCTCATTAAACATGAGTGGTATCAATGTGATTTTGGCTCCTGAGTCAAATAACATTTTGACCGCTTCTCCATTGACTTGAACCACTTCAAAAGGCCCTTCCAAACCGTCAACCTTGTTTTGCAACTCAACCACCTTTCCTACAAGGTCAACTTTTCAATTCACCTCCCTCACTTTTTTATAGTGAATTTACAACATTTAGTCACATGAACTTTCCTTCCGCAATTCTTACAAGTAGCCTTCCATCCCGGGCACATCTTACTATTAGCCATGTGGTCTACCTCACCACACCAATAGCATTTGCCTAAAAATGTGTGACCTGTCTTGCCTCAGATTTATTTTCATTGTTTTTCTCTGCCACCACCTTAACCGAAGCAGCTTCATTCTTGCCTGCATGCACTACATCCTTGTGAATAACTTCAAACCATGCCTTTGAATGTTCTTGTGTTTTGGCTATAGTTTCTGCCACATTGCCTCCTTAGCCTTTTCCAAAGAGCAACCCAGCATAAACTGATCCCTTAATTGTCCCTCAATGGAACTCCAAAACCGCAAGTTGAAGCTAACCTACATAACTCTGTTATGTACTGCTCTGCGCTCTCGCTTTGGTGTTTCATCCTCTTCCCAAATAATAGTGTCCAAGCACCGTACTCAATTTAGAAAGGTGCAGCTTCTTTATGAAAATTTCATACTTATTAAAATCAGCAACCTCATCACCCGATAGTTCAGGCAGATGCACAAACACTTCCTGCCCCTCAGACCCTAGGCAGTGTATTACTAAAAAGGTCTTCCTTTCCACACTAAGGGAAACGCCACATACTCTAGCATAATGTGCGAAGAACTTCTTCCATTTGATCCACTGAATGGGTGGAGCACCAGGAGAGGTGAGAAAAAATGGTGGTCCAGTTACATACTGCATGGTGAAACGTACTTACAATTCAAGACCTTCCCTTTTCCCTCCAAACAATTTGTTCACAAAGTCACAATGGAGTGGAAAAGAATAACAGAAAAATTTATATAAAATTGGTCATCAAACTTAACTGGAAGACACCCCTTACAGACACAGTAAAAACAGTGCACGTGTCGTCGAGGCATATACGTGTACCTCCTGTCAAACCAGATTCAGGGATGTTATCAGAGGTAGCAGGAGCTGAGGTGTGCGCATCACCGGGATGCGGCTAGAGTAGGGGCGGTGCGCACATCACTGTGATACATAGAATGGAGTTCCTGCCAAGGTGTATGTGTGTGGCGAGGTGTGGCCAAGGTGTATGTATCAGCGATATGCTTCTAATGAGGTGAGTCTGTCACTCGCTAAGATGGCAGGCAGATGACGCTCCGCTCCTCCCACCACTGCCTCACAACCAATAGCCCAAACCAATATGGCCGAAGCTTGCCCGGACTCCGTGACGCTATAGGGTCTACTTCTTTCCTCACAGTGAAGCAACATCTAACTTGAGCAGCATTTGAGTTTTGTGCTTGACAGGCCCAAACCAATATGGCCGCCGCACGTCTGTACACTGCAACGTCTGCAGTGACGCTTGACAATCTGCTCCCGTTCCCACAGCGAAGCGAGATCCTGCGTGGGCAGCACTCGATTATTGTGCTCAACTAACATGTGCAGGGAAAGAATGCTCCCCCTCCAGTAAATGCCGGTCCACAAGGGCGATCGAGCCTTCAACCGCTGCAGGCCTGCAATTCTACAAACTTTCATCAAGAAGGTAAATCCATCCAACATACCTTCAAATACTGTCCTGTGCCAATCCGAAACTGAATTAAACACGCTGCAACTGCTTTGCGTTGAGGTCTCTGTAGATCCAAAGGATGGACCCTCTTTCCTAATGACTCGATATGAGTTAGTCTTCTCCACCGATTAATTTAGGCACATGATCTAACAAGACGTGGGTTGCTCGTCGCCAAATGTTAAGTTGTAAGGACCGCCATGCCACGTTTTATTTAAGTCCTTTATTGGTAGTACAGAGACCCCATCCACAGACAAGGCTGTTGTCAGCATCCAACCGCTTCCTTAGCCTCTCACCAAAAATCTGTGGGCAAGAGATGATGCCTTCGATACTAGCTTGCGCTTCACCACTTGGTTACAGAACCTCGCTTACTAAAGGCTCTGTAACCTGAGATACCACATCTCCTCCTTGGATGCATAAGAGCACAGAGTGCCCTGAGGACTGACCCTACATTCAGCATCACACCAGGTACAAGCGCAAGCTAGTACCATCAGATAGACTCTCCAGATCCTGTCTGTGGATGGGTAAGAGCACAGGGCACACTAAGGACGGATCCGACATTCAGCATCACACCAGACGATACTTCATCAGATAGACTCATTACATCCAGATCCTGCCTGTGGATGGGTAAGTTGTATACCCAAAACAAAATCATGTGGTTGTGAGATTTAAAAACATCTTTACTTATTCATGAGGTACATTTTACTCAATAATCATGACCTCAAATTTGTTTTAGTAATGATTGAACACAAACGTTTTTTAAACTTTCACATTTGGTGCGATAAAAGAAAGGACAATCCACATTCAACTCGATGGATATACAGTGGAAAGTATTTGAAAAACATGTTTGAAATATGGAAAAATAAATCAAATATACATTGTGATAACGCAAAATTTATACATGAACTAGGCTAAAATTGCATCTTCACCAATTCAAAATTTTACAAGACCAGAGCATTAAATTCACAGAATGTGCTCTTAGTACTGGAACGTATAAAGGGTCCAAAGGTATCTAATATGGGCTTCCAATAGTTTCTTTAGATAAATGAATTTATACGTCCATATTGATACTGGTTGAACTAGGATCCCCTATAGATCCCAGTCTACGCGTTTCGAACCCACACTTTCTTTGGAGGTTCTCTTCAGGACAAGGGTTTGGTGAATTCTTAGGGGGCATGACAAAAGGTTTTGATTCCGACTTATCAGTTGTCGAGGTTATTAGGGATTTGTACTCGTGCACCAGATCTAAGGAGCAGAACAGGCTTTTCTAGATTGCTCATGTTGTTCTGTGAGTCTCTGTAATTTTTATTTGTTTAAAGTGGATTCTGGAGCCAAGTGTGATTCCTTTACAAAAGCTTGTTAGGGCTCCCTCTGGATCACATCGTCCTCCTGCCACATGGATGGGTAAGAGCACAGGGTACTATAAGGACTGATCCTACATTCAGCATCACACCAGAGAGGGCTCGATCAGATAGACTCATTACCTCTAGATCCTGCCTGTGGATGTGTAAGAGCACAGTAAACCCTAAGGATTGATCCTAGATTCAGCATGGCTTCATCAGATAGACTCATTACCTCCAGATCCTGCCTGTGGATGGGTAAGAGCACCGGGTACCCTAAGGACTGATCTACATTCAGTCCAAGCCGTTTTCTCTTCCTTGTGGGGTGCCACCGGGCTCATCTTTAAGCCCGACGCTCTTTAACGTGTACGTGATATCTTTGGCAGGCTTGATAAGATCCTATGGCTTCCAACTTACTTCCTATGCGGACGACACTCAAATAGTGTTGTCACTTAAGGATGGAGAAGCGAAGGAAACGGGCTCGCTTCCACGACTGTATGAAAGCCATCTCAGGGTGGATGTCGTCCAATTGCCTAAAACTAAATTCAGGCAAAACAGAGGTCATCATGTTTGGGAATAACCCTAACTTATGGACACCAGACTGGTAGCCAGAAGATCTGGGTATCTGACCCGCTCCCACCAGGAAAGCAAAAAACCTGGGGGTGATAGTGGACAATAAGCTTACGTTTTGCGATCACATAAGTACGATGGTCTCAGCAAGTTTCCTAATACTCAGAACTATAAGGAAAATAAAGTTTTTTCTTCCTGAAGGTAGTCCTAGGATAGTGATCATGGCACTCATTATGGCACGGCTAGACTACTGTAACAGTCTATATTTGAATGCCCAAAAACAGCACATTAATAGGCTTCAAATCGCGCAGAATGCAGTGGCTAGACTGTTGACAGGGACACCAAAATTTGTCTCTGTAAAGAATGAGTTAAAACAACTACACTGGCTCCCCGTGAAACAAAGGGTGCGTTTTAAGGCCCTCTGCATGGCTTTTAAAGCGCTCAATGGAATAGGCCCTGACCACATGAGGCAAAAATTTAAGTGGTACGCTCCAGTAAGGACTCTTCGGTCAGCAGGAGCAAAACAAGTCCTAGTTCCCCCAATTAAAAAAGCCAGCTGGGGGGGCAGGAGCTTTATCACTTGTGCTTCTAAGGCCTGGATGATCTCCTGTTCCATTTAAGGAACGCAGTAGATCTCCTCTCCTTCAGAAAGGGGCTGAAAACTTGGCTTTTCACACAGTAACACCTTCCAATATTGATACCCAGCAGGTAGTGCTCAGCGCCAGGACACCCCAGGGTAACCCTGCGCTCTAGAAGTTCAAATAACATAACATAACATAACACAAGTTAGGGCTCCATCAGATAGACTCATTACCTCCCGATCCTGCCTGTGGATACGTAAGGGCAGAGGGCACCCTGAGGACTGATCCTACATTCAGCGTCACACCGGATCGGGCTCTATCCGATAGACTCATTACCTGCAGACCCTGCCTGTGGATGCGTAAGAGCACAGAGTGCCCTAAGGACTGATCCTACATTCAGCATCACACCAGATACGACTCCATCAGATAGACTCAGTACATCCAGACCCTGCCTGTGGATGATTAAGTGCAAAGGACACCCTAAGGACTGATCCTTCATTCAGCATCACACAAGGCAGGGCTTCACCAGAGTGACTCATTACCTCCAGACCCTGTCTGTGGATGGGTAAGAGCACAGGAGACCCTAAGGACTGATCCTATATCAGCGTCACACCAGATATGGCTCCATCAGATAGACTTATTACCTCCAGACCCTGCCTGTGGATGTTTGAGAGCACAAGGCACCTTAAGAACTGATCCACAATTCATCTCACACCAGATCCATCACATAGACTCATTACCTCCAGATCCTGCCTGTGGATGGGTAAGAGCACAGGGCAACTAAGGACCGATCCTACATTCAGCATCACGCCAGTTACGGCTCCATCACATAGACTCATTACCTCCAGCTCCTGCCTGTGGATGGATAAGAGCACAGTGCACGCTAAAGACCGATCCTAAATACAGCATCACACCAGACACGGCTTCATCAGATAGACCCCTTACCTCGACATCCTGCCTGTGGATGGGCAAAATCACAGGGTACCCTAAGGACTGATCCTAAAATCAGCATCACACTAGATAGGGATCCATCGGATAGGCTCATTACCTCCAGATCCTGCCTGTGGATGCATTAGAGCTGAGGGCCCCTTGAGGACTGATCCTACATTCAGCGACACACCGGATAGGGCTCCATCAGATAGGCTCATTACCCCCAGACCCTGCCTGTGGATGGGTAGGAGCACAGGACACCCTAAGGACTGATCCTACATTCAGCATCACACCAAACATGGCTGAATCAGATAGACCCAATACCTCCAGACCCTGCCTGCAGATGGGGAGGAGCACAGGGAACCCTAAGAACTGACCCTACATTCAACATCACACCAGATACGGCTCCATCAGATAGACTCAGAACCTGCCCCACCTCCAGGGCAATCCGTCAGCTGCACTGGCTTCCTGTTGCCAGCCGAGTGGAATTTAAGGTCCTCTGCACTGCATTCAAAATTTTGAAATCTTCCTCTCCGGCCATTTTGTCCAATTTGTTATCACCTTACTCCCCTCCGCGCCAACTTCACTCAACTGGACAGCATCTTGTGACTGTGCCTCGTATGAGGAGGGTACGGTCGGGCGGGCGCTCTTTCCGTTTCTTGGCTGCCAAGCTTTGGAATGCTCTGCCATTCTCCATTCGTGCCATGGAGAACTACATGGTTTTTCGCAGAGCTATCAAAACCCATCTCTTCCCCACAGCCTAGTTGCCTTTCTGATCTCCAGCCTCCATGTTCTGCTTCAGCGCTGGGACGCCTCTTTGCTGAGGCAGCTGTGCGCTATACAAAACCTGCTAACATAACATAACATAACTCATTACCTCCAGACCCTGTCTGCGGATGGAGAAGAGTACAGGACACTCTAAGGACTGATTCTACATTCAGCATCATGCCAGATAAATCTCTATCAGATAAACTTATTACCTCCAGGCCTGGGCAAAGTTTCCTGAGTTTCGCTACGCGAAGTGACAAAAGAACTCCAAGGAGTTCCGCAAGTGGCGGAGTGCAGTGCGAACTGCCGTTGGTGCTCATCTTCCTGCTGCTTGAGTAAAAATTCTACCCAAGCAGCAGCTCGTGCTCGCCAACTTACCATTTGCGAGCGGGGAAAGAACTCTGCTGCACTACGCGGAGCGAAGTTACACTGCCTTAGGATGGGTAAGTACAAAGGACACCCTAAGGGCAGATCCTTCATTCAGTGTCACACCAGATAGGGCTCCATCAGATAGGCTTATTACCTCCAGACACTGTATTTGGATGGGTAAGAGCAAAGGATACCCTAAGGACTGACCCCACATTCAGCCTCACAACAGATAATGCTCCATCCGATACACTCATTATCTCCAGACCCTGCCTGTGGATGGCTGAGAAAACAAGGCACCCTAGGAACTGATCCTACTTTCATTCTCACACCAGATCCATCACATAGACTTATTACCTCCAGATCCTGCCTGTGGATGGTTAAGAGCACGGGGCACACTAAGGACAGATCCTACATTCAGCATCATGCCAGATAGATCTCTGTCAGATAGACTTATCACCTCCAGGCCTGGGCATAGTTCGCGGAGTTTCGCTACGCGGAACTCCGCGAAGTGCCAAAAAAACTCAGAGGAGTTCCGCAAGTGGCGGAGTGCAGTGCGAGCTACCGTTCGCGCTGATCTTCCTGCTGCTCAAGTAAAAATCGGCAGCACTACGCGGAGCGAAGTTACACTGCCTGTGGATGGGTAAGTACAAAGGACACCCTAAGGACAGATCCTCCATTCAGCATCACACCAGGTAGGGCTCCATCGCATAGACTCATTACCTCTAGAACCTGCCTGCGGATGGGTAAGAGCACAGTATACCCTAAGGACTGATCCTGCATTCAGTGTCACACCAGATATGGCTCCATCAGATAGACCATACCACCAGATCCTGCCTGTGAATGGGTAAGAGCAAAGGACACCCTAAGGACCTATCCTAAATATAGCATCACACCAGATAGAGCTCCATCAGATAGACTCATTACCTCCAGACCCTGCCTGTGAAACTGGGTGTTTGTTGCAGTACCCCCTACTTTTTGCCTGGCTTTTGATGAACTTTGACTGAGGTGTACTGGGTCCCTGCTCTCCTGATTCCCAGCACCAGTGTTCTTTCCCTTAAACTATACCTCAATTGACACAACTTCAGCTACCCCGTAAGCCCCTAGTCAGTGGTACCCCTGGTACCTATGGCATGGGTGCTGAAGAGGGTCCTCTGGGGCTGCAGCAATGGTTTTGCCACCCCAGGGACCCCTCACCAAGGCAATGCACTCTGCCATTGCAGGCTGTATGTGTTGGTGCAAGAAAATCTGAAGAGTCGACATTGCACACAGCCCTATTTGCCATCTGCATAAGATATAGGTAAGTCACCCATACTGCAGGCTTTAGCCCTAAGGCAGGGTGCACTATATCCCATGTGTGGGCATATCAGCATGAGCAGATATTCCCCTATAATGTCCAGTTCATTCTGTGATGTTGTAAGTGAACAGGGAAGCCATAAAGAATACATGGGCTGGATACTTGTCAACACGAGTTTCCTAGCTCCATGATGGGTTCATTGTTTTTTACGATATTTGGTACCAAACATCTTGTCTAAATTAAATCCTCACTGATGCCAGTGTTGGTTTTATTAAGAAATTCACATAGGGAACCCTTTTAGACTGTCCCCTCAAAACTAATCATACACTAGTGGGGTCTCTGGCCAGTTTTAACCAGCTTGCCACCACCAACCATGTTTCTGACCTCATGGGGTGAGAGCCAGCGTTCTCAGAGGGAAGAAACAATACCTGCTCTGGGCAGGGGTATTTCACACTTCTTCCAGGACATGATTTCCTTCCCGGGCGGAAAGCTCTAAAGGCAATGCCGCCTCATCGCATCCCTCCTCAACAATATGAGCAGCCTTGGATTGACCCAGATAATCCACAACCCTACACAACCCTACACAAATCGCAGCATACAAGTTGGATCCAATTTTCATCTCCAGCAACCGCATCAAATACAGTCATGTCACAGAACCCACATGGACTCATTACTCCATCGTCCACTTCAGCATCTCCAGCCCCCACACCGCCACCCCCAAGAGGACCAATGCCCCCACCGGAGGTGGAATAAATTTCAGAGACCAGCCGGGCAAACGCCCTCATTACCTCCAACCCTGCTACTGCCACCAAACTCGAACCGGAAGTAAAAAGCGCCAACGCCTAAATCACCAATTGCTCAGACAGCATCATCCCCATCAAGAACAACATCCGGAGAAAATCCTCCAAAAAGGCCAGCTGGTACACCCAAGAACTCAGAACAGCGAAACGAGACAGCAAATAGTTGGAGAGGAGATGGCGCACCAGCAAGGACACTTCCGACAGGGCATCCTTCAAGGCCTCCCTCAAACTATACCACCGCCTGCTGAGAGCAAGAAACCCAGCTGCCAGCGAAAACAACACCACACCCTCACAGGAGCTGTGCGACAACGTCGCCCACTTCTTCCATGACAAGATCTCAGCCATATACAGAAACTCCAAAACCACACCTACGGACTTCCTTGACCGATATGCCACCACCGTAAGCGACACAAACAACACACTGACCACCTTAAAAATCCTCTCCACCCAGGACACCACCTCCACCATGAAATCCATCTACTGGGGAGCTCGCACAGACCCATGCCTGCACCACATCTTCAACGTCGGAAACCAAAGGATTGGGCAGGAGCTTACCACCCTACTCAACACCTCTATCACCACCGCAACATTTCCAGACGCCTGGAAACATGTGAAGTCAGACCACTGCTCAAAAAACCCTTGGATGACCCCAGCTAACTCAAAAACTACTGGCCTACCTGCCTGCTCCCATCCCAGCGAAGTTATTGGAAAATATCATCAAGAATCAACTTATGACACACCTGGAGCAGAACCAGCTACTTAACGCCTCCCAATCCGGCTTCTGCATAAATCTCAGCACTGAAACGGTGCTTGTCGCAGCCACTGACGACATCCGAGCCCTCCTCAACCCAGGAGAAACAGCAGCTTTGATCCTCCTCAACCTCTCGGCAGCCTTTGACACTGTATCCAACCACACGCTGATCAAAAGGCTCTACCACATCCAAGGGGACAGGCTCAGATGGATCACCTCCTTCCTCAACAGACGCCAGATCCCACGGTCTCAACATAATTTCCTATGCAGACGATGCACAACTCATCCTCTCATTCACCCACCATCACAACCAACTTCCACTGATGCATAACAATTATCACTGACTGGATGAAGAACAACTGCCTGCAGCTTAAAACAGACAAAACAGAAGTACGGATCGTTTGGCAACAGCAGCAACAAATGGAAGGACTCCTGGTGGCCATCAGACCTAGGATTTGCACCTACTCCCTCCAACCATGCCAGAATCCTTGGAACCATCATTGACAAAAACCTCACCATGAAATCACAGATCAACGCCATCTCCTCCACTTATTTTCTCACTCTGCGCATGCTACATAAGATATTCAAGTGGCTACCCCTACACACAAGACGCACTGTTACACAAGCACTCATCACCAGCTGACTGGACTACGGCAACGCCCTCTATGTAGAAATCCCCGCACACCTCCTACAGAGACTTCAGACCATATAGAACGCCACAGCCAAACTCATCCTCAGCTTTCCCAGATGAACCCACATCACTCCCTATCTCAGGCAACTCCACTGGCTCCTCATACAGAAGAGTTGCCAATTCAAGCTGCTGACCCACTCAGACAAGGTTCCACACAACCAAGGACACGCTTACATTAACCATTGCCTGAACTTCCACCAACCGTCGAGAAGGCTACCCTCCACCTCCTTTTCACTTGTGCATACTCCCCGCATCTAACAAAGCAGAAGTGGAGGACGCTCCTTCTCCCACATTGCAGCAAATACCTGACACAGCCCCCCACGCACCTCGGGACCATCACCTCATGTCCGAAATTCCAAATGGCCCTCAAGACCTGGCTGTTCATATAAGCCTCCGGGACCTGCAAGTGCCTGGATACCCTATTGGGTGATTAGCCGCACTTTGTAAATCCTGATTCATTGATTGATCTATACTCTATATCGTTCTAGGTCCATATAAAAAAACTTGATAACATGATACAACACGCTAAATGAGCAATGACCTTACTTGGTCTGAAAACTCCCAGTTAAAGATCACCCGTGGGCTGCTGACAATCACTTAGAGACCCTGCATGGTTTTTGATACCTCAGGGAATGACCATCCATGTTCTGTGAGTTCTCACTGAGGTATCCCTATGGGTTGTGTTCTCTACGTGAATGACCCTCCATGGGTTCACGACTGTCCGTAATGATCCTCTTTGGATTGGGGAGTCACAGTGAAAGACCCTACATAGGTTGTGGATTTAAAATGATAGACCTTCGATGGGCTGTGGATTCTCAATGGGAGATGGTCCTGCATGGAGTGCGAGCACTCATCAAAGGGCAGTCCATGCTCTGTGGAGTCTTAGTTATAGATCCACTATTGAGATATGGCCCTCAATGACTGGAAAATCTCAGTAGAAGATGCCCCTCAATGGGCAGTAGAATTTAAGTAAAATACTTTTCATGGGCAGTGGACTGTCAGTGAAAGTAAGTAAGTAAGTACATTTTATTGTGCATGATTAATTAAAACCGTAGCATACACATGATTGTGAAATACCATAATAATGCAATGAATAAAGACAGCGTTTAAAAGATCATCAAAGTGCATTGTGTTTAAAACTCGCATTTAAACGTTGCGCTCTACAACAGTTCTAAAGTGCATTGTGCGTCAAGGTGAACTGGTCTAACAAGTACTGTGCCAGTTTTAGCGGACTGTCAGTGAAAGGCTTTCCAGGTGTAGTGGACTCAATGATGGACCTTCCAAGGGCTTGCACCTCTCTGTGAGAAATAATACCAAATGGTTTTGACTTTTCATTGAAAGTGTACAATAAGGGTCTGTGGACTCTGTGTGGTAGACCCACAGTTCCATGCATTTCTACTTAAGCTCTCAGTGCTGAGCCTCTGCTGGGCTATAAATAGCTTAGAGGTGCTGATTTCTGGATTCTGTATGCTTTGTTAATTCCCTATACGTTCTGATGGCTGGATCCTGCATACTTTGTTCATTCCCTAGTGTTGTGGTGGGCTCCCACCACTGAGCTCTCCATATGTCTGTCTATGTGATCCTCTCATTGTTTCAGCATGAGGTGTATTTCTGGTAGTGAACCATGTGACTCTCAAATATAATCAGCACCGGATGTGTTCACTCACTGAAACTGTAATTCCCTAGGAGGAAGAAGTCATCCTTGACAGTTCTGTGGGTGGCCACTGAGGTCTGGATGTGATACTTTTCTTGCAGTTGTTTTCAATAAACTGTTAACATTTTCATAAGGTTTATGGGGCAGTCAGTGGTTACTGGACACTAAGAGTGGTTGGTGCTTACTGTGCCACATCAATAGTGTGTACTGCCATGTACTACTGGTTCTATTGCACCACAACTGAATAGCTAAGTGTTAGAAATTGCATTTCTGGTTGACTTGTTGTGTATCCTGGTCAAGCAGTGACCACTGACCTAGGCAAGGTAAGGCACCAGCAATCCCCAAATTACCCTGTGGTCACCCTCTGTTAGCTTGGCACAGAGCAGTCAGGCTTAACTTGAAGATGATGTGTAAAGTATTTGTACGGATCACTTGTAGCTGAGTAACCAGGGTTCAATGTTCTTGCCGTCTCTAATAAACCCTCAATCACGTACAAAGGCCGTGAGGCGGTATATCTTGATTCTCCGCCTTGTTAAAAACGTGACAGCATCATCATTGGGTTTCTTTTTTTATATGCTATCCTCCACCCGGAGGAGAAACCACTGGTTATAGCAGTAGTGATCAGTGATAAAAAAGTGGGAGTGCTCAAGTGAGGTGAGTTAAAAGGGAACCTCACATTCTCTGAACTGTACCTTTATTCAGTTCGGAATGGAGAACAGTAAAAACAGTGTTGTGCGTGAGAAGACGAATTACTAGTCTAACGCACTTGATTGTCCATGTGAACGGTCGACATGTTTCAGCCCATATGATCGCCCGGAACGGTCGGGGGGCCTTCTTCAGGACCTAAAAATGTGGAGGCAGGGAATTATCACAGCCAAGGTGAGTATGGCATTGGCTCACCAAGTTAAACATTGGCCATAGAGTACCTGTGAGTCCCTATCTGCGGACTTCCTCGGGGTGCCGGCGGGCGTATTAACCTGCTGGCGTGGCTGCTCAGCACGACTTGTGCTCGCTCTCCTTACGGTGCCCCGGGGCACCGTAAGGAGAGCAGGTTAATACGCCCGCCGGCACCCCGAGGAAGTCCGCAGAGTAGCAGTCGAGCAAAGTGGCAGTTCTTCCTGGCAGAGAATCCACAGGTCCAGAAGTGCACTGAAGTCGTGGTGTCTGAGATCCAGTTCTTATACCCAGTAGTGCCTTTGAAGAGGGGAGACTTCAAAGAGATGCCTTTGAAGTGTGCAGATTCTCTTCCTTCCTGCCCTGGCTCCAGACTCACAACAGAGGGAGTATGCAGCCTTTAGTGTGTGGACAAGACACAGCATATTAAAGTGTAAGTGAGGCTGTGCCCAGCTCCTCCCTCCCATCTTGTCAGGATGGCCCATCAGGTCACACCTAAGCTCCCATTGTGTGTGGCTGCCTGGGTGGAATACACAAAGCCCGGCTGTCACCCACCCCAAACGTGATCAGAGACAGGCTGCAGGCCCCAAATATTCCCACTTTCTAAAAGTGTCATTTTCAGGATTGTAAAATCCGACTTCACCATAAATTAGCATTTTAAATTAGGATACACCAAACTTGAACCAGTTATATCTTCCCATTTGGAAATTACATTTATAGAATGGAATAAGGTAATCCCAATGTTATCCTATGTGAGATATAGGCCTTGCAGTAGTGAAAAACAAATGTAAGAATTTTTCACTACCAGGACATGTAAAACTTAAAGGCACATGTCCTGCTTTAAAATACAGAGCACCACGCCCTCTGGGTTGTCCAGGGCCTATCCTAGGGGTGACTTATAGGTATTAAAAAGGTAGATGTGCACCTGGAAAAAGGTTTAACTTGCCAGGTCGACATGGCATTTTAAAACTGCACACACAAGCTCTGCAGTGGCAGGCTTCAGACATGTTTATAGGGCTACTTAAGTGGGTGGCATAATCAGTCCTGCAGGCCCTCTAGTAGCATTTTCTTTATGGGCCTTGAGCACATTTAGTGCACATCACTGGAGATTTTTAAGTAAATTAAATATGCCAACTTCGATAAGCCAATGTTACCACAACTTAGGTAAAGACCACAAACTCTTTAGCACTGGTTAGCAGTGGTAAAATGCGCAGAATACTTTGTGCGGCAAAAACGAAGTCAGTAAAAACAGGAGGTTGGAAGGCAAAAAGTTAGGGGAAGCCAGGTCTAACACTAAGTTACTCCTGTTGTAATTGTGACAGCTTAAGAGCAGCAAGGGTGAGTAGCTGAGGCTTACTCCAGGAGGTTGTTGAGAGTTTGAAACTCACAGTACGATAAAAGTTATAGCACATAATTAACTAAAAGTCAAGTAAAGGATATTTGCTAATTTTGATTGTGCATTGCATTTACACAAAGGAAAGCAAGGGAGTTAACATAGAGAACTCCTAAAACACAGAAGGTCTTAGCTGCTCATGTGGCCAAAATACAACCTCAAGCAAAATCCAAGCATGCTTCTAGTACATCAGTGCAATTGTAGCCCATGCATAGTGTTATCCTACAGGGGGATGTTATGCGGTTCTCTGCTACAACCAGGAACTCTTTTATTATGGTGACATTTATAATTCTCCGGTTCATTGGAGCAAAGATACCAGCCAAAGTGCTACAATGTATGAGCATGGCTGTGATATGCCTGGTGTTTGACTGGACAGCTTCTCTAGGCGATGCCCATCACAACAGAGGGGCAGGAGTGGGTCTTGTGTCCTTTTGCTGGACTTAAATGTTTAGTCTCATAGGAAAGAACCACCTATAGATCCATGAGGCCTCCATGCCAAGATTCTAGAGGCAGAAATAAGTCTACAAAGGGTAAAGACATCCTAAAGGGACCCATAATTTTAGAACACCACATGTAATGTATATACTTTCTTAGCTGCACAACACACGTGTAACATGCCACACACAACTGGAACACTGACAGAGTTGGAGTATGGATCCTAGTTATAGGGGAATGAACAGATTTACCCATCGACAGCTGGTAGATATGCCCTCCCAGGCAGAAAATAGTCCCAGATGTGGAGTCCACTGGGACAAACACTGTCACAGGAAAGGCCAGAAATTAGTCAAATTGGTGCAGGATGACACAGCTTTCCTTTGCATGCAAGGCTTTTTATCACAACCTTGACTGCACATTGTTACTGTCCTAGAATCCCTCCTCCCTTGCATATACCGACAGTCGGAGAGGAGACACACAGACCGATGCCTTGTATGGGGTAAGATTGTAATATTCTTTCTCTGAAGGTGCCATTGCAGTGATTTATGAATCTCACTGGCCCATCTTCTCCCCTAGGTGCTGGTCGTACGTCGGGAAGACAGGGGGCAGTCAGCAAGTATCTCTCTCTGAGGAATGTACGATGAAAGGAACCATCCAGCATGAGCTGAACCATGCCCTGGGCATCTACCACGAGCATAACCGCAGCGACCGCGACAACTATTTGACCATCATGACGGAGAACATCTCGCCTGGTCAGTGACACCCCTTGGGCTCCACTGAGAGAAATAACTGAGTACGGCTCAGATTCCTGATGGGCTCACCTTGGCAATGATTTAGACCCCAGATTTGTTCAGCTTAGGTTTTATCACAGATACCCACCAACACACCCTTTCTACCAATCTGATCCTTGGTTACAGTGATCAATATTTGTTACTGTCACAGGCTGGTGTCCTTTCCACAAAAATTACCACTGCTGAGGGAATTAACTGGAGCAATTCTTCATTTGAAACCGTTTGTTCTTTGCCTACATAAACACTCCTGGCACAGGATAAATTGTGACCCGTATTTAAAATGCCTAGTTCCTGATGTTGATATTGAGGATCAGTGACTGCCAACTACAGTGCCCTGCTTCAGAGTGACGGGGCCCAGATTTACACGGACGTCACACAATGTAGTGCAGCAAGTTAATTTGCTGTGCTGCATTGCAGGAATGCAATACTAAGATGTGACACTGTTCTTCTCTCTCCCATTGCTGGTGGCAGACTTTAGGCAGACATGCACCAATGCAGAGACAATTATGCCTTAGGGCTAGAGTGTCTGCGTTGTCTGAAGCATAGTTTTTCTGCTTAAAACGGTTACTTTAAATACAAAAACTACGCTTTGAGACTTTTCTCACTTGGTTTGTGTGCTTTACAATGCAGCACAGATGCAAAGTAGGAAAAACAAGGAGAAATGAAAACATTTCACCTCATACACTTCTCTTGAGGAAGCGCAGGATTTTGGCCCAAATCCCTGTTTACAATTTTTTGTAGATAGGGATTTACGTCTACACCCGTGGGTGGTTGCATAGGAATGCCCATGAACAACCCATTGAATTCCTCCTTGATACAAAGCAGTAGTTGCTGCTACCGGACTCGGGAGGTGGGGCGGCGGCAAGGGCTTGGGGTGGGGCCACGAAAACAACTTAAAAAAAAACACTTATCTGTGACAGACGGCCGACGCCTCTCCTCTGTCCTCTTCCTCCTGCTCTGTCCTGCAGGCAGGAAGCAGGAAGCACCTGGCTCCCAGGCTCCCTATAGCCAATCACAACACTCCAATGCAGCATTGTGATTGGTCTGAGCGCCCTGGATCGGCGCTCAGCCAGGGGCTGGAGGGGTGGGCATGTTCTACATGCAGGCTGTAATGCCCGAGAGGGCCGACCAAATAGTCATTGCGCACTTAGGAGTGGGCAAACCACTCCTCCCCTGCACCTCTGTCCTCTGAGCAGCACCGACCCACCCAGAAAGCTGTCACAGCAGAAGGAAACTTAAAATGATATACAACACAAGTTATTATCATTTTATGTTTCCTACTGCGGAGCAGTGGGGCGACGCGCCTCCGCCTTAGAGGAGGAGCTGCCACTGATACAAAGTAATGCAAGGCAGCGCAAATAGCAACTGTTCATTACTTTAAGTAACTTTGGTTTACAAGCCAATGCAAATTACGATTTGCGTTGGATTGTAAATCCCACATGAATACTTTACATTGGGTTTGCATTAGAAAAGTAACATAAATCTGACACAAAGCATATGTTTTTCATCTGGGCCCAGATGAGATGGATAGCACCTTGAGCACCACTCTTTCTCACTCCACTATCTCACATACAAATAATGGTGTTTTTTTCTACAGTTTTATCATCCTCTGATTGCACAGCATCTCAAAAAACCTCCTCTGTAGCCCCACACCTCTGCATGAAAAACTCTCCTCTCCCTTTCATTTGAATGCCTATCTCCTTGTTTTTCATACAATACATGTTTCCTCTCTCTGAGCACAGCCTATTTCAAGTCACAGGCATGTTTGCCTTAATCTTTATTATTATATAACTGCTAATGTCTTAATTTTATTCCAAATTTTCAAATAAATCTCCTCTTCTTTAAAGTCATTCCTGTAAATGAATACCTAATCTCCTCTTTCATGTATTAATACCACAAATCATCTATTAAAGGTCACATACCCCCTCCACTTCCAAAATGATCACCACTAACTCCTAATAGTTTTCTCTTACTCAAAGAAATTGGAGTAAATGCATGGAAAGGTTTTCTTGAGAGCACAAGACTAATCCTAAACCTTGAGTGCCCGGAGCAGTGTGCTCTCCGGCATAACGTGCTTCAGTGCCTTGTCAGGGGTAGTAGGCGCCATATAACTATAGCTACAATACAATCTGATGGGTGAAGGACACACCCTGAAGATCATCAAGGGGGCTGGATCACTTTATGAGGGAAAAAAGTTTTCATAAGGAAAAAACATGTTGATTTTGCCTTCAAAAAGACAACAGTGAGCTCTCTCTGAAATGGACCGAAACTCAAGTGCATCGCCCCGGATGTATATAGGCACTGGAATTTATGTAGTGTGAACCTCACTAGGAAGCAAGATGGTGCTCTTCAAAAGATAGGATTTAAATTTAGAATTACACAATTTAATCTTACATGCTGATGCGATTAAGTGATTTACCTCAAATCACATGCTTTTCGATCTTGTGCCAACATCGAGATTTGAATCCCCCCATGTTCCAAATTTGACAGCTTAGCCAGTAGACTATTTTTAACCCCAGATATGGCAGAAGCAGAAGAGACAACCCCCTAGTGAACTGGGACCTTCTCTTTTTTGGAATGTGCCCTATCAGGCTCATTCGTAACTAAATCATTTTTATCGTCTGCTCATCTTAACAGAAGACATCGGCAACTTTAACAAAGAGAACAGCAACAACCTTGGTCTGGGGTACGACTACTCTTCAGTGATGCATTATGGGAGGTAAGTTCCGATGCTCAGCTAAGAATAGATTTTCTGTTTAGAAACTCTCATTAAAGGCTTAAACATATAGACAGTGACCCTAATTTAGATTTTGGCAGATAGTACTCTATTGCAAACATGACGGATTACCCTGTTCGCCAAACCCTAGGACGACCCGCTTCATTTTGAGATGGCTGTGTTGGTGTCATGAATGCCAGAATTTGGAAGAGCTGTAGGTGATGAACGTGAAAAAGGCCAGTAGACTCATGGCTGTGTCAGTGAATATGTTCCCACAGAGTGGAAGGTCCATTGATGAGGAAGAGTAGTGCCATCATAGCTATGTCGGTGAGAATGATTGGTCAGGATTGTTGCTCTGTATGTGAAAAGGGGTACTAAATGGGTGCTTTGTTGGTGAACATGATTGGTTAGGACTGATGCTTTGTATATGAAGTGGGGGTATTAAACGATGGCTGTGTTGGTGAACATGATTGTTTAGGACTGACGCTTTGTAAATGAAGCGGGGGTATTAAACAATGGCTGTGTTGGTGAACACGATTGGTTAGGACTGACGCTTTGTATATGAAGCGAGGATATTAAACGATGGCTGTGTTGGTGAACACGATTGGTTAGGACCGACGCTCTGTATGTGAAGCGGGATACGGAATGATGGCTGTGTTGGTGAACGTGATTGGTTAGGACTGACGGTCTGTATGTGAAGCGGGATACGGAATGATGGCTGTGTTGGTGAACGTGATTGGTCAGGATTGACGCTCTGTATGTGAAGCGGGACACGGAATGATGGATGTGTTGGTGAACATGATTGGTCAGGATTGACGCGCTGTATGTGAAGTGGGGTACGGAAAGATGGCTGTGTTGGTGAACATGATTGGTCGGATTGACGCTCTGTATGTGAAGCGGGGTATGGAATGATGGCTGTGTTGGTGAACATGATTGGTCGGATTGACGCTCTGTATGTGAAGCGGGGTATGGAATGATGGCTGTGTTGGTGAAGATGATTGGTCAGGATTGACGCTCTGTATGTGAAGCGGGGTACGGAATGATGGCTGTGTTGGTCAACATGATTGGTCGGATTGACGCTCTGTATGTGAAGCGGGGTACGGAATGATGGCTGTGTTGGTGAACATGATTGGTTAGGATTGACGCTCTGTATGTGAAGCGGTGTACGGAATGATGGCTGTGTTGGTGAACATGATTGGTCAGGATTGACGCTCTGTATGTGAAGCGGGGTACGGAATGATGGCTGTGTTGGTGAACATGATTGGTCAGGATTGACGCTCTGTATGTGAAGCGGTGTACGGAATGATGGCTGTGTTGGTGAACATGATTGGTCAGGATTGACGCTCTGTATGTGAAGCGGGGTACGGAATGATGGCTGTGTTGGTGAACATGATTGGCTAGGATTGACGCTCTGTATGTGAAGCGGGGTACGGAATGATGGCTGTGTTGGTGAAGATGATTGGCTAGGATTGACGCTCTGTATGTGAAGCGGGGTACGGAATGATGGCTGTGTTGGTGAAGATGATTGGCTAGGATTGACGCTCTGTATGTGAAGCAGGGTTTGGAAAGATAACTGGGCTGCTACACATGGGCACCACAGTGTGGAACTGCCTTAAATGATGAAGGTAAAAAAGTGAAGTCGAGTCATGGCTGTATTAGTGAACATGTTCCCATACAGTGGAAAGTCCATGGGTGAAGAAGGGCAGGTAAAAGCTGTCTGAGTTGGTGAACATACTCGGCTTAGAGTGGAAGCGCCATTGTTGATGAATCGCATGAGGAGGATACCTCAGTGCTGACATCTCTGTCGTAAGCAGAAATGTTGTGAGACTCGACAAAGGAATTTTTTTCATCAGTTCTTTTTAGGATCTGAGTGTGAGTGAGGGCGCTAAGGTGAGCGTGTACTGCCACCAATGTCTTAGAGGCTCATGAAAAGGAGAACTGTGAAGTTTTAGACTGAGCTGGGCAGGATCTGAGGGGGGCTAGTTCTGTAAAAACATTAGACATTCAATGCTTTAAGCAAACACCAAATATTTGACCCTCACCTGTTCCCACTGTAGACAAACCTGGACTCGCTGTAGAGTTTTTTGGATGAATAATGAATTCTAATGGCACATACATGGAGGGCTTTACCTGTGATGTTTTCGTTTCCACAGGTATTCTTTCAGTAACACAAGTGGACAGCCCAGCATGGTCCCCAAGCCAGATCCTGACGTACCCATCGGACAGAGAGATGGACTTAGCAAACTGGATGTTTCCAAAATCAACGCCCTGTACCAGTGCAGTAAGGAGTGCATGCCCGCAGACAGATACTGACATTTCATAGCAGTCACAGCATCGTATCCTCCTAGGCTGGAACGTTATCTTTTTGAATGATTCCAGATAAAATCCATCATGGGACATTTCCTTTTTTTTTGTAGAGCACACCCTGTGAAATTAATTATTGTGTTTAGGTGCTAGGGTTGTTAAGTAAATAATATAAAATACCCTATGCATGTATGTGCTGCAAAAAAGAATCAGAGTCAAATGTGTTGAGTCTTTCCTAAAGGTAAGCACATTCAAAATCTTTGGGCCCATTAGCGAGAATCCGCAGTTTCCCTTCCCCTGATTGCCAGACAGACTGATGCTGTTTCCTTGATGCACTTGAAAATAAGGAATGCTTTGTTGAAGATAATGACCTTTTGGATAGGTTCCAATGAATATGCCTACTAATAATTAACAATGTAGCCCTAGTTTTAAAAGAAGTCCTGTCACCATGTCTAGTACATGTTGCATCTTAGCAATTTGATTTTCGGAAGCCAACTCATAAAGGAATTGGTTTAATCCAGGATTGAATCAGTCACTGAACCAGATACAATTTTGTGATATTTGTTTTGGATGTAGGGCAATGCATGTTGCAGTTGTCTTAAGCTGAATAATCCAGAAGCACTACAGAGATGATGTGAGCCTCAAAGTTCAATTCTGTTTCCCAGATGACCTCCAGCCTTTTAGATGTCTTAGTGAAGGTGCATGGGATCTCAAACAAAGTCAGGGGGCAAAGTGAGGTTATTCAGGAGTCCGTGACATGAGCCTATGCAGAGCATCTCAGTTGTTGCTCCACTAAACGTGGGCCCACTTTTATTCATCCACATGCCCACATTATTTAGGCCTTGCTTGAGGGCAAAGAACCCTGCCTTTGGGTCCCACACGTGCAGATAGATCTGTATGTCATCAGCAAATAAACAATATTTCAGGTCTCTGGCCCTGATGATAGAAAATACCAGCTTGAAAACAAGGGAGAGGGGGAAAAAGTGTGGCCCCTTGGGTCCCCACATTCAGCTTTCCTCGCTGATGACTTGAAGGTCCTGACCTGACACAAAGTGTCTGTCCTGTCAGGAAATTATCCGAACCATTCTAGAGCTGCATCCAACACAGTGCCGTTCTGAGCTGGTCAGGCCGTAGGTCATAGTCCAATGTGTGGAATGTGGCTGATAAATCTAGCAGTATCAGCCAAGATAAAGATGTTTCACCATCTTCAGCTAAGGCAGGCAACTAGAATTGTCCTATTGCTCTGTTGAGACCTAAAACCTGCTCCAAAAGCCACTCTATGTTCTTTCTGTTGATAGGATGAAATCTCAGCATTTATCTACCGATAAGATCCCAACATTTATCCCCTGATTTTATTCCAGCATTTATTCTCTGATTGGATCCGGGCATTATTCCCTTGATTGGATTCCAGCATTTATTCCCTGATTGGATTCCAGCACTTATTTCTGATTGGAGCCTAGCATTCATCCCTAGTGTGATGTGAGCATTCAGTCCATGATGGTATCTCAGCGTATATTTACATATGGATCCCAGTATTCAACTCCCAGCATAGATTCAGTGTACGGAAGCCGCACTAGGCCTAGCACACGTAGGAAACAGGACAGGAGAGCGTCCCCATACGAGGTGGCAGTTACTCGAGCCACGTAACATGGATACAAGGAAAGGAAAGAAAAAATTAAAGTGAAACAAACTTAATACTTCGGTGAAGCTAATAAAGAAAGTGGCCTGGCACTAATGGAAATAAAATTAAGAGGAACATAGAAAATCAGAGGTGCTTTAAATGAAATTTTATTTTCAATCGTTCTGCCGGGACGGAAGTAGAACCGGCGTAGAGATACGAACAAGAAAGTTCCAGATACACAGCCCTGAGGAAGTCGTGGGGAACACCCTAGACGACAAAACACATGTTGGCTGGCTGGGCTAATCTAAACAAAGAAAATTAAAGACCAAGAAATATGTGTTATATTGACTGATTTACTAGAAAAATACAAGAAATATGTGTTATATTGACTGATTTATTGAATAGATTCAAGTGTGTGCTCAGGAAACTTGTTGGTCCCAATTAGGGGGGCTGGGTGAATCCCCTCTTCCCTTGGAGCACTACCATTTCAATAGACAGAGATATACCAATACCCATAACTTGAGAGCACCATAGTAACCCAGTATATCATCACCCACCGCAATAGATTCAGTGTATCCTGGATCGCAGCATTCATATGTAAACAGGATCCAACTATTTATTTCCGGCTACAACGTCAGCTTTGGTCTACTGACAGGATCCTTACTAATCTCCTGATAAGATACTAGGACATATTTCCTAATAGAATCTCAGTACTGGTGCCTTAATTTGATTGAACTGACACAGGATGGAATCCCAGCATTCATACACTCTTAGCATCCTGGCTACATCCACCCATGAGACCCCATCATTGACCATTTTTGAATACGAGCATTCATCTACTGATTGTATCCTGGCATTCATACGCTCTTAGCATCCTGGCTACATCCACCCATGAGACCCCATCATTGACCATTTTCGAATACGAGCATTCATCTACTGATTGTATCCTGGCATTCATACGCTTGCTGGAAAGTCAACATTCTTTTCCCTTTCATGACATCCTGGGATTCATATCAGGCAGTGATCCCAGTATCAATTCACCGATGGGATCCTACCATCTATCCACTGGTGGGATCCGAAATGCCATCATTTATCCTCTGACTGAATCCCACCATTCTTAACCTGATGAGATCTGAGCACTATGTCCTTCTTTATGGAAAAATGTTCCTCCTATGTTGATGTTTCTCATGGTTTTAATGTTAGAGTTGTGCTATGCGCCTGTTTGTTCCCTTTATGGAGTTCGCATTCGGGTTCAAGTGGCTTTATAGCTATATAAACCATGTATGTTCCTTTGCTCTGAATGCATAACTCACTACAGACCAGTACAGAGAAAGTGGAGTGATAAAAAGATTTTGTTCTTGGTGCAAAATAATTTGCTTTTGTAGAGTTTCTTTTTTATCTATGACTCTGAAACCCTATCCTCCCCCTACTGCTGTTTCAGCTGCACCAGTGCAGTTTGTGTTGAATCTCATTGTGCCCTATGTAGTTTTTGGTACCTACTTATATTGTTTTGCATGCTTTCATATCATTGCGAAGACATGCACCAGCAACAGAGATCATTGTTTAGCTCAAGGGGCTTCTTCTTGGTGGAGATATAAGATGCTTGCTTAAATACTAGTGAACCTAACTGAGAAAATCTGGGTAGGAGTCGTTGAAGCTCTACCTGTCAGGGTCATTGTGCAATTTCAAGACTTTTCACTTTCATATTTGGTTTCAGATTTGTGCAGCACTCTTCTCTCTGACTCGACCGGCACCCTGACGTCACCCAATAACCCTTCCTCATACCCTAACAACGTCAACTGTGTCTACCTGATCCGAGTGCCTTCTGACCGTGATAAGGTAATAAAGTCAGTCCCGTTTTCCTACTGCAAGAGTCCGAGCTGTCTGAGGGTGGGGCTTAGAGTGGTGCACTGGGTTTTGACCTGCGTGATTGACAAGTGGCAGAGGCAGCTGCTGTGGTAGGTGACTCTGGTTGGAGTGGTCCATCAGCATGGAGGAGAAGGATCGGTCCTTGGAATGTTCTCCCCAACGATGTTAGCACCATCACCGCAGAGCTTCACAGAAGAACCAATCAGAAGACATTATTGAAACCAACAGTAGTGTTGCCACCGAAGAGTAGATGGAATAAAGTTTCAAGAGTGGGTCTATAAGGGGCAACTAAGTTAGACTTTAATGAAGTTCAAATTGGGCTTCAAAGAAATGCCACATGGGGGTAGTAAACAAAGGTGAGAGAGAATGCCAGTGGAGTTCCCCAAAGGATATGGACATGTAAGGGTTAACCTATTAATGAACAGTGCAGCAGGACAGAATACTGGGGTGCACAGCCATAGGTATTACCCCCTGAGTGTATGGGACAAGAATATCCAGTTTAAATAATTGTGCTACAAAAAAAAAATCATAGCCAAAATATCAGCTGCCAAAATATGGTTATGGTCAATATATGTAGAGGTAAGTATAGACTATGCTTAATTTCACATTTATCTTGACAATATATAGATATATGGCTTCAAGCTAGGGTGATGCGGAGGGTAGTAAATCTATACTTAGCTGTACATACTTAGGATGTTTTTCGACAGTTGATATTCTGGCTACAATGTACGTGATATTTTTCTGCTCGATACTCTAACGTTCAACCCTTGCACAAAGCATGAGCTTCCGTTCCCAGTGTGGAAATCCTTTGTGAGATTTACTGTGAAGGGCGGCAGCCTTCTTCATTTCATGGTCTGCTGTTGGGCATCACTCACATTCAAAGGGATGAACACATATTGGTATTGGTAATCCAGAGGCAGTGCCCCAGAGGTCTAGGGCCTACACCAGTGAGGAGCCGACTGTACCATGTGTCTCGAAGCTTAGCTTCCCGGTTACTCCTTTAAGTACGTGGTCTTGGCGGAAAACCGCAGCTTAGCACAACCAATCAAAAACCCAGGGCATATTTATGAGAAGTTTGTGCCATGTTTGCACCACGCAACATGGCACATGCACAACGCCTTCCTCTACGACAGATTCATGAAGCCTCCCAAGGCCACTTTGCGTGGCGCTGAGTGGCTTCATAAATCTGGAGTAACGCAACGCAGCGCAAATTGCTGTGATGCCTTACTATGCCTTGGGTGGGTATTACATGGGTGTTGCGTGGGTGTTCCCACTCAACTGCCATTGATTTTGACGCATTCCCAGATTTACAAGGACTTTTAAACCTGGGAATGCGCCAAAATTGAACGCCTTCCCAGGGAAGGCATAACGAGGAGAAATATCTTTATTCCTCCTCGTTTTTTCCTTGTTCTATCTGTGCTGTATTCCATAGCACACATTAAAAGAGGAAAAAGCCTCTCAGGATTGTTGTTGTGCAGGAAGGCACCCCTGCCTGCACAAAAATAATCCTGCCTACAACACAGGCACCCTTGCACCATGGTGCAACGGTGCCTGTGTTGGCACTAGGCTGCCAAAATGGTGCCAGCACAGGGGAAGAGGACAGGAATGCGCCATAGTGGATAAATACGGTGCATTGCTGCCCTCTTCCTGTGATGCAGGGCAGTGCAGCAATACGACTTGTTGTGCTGTCCAGTGCCACAATTTTCATAAAGATGCCCCCTAGTGTGTACATTTTCACAAGACATACCTGAGCTTCAGCAGAGGTTTTGTTTCAAGTAGAGGCACAACGAGAGAAGACAGGAGGTGCAGGGACAACATAAGGGTGTCATGTCTCTTTGAACACACAACTGAAGTGGAGGGAAGGTGCTGAGAGAGGCCGTAAACAGAAGCAGTCACTGAATTTAAGAGTGGAGGTAAAGGGGTGCAGTATTGTCCAAGAGTCAATGCAAAATCCCGACTGAGTCTAGTCTGTGGATAACTTTCAAAAAGTGAAAATAAGGTATTTTTATAAGAAATGATGGATAGAAAGTTCTAGACACTCTGGAGGTCGCATGTCTAATTTACTGGTCTTTCTTCTCAGATTCTTCTGTTGTTTGATGCCTTCAATCTCCAATCATCCCCAGACTGCACCTCTGACTATCTCACAATTTACGATGGCAACAATAAGACAGCCCCAGTCTTACTCAGCAAAGCGTGTGGGACCAGACAGCTCCAGCCATTCACCTCTTCCGGAAATGAGATGTTGCTGGTGTTTGTGACGGACGGCTCCTTCACCGCCAATGGGTTCCAGGCCTCCTACAGCAGTGGTACGGTCCTTGGTGTCAGGCTGTTCTCATACAGAGAGGAGGAATGTAGATGCCTCTTACAGCAATGGTATGGTCCTTAGTGTCAGGACACTCTATGTCAGTGGAGGGAAGTCGCAAAGGCCTCCTATAGCAATGGTATCATCCTTGGTGTCAGGCACTTTCAGTCAAGGGAGGGAAGTCGCAAAGGCCTCCTATGGCAATGGTATGGTCCTTGGTGTCAGGACGCTCTCAGTCAGTGGAGGAAGGTCGCAAAGGCCTCCTACAGTAATGGTACAGTCCTTGTTGGCGGGGTGGTCTCCGAAATGGGAGGGAGGCCCCACGACTTCTACAGCAATATGAAGGTCCTTGGTGTCAGACCACTCTCAGTCAAGGCAGTGAATTTTAAGGCCTACTACCATACCAGCAATGGTATAGCCCTTGGTGTTGGGTCAGAGGAGGTGGGATGGGAAGGCCTCCTGAAGCAATGGTACTGCTTTTGGTGTCAGGTCACTCTCAGTTAAGGGAGTGGGTTTTAAAGGCCTTCTACAGCAATGGTACAGTCTTTGGTATCAGGACGCTCTCAGAAAGGGGAGGGAGGTTGCAAAGTCCTCCTACAGCACCAGTACGGTCCTTGGTATCAGGCCGCTCTCAGACAGAGGAGGTGGGAGGGCAAGGCCTCCTACAGCAATGGTCCTTGGTGTCAGGCCGCTCTCAATTAAGGGAGTGGGGTGTAAAGGCTTTCTACAACAATGGCATGGTCCTTGGTGTCGGGGCACTCACAAAGGGAGTGGGTTGTAAAGGCCTCCTACAACAATGGTACGGCTCTTGGTGTTGGGCGCACTCAGACAGAGGAGGTGGAAGGGCAAAGGCTCCTACAGCAATGGTACATTCCTCAGTGTTGGGTGCTCTCAGTCAGGGGAGGGAGGTCGCAAAGGCCTCCTATGGCAATGGTAAGGTCCTTGGTGTCAGGACACTCTCAGTCGGGGGAGGGAGGATGCAAAGGCCTCTTCTTGGACCCAGTGAGCTGTGCTCCCAGGATATCTTGGCATGTTGGCATAAGGTTTACTGCAGAAAGTGCTTGTTTCTCAGAATCAATAGAGATCTAACCATGGAATACAAGGAGATGTTGTGGGCCCAGTACACTGACATAATCCCCTTGAGTCTGGGGAAGGGGGTGGGGCTGGTACATGGATTAGCGGTGCTTTGTTTCTGATCTCTCGGCCTGTGGAATCTGCCCCCCTGATGATCGGGGGTTGGCAAATCTCACACTGTGCACAAAATATATGGGAACACATACAGTAAGTGACATGGGAGAATACCAACAAGGATCTCTGATAGTAGGGGTCCTCTAGTGGCAGAACTGCTCCCTTGACATGAGCTCTATTATTCACTATCCTGACAGAAAATGTTTACTTTCCGACTGGGACCCCATGACATTACGCAGCTAGTACCCAGATGTGCACTAATATCTTCAATTACTTGCCATGGACCACTATTTTGGGGACATGTGAGCAGAGAGCAGAAACAGTATGCAGGGGGCCTCAGGCAGAACCCTACTCCTGTCTCCGGTTTGGCAGACAGTTGTTGTTTAAGTGCTGAAGCTGAGCTGTTCTCTGTTTTGTGCGTGTGGACATTGTACACTGGTGACCAGCACTCTACGCTGCAGAGTACTTAAGATGTTTTTTTCTTCTGTTTGACAGTAAAATGTGGCAGCACGTTCACCAGCTCTTCTGGCACCGTCTCATCTCCCTACTATCCCAACAATTACCGTGACAACATGGACTGCGGCTTCTACATCATGGCTCCAGCTGGATACAAGGTAAGTGCAGGAGCTACCCAATGTCACTCTAGTACTGAAATACTTTTAGGACCTGGAATCATTAAGAACCTTCTAGACTGTCTACCAGAGAGGGTGTTATGGCATCATGATATTCCAGAACAGGGACATCAGGGCAATGTTTAAAAAACTGGCCTAGCCTGCCATTCCACCCAGATGATCACATATCACTTCTGGTTGATGAAGGTGTCTAGGCGCTGACCTGTATATAGAAAACTCAAAAGTCCCCTACTGGTGGTACAGTGATGATAAATAAGGGCCAACATATACTTCTCCTTCCTTATCTCACACTGTCCCTGCTGGTAGGACAGTGACTGTAAGTAAGGGCCCACGCATGATTCTCCTTCCTTATGTAACACTGCCCCCGCTAGCAGGACATTGATGGTAAATAAAGGGCAGCAGATACTTCTCTTTCCTTATCTCACACTGCCCCCTGCTGGTAGGACAGTGACAGTAAATAAGGGCTAACAATGACTCCTTCATCCTCATGTCACACTGCCCCCTGCTGGTAGGACAGTGATGGTAAATAAGGGCTAACGCATATATCTTCTTCCTTATCTCACACTGCCCCCCGCTGGAAGGACAGTGATGGTAAATAATAAAGGCCAAACCATAATTCTTCCTTAGGTCATACTACCCCCTGCTGGGGGCATACTTCTCCTTCCTTATGCCACACCGCCTTATGCTGGCAGGAGAGTGATGGTAAATAAATGTCAGTGCATACTTCTCCTTCCTTAGCTCACACTGCCCCCTACTGGCAGGACAGTGGTGGTCAAGACCGGCTGTCACATTAGTTTCTTCCCTATGGCACACTGCCTCCTGCTGGCCTGACTGAGGTACTCTTTAAGGACTAACACATACTTCTTATTTACACCCTGCAGGTCTCATTGACATTCACATCTTTTGCCGTTGAATCTCATCCAGAATGCGCCTATGACTCCTTGTCTATTTTCAATGGTGCCAAGACCACCTCCCCGCTTATTGGCAAATACTGCGGATCCAGGCTAGTCCCACCAGTGACCTCCACTGGGAGCTCCCTTCTGCTCCAGTTCCACAGTGATGAGTCAGCGAACAAGAAGGGATTCCAGGCCACCTACACCTTCGGTAAGTTTCTCTCTTATCTGAGAAGAAGTGTCATAAGGCCTGTGTTGCACCAAAGCATGTGCTCTAGTTGACTGTGGTTGGGGTTATCCTGTACCCTCTGGATGCTGAGCCTGCTTAGAGATATCTAATTCTCTGTCAAAAATAAAGCTTGTACCAAGACCACGAAAAGACACGGTAGTCCACCTGTTAACCACAGGGATCGAGAAGTCGCCTTTCTTGGATGAAGAGTCACTGGAAGATATTTATACAAACTCTACATGGAATGGATGTAAGGGTGTGACCCTAGTGCATTGGAAGACGGAACCACTCAAATTTCACTCAATACTCAATACTCAGACAAAGTTCCAACACCTGGTACCTTGCATTGTATAAGTCCTACCTGGGCTATCACATGGGATGTCAATTAGTGAACAGTTGTGCAATTTAGATCACAGAGCAAGACTAAATAAATATGGGAGCAGTGGCAGAGAAACTATAATATGCAAATACATATTGACCTTAAATATTCATCATTCAAGGTCAGCATGTGGAAGATTGACGAGGTCTGACCAATGAGCACCACTCAGTAAGTGAATGACATTGGTGTGGTAGCATTAGAAAAGGATTACGTTTACTCTCTAAAAAATGACATTCTTGAATTCCTGAGAGCTCTGAAGTATCTTTCCATTCACTCCTGAAGTCAGTGTATGGGATTCATGTACACTTTCAAACACAGCTGTGGCCACTGCTGGACCCTTTCACATCTCCTGGGGATGCTCATGACAAAGCGCTCTAGTGCCAATTAATCAATAGCCTCATCTCCCACCATCTAACTCTGGTAGTAGTGTCATGGGGCACCAGTGGCAATTAATAAATAGCCTTGTCTTCCACAATTTAATTTGGTGGTAGTGACGTGTGGAGGTGCACTAGTGGCAGTTAATAAATAGCCTCATCTCCCACATCTAACTTGGCGAAATGAGGAGAAATGCTTTAATTCTCCCGGTTTTGCTTTTTCCATGTGTGCAGCACACATAGAAAAAGCAAAACGCTTTGGATTATTTATGTCCAGGAAGGTGACCCTTCCTGCATATAAACAATCCTTAAAAAAATGATATTTTTAACTTCCATGTGTGCTGCATTAAGCAGCACACATAGAAGTGACAAAATGGCATTTCAGGATTGTTTATGTGCAGGAAGGGACACCTTCCTACACATAAACAATCCTCCCCTGCACGCAGACACCCTTGCACTATGGTGCAAGAGTGCCTGCATTGGCGCTACACTGCTAAGTTGCATCCCTGTGCTTTCCCCTGCGCTGGCGCACAATAGGCTGCCATGCGCCAGCGCAGGCACCTTTGCACCATGGTGCAAGGGTGTCTGCGTTTTAGGGGAGATTGTTTTTGTGCGGGAAGGGATATCTTCCTGCGTAAAAACAATCACAAGAAGTGTTTTCCTCTTTCTATGTGTGCTACAGAAAGCAGCACGCATAGAAAGAGGAAAAATGAGAGGAAATTAAAACATTTCTCCTGGTTGCGTCTCCCTATGCTAAGTTTACAAAAGGTTAAATATAAATCTGGGAATGTGGCAGAAGCCATGGTTGCTGCGTGGGAACACCCACAGCAACACCCATGGCACTCCCCTTTCACGCAAAGTGCTGCGTGAAAAGGGGCCGTTTTTACAAGGACACGATAAGCCACAAAGGGTGGCTTTACGTGTCCTTGTAAATATGGGGGCAGCAAAATGCGCCGCCGGACGTCACAAAAAGTGACGCACTGTCGGCGCAAGTGGCTTATAAATATGCCCCACTATATTTAAGGTGGGCCTCCCAAAGCAGATCTGCCCTGCCTGTGTCTACCATGGGAGACATGGCGAAACCGGGCAGGGAAAAACAACAGTGGTCTCCATGTCTGAGGGGAAACACCCTGCATGCCAGGGATAATGGCTTTGTTTATTTTTTATTGGAAATAAATCTCTGCTTTGGGGGCTTGTTTGTGAGAAGCAAAAAAGAATTCTGCTGCAACAGTTACATCTAATTAGGAAGGGTGGTCTGCCATGGCATGGGTGGAGACGGTATCTCTGCAGCCCCAGCAGCCTCCATGCCCTGACTGCTGGAGTCCAAACTACCCCAAAGTACTGCTGCCCAACCTTATGGTGGGGCTGGGGTCAATTATTCACAAAAATAGTAAAATTCATTGATATTTTAGAATGATCAAATAATATGCAAATAATCATCACAGTAAATTTGCACTGTACATATTCATTAAGTATCATGAAAACCTGAGTGAATTTTGCTGTTCAGTCGATGAACAAGTCACACTTCAACTATTTATCTGTGTTTTCCAATGATTACTTGCAGTAAAAGCCTAACAGAGGAGAAGCTGATAAGCCACAGCTCCCCAGAAGTTCATGACTCCGGAAGTACATCTGTTCCACATGAAGAATGGGTGGATGATTTAAGTACTGCATTGGCTTCTCTCTGAGTCTCAGTTTTGTTCGCCCAGTTTCTCTCTCTTGTTGAACTAGTGTCATTTGTTCTGTTTCTTGTTGTAGTCTGAGAATGTAATGGCCATATATATTAAGAGGCAGGTCACCAACAGTGGTTGCCAATTGTAAATCGAGAGTTTGCAAACTGCCTGACATCTGACCCCTAGTTCGCCACCGATAAATCTGATGGTGAATTACACTAAGTGTGAAATATTGTGCTGATATGAAGTGAAATAAAAACATAAAATAAAGTCTTGACTCTTTTTGCAGATCATGTAACATAGAACCAGTATTATATGAGTACAGTGGCGGTCCTGCCAAGTATCAGGCATCTGGTGTTAGAATAACACATTACTGAAAATTTTGGCACATCACTGCAAGCCTCAAATAAATCACCCATAAGAAATGACCAATGGCGACCACTTGTTAAGTATTCTAGCAAAGTCTCCTGACATCAGGGACAGTGCCCCGCCTCTTTGTTCTACACATCCAATCAGGAGGATCAGCACGGCTAACCAATCCTTAAGCTGACCTTTGTGTGTTCTGTGCTCTCTGATTGGTGAAAAAGAAACAATTGATGGACGGAATGCTGGACAGTGCAAACATTCACCCCCAGTCACAAGGATCTGGGTTTAATCCATCATTCTTTTGCTCACCACACCACCCCAGTTTGGACCCAGCCATATGCAAATCAGTCTTGACCCTGTTCCTTACGGGAACAGTCCAGCCCGAACTGCCAAGCCAGGCCCTCCCTGGAACGGAAACAAGCATCCTGGGACCGGTTTCAGGGCATCACCCTTCATCAGCCAGGCTAGCTTGAATCCAGTGGTGTAGTGAGCACGGGACCCATGTCTGGGCATACCCTTCCCACTTAGGGCAACATATGAAAAAGAAACAATTGATGGACGGAATGCTGGACAGTGCAAACATTCACCCCCAGTCACAAGGATCTGGGTTTAATCCATCATTCTTTTGCTCACCACACCACCCCAGTTTGGACCCAGTCATGTGCAAATCAGTCTTCACCCTGTTCCTTATGGGAACAGTCCAGCCCGAACTGCCAAGCCAGGTCCTCCCTGGACCGGAAACAAGCATCCTGGGACCGGTTTCAGGGCATCACCCTTCATCAGCCAGGCTAGCTTGAATCCAGTGGTGTAGTGAGCACGGGACCCATGTCTGGGCATACCCTTCCCACTTAGGGCGACATATGAAAAAGAAACAATTGATGGACGGAATGCTGGACAGTGCAAACATTCACCCCCAGTCACAAGGATCTGGGTTTAATCCATCATTCTTTTGCTCACCACACCACCCCAGTTTGGACCCAGCCATATGCAAATCAGTCTTGACCCTGTTCCTTATGGGAACAGTCCAGCCCGAACTGCCAAGCCAGGTCCTCCCTGGACCGGAAACAAGCATCCTGGGACCGGTTTCAGGGCATCACCCTTCATCAGCCAGGCTAGCTTGAATCCAGTGGTGTAGTGAGCACGGGGCCCATGTCTGGGCATACCCTTCCCACTTAGGGCGACATATGAAAAAGAAACAATTGATGGACGGAATGCTGGACAGTGCAAACATTCACCCCCAGTCACAAGGATCTGGGTTTAATCCATCATTCTTTTGCTCACCACACCACCCCAGTTTGGACCCAGCCATATGCAAATCAGTCTTGACCCTGTTCCTTATGGGAACAGTCCAGCCCGAACTGCCAAGCCAGGTCCTCTCTGGACCGGAAACAAGCATCCTGGGACCGGTTTCAGGGCATCACCCTTCATCAGCCAGGCTAGCTTGAATCCAGTGGTGTAGTGAGCACGGGGCCCATGTCTGGGCATACCCTTCCCACTTAGGGCGACATATGAAAAAGAAACAATTGATGGACGGAATGCTGGACAGTGCAAACATTCACCCCCAGTCACAAGGATCTGGGTTTAATCCATCATTCTTTTGCTCACCACACCACCCCAGTTTGGACCCAGCCATATGCAAATCAGTCTTGACCCTGTTCCTTATGGGAACAGTCCAGCCCGAACTGCCAAGCCAGGTCCTCCCTGGACCGGAAACAAGCATCCTGGGACCGGTTTCAGGGCATCACCCTTCATCAGCCAGGCTAGCTTGAATCCAGTGGTGTAGTGAGCACGGGGCCCATGTCTGGGCATACCCTTCCCACTTAGGGCGACATATGAAAAAGAAACAATTGATGACGGAATGCTGGACAGTGCAAACATTCACCCCCAGTCACAAGGATCTGGGTTTAATCCATCATTCTTTTGCTCACCACACCACCCCAGTTTGGACCCAGCCATATGCAAATCAGTCTTGACCCTGTTCCTTATGGGAACAGTCCAGCCCGAACTGCCAAGCCAGGTCCTCCCTGGACCGGAAACAAGCATCCTGGGACCGGTTTCAGGGCATCACCCTTCATCAGCCAGGCTAGCTTGAATCCAGTGGTGTAGTGAGCACGGGACCCATATCTGGGCATACCCTTCCCACTTAGGGCGACATATGAAAAAGAAACAATTGATGGACGGAATGCTGGACAGTGCAAACATTCACCCCCAGTCACAAGGATCTGGGTTTAATCCATCATTCTTTTGCTCACCACACCACCCCAGTTTGGACCCAGCCATATGCAAATCAGTCTTGACCCTGTTCCTTATGGGAACAGTCCAGCCCGAACTGCCAAACCAGGTCCTCCCTGGACCGGAAACAAGCATCCTGGGACCGGTTTCAGGGCATCACCCTTCATCAGCCAGGCTAGCTTGAATCCAGTGGTGTAGTGAGCACGGGACCCATGTCTGGGCATACCCTTCCCACTTAGGGCGACATATGAAAAAGAAACAATTGATGGACGGAATGCTGGACAGTGCAAACATTCACCCCCAGTCACAAGGATCTGGGTTTAATCCATCATTCTTTTGCTCACCACACCACCCCAGTTTGGACCCAGCCATATGCAAATCAGTCTTGACCAGGTACCTTATGGGAACAGTCCAGCCCGAACTGCCAAGCCAGGTCCTCCCTGGACCGGAAACAAGCATCCTGGGACCGGTTTCAGGGCATCACCCTTCATCAGCCAGGCTAGCTTGAATCCAGTGGTGTAGTGAGCACGGGACCCATGTCTGGGCATACCCTTCCCACTTAGGGCGACATATGAAAAAGAAACAATTGATGGACGGAATGCTGGACAGTGCAAACATTCACCCCCAGTCACAAGGATCTGGGTTTAATCCATCATTTTTTTGCTCACCACACCACCCCAGTTTGGACCCAGCCATATGCAAATCAGTCTTGACCCTGTTCCTTATGGGAACAGTCCAGCCCGAACTGCCAAGCCAGGTCCTCCCTGGACCGGAAACAAGCATTCTGGGACCGGTTTCAGGGCATCACCCTTCATCAGCCAGGCTAGCTTGAATCCAGTGGTGTAGTGAGCACGGGACCCATGTCTGGGCATACCCTTCCCACTTAGGGCGACATATGAAAAAGAAACAATTGATGGACGGAATGCTGGACAGTGCAAACATTCACCCCCAGTCACAAGGATCTGGGTTTAATCCATCATTCTTTTGCTCACCACACCACCCCAGTTTGGACCCAGCCATATGCAAATCAGTCTTGACCCTGTTCCTTATGGGAACAGTCCAGCCCGAACTGCCAAGCCAGGTCCTCCCTGGACTGGAAACAAGCATCCTGGGACCGGTTTCAGGGCATCACCCTTCATCAGCCAGGCTAGCTTGAATCCAGTGGTGTAGTGAGCACGGGACCCATGTCTGGGCATACCCTTCCCACTTAGGGCGACATATGAAAAAGAAACAATTGATGGACGGAATGCTGGACAGTGCAAACATTCACCCCCAGTCACAAGGATCTGGGTTTAATCCATCATTCTTTTGCTCACCACACCACCCCAGTTTGGACCCAGCCATATGCAAATCAGTCTTGACCCTGTTCCTTATGGGAACAGTCCAGCCCGAACTGCCAAGCCAGGTCCTCCCTGGACCGGAAACAAGCATCCTGGGACCGGTTTCAGGGCATCACCCTTCATCAGCCAGGCTAGCTTGAATCCAGTGGTGTAGTGAGCACGGGACCCATGTCTGGGCATACCCTTCCCACTTAGGGCGCCATATGAAAAAGAAACAATTGATGGACGGAATGCTGGACAGTGCAAACATTCACCCCCAGTCACAAGGATCTGGGTTTAATCCATCATTCTTTTGCTCACCACACCACCCCAGTTTGGACCCAGCCATATGCAAATCAGTCTTGACCCTGTTCCTTATGGGAACAGTCCAGCCCGAACTGCCAAGCCAGGTCCTCCCTGGACCGGAAACAAGCATCCTGGGACCGGTTTCAGGGCATCACCCTTCATCAGCCAGGCTAGCTTGAATCCAGTGGTGTAGTGAGCACGGGACCCATGTCTGGGCATACCCTTCGCACTTAGGGCGACATATGAAAAAGAAACAATTGATGGACGGAATGCTGGACAGTGCAAACATTCACCCCCAGTCACAAGGATCTGGGTTTAATCCATCATTCTTTTGCTCACCACACCACCCCAGTTTAGACCCAGCCATATGCAAATCAGTCTTGACCCTGTTCCTTATGGGAACAGTCCAGCCCGAACTGCCAAGCCAGGTCCTCCCTGGACCGGAAACAAGCATCCTGGGACCGGTTTCAGGGCATCACCCTTCATCAGCCAGGCTAGCTTGAATCCAGTGGTGTAGTGAGCACGGGACCCATGTCTGGGCATACCCTTCCCACTTAGGGCGACATATGAAAAAGAAACAATTGATGGACGGAATGCTGGACAGTGCAAACATTCACCCCCAGTCACAAGGATCTGGGTTTAATCCATCATTCTTTTGCTCACCACACCACCCCAGTTTGGACCCAGCCATATGCAAATCAGTCTTGACCCTGTTCCTTATGGGAACAGTCCAGCCCGAACTGCCAAGCCAGGTCCTCCCTGGACCGGAAACAAGCATCCTGGGACCGGTTTCAGGGCATCACCCTTCATCAGCCAGGCTAGCTTGAATCCAGTGGTGTAGTGAGCACGGGACCCATGTCTGGGCATACCCTTCCCACTTAGGGCGACATATGAAAAAAACAATTGATGGACGGAATGCTGGACAGTGTAAACATTCACCCCTAGTCACAAGGATCTGGGTTTAATCCATCATTCTTTTGCTCACCACACCACCCCAGTTTGGACCCAGCCATATGCAAATCAGTCTTGACCCTGTTCCTTATGGGAACAGTCCAGCCCGAACTGCCAAGCCAGGTCCTCCCTGGACCGGAAACAAGCATCCTGGGACCGGTTTCATGGCATCACCCTTCATCAGCCAGGCTAGCTTGAATCCAGTGGTGTAGTGAGCACGGGACCCATGTCTGGGCATACCCTTCCCACTTAGGGCGACATATGAAAAAGAAACAATTGATGGACGGAATGCTGGACAGTGCAAACATTCACCCCCAGTCACAAGGATCTGGGTTTAATCCATCATTTTTTGCTCACCACACCACCCCAGTTTGGACCCAGCCATATGCAAATCAGTCTTGACCCTGTTCCTTATGGGAACAGTCCAGCCCGAACTGCCAAGCCAGGTCCTCCCTGGACCGGAAACAAGCATTCTGGGACCGGTTTCAGGGCATCACCCTTCATCAGCCAGGCTAGCTTGAATCCAGTGGTGTAGTGAGCACGGGACCCATGTCTGGGCATACCCTTCCCACTTAGGGCGACATATGAAAAAGAAACAATTGATGGACGGAATGCTGGACAGTGCAAACATTCACCCCCAGTCACAAGGATCTGGGTTTAATCCATCATTCTTTTGCTCACCACACCACCCCAGTTTGGACCCAGCCATATGCAAATCAGTCTTGACCCTGTTCCTTATGGGAACAGTCCAGCCCGAACTGCCAAGCCAGGTCCTCCCTGGACCGGAAACAAGCATCCTGGGACCGGTTTCAGGGCATCACCCTTCATCAGCCAGGCTAGCTTGAATCCAGTGGTGTAGTGAGCACGGGACCCATGTCTGGGCATACCCTCCCACTTAGGGCGACATATGAAAAAGAAACAATTGATGGACGGAATGCTGGACAGTGCAAACATTCACCCCCAGTCACAAGGATCTGGGTTTAATCCATCATTCTTTTGCTCACCACACCACCCCAGTTTGGACCCAGCCATATGCAAATCAGTCTTGACCCTGTTCCTTATGGGACCAGTCCAGCCCGAATTGCCAAGCCAGGTCCTCCCTGGACCGGAAACAAGCATCCTGGGACCGGTTTCAGGGCATCACCCTTCATCAGCCAGGCTAGCTTGAATCCAGTGGTGTAGTGAGCACGGGACCCATGTCTGGGCATACCCTTCCCACTTAGGGCGACATATGAAAAAGAAACAATTGATGGACGGAATGCTGGACAGTGCAAACATTCACCCCCAGTCACAAGGATCTGGGTTTAATCCATCATTCTTTTGCTCACCACACCACCCCAGTTTGGACCCAGCCATATGCAAATCAGTCTTGACCCTGTTCCTTATGGGAACAGTCCAGCCCGAACTGCCAAGCCAGGTCCTCCCTGGACCGGAAACAAGCATCCTGGGACCGGTTTCAGGGCATCACCCTTCATCAGCCAGGCTAGCTTGAATCCAGTGGTGTAGTGAGCACGGGACCCATGTCTGGGCATACCCTTCCCACTTAGGGCGACATATGAAAAAGAAACAATTGATGGACGGAATGCTGGACAGTGCAAACATTCACCCCCAGTCACAAGGATCTGGGTTTAATCCATCATTTTTTTGCTCACCACACCACCCCAGTTTGGACCCAGCCATATGCAAATCAGTCTTGACCCTGTTCCTTATGGGAACAGTCCAGCCCGAACTGCCAAGCCAGGTACTCCCTGGACCGGAAACAAGCATTCTGGGACCGGTTTCAGGGCATCACCCTTCATCAGCCAGGCTAGCTTGAATCCAGTGGTGTAGTGAGCACGGGACCCATGTCTGGGCATACCCTTCCCACTTAGGGCGACATATGAAAAAGAAACAATTGATGGACGGAATGCTGGACAGTGCAAACATTCACCCCCAGTCACAAGGATCTGGGTTTAATCCATCATTCTTTTGCTCACCACACCACCCCAGTTTGGACCCAGCCATATGCAAATCAGTCTTGACCCTGTTCCTTATGGGAACAGTCCAGCCCAGACTGCCAAGCCAGGTCCTCCCTGGACCGGAAACAAGCATCCTGGGACCGGTTTCAGGGCATCACCCTTCATCAGCCAGGCTAGCTTGAATCCAGTGGTGTAGTGAGCACGGGACCCATGTCTGGGCATACCCTTCCCACTTAGGGCGACATATGAAAAGAAACAATTGATGGACGGAATGCTGGACAGTGCAAACATTCACCCCCAGTCACAAGGATCTGGGTTTAATCCATCATTCTTTTGCTCACCACACCACCCCAGTTTGGACCCAGCCATATGCAAATCAGTCTTGACCCTGTTCCTTATGGGAACAGTCCAGCCCGAACTGCCAAGCCAGGTCCTCCCTGGACCGGAAACAAGCATCCTGGGACCGGTTTCAGGGCATCACCCTTCATCAGCCAGGCTAGCTTGAATCCAGTGGTGTAGTGAGCACGGGACCCATGTCTGGGCATACCCTTCCCACTTAGGGCGCCATATGAAAAAGAAACAATTGATGGACGGAATGCTGGACAGTGCAAACATTCACCCCCAGTCACAAGGATCTGGGTTTAATCCATCATTCTTTTGCTCACCACACCACCCCAGTTTGGACCCAGCCATATGCAAATCAGTCTTGACCCTGTTCCTTATGGGAACAGTCCAGCCCGAACTGCCAAGCCAGGTCCTCCCTGGACTGGAAACAAGCATCCTGGGACCGGTTTCAGGGCATCACCCTTCATCAGCCAGGCTAGCTTGAATCCAGTGGTGTAGTGAGCACGGGACCCATGTCTGGGCATACCCTTCCCACTTAGGGCGACATATGAAAAAGAAACAATTGATGGACGGAATGCTGGACAGTGCAAACATTCACCCCCAGTCACAAGGATCTGGGTTTAATCCATCATTCTTTTGCTCACCACACCACCCCAGTTTGGACCCAGCCATATGCAAATCAGTCTTGACCCTGTTCCTTATGGGAACAGTCCAGCCCGAACTGCCAAGCCAGGTCCTCCCTGGACCGGAAACAAGCATCCTGGGACCGGTTTCATGGCATCACCCTTCATCAGCCAGGCTAGCTTGAATCCAGTGGTGTAGTGAGCACGGGACCCATGTCTGGGCATACCCTTCGCACTTAGGGCGACATATGAAAAAGAAACAATTGATGGACGGAATGCTGGACAGTGCAAACATTCACCCCTAGTCACAAGGATCTGGGTTTAATCCATCATTCTTTTGCTCACCACACCACCCCAGTTTGGACCCAGCCATATGCAAATCAGTCTTGACCCTGTTCCTTATGGGAACAGTCCAGCCCGAACTGCCAAGCCAGGTCCTCCCTGGACCGGAAACAAGCATCCTGGGACCGGTTTCAGGGCATCACCCTTCATCAGCCAGGCTAGCTTGAATCCAGTGGTGTAGTGAGCACGGGACCCATGTCTCGGCATACCCTTCCCACTTAGGGCGACATATGAAAAAGAAACAATTGATGGACGGAATGCTGGACAGTGCAAACATTCACCCCCAGTCACAAGGATCTGGGTTTAATCCATCATTTTTTTTCTCACCACACCACCCCAGTTTGGACCCAGCCATATGCAAATCAGTCTTGACCCTGTTCCTTATGGGAACAGTCCAGCCCGAACTGCCAAGCCAGGTCCTCCCTGGACCGGAAACAAGCATTCTATGACAGGTTTCAGGGCATCACCCTTCATCAGCCAGGCTAGCTTGAATCCAGTGGTGTAGTGAGCACAGGACCCATGCCTGGGCATACCCTTCCCACTTAGGGCGACATATGAAAAAGAAACAATTGATGGACGGAATGCTGGACAGTGCAAACATTCACCCCCAGTCACAAGGATCTGGGTTTAATCCATCATTCTTTTGCTCACCACACCACCCCAGTTTGGACCCAGCCATATGCAAATCAGTCTTGACCCTGTTCCTTATGGGAACAGTCCAGCCCGAACTGCCAAGCCAGGTCCTCCCTGGACCGGAAACAAGCATCCTGGGACCGGTTTCAGGGCATCACCCTTCATCAGCCAGGCTAGCTTGAATCCAGTGGTGTAGTGAGCACGGGACCCATGTCTGGGCATACCCTTCCCACTTAGGGCAACATATGAAAAAGAAACAATTGATGGACGGAATGCTGGACAGTGCAAACATTCACCCCCAGTCACAAGGATCTGGGTTTAATCCATCATTCTTTTGCTCACCACACCACCCCAGTTTGGACCCAGCCATATGCAAATCAGTCTTGACCCTGTTCCTTATGGGAACAGTCCAGCCCGAACTGCCAAGCCAGGTCCTCCCTGGACCGGAAACAAGCATCCTGGGACCGGTTTCAGGGCATCACCCTTCATCAGCCAGGCTAGCTTGGATCCAGTGGTGTAGTGAGCACGGGACCCATGTCTGGGCATACCCTTCCCACTTAGGGCGACATATGAAAAAGAAACAATTGATGGACGGAATGCTGGACAGTGCAAACATTCACCCCCAGTCACAAGGATCTGGGTTTAATCCATCATTATTTTGCTCACCACACCACCCCAGTTTGGACCCAGCCATATGCAAATCAGTCTTGACCCTGTTCCTTATGGGAACAGTCCAGCCCGAACTGCCAAGCCAGGTCCTCCCTGGACCGGAAACAAGCATCCTGGGACCGGTTTCAGGGCATCACCCTTCATCAGCCAGGCTAGCTTGAATCCAGTGGTGTAGTGAGCACGGGACCCATGTATGGGCATACCCTTCCCACTTAGGGCGACATATGAAAAAGAAACAATTGATGGACGGAATGCTGGACAGTGCAAACATTCACCCCCAGTCACAAGGATCTGGGTTTAATCCATCATTCTTTTGCTCACCACACCACCCCAGTTTGGACCCAGCCATATGCAAATCAGTCTTGACCCTGTTCCTTATGGGAACAGTCCAGCCCGAACTGCCAAGCCAGGTCCTCCCTGGACCGGAAACAAGCATCCTGGGACCGGTTTCAGGGCATCACCCTTCATCAGCCAGGCTAGCTTGAATCCAGTGGTGTAGTGAGCACGGGACCCATGTCTGGGCATACCCTTCCCACTTAGGGCGACATATGAAAAAGAAACAATTGATGGACGGAATGCTGGACAGTGCAAACATTCACCCCCAGTCAGAAGGATCTGGGTTTAATCCATCATTCTTTTGCTCACCACACCACCCCAGTTTGGACCCAGCCATATGCAAATCAGTCTTGACCCTGTTCCTTATGGGAACAGTCCAGCCCGAACTGCCAAGCCAGGTCCTCCCTGGACCGGAAACAAGCATCCTGGGACCGGTTTCAGGGCATCACCCTTCATCAGCCAGGTTAGCTTGAATCCAGTGGTGTAGTGAGCACGGGACCCATGTCTGGGCATACCCTTCCCACTTAGGGCGACATATGAAAAAGAAACAATTGATGGACGGAATGCTGGACAGTGCAAACATTCACCCCCAGTCACAAGGATCTGGGTTTAATCCATCATTCTTTTGCTCACCACACCACCCCAGTTTGGACCCAGCCATATGCAAATCAGTCTTGACCCTGTTCCTTATGGGAACAGTCCAGCCCGAACTGCCAAGCCAGGTCCTCCCTGGACCGGAAACAAGCATCCTGGGACCGGTTTCAGGGCATCACCCTTCATCAGCCAGGCTAGCTTGAATCCAGTGGTGTAGTGAGCACGGGACCCATGTCTGGGCATACCCTTCCCACTTAGGGCGACCTATGAAAAAGAAACAATTGATGGACGGAATGCTGGACAGTGCAAACATTCACCCCCAGTCACAAGGATCTGGGTTTAATCCATCATTCTTTTGCTCACCACACCACCCCAGTTTGGACCCAGCCATATGCAAATCAGTCTTGACCCTGTTCCTTATGGGAACAGTCCAGCCCGAACTGCCAAGCCAGGTCCTCCCTGGACCGGAAACAAGCATCCTGGGACCGGTTTCAGGGCATCACCCTTCATCAGCCAGGCTAGCTTGAATCCAGTGGTGTAGTGAGCACGGGACCAATGTCTGGGCATACCCTTCCCACTTAGGGCGACATATGAAAAGAAACAATTGATGGACGGAATGCTGGACAGTGCAAACATTCACCCCCAGTCACAAGGATCTGGGTTTAATCCATCATTCTTTTGCTCACCACACCACCCCAGTTTGGACCCAGCCATATGCAAATCAGTCTTGACCCTGTTCCTTATGGGAACAGTCCAGCCCGAACTGCCAAGCCAGGTCCTCCCTCGACCGGAAACAAGCATCCTGGGACCGGTTTCAGGGCATCACCCTTCATCAGCCAGGCTAGCTTGAATCCAGTGGTGTAGTGAGCACGGGACCCATGTCTGGGCATACCCTTCCCACTTAGGGCGACATATGAAAAAGAAACAATTGATGGACGGAATGCTGGACAGTGCAAACATTCACCCCCACTCACAAGGATCTGGGTTTAATCCATCATTCTTTTGCTCACCACACCACCCCAGTTTGGACCCAGCCATATGCAAATCATTCTTGACCCTGTTCCTTATGGGAACAGTCCAGCCCGAACTGCCAAGCCAGGTCCTCCCTGGACTGGAAACAAGCATCCTGGGACCGGTTTCAGGGCATCACCCTTCATCAGCCAGGCTAGCTTGAATCCAGTGGTGTAGTGAGCACGGGACCCATGTCTGGGCATACCCTTCCCACTTAGGGCGACATATGAAAAAGAAACAATTGATGGACGGAATGCTGGACAGTGCAAACATTCACCCCCAGTCACAAGGATCTGGGTTTAATCCATCATTATTTTGCTCACCACACCACCCCAGTTTGGACCCAGCCATATGCAAATCAGTCTTGACCCTGTTCCTTATGGGAACAGTCCAGCCCGAACTGCCAAGCCAGGTCCTCCCTGGACCGGAAACAAGCATCCTGGGACCGGTTTCAGGGCATCACCCTTCATCAGCCAGGCTAGCTTGAATCCAGTGGTGTAGTGAGCACGGGACCCATGTATGGGCATACCCTTCCCACTTAGGGCGACATATGAAAAAGAAACAATTGATGGACGGAATGCTGGACAGTGCAAACATTCACCCCCAGTCACAAGGATCTGGGTTTAATCCATCATTCTTTTGCTCACCACACCACCCCAGTTTGGACCCAGCCATATGCAAATCAGTCTTGACCCTGTTCCTTATGGGAACAGTCCAGCCCGAACTGCCAAGCCAGGTCCTCCCTGGACCGGAAACAAGCATCCTGGGACCGGTTTCAGGGCATCACCCTTCATCAGCCAGGCTAGCTTGAATCCAGTGGTGTAGTGAGCACGGGACCCATGTCTGGGCATACCCTTCCCACTTAGGGCGACATATGAAAAAGAAACAATTGATGGACGGAATGCTGGACAGTGCAAACATTCACCCCCAGTCAGAAGGATCTGGGTTTAATCCATCATTCTTTTGCTCACCACACCACCCCAGTTTGGACCCAGCCATATGCAAATCAGTCTTGACCCTGTTCCTTATGGGAACAGTCCAGCCCGAACTGCCAAGCCAGGTCCTCCCTGGACCGGAAACAAGCATCCTGGGACCGGTTTCAGGGCATCACCCTTCATCAGCCAGGCTAGCTTGAATCCAATGGTGTAGTGAGCACGGGACCCATGTCTGGGCATACCCTTCCCACTTAGGGCGACATATGAAAAAGAAACAATTGATGGACGGAATGCTGGACAGTGCAAACATTCACCCCCAGTCACAAGGATCTGGGTTTAATCCATCATTCTTTTGCTCACCACACCACCCCAGTTTGGACCCAGCCATATGCAAATCAGTCTTGACCCTGTTCCTTATGGGAACAGTCCAGCCCGAACTGCCAAGCCAGGTCCTCCCTGGACCGGAAACAAGCATCCTGGGACCGGTTTCAGGGCATCACCCTTCATCAGCCAGGCTAGCTTGAATCCAGTGGTGTAGTGAGCACGGGACCCATGTCTGGGCATACCCTTCCCACTTAGGGCGACATATGAAAAAGAAACAATTGATGGACGGAATGCTGGACAGTGCAAACATTCACCCCCAGTCACAAGGATCTGGGTTTAATCCATCATTCTTTTGCTCACCACACCACCCCAGTTTGGACCCAGCCATATGCAAATCAGTCTTGACCCTGTTCCTTATGGGAACAGTCCAGCCCGAACTGCCAAGCCAGGTCCTCCCTGGACCGGAAACAAGCATCCTGGGACCGGTTTCAGGGCATCACCCTTCATCAGCCAGGCTAGCTTGAATCCAGTGGTGTAGTGAGCACGGGACCAATGTCTGGGCATACCCTTCCCACTTAGGGCGACATATGAAAAAGAAACAATTGATGGACGGAATGCTGGACAGTGCAAACATTCACCCCCAGTCACAAGGATCTGGGTTTAATCCATCATTCTTTTGCTCACCACACCACCCCAGTTTGGACCCAGCCATATGCAAATCAGTCTTGACCCTGTTCCTTATGGGAACAGTCCAGCCCGAACTGCCAAGCCAGGTCCTCCCTCGACCGGAAACAAGCATCCTGGGACCGGTTTCAGGGCATCACCCTTCATCAGCCAGGCTAGCTTGAATCCAGTGGTGTAGTGAGCACGGGACCCATGTCTGGGCATACCCTTCCCACTTAGGGCGACATATGAAAAAGAAACAATTGATGGACGGAATGCTGGACAGTGCAAACATTCACCCCCACTCACAAGGATCTGGGTTTAATCCATCATTCTTTTGCTCACCACACCACCCCAGTTTGGACCCAGCCATATGCAAATCAGTCTTGACCCTGTTCCTTATGGGAACAGTCCAGCCCGAACTGCCAAGCCAGGTCCTCCCTGGACCGGAAACAAGCATCCTGGGACCGGTTTCAGGGCATCACCCTTCATCAGCCAGGCTAGCTTGAATCCAGTGGTGTAGTGAGCACGGGACCCATGTCTGGGCATACCCTTCCCACTTAGGGTGACATATGAAAAAGAAACAATTGATGGACGGAATGCTGGACAGTGCAAACATTCACCCCCAGTCACAAGGATCTGGGTTTAATCCATCATTCTTTTGCTCACCACACCACCCCAGTTTGGACCCAGCCATATGCAAATCAGTCTTGACCCTGTTCCTTATGGGAACAGTCCAGCCCGAACTGCCAAGCCTGGTCCTCCCTGGACCAGAAACAAGCATCCTGGGACCGGTTTCAGGGCATCACCCTTCATCAGCCAGGCTAGCTTGAATCCACCTTTGAGGACTGCTGTAGTGCCTGAACTCTGGGTTTTCCATGGACTGTGGAATGGGATGGGTATTCGAGGAAGTGGTGGCCATTGGGGTAGTTGTGATGAGGTGCTGGTGGTCACTGCATCTCTTCTCCTACTGAATGAACAAAAGGAAAACTTACCTCAACTTGTGGCTGAACCCTCATTTCACTGGTGAAGAGTGGGATTCAAGACCTGTGGTGGTGTCATTCTGTTGCAACAGCTAGCCTGCCACTGCATTCTGCTGGGCCTGTGCGCTCCTGTGTACTTCATCAACGGCGCCTTCTTTGACTGGTACAGCAACACACCAACGTCTTCATTATGCTGGTAACAACGTTCGTTACAGAGCCTCACCCGATAGTCGCAGTACACTTCTTCAGTGTAGGGGACCTGCCACTTATAAGAATTTATCATTGGCAACAACCCTTACATGCTTATGCGGTGCAGCATGACACGTCCTGCCATCATGAGGTCAGGAAAATGTTGTGATTTTACCTGGCAGCCTTAGTTGACCACCATATTAGCAGCAAGTGTCAGCCATTTTGAAACCAGGCATCTCTTGGAGATTGGGTGTTTTGTACTCTGACACCATAGTTAACTCAGGTGTTTTCTTATTTCGGTGCTATTCCAAATTTTTCTTAGTGGCATTTTACTCTACCTTTTTCTCGCAGCTCTTGTTGATCATTAACCATCTTCCAGTGATTGTCTTCACAAGTGCATCCTTACAATATTGGATTAGAAGGTGTATCTTCTCCTCAAGTATCAAAAAAAGAAGGGGGAACTGGGAGTGGAAGAAGGTCTAGTGCCCGTGCTCCAAAACTATACTCAAGTCAATGTCAGGGGTCACTGGTCCTAAGCAAAGGGTGTAGGTCTCAGACAAATCAGAAGGGGGACAGTCAACAAGACTGTTTCATGTTGCCTTCGCACATCCTTCGGGATGTCCTGCTTCATCATCGGGCAGGTGCTCCTCATCGTGCCAGCACTGCACTGCCCTACGGGTCCTCCGAAGGGTCACTTTCACAGAGATTTTTTGGTTTGGTGGCCGTCTGATGAGTGCGAAGGTGTCCGAAGTGGGGTGATAAGTGAGGTGTGTTGATAGTGAGATAAAACTGACTAGGGGATGTCAGATTTACCTTTATGTTGACTCCCCTGTCAGGTTAAAAGGCCATAATTGTTGGTGCTACTTATGAGGGTCGGTAATGTGCCCAAGTAGCTAGTGGGATAAAGTGCAGGTCAACATATTTCGCACCTCTTTGGTTTATAAGAGAGCTGCTGCACTTCTTCAGATTCAATAAAGAGTGAATAAACTACCGCACATTTTGAGCGTATTAGGTCACCCCTATGCGGTTGGTACCTACTTGTTTTGTAGTAAAAACAATTGTCCATCCTACAAAAAGAATATGAGAAACACGATCGCAACTTAATAAAATTACAAAGTATTTCCTTTCTGGCACTAGATTCCTTATTTACCAGAAAAGTCCCCAGGGGTGGACTCATATGTGTGCCAGGGTTGGGATCGGTCCCTGACATAGATACATCCAACAAACGAGGTGTGTTGCAATCATGTACCAGATTTTTGGTAAAAATGCCCCACACAACAATGTGTGTCTTGCATCCTTTATCAATTCATAATAACATAGGTGCCCTTTGTGATATTTGCCCAATGCCTCATGTGCTCTGTACATTCGTAACATGACACATACAAAACGTGACAAATAAGACATGCGATTGCGCTAGTCTGTGTGCTTCCCCAGGCCCAAAAGCATAGCCTTACCTCGTGGACGGTCAGCTATGCCTTATCGGTTGGGGCAGAGGACGCATACTGTTGAGGGCTAAAAGAGGGAGACAAAGAAGAGAGGAGAGATATGCCTTCTGTGTGTTAAGGGCAGAGGGGGGTCGATTATCGTTCATGACCTCCGGTATCCTGACGGAGTTTGTGGGATGCGGTACTCACTGTATTGCAGCGCTCCCTCTTCGGTGCATCTGGCTCTCATAAAGTGATGGCAGTATTGTCTATTGTTGATTGAGGAGGGGTCATTCCCAAGGTTTGTCAAGTTGTGTATATAGGATGTTATAATTAGACTGATATCACTTCATCATGACCTGTGAAGGATTTAACGGTCAGATCGTATTTTTCATCAACCTTGCATTAAGATGGAACCTCTGTAGTTGAGAATTTGATCAACCTCGCATCAAGGAGGAGGTGCTGTATTTTCGAAAGCAATGCACAATCGGCGTTTTTCCGAAAAAGAGGGTAGTAGAAAATATATCGAAAATATATATCGTCAAGTTGGGGATATTGAATAGTAGTGGTATATTGTTCCCTTAAGTTGTGATCCAGCGCAACACCTAAATTCATGAACCAGGGACCAAAGGAGATCTCGTCATGCATAAATTGCTTTATCAAACAACGTGGCCCATCATACATTACCCATAAATGATCCCTGAGGACTGGCACTGGATTTGGGGGGTTTAATTTGTCAGTTTTATTAAGTACTATACTTCACATTAATAACATTTATATATATTTCTAACTATTAGTAATTTCAACTTCTTATTCTTTTGGTCGATGGACCATTAGTTGAAGAGTTGATGGTGACTATGATTAACTAAACAGTTTAACATTTAACTAAATAACCACAGAGTCAATTCTTCAGTTAATGATTTTATCTTATTAAATGCTCTTACTTAGATCATCAGTGCACACACAAGATTACATATAAGAGAACAAATTATCCAGCAATGTAATTGAAATGAATCATTTGCATCGATATCAAAGCGTGCATAGGACTGGGGAAGAGAAGGTACAGCATAAATACTTGCAGAAATATACTTGCAAACTTAAGCAATCAAGGAAGGTGATACCCACCAAAGAATCAGGAAAACCACTTCCTTGGCCGAGGTTGTGGCAAGAGGTCCCCAGAGATAGGCTCAGAGGACAAAGTTAACAGGACAGATGCAGCGAAGTTTGCTATAAACTAACGACTAAAATTAACCTCCCAATTAATGTACTTCCTCGGTCGCAGTCTCCTCCCAAGCACTCCCGCAACGTTCTCGTACCTAAAAAGGTTCTTTGACTCTGTGCTGGTCTGCTCTCTCTGTCTTGGATCTTCTCTGTGCATTCTGATCGTCTCTACTCTCTGATCTGCCACACTGGACTGCACTGCTATACCGGACCGCACTGCCTCGCCATACTGCCTTGCCACACCCCAATTGGGATATCAATTATACCCTTCTCTCTAGCACACTATCTTACAATGTTGCAGAATCGGTAGAAACTCGGTCTGTGATTGGTTGTCATAAATCATACTAGGGTCGCCTCATCCAGTTCTCCCCACAAATCCATCCTATACCGGTTCTAACAAAGGAAGGATTTAAGACCAATACATTCGTATACCACTAGCATTCATAATTATACATTTTGTTACATAGTTCATTATGATATCCGCTTTCACATTCGAATTGCACGTAGTGATGGCTGTTCCCACAGTCGCTGTCGCATCTTGGCACATAAACAATAGGACACAGGTCAACATGGCCTTCACACGGATTGCATCATCTGGTACACTCTGCAGTCTGCGAGCCGGCAACCCATCCTGGCACATTCGCACTTCATACCGACCAGGCCAACCACATGCTGGTTTAAACGTGAGGCCATTTCGCACTAAAATAAACAAACACAAAAGAATATTAATCCAGTATGTCTACCTCCCACCGTACTAATGCCCTGTGTTAAATAAATCCTAGCGAAAGCTATTAACCTCTTCCGTGTTCATGACGGCCCCCGGCCGTCATGAGTCACGGTGGGCGTGTGCTCACGACGCGCGGGGGCCGTCCGAGCCACGCCCGCGATTGGAATGTCCAGCACCTGGGCAAAATTCCGGCTGCAGCGAAGCAGTTAATTTAAAGCAACCTTTTCATTATTTGTGCACAAGATGCAAAATGTGCAATGTACAACACAGCATAAACATGCATTAGTACAGTTTTTCAAAGCGCAAACAGTTAATACGTACTCATGCCAACATGGTTTAGTATATTATGTAAAATGCGTTTGCCCCCTGTGTAAATGTGTGCATTCAGAGTTGATTAGTTCATGCAGTCAATACATTATTATGGGGTTACTTAATTTCATGAGGATGTAATTTACAAACCTCACTCCATCAGTTGTGACCGCATTAAGAGTACTTAGAGTGTGTTTTTTCATATAAACATTCTTTCACCGCTCGACCCAGGGTATGTCATCATTCAGGCCCTGCTTATGTGTGCGAAGACAGAAAATTCAGCGTTGTTCTCTTTTAAAGAGCGATGTTGCGTTCCACACTAGGTTGGCTTTCAGGATTGTCCATCTTAGATCCTCTGATGAGTTTATTGAAATGGTTGCTCATCTTAGTTGCGCTGCATCCGCATTAGATGATACTTCTATGTTCCCCTATCCTGATCCTAATGGCTTCATTTCATCATCTCTACATAGTAAAGGTTGCATGGGCAAGTGATGAGATACACGCAGTTCTTGGTGTTACAATTGGTGTGTTGTCTTTGTGTCCATGTAAAGCTGTTGACCAGACTGAGTTCTTTTGAGTGTAGGGTGAAAGGACATGTGCTACAAGAGCCACATGGGTAGTGGCCAGTCACTGGGGGGAGTGCCCATAAAGTGGGTTGACCTGGATCTTTTCTGGATCGTGGTCTCGTATTTACCAGTTGGTCTTTCAGGTTCTGGGTTCTCTTGAATGCGAACCATGGCCATACCAAGTTCATGCAGCCTGTATTCAAAATGTTCCATGTGTTTCATAATGATGCTCTTGATTTTGTTAGACAGTGGAGTAAAGGTGATCACGCACGTGATGACATCTTCAGTTGCTCGTGAGGTATTTTCTAAAAGGGCCTCATGGTTATTATCGCAGGCCTTTTTCTCTGCTCGTCTGATCACTCTTAGTGGATAATTCATTGCCAGGTTGTTCTTCAGGGTTTTGGCTTGCATGTCATAATCTCCCAAGGTGCTGCAATTCCTCTGTATATGTAAGAATTGACCAAAAGGTAGATTCTCACTTAGAGCTCTTGGATGGTGGCTATCAAAAGTAAGCAGACTATTGCAGTCGGTATTCTTCTTGTAAATTCTTGTGCGAAGTTCTCCTTGGTTGATGAAGATCACAAGGTTAGAAATGGTATCTCTCTGTCAGAGTGGGACCTGGTGAACTTCGGGAAGGGGTCCAGGGTATTGACTCATTCGCTAAATTTGTGACATCTGGCCTCATCACCTTTACATAACATGAGAATATCGTCAATGTATCATTTCCTGGTGATGATATTCATCTGGTAGGGGTCGGATGGTGTGAATATATATGATGAAATTCGAAATGGGTCATATATTAACAGGCCAGGCTTGGGGCTAAGGTACTGCCCATCAAAGTGCCTTGTATTTGGTGGTATAACTGAGATTTGTGCTAAAGAAGTTGCTTTTCAAGGCCATCATGGTGCATTCCATGTTAAAGTCGACTGGTGCTGTGGTAGTCAGTGATGATACTCTGAGGCAGGTGTCTATAACCTCAATCGTTGCATCCTGGGGAATATTCGTGTATAGAGCTTCAACATCGAGGGTCATCAGGATGTTGATCTTTTCTAGGTTGTCCACATTGGTGATTAGGTTGAGGACATCTCATGTGTCTTTTAGGAATGAGGGTATGTTTTGGACCAAAGGTCAAAGAAAGTAATCACAGAATTGGCTAAGTGGTTCCAAATGGGATCCGGAGACGATAGGTCTTCCAGGTGGAGGATGAATCCGTTTATGTATTTTGGGTAATAGGTAAAAGTATGGTATCTTTGGGGATGTCTTGTTGACTGTCCCCCTTCTGATCTGGTTAAGACCTACACCCTTTTCTTAGGAACAGTGACACCCCGATCTTGATTTGATTATATCTCCTCCTCAACCTTTCTTGTTTTTCCCGGAGTTGACACCTTTGGAATGATCAAGATAGACAAAGGCTTCTGAAGCCTGTCACAATACTATAGTTTGAGAAATCTTCACTAGTAAAAAGAAACAAGCATTTGCAATGCAATAGGTCTCGCATTTGAGAGCTCTATAGCTATTGGCATAGTAAATGATAATGTCTTTTATCTATGTTTTTGGCTTTGGGACCTTTTAAGTGTTTAGCCATGCAGCACATTATCCATAACTTCTGCACACACCCACCGATCAGGAGGTGCACTGCAATCTCCCCGTGCCTGAATGTGCCCTTGTGTAACGTAACCGGAGCTCATGTAAAGCGCTCCAATACCTTCAGGTAGAGTTCGCGCTATAGAAATCTGCATTAAAAAAAAAACACTGTGCCAGCCTGCCTTAAGCGCTCCTCCCAAGCAGCCCTGCCTGCCGATCACATAATCTCCCCGTGCCTGAATGTGCCCTTGTGTAACGTAACCGGACCTCATGTAAAGCGCTCCAATACCTTCAGGTAGAGTTCGCGCTATAGAAATCTGCATTAAAAAAAAACACCGTGCCAGCCTGCCTCAAGCGCTCCTCCCGAGCAGCCCTGCCTGACGATCACATAATCTCCCCGTGCCTGAATGTGCCCTTGTGTAACGTAACCGGAGCTCATGTATAGCGCTCCAATACCTTCAGGTAGAGTTCGCGCTATCGAAATCTGCATTAAAAAAAAACACCGTGCCAGCCTGCCTCAAGCGCTCCTCCCGAGCAGCCCTGCCTGCCGATCACATAATCTCCCCGTGCCTAAATGTGCCCTTGTGTAACGTAACTGGAGCTCATGTAAAGCGCTCCAATACCTTCAGGTAGAGTTCGCGCTATAGAAATCTGCATTAAAAAAAACCACCGTGCCAGCCTGCCTCAAGCGCTCCTCCCGAGCAGCCCTGCCTGCCGATCACATAATCTCCCCGTGCCTGAATGTGCCCTTGTGTAACGTAACCGGACCTCATGTAAAACGCTCCAATACCTTCAGGTAGAGTTCGCGCTATAGAAATCTGCATTAAAAAAAACACCGTGCCAGCCTGCCTCAAGCGCTCCTCCCGAGCAGCCCTGCCTGCCGATCACATAATCTCCCCGTGCCTGAATGTGCCCTTGTGTAACGTAACCAGAGCTCATGTATAGCGCTCCAATACCTTCAGGTAGAGTTCGCGCTATAGAAATCTGCATTTAAAAAAAACACCGTGCCAGCCTGCCTCAAGCGCTCCTCCCGAGCAGCCCTGCCTGCCGATCACATAATCTCCCCGTGCCTAAATGTGCCCTTGTGTAACGTAACTGGAGCTCATGTAAAGCGCTCCAATACCTTCAGGTAGAGTTCGCGCTATAGAAATCTGCATTAAAAAAAAAACACCGTGCCAGCCTGCCTCAAGCGCTCCTCCCGAGCAGCCCTGCCTGCCGATCACATAATCTCCCCGTGCCTGAATGTGCCCTTGTGTAACGTAACCGGACCTCATGTAAAGCGCTCCAATACCTTCAGGTAGAGTTCGCGCTATAGAAATCTGCATTAAAAAAAACACCGTGCCAGCCTGCCTCAAGCGCTCCTCCCGAGCAGCCCTGCCTGCCGATCACATAATCTCCCCGTGCCTGAAAGTGCCCTTGTGTAACGTAACCAGAGCTCATGTATAGCGCTCCAATACCTTCAGGTAGAGTTCGCGCTATAGAAATCTGCATTAAAAAAAAAACACTGTGCCAGCCTGCCTCAAGCGCTCCTCCCGAGCAGCCCTGCCTGCCGATCACATAATCTCCCCGTGCCTAAATGTGCCCTTGTGTAACGTAACTGGAGCTCATGTAAAGCGCTCCAATACCTTCAGGTAGAGTTCGCGCTATAGAAATCTGCATTAAAACAAATCCACCGTGCCAGCCTGCCTCAAGCGCTCCTCCCGAGCAGCCCTGCCTGCCGATCACATAATCTCCCCGTGCCTGAATGTGCCCTTGTGTAACGTAACTGGAGCTCATGTAAAGCGCTCCAATACCTTCAGGTAGAGTTCGCGCTATAGAAATCTGCATTAAAAAAAACACTGTGCCAGCCTGCCTCAAGCGCTCCTCCCGAGCAGCCCTGCCTGCCGATCACATAATCTCCCCGTGCCAAAGCGCACCGTTTTGGGAAAATAAAAGCAGGATGAAATGCACAGAATGCGTGCCAAGAAAATGGGTGGATGCAATTGTCTGGTTAACATTACCAAGCAACGAGCCCGCCAGTGCAAAATCCAGTCCGTGAAAACAACATGCTCGTAAAACGCGGCTCAGTAAAGCAGACGCGGGACATCTAAAGAAAAAAAAGCATTGCGTAAACACATGATGTACGTGAAGCGGGCACCCTAGCAAGTAATTTAAATAAACACATGATGTACGTGAAGCGGGCGCCCTAGCAAGTAATTTAAAAATCAAGTAGTCCCTAAACAAAACCAACAAAGCCAGACAGCGCAATAAAACAGTAGTTGGTCGGTGCTACTTCCGATAAAAACGGAAGTGATGCATCGGATCAACAGCCAACAGAAACAAAGATAACAACAGCAATGCCAGACTTAAACAAATCGCAAGGGGCAGGAGAAATTCCACGGACTTTGAGCCAACATACAGATTACTTTATGTCTCGCTGAGCTGCATGCGCTGCCAAGGCGTGACCTAAAAAGCACTATTGATCCATAACTTAGGCCTGGAGGGCAGGGCAATTTTAAAACTGTTACCCATCATAGAGATATGGCTAGCAAGTCACCAACTGGAAGATGGAGATTTTACTTATGTGGTAGATGAATATGCCACTGTTGTAGAGGCACAGGATAAATATTTCTCCCCATCTAGGAATGCTGTTTGGAAAGAAATACATTTTTACAGTGGTCTCAACTTTGTATCAGCCTTAAGGACCCTGGCCATCACGTTCAATTATCATGATGTGCACAATGAGCTCAGGATAATTCAAGAGCGCCTTCTTTTGACTGACAATCCAGATTTGGATACAGCATAGGCATTGCTAAAGCCATAGAGAATTCTGGTGCTTACTTTTATTAGTTGTCATCTTCTAACAATTCAATACAGTGCAGTGAAATATCAAATCGTAAGGATACAACAAAAGATTATAAGAGTTTTGCTGAGACCAGGTCTCAGTCGAAACGTGATTATCATTGTGGTAATACTTGTGATAACGCCGATTCTTATCTAATCACCTATAAGAGCCTTCTGGTCGCCAGGATCTTTTTACCTGTTGAATAGTGTAAAGGAGAGAATCTCATCTGGTTATATAACAATTTGACCAGTTTACCTGAAAGGACCACTGACTCCAAATTCAAGTTTAGGAATATATTATCGCCAAAAATAACTGAACATGTAAGCACCTCAACACGAGGTTAAAGAAATAAATGGGAACTAATACAAATAATAATCTACGCAGGAGTCTCATCCGACTCAGAATAAGGAGGATTGATAGTTCTAAAAGAATCAAACAAGCAATGATTGCTCCAATTTCTATGTTGCTCTTCATTTATCTAAATAAGCATAAATCAATCTCTGTCCCTACACTAACACTAAGTGACATCCCTACTTAACGATTTTCCCAAGCAAGAGTAAATAAAAGAAAAGGTGTCAGCTGTGAAGACTTCCTAAGAAGTGCAATCACTTAGTACCTATGCTCAGAAATGTAGATGCTCCTTCATCAGGACCCTCTCTGTCCTTCTCTCTGGTCTCCCCTACCTCATCTCCTGCCTCCTCCCTCGGGGCACTATCCCTAATACAAAATCCCAATACAATTGAACACGCCTTTGTCACGCCTCTTTGGCCAGGTCTTCTTTCTTGTATTTTTCCATCGAAACGGTTACTTCATCCTGGACGGTTGCGATGACCTTGAGTCCCAGGCACCTTCTCCGCTGAAAGTATCATCCCTAAATTCCATTGCACTCCCAGTTCCATGCCTCCCATCTCTCTAACTTTGTGAAACAAAGAGCCAGTCTTTTACTAACGAGGCATGTGTCCTTGCACCTGCAACAGAAGATACGTTCAACAAAAACCCTCTACTGTGCTAATTAAATCTACTGTGGGTTCCCAGAGAGCCTTTCCAAGGGAAACTTTTCCCGGCATGCAAAATAAGCTAACATAAGAACAAACCGGGCCTTTCCCTGTCGTATATGTAGTCCGGCCTTTACACATTTAAACACACAACTTAATTTCTTCTATAAGCATTAATTCAATACATGGCATGTTCGGAAAATGAACTACATGTGCAACTTAATATAGTACACGTTAAACTATTGCAGCTGGATTACACATGGGCTGATTCACCCGTGCATTATTTTTCACTCCATTCAATTAAGCATTACATTGCATGATTATCATAGCACAATTACACTACTGATTTAGTTTAATACCTGTGAATTATCTACTCTTGCTAAACATACATGAATATATCTGAATATATTGGATACATCTCTGGATATATGTGGGTGCGAACTACCAGTGATTATGCTGCACCCCTACAATTTCACATGAACATGGCGCTCTATCAGTTCCCCCCTTTGATGACACCTGTCATCACAATTTAGTCAACTCCCTTGGAGAAAGAACCGACCTAAACAGAACTCGTTGCCATTTTTCCTGATCGGTGATTCTCCCTTCTCTTAAGCCTCTGATATTGGCTGTCCTGCAGTCTTGCCAGTCTCATCTCATTTTCTCTCAAAGCTCTCTCAACTCGGCCTGCTCGATACCACTTGTAGGCCTTGATCGAGACCCACAGACAAACCACACAAACCACCACGATAAGGAGGGGTTTCAGAACATACCCAAGGAATCCCTTTCCCAGATCTGCAAACCAGCTTCCCACTTGACCAAATCCCTTGCCAACTTTTTCCCAAACCCCCTCTTCGGTCAAATCCGCTATTTTTGTGTGGATTGTAGTGATGTTACTTATATATTTCTCCAGATCCTTGCTACGGTCTGGTATATAAGTGCAGCACTCTTGAACCTTCAATATTTTACAGACCCCGACCTCTTTTGCCAACAAGACATCCAAAGCAAGGCGATTCTGCAAAACCATTGTCCTTATCGACAACATCTCTCCCTCCACCAGTACCAACGATTTTGCTGTATTCATTGATAGTTCGTCTACCACAGTCGCCAATCTCCGAATTTTCACATCATTCAAGATCACTCCCAGACTGGGTATCATGGCTCCAAAGATATCCCCCACCACGATCCCTGCACTCGCACCTCTTCTCATTCTTGAATGCTTCCCACCTTCCAAAAGTTCCAAGTCCTCAGTATGGTAAATCTTTGGAAAAATTATTCCCAAGTAACATGTACCATACCAGTTCGCAGGTAACCTCACATAAGCATTCTTTCCACACACAAAATACACCGTTGGTATCACCTGTACAGGGCCTTGGAGAAAATTCTTTGCTACATCTGCCATAGTGAAAACGTGATCACGAGTGCTCTGTCCTACTGCAACCTTTTCATAATAAGTCTGATAACGCCTCACACAAAGCTTGCCCCTCTGCTCCTTATCTAACGCTATAGGACCATAACTTCCCTTTGTCTTATGCAATTTTTCCTCATCTGTCCAATCTAGTCTGCTATGCCCTGTGTCTCGTGAGTGTGTCAGTTTCCTATACCTGTCTTCCACCTGATCTACAAACTTCTTCTCCACCTCTGACAAAGAGCACGTCAGATTATGTCTATGAGCGAATGCGGTATCCAATTCCAAAGACGGTATGAAGAACTTCCTGAGTCGATCCTCTGTCTTATAATAATCGTACTTATTCAAATGCTTGTAAGCTGGGACTTCAGGAAGCACAGCATCGTAATTGGAAAAGAAATACTCAAACTGATCTCTTTCATAAAATATACTAAGTAAAAGACTACATGAAATTCCATATGTCAGTGGAAGATGGTGGTACCTAATACCCTCATCCACTGAAGCAGGCAACTGCATACACACATAACAATCTTTAGCATTCATCGCATCAACATATTCATATAGCAGCTTGGCATATGCATTAAGCTTAAAATCACTTCTAGACAAATCTACATGTAACCTACGACTTTCTTCTAATAGCAAAGCTCTATCAGCTCCCATGTTTACCTCTCTTTGGCTAGGTGTAGTAGGTGTAGGTGTCCCTGGCACCCCCTCCACTGCTAGCTCGTGTGGAACAGTATATGAGACTATGATTACTATGATTATAGAAACTATTACACTACTTATAAGTATGCCTACAATCAACTTCGATCTACGATTGGGATCTCCAGCCTCCATGGTTTCGAAAGTTCTCAAAAGTTCTTGGTTTTAGCAATGAACCCTCAAAGGTCTCTGTGTCCTCAACTCGTGACTTGCTTAACCAGCTCGAGCAACCATGAAATCTCTGGAAATTCCCTTTTCGGTCACAACCTTATTTACACAGTCCAGAAAAGACTTCCCTAGTTTTCGTTCCTCTTCTGTGGAAAGTCCCTAAGTTTACTCTTCTTCCACTCGGGCCTAGGTTATCTTCTCCTTTAGACTTTTATTTACACAGTTTATAGTTCATCCACAATAAGATCCTCGTTGAGCACTTCCAAAACGTGATACAAAAGTTCAAGACGCAAGATTATCATTTCATGTGAAGACGGCTCAAACCCAAAAGATGGAAATTCAACCCGATGCAAAACCAGTTGTCGGACTTTGCTCAGAAGCGGGGGATTCGGAACTGTGAGGGTCAGTATTCCTTCGACCTCGAGCCCTGGCAATAGCAGCACCACCTTCACTACCACATTCGGGCTTCTGCTGAACACCAACACCGACCTCAGTCTCCCCGTACTCACTACCCCCTGCATCGAACACTGTGTAAGTCCACTCAGGGGTAGAGTATCTCCGGCAGGGTACTCTTGTTCTTTTCGACCTTCGCCGGCTCTCTTGAGTCTGATCTTCGTCACTTGCTTCCGTTTCGGACACCTCAGATACCGGAGCAAGATCTCTTTCGGGTGCCAACGTCAGATTCAACCGCCTCTGTCTTTCAGGCCAACCCTCTTCAGTTCTAGTCGTTCTTCTGTCTTCCTCTTCTATACCCAGTGCACTACTTCCTCTTTCAGTTGAATCTGACTCTTCTCCGCCCACTGCAACATCTCTGTCTTCGGGGTCTGAGTCAGGGTTCGAGCTGTTGAAACTCCCTTCAGCTTGCTCTAGTGCACCACCAGCTGTGTCAGCAACCCTTACAGCTTGACTTGTCTCCTCATGTGGCCCTGCCACATCAGTTGGATTTTCATCTACGAGAGGAGCTGTTTCTTCCAGGGGTGCTGAAACTCTGCGGGTATGGGAGGCATGCACCCAGTTCGGCAATCCTCCACACTTTACTGCTGTGTTCGTGATTAGGATCACCTGGTACGGGCCTCGCCAACGAGCATCCAAGCAACTCTTCCTCACGTGTTTCCGGACCAGCACCCAGTCTCCGGGACACAGGTCGTGACACAGATCATTCGAGGCTGGAACGACTGTAGCCTGCACCTGCTGGGATACAGAACGGACCACATCAGATAGTCCTTTACAGTAATCGAGAATCAAATCATCAGTGATGTTTATCAAAGCTGTAGCTGGTACTGCCGGCAACCGCATTGCCCTTCCCATTAGTATCTCGTGGGGTGACAACCCAGTCCTTCTGTCTGGGACACTTCGCATGCTCATTAACACGAGCGGCAAAGCATCGGGCCACTTCAAGGATGTTGAAGAACACATTTTTGCCATCCGGGCTTTCAAAGTTCCATTAACCTGTTCCACCATCCCAGAAGCCTCTGGTCGGTAACTACAATGGAGTTTCTGGTCAATATTCAATGCAACACAAAGTAACTTCATAATTTCACTGTGGAAGTGCCTTCCTCTATCTGATTCCAAAGAGGTCGGAATCCCGAATCTAGGGATAAGCTCCCTCAACAATAACTTAGCCACTGTGAGAGTGTCACACCTGCGTGTTGGGTAAGCCTCCACCCACCGTGAGAATACACATACTAGCACTAAAATGTACCTCAACCCATTGCATTTAGGCATTTCCACGAAATCTAGCTGTATCCTGTTGAAAGGCCCTCCTGACCTCCCAATGTGACTCAAAGTAACTACAGTTTTCTTTCCAGCATTCATCTGCTGACACGTAACACACCTCTGACACACTGTTTCTGCCATTGCACGAAATCGCGGGCTATACCACGTCTGTCTAAACACCCTCATCATTGCATCTCTGCCAAGATGTGCCGGTCCATGTATCAATCTTGCCATCGGGCTCAACAACTCTTCTGGCAATACAGCTCTCCCATCACTGGAGACCCACACATCCACATCTCCTCTCTCACACCCTGCTTTGATCCATCCCTCTCGTTCCTGATCTGAGACTTCATCCTGCAGCCGTTTGAGCTCTTCCCAGGTGTCTGCCATGGCCAACATCATGTTGAGTTCGGTTCTTTCTTGGCTCTCCCCTGCGTATCTGTCTGTAAATATGCATCCCTGTTCTGCACAGAAACGGGCAACTTCGTCCGCATAATTATTGCCCAAAGACACAAAGTCCTCCCCCTTCCCATGTGCGGAACATTTAACAACAGCAATCTCCTTTGGGTGTTGTAATGCATCCAACAGTTGTCTTACATATTCTCCATTCCTAATGGGTGAGCCAGATGATGTCAAAAATCCCCTCTGAGACCATAACTGCCCGAAGTCGTGCACCACACCAAACCCATATTGGCTGTCCGTGTAAATCGTGATTCGAATTTGATCAGCGGCCAAACAGGCACGGGTCAAAGCAATGATCTCAGCTACCTGCGCGGAGCGTACTCCTTCTAGGCAAGCAGCCTCAACCACTCCAGAAATGGTACATACAGCAAACGCTGCTCTTAACTGGCCGACACTGTCCCTTAGGCATGAACCATCGACAAAGAAAATTTCATCTGGGTCAGTCAGTGGTTCATCGACAATGTCAGGTCTCGGTTTGGTGCAAAGGTCAGTCACATCGAGACAATCATGGTCCGCACAATCTTCATCATCTGCATTCGGTACGGGCATTAATGTCGCAGGGTTTAAGACAGAGCACCTTTTCAGAATCACATTCTCTGCGGCAAGTATGACTTGCTCGTACCTTGTTAACCTGTTGTTTGTCAGGTGCTGAGTCTTAGTCCTGGTCATCAATAGCTCAACCGAGTGTGGCACATATACAGTCAAAGGGTGACCCATTACAATGCTTTCACACCTTTCAATGCTGACACCTGTTGCAGCAACGGATCTTAGACATCCGGGCAACGCAGAAGCTACTGGATCTAGAGTAGCTGAGAAATAGGCAACTGGTCTACGGACACCTCCATGGTTCTGAGCTAAGACTGCTAATGCACATCCTTCCCTCTCACAACAGAACAATGAAAAGGCCTTGTTATAATCAGGCATCCCCAGTGCTGGGGCACTGCACAACTCCTCTCTCAGTTTCAGGAATGACATCAAGCACTCCTCGTCCCATGGTACCGGATCACTCACATCCTTGTGCGTAAGCCTCTGTAAAGGCTTTGCTCTCAAGGAAAAACTAGGTATCCACTGCCGACAATAGCCGACCATTCCCAAAAACATCCTGACTTCCCTCTGTGTGGTGGGTACTGCCATACTCATTATTGCCTCAATTCGGTCTGGTGACACCTTCCTCTTTCCTTTTTCCAGTCTGTGTCCCAAGTACTGTACTTCATTCAAACAGTACTGCAGCTTGTTTGGGGACACCTTATGTCCGTTCTCTGCTAAGTGATTCAACAGGGCTACCGTGTCTATTCTGCAAGCATCCTCCGTTTCCGAGGCAATAAGCAAGTCGTCTATGTATTGCACGAGGACTGAGTTCTGCGGCAATACAAGACTCTCAAGATTCTTCTTCAGGATCTGGTTAAAGATCGATGGACTTTCTGTATACCCTTGAGGGATACGACACCATGTTAACACACGATTTTCCAGCCTGAATGCAAAAAGAAATTGGCTTTCCTCATGGAGCGGTATCGAAAAGAAGGCTTGACACAAGTCGATGACAGTAAACCACTCAGCTTCGCACGGGATCTGAAACAATATTACTGATGGATTCGGTACCACTGGACAACAAGGAACAACTATCGTGTTGACCTTTCGCAGGTCTTGCACGATCCTGTACTTTCCGCTCGGTTTCTGTAGTCCCATAATAGGTGAATTACAGGGGCTACCTCTGATCTCCTTCAGAATGCCTTTCTCAATGAAAGTCTCGATTACAGGTTTAATCCCTGCGATCGTTTCGGGCGACAGGTTGTACTGCGGTGTCCTGGGGAAATCAACATTCTGTTTCACCTCTATCCGCACCGGTTCAACCCCTCTAATCAGTCCTATTTCTTCGCCTGTGAAATCCCACACCTCAGACGACACCGTGTCTCTCAAATCCGGTGGAAGTTCCTCCACGGTCACCATTGGATACAGATCTATGCATAGATGCTGATTTGCAACTTTAAAGTCAGCATCATCATCCTTCGTCTGAACCTCCACTCCCTGGGGTGTGCAATAAATCGTGCAATTCAACTTGCACAATAGGTCTCTTCCTAAAAGGCAAACTGGACTCGTATCACACACCACAAACTGATGTTTGGTCTGGAAGGAACCTATCTTTACCGAGATCGGCTCTGTCAACGGGCTGTTTATTCTTTTATTTGCTACTCCAACAACCTGGATTGATTGTCCCGAGAGGGGTAGGTTAGGGACCACTGCGGATCTTACAGTAGACCGGGTAGCACCAGTGTCGACCAAAAGTGTAGCAGGATTTCCATTAATGTCTGCCTCCACAAAAGGTCCCCTCTGGTCTACCTCTAAGACCGCTCCAAGTGTGCAGTCTTCCTCCCCCTCAGGCACCGTCAGGATAAAGGGTCTAAGCTATACTCGTCATATCCTTCAAACAGGGGCATCTGTTGGTAAGTCCGTATTCCTTGCGGGATCCTCGGAGCCTGGGGAACCTGTGCTTGAGGATTGTATGTCCCCCCTTTCATCAACCTGGGCCTCGTCACAGTGTTAACTGCCTCCGGCGCAGGTGCCTGGACCCCCTCTACCTCCTCCTGCAATTGGTTAGCTGGGTTCAAGGGGCACTCGCGTTTCCAATGCCCGACCTGGCGACAAAGATGACACGCAGTGGTCTTCTTCAGTGTCGCCACATCCACCCCGTCTTGGGATCTATTGGTTTTCCTTTTCCTTGTCCTTGTCCTTGTCCATTCTGATTCGTCTGGAAATTTCCTTGCTTTCTTCCTAAGGTCCCTCCATTGGGCTGACCCTGTGCTGTCTGCATCTGAACGAGCATCAACTTGTCTTTTAACTTCCGATGTTTCGAGTCCACCTCATCACTACAGTACCTTGCATACCGCAAAATTTCATCTACCGGCTTGTTCTGCCAACAGATCAAATGGTGCTGTATCATGAGGCTGACTTCTGATCTCAGACCCAACACGAACTTTGAAACAAACTGTCCCATATCCTTGGGGTCTAATGTATCTAATCCACTATACTGTTTGAAAGCTTGCAGAAGCCTTTCGTAGTATTCATGCACCGTTTCTTTGGGTTCCTGCACAGTTCGGTCTATCTTAACCCAATCTATATCTTGGGGTGAAATCTTCAGTTTTAACCATGTAATCACTTGTTCAAATTTTTTCATAACGAGGGGTGACGGACCATTCGTGACAGCATCCCTGTCAGGTTCAGAAGTCGGCCACTCGACCGCGACTTTACAAGCTGTCCACAAATCTCCCGGCACCACTATGTCAAACAAGGTGTTCAAATCAATCCACAATACTTTTGAAATTTTCACGAACCGCTCAACCTGCTTGTACCACTCTACCGGTTTCTCCCTCAGCCGAGGAAAATCATTTGTGAATGCAGCCAAATCACCTCTACTCCACGGCACATGCACGTACCCTCCATTCTGTACTTCCCGTAAAGGAAAGTTTCCAACACCTGTCGAGACCCCTCCCGGAGGCGGCGTCTCTCCCTCGGCTTTCTTTGCTATTTTCTTCTTTGACCACCTTTCTTCCCATTTGTCCAACATAATCCATATCCGCATCCCTACGATCAGATCTCTGGCATGCGTCCTTAACCCCGTAATTCTTTTCTCCTCCAGCTCCTGGTCACTGTATTACAGCCTATGCGGTCCTTGCAACGTTTTTGTTTTATTCAAATCTACCTCATATCTCCTGGCTAATGCTGTCAAGTTTTCATGTGCTATCCTGGCTTTTCGAGTCACATCCTTTGCTACAAACAGCAGCTCATCTGGCCCATAAATCTCTATTCTTTCCAAAGGCAGGCTTCCACTAATCATTTCGTCTACCTCTGCTTTCAGTCTCACCACGTCCAGCAACCTTGCCTGTACTGCGCTCCTGAGTGTTTCTCGACAAGCTGCTCCCTCTCGCTCATCATAGTCACTATTCTGTCCTTGGGACCTATCCGCTTCTGCCATGCTTCTAGAGCTTGGTCTATCTTCTGAAACATTTTGTTCCCTATCTCCTGGCATCCTATCACTTTGATTTCTCACTGTTGGTGTCCACATCCTCAACGCTGACTTAGATTTGTGTAAAGTTCTTGGTCTGACTGGTCTCTCATCCTCCTGTCTAAAAGAGGAGTCTGCAGTGGCTGGTAATGGCGTACTTGTTTCTAGTGGTCTTGGGAAATGTACCACTCGTACTCCGAACCCATTCCCATTCCCACTGGTTACTTCTTCTCCTCCCGTCTGTACGGAACTCCCTTCTCTCACTCGATCTGGGTCGTATACCGATACTATAGGACTGATGGTAACCGGTACAGTCAAGGAGTCTGGTAACCTGGTGTTCCCAACGGGAGGCTGTGTTATCAAAGATGTTGTCGCCCCTTCTGTTCCTGTGGAAATTCTTCCCATTACCCTCATGTTAGCCTGACCCTGCGTTTCACCCGATTCTATTGCCAACGTTGGTTTTCCTTCTGCCGCATCCGGATTAAATGGGGGTGGTCTCTCTGCTAGCAGCCTATCTATAAGACTGTCATCTGTATCACTGTCGTCTTCTTCGACTCTTGTTATTTTCCCATTTTGTATTAGCAGTGGGTATAACTTATCACCTTCAATCGTTTCCACCCTCCACCTTTTCTCCAGTGCATCCCACTTCGCATCTTGAAATGCCCTGATCGATTTCTTCACCCTTTCCTGACTCTTGTCTCTTTTTCTTTCATGCGCTGCTCTAATCCATGCATGTAGCGCTTCAAACTGTGTCGGTCTAGGCAGTGGTCGTAAAGAAGCCATTATACTTTTTAGCTGGTACAACACCTCTAACCTGAAAGTACCATAGCGTGGGAAAGTCAATTCTTCCTCTCCAAATGTCATTTTGTGCCAATTTTCAAGCCAAATTATGGTATGCAATCCTACATTCGTAGCCATATAATGTGCTGGCGTATCCTCGGGAGGGGCTTCCTCTCCTCCCCGAACAACCACATGTCTATCTCCTCTACAGAGTTCTCATAAAACTTTAAAACATTTCATGATGAATCAACTTTCTGTTCGCACTCAATATGTCAGCTTTACTTCCTGACTTTAATCCACCAATGCCAGCGCGGCTCACACCAACCAACCTATCACAGCGCGGCACTTGTCTGACGTCGCTTTTCCTCCGCTCGCAGCAGTTCCCCTCCTTCCTAATTCACTCGTTCTCGTTCACTCTTGTCCCAATCATACTCCGAAGCAATGTCCGTCCTAAAGAACAATTACCTCTCTGACTGTCAGTCTATCAATGACCGATCAGCCTCTCGAGATTGTTGACCTCAATCTGGCAACTGTCTGTCCGCAATACGACCGGACCATCACCTCTAACACAATCGATAATAACCTACGACCTGCGTTGGTTATTCACACACTATCTTCAGTGGGTTTGTCAACGACGTCTCATGACCCCCACGACCTCTGGTCAACACTCTCAATTCTGGGTGTCTTCTACACCACAATATCAAATCTCTCGGTCCCGCGCGCGCTCACGGTCCGATCCTCAGTCACACAACTCTCATTCCAACTCCGCAAGACATCACACAACAATTAACACCGCAATCTATCAACCACCACTCTTTTCATACTCACTCTACCATGAACTGCTACTTCCGCCACACCGTCACTCTCCGTCAGTTTTCAATGACCGCCGACGTCCTTCTCCTACGATCCACTGGATCAGCATCACTCGGGCTCTATGGGGCAACTTAGTCTCCTTATCTTAATCTAGATCTCCCCTTACCATCAAAGGTAACCATCCTACTCTGCTACCAACTGATAACGCCGATTCTTATCTAATCACCTTTAAGAACCTTCTGGTCGCCAGGATCTTTTTACCTGTTGAATAGTGTAAAGGAGAGAATCTCATCTGGTTATATAACAATTTGACCAGTTTACCTGAAAGGACCACTGACTCCGAATTCAAGTTTAGGAATTTATTATCGCCAAAAATAACTGAACATGTAAGCACCTCAACACGAGGTTAAAGAAATAAATGGGAACTAATACAAATAATAATCTACGCAGGAGTCTCATCCGACTCAGAATAAGGAGGATTGATAGTTCTAAAAGAATCAAACAAGCAATGATTGCTCCAATTTCTATGTTACTCTTCATTTATCTAAATAAGCATAAATCAATCTCTGTCCCTACACTAACACTAAGTGACATCCCTACTTAACGATTTTTCCAAGCAAGAGTAAATAAAAGAAAAGGTGTCAGCTGTGAAGACTTCCTAAGAAGTGCAATCACTTAGTACCTATGCTCAGAAATTTAGATGCTCCTTCATCAGGACCCTCTCTGTCCTTCTCTCTGGTCTCCCCTACCTCATCTCTCTCCTCCTCCCTCGGGGCACTATCCCTAATACAAAATCCCAATACAATTGAACACGCCTTTGTCACGCCTCTTTGGCCAGGTCTTCTTTCTTGTATTTTTCCATCGAAACGGTTACTTCATCCTGGACGGTTGCGATGACCTTGAGTCCCAGGCACCTTCTCCGCTGAAAGTATCATCCCTAAATTCCATTGCACTCCCAGTTCCATGCCTCCCATCTCTCTAACTTTGTGAAACAAAGAGCCAGTCTTTACTAACGAGGCATGTGTCCTTGCACCTGCAACAGAAGATACGTTCAACAAAAACCCTCTACTGTGCTAATTAAATCTACCGTGGGTTCCCAGAGAGCCTTTCCAAGGAAACTTTTCCCTGCCTGCAAAATAAGCTAACATAAGAACAAACCAGGCCTTTCCCTGTCGTATATGTAGTCCGGCCTTTACACATTTAAACACACAACTTAATTTCTTCTATAAGCATTAATTCATTACATGGCATGTTCGGAAAATGAACTACATGTGCAACTTAATATAGTACACGTTAAACTATTGCAGCTGGATTACACATGGGCTGATTCACCCGTGCATTATTTTTCACTCCATTCAATTAAGCATTACATTGCATGATTATCATGGCACAATTACACTACTGATTTACTTTAATACCTGTGAATTATCTACTCTTGCTAAACATACATGAATATATCTGAATATATTGGATACATCTCTGGATATATGTGGGTGCGAACTACCAGTGATTATGCTGCACCCCTACAATTTCACATGAACATGGCGCTCTATCACTTGTATGAGAAAAGTATAAATGTGTTAAAGGTGTGGCTGCAAAAATCATGCAGCATCACTGAAACATTGCCCAGCCCTATCCCAGACGTGTTTCAAATGTAATAAAAAGGGCACTTTGCTGGAGTATGTCGCATGTCATAAAAGTCTCTGTTGTCCAAGTTTCAAGAATATGGCAGTGATGGTGACAGCATTGACGTGGTGCCCAGTCTTACATGTAGAAATACATGGAAAGGTGAAACTGGAAACCTGGATAATTAGGAGTTCAGATATTGCATGAATTCTGTAGGTCATGTTTGGAGGAAACCTCCCATCTGTGCCATCCATCTCAACGGAACTTGTGTTCCAGTGATGGCAGATTCTCAGAGTTCAGAGTTTGTCCCTTAAGTGCATGTTGCAGTGGTGTTAATGTGTGTGGAGAACGGGCTGGCTTGGAGCGTCAAGATGAAGGTCGCATTCTGAGAGTGCTTCGGACACCTCCGTCATCCGCTCTGATTATCCGCCACCATCGACAGCCATCCTTCCCCTCCAGCTGAGACATTCACCTAACTGCAGCCAGGGGTGGACACTGGCGTGGAGCAGAACCACGAGGCGTGAGGTGCAGCAGTCAGATCCGCTCCAGACCTCCTGACTGCAACCAAGACAAAATGGCGGCCCGCACCCACCACATAACAGCATAAGGGCCTGAGATCACCCTTCCGCCTTGTAGTGATGTAAAGGCGGCCCGCTGCATTCCTGGGACCCTCGCATTAAGCAAGACCGGCAATCAGAGGCCCCGGGAAGACCAAATACGTAAACACACGGTGTAAAGAATCAGTCCAAAAGGTAAGTTTATATCCAAGGTTTATTGGTAGAGAGGCACAGTACAGCATGCCAAGCAAAGCCAAACAAGTAACTGACAACCCAAACGCTCTGGAACATGGAACATAAATTGTGCACGCAGGCACAGAGTTCCATATTCAAGGCAGAGGAATGGCAGGGGACAGAGAGGGGAAAAGTAAGATGCAACACATCTCACCCTTAACAAAGAGAAAGATTAAATAAACCAATAAAGACAAATACCTGGCAGGTAAACATCTGGGACGGTCATTACTCTTGACCCTAGATGCCACAGATTGGGTGGTATGAGAAGAGTTACTATTGGAAATAGGAAAGTCAAATAACAGTGAATCTTCATCACTATCAGCAGTGAGACCTAAGTACTTACATTTTGCAACCCTCCTTACATTCCATACCCTACCATCCTGAGTGATGACACTGTTCTAACAAACTTTAACTATTTTAATAGGATGACTGAATTTGGAAGAGCCCTTCATCAAGAAACCAGGTTTTTGATCCTGACCCAATCTCCAACAACAAAGTCAGGAACTTTAACATTCATTTTGGAGTCAAACAACACTTTCATCTTGTCTTGCTTGCTTCCCACATGTTTGGCAACTAGACTCACATCAACACAGTCATCAATCTTAATAGACCTTTTGATCCACCATGGACACATTTCCGAAGTAGGTTCCCTGCCTTTCAAAAGCCTGAAAGGACTAACCCCAGTCACAGAATGAGGAGTGATATGATACATCCACAACTTCTTCCTTACAACATCCTTCCAAGACTCATTGGACCTACTAGCAGATTGGATGCCATCTTTAAGGACACGGTTAAACCGTTCCACTTGGCCATTTTCCCTCGGTTCATAAAGAGATGTGGTCACATGTTTGATATTACACATACAGAGAAACTCTTGCATCTCTCGTGACGTGAGTTGCACCCCATTGTCAGTGACAAGAACCTCAGGGGACCCCTCACGTGCAAAAACTTCTTTAAAAAATCTGATGATAACTTGAGTAGAAGCATTAGCCACAAACTTAACCTCCGGCCATTTAGAATGATAGTCCACCATGACCAAAGCAAAACGGGCATTGGAAGATAAATGTTTAAAAGGACCTGCGATATCAAAAGCCACCTTTTGCCAGGGATGCTCAGGCCAAGAGACCGGTTTAAGGGGGGCAGAGGAAACTTGAAGCATTTTATCACTGCTGATGCACTCAGAACATTCTCTAACGACCCTATCTACCATTTTGTCAAGCCCAGGCCACCAGAAATTGGCACGGATAAGTCGTTTCATAGAGGACATGCCCAGGTGAGCTTGGTGGGCAAGAACTAACATTTTGTTTTGCACAGAGACAGGAGGAATGATCTTTCCTCCTTTGAAAAACAAACCACCAAGGTTTTCGATCTCAGCAGAAACACAGCAAAAAGGAGCAATATCAGCAGTGGCAGACCTTTCTTTGGGCCAGCCATCTCTCAAACATTCTATGATTTGTTGACACACAACATCATTGTTCATCTCTGTCATCCACTCTGCTTCAGACAAACATAAGAATTCCTGAGATACAAAATCCTTGACAGTAGCAACAATGTCCATTTCTACTTCGTCACGGGAGATACACTCATCAGAACACGGTAACCTAGAAAGAAAATCCGCCGTGACGTTGCTCCTGCCGGGGACATACACAACTTCAAAATCGTATTCTTGTAGTCTGGATGTGAGACGAGCTATACGAGAAGTAGAGTTCCACCCCCCCCCCTGGAGACAATATGCCAACGAGGGGCTTATGATCGGTTCTGAGCGTAAATCTGTTTCCCCACACAAAATTGCGAAAATGTTCAATGGCCCAGATGCATGCCAACAACTCTCTCTCTATCACGGCATATCTCCTCTCAGTAACAGAAAGTGTCCTAGAAGCAAAAGCCACACACCACTCTTCCTTTCCTGAACACTGGCTAAGCACACCACCAAGCCCATAAAGACTGGCATCCACAGTGATAATGCACCTCTTATCAAGGCAAAAGGACTTAAGAGTGGGTGCATTAACAATCTCATTTTTGATCTGTCTGAAAGCTGTCTCCTGTTTATCTGACCAGATAAACTCAGTAGACTTTCTGGTCAACTCTCTGAGAGGCTCCATCTTGGTGGCAAAATTCTGTATAAATTTACTATAGTATTCGCAGAGGCCCGCAAAGAGAGAAGTTTCTCCTTATTGTCAGGAGCAGGTGCGTTGATGATAGCATCAACCAAAGACTTCTTGGGAACTACACCATCACTGGAGAGCATATGGCCTAAATACTCAACAGATTTACAAAAAAAATTACATTTGCCGGCTTTAAGTGTCAAACCACACTTACCTAACCTAAGGCAAACTTCTTTCAAATGATGGAAGTGGTCCTCCTCATTTTTAGAGAAAATTAGGATATCATCCTGGAAGCATTTCACGAAATTGCTGACATCTTTAAAAATGTGGTACATGGCCCTCTGAAAAACAGAAGCGGCCGAAGCAAGGCCAAAAGGCATCCTTTTGAACTGAAAAAGGCCGTGGGGTGTAATGGAAGTGGTATAGTGTTTGGAATCATCTGTGAGTTGAATTTGATGGTAGGCCGACCGAAGATCAAGGGTGGAAAAAATGCAAGCACCATCCAACATACATATCATCTCGTTAATATTAGGGAGAGGATGGCAATCAACAACCAAATTGGCATTCAACGCCCATCCTCGTCGCCAATTTGTAAATTATCAGTCCAAAAGGTAAGTTTATATCCAAGGTTTATTGGTAGAGAGGCACAGTACAGCATGCCAAGCAAAGCCAAACAAGTAACTGACAACCCGAACGCTCTGGAACATGGAACATAAATTGTGCCCGCAAGCACAGAGTTCCATATTCCAGGCAGAGGAATGGCAGGGGACAGAGAGGGGAAAAGTAAGATGCAACACACAGCAACTGGCCCTGGAATCGCACTCCAGCCTGCAGACATACCCGGTGTCCTGGTTCCCGCCTGGTGTGGCATGGGAACCACCCGCCTGGCGCCATCTCTCTCACAGACCGGTGAGTGGCGGGGTACGCCCTCTCCGACTCAAAACCACAACCCTGCCCTCCAATGCCCGAGCCGCTTCCGCCACCACCCCTACTCCAAGAGGGAGGCGAACACATTTCCGCAAGGGTCACAAAACACGCAGAACCAGATCGGGCTCGCCGGGGGCTGGGGCCCCGGCCCCCCAGCGCCGGGAGCTGTCTTCTGGATCCTATCCTCCACCGCAGTCCGGCTCTCGGGACCACTCACCCGCACGAAACAGCTCCCCTAAGACTTTGGGCATCGATTCCACGGACTCAGACCTCTCCCGCAGCCCGGCACTTCTCGGCTGACAGACCCCGTGAGGAACCACGAACGGCACCCTATGGGCCAGGGCGATCGCTGTGTATATGGACACAATACACCACACCAATCAGTTAATTCTGCCGATGTACGATTTTATCCTGTAACGAGGGGGGTCCTCCACGCTACCCTGACTCTAAATGTTATAGTTTAGCCTTTTCCTTCTACAGTTATAGGGCGACAGATGCTTCTGTTCTCGAAGTATAGGGTGGGGGGTGGGAGGGGAGTTGGGACCGTTGTCCCGGATTCACATCTAGTTTAGCAGTTCAAAGTTCACAGCGCTTCAGCCTTGCACCAGCACGACATTACACTCCAACTACATACCAACAGGCGAGGCGTCCAGCCAACACTAATCATCACCCAAACACTCCCACCACATGGCGGGACCCCGGGATTCCTTAGGCTCCTCACACCAACCATGGCACAGACGGTAAATAGAGGAGAGTCTCTCCAGGTAATGTCATGGAATGTCAATGGCCTGCTGGACAGAATCAAGCGGACCGCTGTTCTGCGACATGCCTAAAGATATACCCCCGACATACTCCTGCTCCAGGAAACCCATCTCATGGGTAATCTCTGTCCCTTCCTCGCACGACACTGGTTCGACAGATCCTGGCACTCAGGTTACACACGGGGCGCACGCAGTGTGGCGATTCTCCTGAGGCGCAACTTGCCCTTCGTACCTACTCAATTCACCAGGGATCCCCAGGGACGCTTTGTTGCCCTCTCCGGAACAATGGGCGACAATGCTCTCAACGTCCTCTCCCTCTTTATCCCCGGCGCCATGCATACACAGACTTTAGGCCACATTGGGGAGGTGATTAGCTCCTTACCGCCGGGAACAACGGTGGTGGGAGGAGACGTCAATGCTGTCATGCAGCACAGACTTGATTCCACAGGGACCCCCTCTACCTCACGCGTTGTGCATGCCAGGCAATTGGCAAGCTGGACCGAAGCCATGGGTATCTGTGATGTATGGAGGTCGTGGAACCCACAAGACACCCAGTACACCCACACCTCAGCAGCGCACCACACTGAGGCCCGCATCGACATGATTTTTATGCCGGCCCCCGAATGTTGCGGAGTCAGAGAAATAAGTATCCTTCCCCGAGGCATCTTGGATCACTCACTTCTGCTCCTAGCCCTAGGAGACTCCCTTGATACACTCCGCCCGATGTGGAGGCTAAATGCTTGGTTTCTCCAAGACGAGAAATTCAAGGAAGCAATCGGAGCGGTACTTAAGCAGTACTTTCTCATTAATCAAGGCTCCGTCTCCACTCCGGGTACCCTATGGGAGGCGGGTAATGCCACCATCCGCAGTTTCGCCAAAGGCCACCTTAAAGCCCAACGAGTAGCCCAAGATAGCAGGCTCACCCTCCTTGAGGCTCAAGTGACCCGACTCGAAAGGAGCTCATCCGGAACAACAAACGAGTCCCAGTTGCGCCGACTGGCACTGTGAGAGATGAAATTAAACAAATCTCACTGGAATCGGCAAAACTCCTATGGAGGTCCTCCATCGCTCACATATATGGATGGGGTGCAAAAATGGGAGAATACTGCATAGGTTAGTGTCATACCCCTTGGCGAACCGAATATTTCCAGAAATCCGAGATTCCGAAGGGATTACCCACCATTCACCCAGAGCGATGGCCCAATCCTTCGCTGCCTATTACTCCGATCTTTACTCGGCCCAGAGGCCTGAACTCTCACTATCAGACCTGATCACCCTAGAGAACCTCCATCTTCCTAAACTTAGCGCAGTCGAATCAGCCGGAATGGATTGCCTCATCGCACACGAGGAAATACAAGACGCTCTCTTGCACGTTGCAGCCGGGAAATTTCCTGGCCCTGATGGCTACCCACAGGAGTATTACTCCACCTACTGTGACTTACCTTGCGGCCCTCAATACAGAAGCCGTAGAAACGGGCTCATTCCCTCTACAGACCGACGCGGCCACGATAGTCATTATTCCCAAAACACAACCACCCTCTCCAGCCTGCACCGACTACCGCCCCATATCCCTAATTAATACAGAGGTCAAAATCTACGCCACAGTCCTGGCCCAGCGTCTCAGGCCATTCCTCATCAAACTGGTCCACCCCGACCAGTGCGGCTTCATGCCAGCGTGAAGTACACAGCACTGCCTTAGGCGCCTCCACCTGGCCTTGGCCGACCGACAGTCACTACCCCCTATTTGGCACTCCTCCTAGTCGACTTTGAGAAAGCTTTTGACTCGGTCGACTGGCGATATCTGGACGATGTCCTGGCCGTTATGGGCTTGGGCCCCGACTTCTGCCGTCTGGTTCAAGTCCTGTACTCCTAACCGACCGCAGGATGCTTGTCAATGGAGCACTCTCAGACACGTTCCCAATCAGGAGGGGGACGAGGCAGGGATGTCCCTTCTCGCCCCTCCTTTTCGCCCTGGCGATGGAGCCCCTGGCCAGCCTCATTTGTGCTGATCGGGTCCAGGGCTGGAAGTGGAAAGGCTCTCATGAGGACAAAATCGCCTTATACGCAGACGATGTCCTACTCTTCCTCGCAGAGCCAGCCCAATCCGGCACCAGATGCCTACAGATACTACGTATCATCTAGCGAGTCTCTGGCTTACGCTTGAACCCCGCAAAATTAACCCTGGTGACCCTGCATCTATCTAGAGAGTGCTTTGATTGGCACTCTACCATCCCCATCAGACGGCAATCGTTTAAATACTTGGGAATCTGGTTCGCCCTGCTCCCTGAGCTGGCCTGGGCGCTTAATATCACCCATTAGTCACAAAAGCCAAAAAGGACCTCCAGAAGTGGCAAACCCTGCCGTTCAACCCATTGGGTAGGGTAGCACTTTTTAAAATGATGATTCTTCCCCGATTTCTCTACATCATTCAAAACACCCCATTCCATATTCCCCGGGCCTGGTTCAGGGGGTTGGACAGTTTGATCGTGAGGTTCCTCTGGAGTGGTTCGCGGACGTGCATGGCCCTCTCTCGCTGCCAAATTCCACCCTTCGACGGAGGCATGGGTATGACAAACTTGTATCTATATTACCTAGCAACCTGCCTCCTAATACTACACGATTGGTTCAATGGGGGCTGGTCCGATCCTGCCTATAGGACCGAGTTGAAGGATCTGGGACTTTCTCAAATCCAGACTATGATGTACGGGGGACCCATCCCGAGGGCCTTACCCACAGTAACCCGTGCAGTTCTGCTAGCTTGGCTTGCCTCCCTACGTCATACCCAATGGGGGAATAGGCTGACCCAGCAAACACCCCTCTGGCAGGGCACATGGCTGTGAGAGGTGGGGAGCCTGGAGGGTTTCCAGGGCTGGGATCTTCTTGGTATCTCGCAACTCGGCGAAATTTGGGTCAGTGACCATATCCGTTCCTTCTCAGACCTTCAAACCAGACACTCACTCCACCCGTCACAGTTTTATAAGTACTTACAACTCCACCATGCCCTCGGCGTACATATAGTAACAGGCACGTCACTTCCAGAGCACAGCCCCTTAGAAGCTCAAATCACAATGGGGGACTTGGGGAGGAGGGGGGTATCACACATTTATTGCTCCATAACTAACAATGGCCCCACCTCCCTTGGCCCGCTCAGAACTAGATGGGAGGCCTGGCTAGGTGCTCTGGAAGACGATGACTGGAGAGACACCTTGATGGTCCCCAAGACCATCACTGTCTCAGCCAGACTCTGTTTGGTCCAACTATACTACCTACATACCTCCTACCTTAACCCTGAACGCCTACACAGGGCAGGCCTAACGCCACACCCATTCTGTACACGATGTGGGGCTGAACCCGCTGATTTTTTCCATATGGTATGGTCTTGCCCTCTCATAGCTTCCTATTGGGAGTCACTGGAAACGGCGCTTATGAAGGTGCTGGGATGGGAGGTACCTCACAACCCCCTAAACATACTATTGGGATTCACAGATGGGCTGGACGGATCTAGAGCAGACAAATTATTCTTAGGCACCGCCCTTGTGGTGGCCAAGCGAGACATTGCAAAGGCATGGAAGAATCACGTCCCGCCAAACATAGCCAAATGGCGCAAAGGAGTAGACTGGTGTGCCAGACAAGAACTGCCACTGTACGAGGCCAGGGGATGCCCGGTCAAACATTGGAAAATTTGAGGCAAATGGTTGGGAATGGTTGGTTAATCAGTCCCCCCGTCTTTTCTAGGTCCAATCTTTTGTGTTCAAATATCTTTATTGTTATTTAAAAAATAGATAATACATTCGTAATATATTACAATACAACAAATCATTATGAAATATATGTTAAGTTAAAATCAAAAAATTACAGAATCAAAAATAGATCTCATATTAAAGATTAATGTACTGGGCTAAAGAGAAAGAAGCAAAAAACATATCATTATTCAGGCAAGAAAACAGAGTATATAGGTGACATATACTATATGACATAAGTTGAATTAAAAAATATTACAAAGCCCAGGAAAAAGGAATAAAAGAGATCAACAGCTTATACCACGTTGAGGTGATAAACCAGTCGTATTGCTTAATGAATAAAATTGCAAAACAAGAGAGAGCAGAGGAAAAGAAGAAAAGATTGAAAAAGTAAAGAAAGAGAAAAGAAGAGAGGAAGAGGTGGGGACAGCTGCTTCAAAGAGGGAAACAATTCAAAAAGTAGGGTCAAAGGGATACTGAGCTACCAACCCCTGAGAAGATAAATCCATATAATCATCCAATGACCTCCATACATTACTAGAAATGGAAGGAGTGTAATGCTTCTCCTCCACCAAAGTATGAGCCCCACGAAGGTATGATACCCAAGCCCACCAGGTCTGATAAGACAACAGATGAAAAGATTTCCAGTCTGATAGTATAACTTTAACAGCGATGGATATAAGTAAATCTAATAACTGCATATCCGTATTATCAAGGGGTAAAGGAGTAGTTGAAGCCCATGGGCCCACTAAAATCATAGGCAAAGAAAGCTCTAACGATATGTTAAAAATTAGAGATAAATGTTTCTGTATTAAACCCCAAAAGGATTGTAATAAGATGCATTCAAAAAACATATGTTGATGAGTGCCTGGTTCAATATTACAGTTCCAACAAAGATCACTATCTCTTAAGTTCAATTTGTGCAAGCGAGCAGGGGTCCAATGAAGAAGATTTAAGGTAAAGAATTTAGATTGCGTAAGAGAAGGAGCAATTTTATTGCGTAGGGATAATTTCCCAATCAATTGCTAGGTTTCCTGTGAGATATGTTTAAAAATATCATTTATCATATGTGACTGTAGACTGCGAAGGAAGTGGAGCGGATAGAAATTTATATATCATGGAGGCAGTATGTCCTGAACGAGACCACATAGAGAGAAGCGAGACAGTTACCAACTCTGTAGAGAGGGATACTTTAGAAAGAGCAACCTTCAATTTCAGGAAAGAATAAAAATCCATATTATTAAGGTTATATTCTCTAGCCAAAAAAGAGAATGGAAGAGGGTCATGATTAGAATCATAAAGATCTTTTACCAATCTAATACTCCTAGTAGCCCATGAAGAAACCGTATCCGGATCAATATCAGTAACGACTTTAGGATTGTACCATAATGAGGACCACCTCGATTTATGAATAGGCTTAGATACTTTTTTGTCAATATATTTTAATGCATTAATCGTATCTAAGATAATACGATGGAAATGACCAAGAACGAGTTTAGAAGCAGTGAGAAAGGAAGGAGTAGAAAGAGGAGTACACAACTCTCGTTCAATATAAATCCACGGGGCGTATGTTGGGAGTCTGGCAAAAACCAGAGAGCACCTTGAGAAGCTAAAAAGGCAATTTGATACAAGTTCAAATCTGGAAGATTACAGCCACCCAGAACAGAGGGCTTTCTAAGATGTTTATATGCAATTCTAGCACGTTTATCACTCCACAAAGATTTTGAAGTAAGTGAATCAATCTCATGAAAAAAGGAAGAAGAAAGCTTAATGGGTAACATGGAGGATAGGAATTAATAATCGGAGTTATCATCATCTTAAGAGTTTGAAATCTTCCCCACCAGGAGATATATTTAGGAGACCAGGAGGACAAAAGTTCTTTAATTTTAGCTATGATGTGGGATTCATTATAAGAAATCGTATCTGAAAGGTCTTTACAAAACCAAATTCCTAGATATTTAATACGAGTCGATTGCCATTTAAATCCTGAATCGCCCATGTGAGAAGGGAAACACAACGAATTGAGGGGAAACATTTCCGTCTTGTCTTTGTTCAAAGCATATCCAGAAACAAGCAAAAACTCTGTAATGGTAATAGTAATAACCGGAATTGCAGCAACAATATCTTCTGAAAAGATAAGAACATCATCCGCATAGGCGGCTGTTTTAAGTGTATGTGGACCAAATTGAAAACCTTTAATACCTTGGTTCAAGTTAAGTAAATGAAGGAGTGGGTCTATAGATAATAAAAAAAGAAGGGGTGAGAAAGGGCACCCTTGTCTAGTGCCCTGACGGAGATTAAAAAAGGAAGACGTAGCCCCATTAACTCTGATATTAGCTTTTGGTTGCGCATAGAGAGACATAACCATATTGATAAAAGAATCCCCTAGGTTATGGGATTTAAGCACTGCTTGTAAAAAAGGCCAAGAGACTTTGTCGAAAGCCTTTTCGGCGTCAAGGGAAATCGCCGCTGATGGTAATGTAGAAAGTTTTGCTTTCTCCAAAATATGACAAAATGTTCAGATATTATCTCTAGCAAGTCTCCCCTTAACGAAACCAGTCTGGGAATCAGGAATAAGAGTAGGGATATGAACTTCTAAACGCTTAGCCAAGATCTTGGCAAACATTTTTGCTTCCATATTTAATAATGAAATTGGACGGACGTTTTTAGGGTCAGAGTGGTCCTTGCCATCTTTCGGAATCACAACAATAGTTGCCTCAGCAGCTGAGCCAGAGACCTTGCCAGAAAGGACAACATTATCGAAAACCTCTTTAAGATATTTGATTATTGAGGAAGAAAAGGTTTTATAAAAGGCAATAGGAAACCCATCAGGTCCCGGAGCCTTTCCCGACCGAGTAGCCTTAATAGCCTGAATTATCTCGTCAGTCTCAATGGATTTCCCCAGATCAATCATATCAGCATGCGAAATAGTATTCGTAGGAAACGAGTTCAGAAACTGCTGACAAACAGAAATGTTGTATTGATCTTTAGGAGTGTATAGTTTTTCATAAAAATCCCGAAAGACTTCAAGTATTTCTTGCGTATGGAATTTCCTAGAACCATTTTTATCATTAATATAAGAAATCTGGGTAGCCTTGACATTTGTGTTCTGATATTTTAAGGTGGCAGCTAACAACTTACCAGCTCTATTTCGCAGTAACAAGTGTCGAGATTATGGAGCGTGGACACCAATATGAGCTCTTTTAGTGACTATAGAGTTAAAAGAGTATTTCAGATTCTTGATATCCAGAAGGAGAGACTTATCATTAGAGCTTCTATATAGCTCCTCCTTACGTTTGATCTCATCCCCCAGGGACTGCAATGACTTTCTGATGTCACTATTCCTTTTTGAAATTGTTTTGATAATATGACCCCAAATAGTACACTTAAATGCATCACATAGAACAATTGGGGAATTTACCGAAGACTCATTATCTTTAAAGAAGTTAACAATTTCCTCATTAAGCTCATTAACTTCATCCTTATCGTCCAAAATTTCTGTGTTAAGATGCCAATTACGAGGGCCTGTAAGATTAAGGATAGTCAGGGAAACCGCAGCGTGATCAGAAACGACTATTGGATGGATCATAACATTTATGGTATGTTTTAAAAGAGCAGCATCAACTAGAAGATAATCAATACGAGAAAAACTAGAATGTGGAGAGGAGAAAAACGTGAAATCGCTACCCGTAGGATTATGAATCCTCCAAGCGTCAATAAGCTGATGAGAAGAACACATATTGAGCAAATGTTTATGTGACCTAGGAGGACGGAATTTGAAAGCAGAATGTCTATCCAACAAAGGATCCAAGGGCAAGTTAAAATCACCACCAACAATTGTTCTAGCATCCTGAGGAATGTCAGAAAGTTTTTTTATGTCTGGAACGCCAAAAAAGAGGATCATCAATGTTAGGGGCATATATATTTCTGACATATAAATCATCTGAACCATTGGACAAGCGAGAAAGTAACCATCTACCATTGGTATCATGCTCAGCAGAAACAAAAGACAGGCCAGATTTTTGGGAAATCAAAGTCACAACTCCATTCTTTTTACCAGAAGCTTCAGAACAATTAACATCAAGAACCCACTCCTTCCGCAAAAGCAAAGCTTCTTTAAGGCTATCTTAGTCTCCTGAAGAAAAACAACATCGCCAGATAAGCTCTTGCAATAATCTAGGATCTTGGCCCTTTTGAAAGGGTGATTCAACCCACGAACATTAAGTGAGACTACGTTTAAACCAGACATAAATAGACATAAGACCACACAGATAAAAACATGTGATAAAGAAAAAAGAGAATGTTAACCAATAGATCTACAGATACAAGGGTAAAAGAAGAGCACAAAAATCGTAAAAAATATACCGAAGCAGAAGTCTCCAGAGAAAGAGAGATAGAAAGAGAGGAAAAGAAGACTAGAAAGAACAAAAGAAAGAACAAAAGTACTCCAAAGAAAAAAGGAGCATAAAAAGAGAAAAACCCCACCAGGGGATGTCTGTAATAGACAATTTACATGGGGGAAATGACGTCTAGGAGCAACCACAGAGGCCAACAGACAATGCAGACCGCTCAACAGTAAATAATTCATTAAATATTTCATTCAGCGACGGAACAAATATAAAAGTATTAATGTCTACTATACTATCAATAGTCCATCAACAAGATCTAAAAAATATATCATATTTGATCAGTGAACAACCCAATATGTCTTAGACTGCTACCTAAACCACCCAATACCGCCATTCATAATATCCTCACCTAACATCTATCTGACACTGTTATCCCACTCTTCTATTCAGTATATGATATTAGGTTGTTCACTGATCAAATACGAGACAACAATGTCAGACAAATTACAAATTAAGGCACCATAAACAGCAACATTAGACAAGCAGCAGTTCAAGGCCTAATAGATATTAATAAGTGGTATAATAAATGGCAATCTAAGGTAACATACACAGCAATATAAAACATTATAAATCTCAAAATTATAACGTATCAGACACAACAAAATTGATAGTATCTAGGAATCAATACTAGAGTATATGAAAAATTAATTATTAAATAGCAGAATCTACATGAGATGTAATTCATGACTTGAATATATATATATATAATGAAAGCAAAATAATCAAAAAGAATAAATAAATATATACAAAAAAACGCAGATGTGTATAGGAAAAAACAATAGTGGGCAAAAACACAGATGAATAATGAGGACACATAAAAAATTATCACCAGCATAGAAACATAGAAAGAGAGGAGGAAAAAGTCAAGAAAAAAGTGGAATAAGCGAGCAGAACGCATAAATAAAAGAAGAACGAGCCAAGAAAGAGAAAGACTGTGGAAAGTAGAAGAAGAAATACTTATTTTATCATAAAAAATAGTGAGAAAGAAAAGCCAAGAAAAGACCAACTGTTTAAAATTATTCTATCTAGACTTATATACCAAAAAGGACTTCATCAAAACGGACTAAGAAAAAATCCCAAAGAAAGAAAAAGCAACTGAGCAGGAAGCAGGAACGAGGTTGGAAAAAGTAAAAGAAGTAAAAAGATAATAAGAAAGAAAGTGAGAAGAAGAGAAATAGAGACACATGAACAACCAATAGTTAACAAAGAAGCACCAAAATAGTACCAACACATTGAATGTAAAGTCCACAAAACATTCATAAAAATATGAAAAACCGTAAAACCTGTAAAGGAGAAACCAGTTAAAAGAGAGTAACCAATATAGAGCTAACAGCCTTAACAGAGCATAGTTACCTTTACAAAAAGGCACACAAAGGAGCAATATTAACTATACACTTTGTGGCAAGGCACAGAAAGCATGGATCCAACTTATCAGAAAATGAAGATCATTATGGAGTCCATCTGGGATTCAGAATGATTATCCCAAAAAATGAAAAGCTCTGAAGGCTGATAAAAGATCTGTGGACGGCCTCTGAAAGTTATTCTAAATCGTGAAGGACCTGCAAAGGAAAAAGGAATATTCATATCCATGAGTCTTCTGCGCAGATTCAAGAAACCTTTCCGACGAATGACGGTGTCTCTAGCAAAGTCGTGTGAGATTGATATTCTGTGACCTTCCCATTGTAAGGTTTAAGTCTTCCTCATTTGGGCCAGAATCTGTTCAGTGTGTTGATGGCACAGAGGTTTAAAGATCACCGGTCTTGGAGAAGATAACGTTTTAGGCCTAAAAGTGGGAACTCTATGAGCACGTTCTATTTCAAAATCCTTGTGAAATGAAATGTTCAGAACAGTAGGAATCCAGGTAAGCAGAAAATCCAACACTGAAGGCGCAGATTTCTCACAGTCTTCCGGTAATCCAAAAATTCGAAGGTTACTTCTACGACTTCTGTCTTCCTGTTCAGTCAGGTCCCTTCTCAATGAAGCCAAGGAGCACTCCATACCTTGAACATGTTTAGCTTGCTTATTCGTGAAGTCTTCAACAGTGCTTATTCGTGTTTCTGCATTGGAGACACGTAAGGAGAGATTTTTGAGGTCATTCCGAATTGCCGCCACATCAATTTGAAGTAAGTCTGTGTTCGTTTTGGTACTCTGTGCTATATCATGAACTGAATTAAGTTTGAGTAGTATAGTGTCTAAGGTCGAGGCGGAGGGTACCTTCGGGGTGGGTGAATTTTGTTTAGATCTCTTCAGATTCCCTTTAGACTCCCTGTCCTTGGGAGTGACACCCATGCCTTCTGCCATTGGACACAAGTACAGTAGACACACCAACTGACTGAAAGTGCATAGCTGTTGTGGAATGAACACAGAGTACTGTAAACAATTACTGAGTAGAGAACGAAGTATTAATGCCTGAGAGACCAAAAGCCAATTCGTTTATGAGATGCGTGAAAAATCAACAGGCACCAAGACTCTCAACGACAATTCGTTCACAGATAGGTGACACAACAAAAAGGGCCGGCCAGTGTGAATTATAAAGAGCAGAATTAAGTAGGCTCTGCACGACCAGCAAAAACGAAGACAATCACCAAAGCTTGAAATTAAGCAAAAGACATGTGGCTCATATGATACTATATACCACTGGAGTACAGCCAGATGAGTAGAAGGCCACTACATAAGCATTATGATTCCCAAAGAGTCCTGTCAGCTGTCTCCATTTTGAGAAAGTACTGACGCAATGTAAAAGCGAAATGTAAAAGCGAAAGACTCAGGTCCTGATAAAGAGAGGTATAAAATTGGACGTGATAATACCTCAAGCAGTCCCAGTGTAATTAATGAGAAGTCCACGCAGGAAAAGAAGTGATTTTATCTCCTCAGACCCTGTAACGATGAGACGTTCGTGCCGGCCGCCATTTTGAAGCACTGCCATGAGGAGAATATCGCCGAGCAACGTTGCATCCAGAGAAGCCGTCCGAGACCACAGCGAGCTGTCCCAAATGCTCCTGCGCTGTTCCGCCACTCAATGCTGAGGATTGATGATCAAAAATCACCGAAACATCGATGTAAAAAGAGCATCCGCACCGGAGGTCCGACGGAGCTCAAAACAGCGTGGCCATCTTGGTTATGCGCTTAGCCACGCCCCCCTTCTAGGTCCAATCTTATGTATCATTTGGAGGGCGGAGATACGTCAATGTATACCAATATAATAGTTTCACTCGCCTAATGAAGTCTATTATTATGCTGCTGAAAATACTGTGCTGTTTATATATAGGTTCTTCTATTGTCTTTTCACAAAATCAATAAAATTGATTATCAAAAAATGTGTGTGGAACATCAGGTGCACAGCATCGAACTGTTAGTCATGACAGATTTGTGGTCACCGTTTAATACATTTGTTTTACAGATGCTTGAGAAAATTCAGACACTTACATAAAAACCCTCTAATGTCAAGATGTTTGCCTATGGTGGCACGAACGTTGAGGGTGAATATGAGGCACAGCTTGAATTCGAGAATAAGACTACGTCGTCTGTAGTTTATGTACCGAAGTATGGATCCAAATTGTTGGGAAGGGATGACCAGAGTGAATTGGACATCATTTTAGACCTGAATCATCCTAATTGCATTATATTCAAATCTCGTTTGTTCAATGTGAGGACTGTTTGAGTGTGTCTTCCAATGATCGAGGTATACAGAAATTCCATGAAATGTTGGCAGCCAAACAGAGGAAACTGACTGGTTTTCAGCACAAGATCATGCTCAAAGAGTCAAGGCTGTGGTCTATAAGGTTTGCAAGATACCCCTATGTTTACGGGCGGAGTTGCAAAGAGAGTTGGATCGGTTGTGTCAATTTGACATCATAGAACTTGTGAAGGGTCTGAGTAATTAGCACCTATAGTTCTTACCCGCAAAGGTGATCAATCGCTGAGGGTGTGTGTTGATTTACGTGATCTCAATCATAATATTTGGGTGGATTGTGAACCTTTGACTAATATAAATGAGATGCTGGGTACCTTGAAAGGGGGTATGATTTTTAACGCTCAAGATATTTCAGCTGCCTACCACCAGGTAGTTTTGAGTAAAGAAACTAGACACCTTATCTCTTTTTTCACTCTTCTGGGAGCATTTAACTACAGATGAATGAATTTGGGGTGGCATCAGCTTCTTTGGTTTTCAGAGACTGATGAGGTTGATGTTCCAGGAATTGTCTGGTGTGTTGTACTTTCAAGATCACATCTTAATATTTGGTAGTAATTTGGCTGAACATGACAATAGGTTGAACAAAGTATTGTATGTTTTGAGAGGGACGACTCCCATTACATTTTGACAATTCAAGTTTGAGGTGAATGGCGTGGATTATTTGGGCACTATTTAAGTGCTTAAGGTGTGAAACTCAAAATGAACATTTTGAAAGCCATTGTGGAAGTGCCGTCTACAGAAAAAAAGGAACAGTTAAAGTTTTACTTGGGTCTGATTAAATACTACTAAAAATGTATTCTCCGTTTTGGCCATAAAGCAGCACCCCTTAAGGATTTGCTTAAATGGGAAGTGCATATATCTAAAGTGAGAATTGCCAGTGCGCAGTAGAGACATTCTAGGTTCTCTCCCTTTAAAACCATTCAAACCTTGGGATTACACTATCAATCAATAAAGCACTACTTATAGAGTGCGGCTAATCACCGCTGGGGGTATCCAGGCTCTGAGGTCTCGCAGGCCTTTAATCGGAAAGCCAGGTCTTGAGTCCCTCTCTGAATGCAGTGAGTGAAGGTGACATTCACAGGTGGAGGGGGAGGATGTTCCATGACTTGGCAGCCAGGTAGGAGAAGTAGCGACCTCTGCTGTGGCTTTGGTGGATACAGGGAATGTGGGCGAGGGAGGCGAAGTGTAGTTGTCTGGCGGGTTGGTGGATGTTCCGATGGTGGTTGATGTAGGCTGGTAACTGGTTGTGGAGGGCTGTGTAGGATTGAGTTAGCATCTTGAACTGACATCTCTTCTGGACAGGGAGCCAGTGGAGGCTTCTGAGGTGGCAGATGATGCTTGCCCCTTTGGGGAGGTTGAGGATGAGTCTGGCTGCAGCATTCTGTATGGTCTGAAATTGCTTGAGGAGATGGGGGGTGATGCTGGCATAGAGTGCGTTTCTGTAGTCCAGTCGGCTGGTGACGAGAGCTTGTTGTTAACGGGGATCCATCAGAATATCGTTTGAAGCATGCAAAGGGTGTGGAAGCAGGAGGAAGATACTGCATTGACCTGGCACTTCATGGTGAGTTTGCTGTCCTGCATGATGCCAAGGTTGCGGGCATGTTCCATGGGGGCAGGTGTGGGTCCGAGTTCGGAGGGCCACCAGGTGTTGTGCCACGGTGAGGTGTTCCTCCCAAAGATAAGGATTTCCGTCTTGTCTATTTTTAACTTCAGGCAGTTGGACCTCTTCCAGTCGGGAACACTTGTCATGGTGTTCTGGAAGCTGATTCTGCTGGTGGCAGGGTATACCATGAGGGAGAGGATGAGTTGGGTGTCATCTGCGTAGGAGATGATATTGAGTCCATGGGTACGGACGATGTTGGCCAGTGGCATCATACAAGTGTTGAACAAGTTGAGACTGAGAGAGGAACCTTGGGGAATGCTGCAGATGATGCTCCTGTGGTTGGAGGTGAAGGACAGTAGGCGGATTCTCTGGGTGCGTCCTGTGAGAAAGGAGGTGATCCATTTGAGGGCATCTCTCTGGACTCCGATGTGGTGGAGTCTTGTGATGAGGGTGTGGTGGGATAAGGTGTTGTATGCTGCTGAGATGTGGAGGAGGATAAGGACTCAGCTCGTAGGTTGCGGCAATCAGGGCAGTCTCGGTGCTGTGGTTGGCATGGAAGCCGGATTCAGAGGTGTCGAGTAGTTTATTAACTTCCAGGAGTTCTGTGAGCTGGCGGTTGTTGGCTTTCTCAAGCACCTTGGCAGGGAAAGGGAGGAGCGAGATGGGCAGTAATTTCTGAGTTTCTTGGGGTCGGCGGAGGGTTTCTTCGGGACTGGTATGACCTCTATGTGTTTCCATGCGTCAGGGAAGGTAGCCGTGGTGATGGAAGCATTGAGGATGGCGGTGAGTGCACTGCTGATTTGTTTGCGTCCAAGTTTGAAGACCTGGTGGAGGCAGGGGTCAGTTGGTGCTCCGCAGTAAATAGAGGTCATGATGGATGTGGTGTTCGGTGTGGTGAGCGGTTTCCATGCGGTGAGCGGGTGGTTATGGGTGGCATCTGTTGGTGTCAGGAGGTGACTGATGTCGTTGGGTGGTGGGTTGAAGTTGCAGTAGATGTCCAATTTCACGTTGTAGTAGTAGTACACCAGGGTGTTGCAGAGTGCTTAGGAAGGGTGGACTGTGTTCTCGGTGGCTGAAGGGCAGGAGAACACTCTGACGATGATGTAAAGTTCCTTGGTGTGGGTGGTGCTTGCTTTGATGCAGTTTGTTAGGGCGTCCTTATTAACTTCTTTGAGGCTTTGTTGGTATTTGCTGAGGGACGATTTGAAGGCGGTGAGGTCTGTGGGATTCCTGTTGGAACGCCATCGTCTTTCCAGTTGCTTACATTCGTGTTTAATGGACCAGAGTTCTGGGGTGAACAAGCTGGCTTGTTTGGTGGATCTGCTTGTGTTGGCTGACTTCATGGGGGCGACTTTATGGACACAGTTGGAGTTCCAGTCTGAGAAATTCTGGACTTCTAGCTTGCTGGTGGTGTCGGGCCTGGTGATGTTGAGGGCGGTTGTCCACTGGGTCTCTGTAACTTTGTTCCATCTGCAGTGGGAGGAGCTGAGGGGCTTGGTGGTGGAGTCCAGGGAGCCTGTGATGGTGAAGTGGACAATGGTGTGGTCAGTCCAGGTTAGCTCGGTTACATGGCTGAACATGACTCTGTCACTGGCTAAGAAGATATGGCCCAGTGTGTGCTCTGCGGTGTGTGTGGAGAAGGTGACCTGCTGTGTGAGGTCGATGTGGCTCATGCTTTCAGGAGGTTGGTGGAGTTGGCATCTTTAGAGTCGTCGAAGTGGAAATAGAGGTTGCAGAGGATCATGTAGTGCTTGGAGTTGACCTAGAGGGGAAATTAATTCGTAGATGGTGTTGCATAAACCAGGGTGGGGACCCAAGGGTCTGTATGCGAGGGTCCCTTTGATGGTAGTCTTGGAGTCCGTTTAAAGTTGGAAGTTGAGGGTTTCCATGATTGATGTGGTGTCGTCTTCAGTGGTGGTGCATCAGAAGGTTTTCTTGTGGATGATGGTGATGTCTTCCCCGTGCTTATATTATCACCTGACACAGTAGCCCAGGTGCAGTATTATTGCAAAAATGGAGAAACGGTAGGGAGGAGGTAATTGTGTTTGTATCTAAAGCACTGCTGGGGTCAGAGTTGACCTACTCCACCATTGAGAAAGAGGCTATGACATTGATGTGAGCTACTAAACAGTTTAGAACATTTGTGTGCGGTGTTCCAGTTGTGTTAAGCAAAGACCACAAACTGCTTGTTGATTTGTTGAGCACTAAAGGGGAGGTGGGGGAGAGCTACCCCCGGAGAAACTAAGTGGCAGTTTCGTGTATGTAATGTAGCATTATCACATTGAATATGTGCCTGGAAAACTAAACTTGAAGGCAGATTATCTATCAAGGATGCTACTTGCTGATAGCGCTGATGAAAAAAATTGTAGAAGACATTTCTGTGTGTGAGGTGAGGCAGATACTGGGTTTGCCTGATGGTGCGATTTCAGAGCAGGAATGGAGAGATGTACTTCAACAGGACACTGTTTTGTCTCAAGTCAAAGTCTGGGTGAAGAGTGGATGGTCTTATATGAGCAGTGTGAGCTCAGAATTTGTCCCTTAAGTGCATGTTGCAGCGAAGTTAATGTGTGTGGAACATCTGGTGAACAGCATTGAACTGTTAGTTGTACCTATCAGCTTGAGGAAGAGGATTCACATGTTGGCATACAAAGGGCACTTAGGAATTTGGGCGGCTAAACAAGGAGTCACAGAGGACTTTTGGTGGCCTGGGATTGATAAAGCTGTATAAACATTTGTATGTGACTGTGAGAGTTGTATTAAGAATGCATTTTTAGTGAGATATCTTACACTAGGCAGTGTGCTGCTCCTGCAATCAGCACTGGGCAGGTGTTGTACCAGCCAATGCACAGTACTTGTAATAGACACTGGGAATATCTTACACTAGGCAGTGTGCAACTCTTTCAATAGGTGTCTATTGTATGGGGCACTGACAAGCTCTTGCAATGGATTTTGGGACTCTCCTGAAAGAGGCACAGTGCATATCAGGTAATAGACATAGGGGCCCAGATTTTTTAAGGGCTTGCATCTCCATTGTGTCATACAAGATGACCCAAGCCTCAAGTCAGATTTACTAAGCCATGCAAAGCCACATTGCATAGCTCTGCGTGGTTAGTAAATTTGGAGTAACGCAAGACAGCACAAGCCACTTCCTTACGTTCGTCTGTGTTGGGAAGATGTTCGATGGTTGAAACGTGGGTGTTCCCACTCATCTACCCACAGTTTTTGGCACATTCTAGAATTTACTAAGACAAGTAAACCTGGGAATGGGTCAAAATGCTATGCCATCCCAACAGAGGCGTAACAAAGAGAAATGTCTTTATTACTCCGCGTTTTCTCTTTCTACAAGTGCTGCATTCTGCAGGACGCATAGAGGAAAATGTGATGATTGTTTTTGTTCAGGAAGGTGTGCCTTCCTGCTCAAAAACAATCCTGCCTGTAATGCAGGCACCATTGTACCATAGAGCAAGGGTGCCTGTGTTGGCGCTAGGCAGCACATAGTGCAACAGCAGGAATGCTCCATATATTAGTAGGTATGGAGAATTCCTGCTCTCTCCATTTGATTCAGCACAGCAAGTTGTCTTGCTGCTTGCACCAAATCTTAGTAAACCAGGGGCAGGGAGTCCCGGTCCCTTCCCTGTCTTGCCATCAAAGCCTTGCAACATGCACCGCTGTTGCCGGCCAACAGAAGGGCAGGAGGCCCAGTACATTGTTATGGCTGGACGCTCTGCACTTCTTTACCACTGCTGTGCTTGTCTATGTGAAGTAGGCATTACCGCCATCAGACTCATCACTGCTTTTCCAGCTGCAATAAATACATAGGGTCAAAGGAGGTTAAAGGAGAGTTTCTGATATCAAAGGAAAGGTATTGCTGAAATGTTATGGCAGGCCATTTTGCAATCCCTGGACCCTTGCTTCGATAAAATCCATATCTGATCATGTTGCCTGAATTCTGCTAGTCTCTCTACTACGTCAGAGCCTGTTGGCCTAATCCTGGCTACCTCACAGTATCTCACCTGAACTCCTAACCTTCCCAGAGTAATAGGTGTTTTTGGCAACCACAAATATGACACTCTAGTCCCCAAGGGAATCGTGGAAACTGATTTTTCCCTTTCGTAACTCACTTACTCACTCATGCAGGCCCGTAGTAAAAAGAAGAAAGACACAAAGAAAGTTTACAATTCATTTATTGAAACTATCGTAGTCTATTATGAAGAAAATGTGCTATGATCATTAGTCAGATGCAACTAAACAATGCAATTAGCATTAATAACAGACTTCATAGGACAAACAGAGCAACCTTGGCAAATTATATATCTGTCTAGGTTTATCCTTACCATGTGAGCACAGATATATTTGGGATCTCTGGAACTGGCCTAGGACCTCATAACTTGTATATGCAGTTAGGTAGCCCGCATCATGAGTGTAAACTTAGTTTACACATGTTCCAGAACTGTGGTCTGTGCCAGAATTCTCCTCTTGGCCCCCAAGGGACAGGACACAGTTTATATGATAATACTGTTGCTGTGCTGGATATGCAGCTGTGTTATCGTGTTATTTCTAGACGTTAGGAACTGTTGCTGAACGAGCAGAAAAAGCAGTTCACAGCAATCTCGTACAAATGTGTAGACTAAATCCCAAGAAGAGTTCCTGAATAACAAACAACATGTACAGCATGTTCTCAAAAAAACTCTCACAAAAACAAATGTGTTATAGGTGGCTATGCAGAGCAAGCAGAGGCAGCCTTGGTCCAGAAGGAAAATCATTACACCCACCTCCTTGGTCGTGAAAGCAACTCATTGACTAATAAAATAATAAAAGCACAAGGCAAGCACATTCAGTGCAATACTTCAATATATAATAATAAAAAAATAGGCCAAACAAGGGCAAAACTATTATTTTAGAAAAGGGGCCGAACTAACTGGAACCAGAGGTACTCAGTATTTCTTCCAAATATTGATTGTCTATTAAATCCAGAATGGATTCAGCTTTCGCTGACAATGATTCTGCAATAGGCCCATTTAGAAGCTCCAAAGAACAGATATGATCCTCGTTATCAGCCGATGCTGAGAAAATATTTTCTTGTGCTGCATCCGTTTTATCAGAGTCAGAGTTTGAAATTCTAGGAGCCAAAGCATCCATTTCTGAAAAAGGGAGCGGCTCATAGTAGGAGTCTTATTCGACTCATCATTTGGTCCATGTCCATAGGAACAGCCAGCTGCATTGCAAGACAAATGTTGAGGGCCTCGTTTATGAGGCCCTACCGGCACTATTGCTCCGCCAGAACATCACTTTTTTGATGTTCCAGTGGCGCAATCTGCCACTGGCATAATTTTAAGCCAAGTTAAGTGGCTTTTCATGGCCTTATAAATATGTGCCCCTTTCAAACTGCTTGAAAGGGGCGTTCCATGGGCGTTGCCGGGGGCGTTCCCAGCAAGATCCATGGCTTTTTGACCCTGCCTCAGATTTACAAGAAATCGTAAGTCTGAGGCAGCGCAAAAAACGTATGCCTCCCCAGAGGAGGCATAAGGGAGGCACAACGAGGAGAAATATCTTTATTTCTCCTCGTTTTTCCTTTTTCTATGTGAGCTGCATTCTGCAGCACACATAGAAAGAGGAAAAAAGCCTCTTGTGATTGTTTTCGTGTGGCAATGTTTCCCTTCCTGCACAAAAATAATCATCCCTGCAACACAGGCACCCTTACACCGTGATCAGGGCTGGACTGGGAACCGAAACCGGCCCTGGCAAACTGCTCGGCCGCTCCCCCCTGGGGGTAGGGGCGGTGCAGCCGAGCTGTTTGCGAGGGCCGGTTTCGGCCGATTTTGTTACAGGGGGCCGATATTGCCGACCCCGGATAACAAAAACGGCCCCCAGGGGCCCGAAACCGGCCCCCACCCTAGCGGCCCACCGGGGAAACGCCCGGTGCCCGCTACGGCCAGTCCGGCCCTGACCGTGATGCAAAGTTGCCTGTGTTGGCAGCCCATTGTGCGCCAGCGGAGGGGAAAAGGACAGGAATGTGCTGTATCTAATAGATACGATCCATTCCTGCCCTTTTCTTTTGCCATAGGGCGGTGCAGCAGCAAGTCCTGCAGCGCTGCCCTATGGCAAAAAAAACCATAAATGAGGCCCGGAGTCCCTATTCAAAGGGACACCAGAGGCAATGAAACATCTGATGCATGCAAGTAAACCAGGCGGGTCTGAAAGACAATGAACAGTCAGTGGTCAGTTCCTGGAGCAGTGAGGCTCCAAAGAATCGTATCAGGCGTTCACGGCACAGCTGGATTGGTGGTAACTCAATGACCAGTGGGCTCCGAAATGGAAAATCCATTGTGGAGCAGCAAAAATAGAACCAAAATGCAGCAAATCAGGAATAACACCAAGGGAATGTCTCCAAAAAGACTTGAAAATAGAGAATGCATAAGGGCCGGTTTACTCCAAAGAGTTTCTGGAAGGTAATGACCAAGCCAGTCTAAATTGCTTTGAAAAAGTGCACTATACCAGCAGTATTGCAACATTAAAAATGCGATTGCCAGGCTCCCCAAAATTCTGTGGGAGGTTGGTGCTTTAAAGCAATTGTATTTCACTGGATGTCCTTGCAACCTGTAGTCCAAAGGTTTCTTGGGCAGATATTAATGCCACACAGTGGTGGCTCGTGAAATGTGTGAGTGGAGGGGCGAATCAAGAGCAGCGGGTCTTGGGACTCACCGCTTACAAGAAGAACTTTATAGCTCTGCCCTCACCCCCATCAAATTAGTTGGAAAAATGTAGTTTTTTTATTAAATAAATAAAAACAAAAGCACTTAGCGACGTTTGTTTCACGTGTGCAGGGAAGACCCTGGAGACACGGGACCAACATCTGGTTGGTGTCTTGCTTTTCCTGTACATTGATTTATATTCTCTTTGTCTGCGATGTAATGCGCCCGTCTTCTCAGCCCACTCTTCATTGCTGCCCCTTACTCTCTTCCGACTATGTTTCACTTCTCAGCAAGGGCTTATCTTTTGTCCCCACTGACCGCAGTAATTTTTCTGTTCTTTCGCCACATTCGGTTGAAACAATTCTTCTCAGACAAACCAGAGACCAATAGACCACTTGTGCGCCAATTTCACCTGGTCTCTACCTTTTTCCCTCCTGCATCTTCTATGCCCCCAGAAATCTTAACCTTTGAACGGTTAGTACTCCATGAAATTAAAGAGCTGCATCAACACTCTGAATTTGTCCCGTACAATCTCCCACTATGTGAAAAGATAGCCCTAAACAACCTAGGTGAAAACCAACATATAGTGATCAAACCCGCCGATAAAGGCGGTGGCATAGTGGTGATGGGCATCAACAAAAAATGATGGTAAAATCATGAGGCAACTTGCCAAAGTCTCACACTACTGTGCCCTCACGTCAGACCCCCTCTCCAGTATTCGCAGACAAATACTAGATGTGACCAACCAGGCATTACTATCTGACATCATCACCAAAAAAGAGCACACCTTCCTTAACAATCCAAATCCCAGAACGCCAGTTATCTACTGAACCCCCTGGGCGACTCATAGCATCCAGATGTGGTTCCATCCTGGAACCCCTTGGCAAATACATCAATGCCATCATGAAAGAATTTGTTCCCATGACGGATACCTTCATCAGAGACAGTAACCACTTGATTAATATAATCGAAGACAGGCCTTTCAATGACCAAACAGACCTGATGGTAGGTCTCGATATTGAATCATTATATACGAACATCCCCCACACTAAGGGTCTGGCGGTCATTGAATGCCTCCTAGAAACATGCCCGACCTACCCACATTCCATCCAAATTTATCATGGACCTCCTTCAGATCTCCCCTAGCAACAACTATTTTCTGTATAAAGACACCTATCTTCAGATCAAGGGGGTCTCCATGGGAGCTTGCTTTGCCCCTAATTTTGCTGTCCTCTACGTCCATGACCTGGAAAACACACACATCCTATCTGACACCAATCTTTTCTTCACACAAATCAGCCTTTGGCGTCGATACATTGACGACATCCTCCTACTCTGGAAGGGTATCTCTGAATCTCTGTCCTCCTTCATTAATTGGCTTAACAACTGCCAAGAACATATCACATTTACCTCCGATATCAGATCCAACGACCTCCCATTCCTTGACCTAACCCTCCATGCTGAGGATGGAGCAATTGGCACAGCTCTATTCCATAAACCGACGGAGCGCAACACACTCCTGTTATACTCCAGCTACCACCCACGCGGCCTACGTGATGGCCTACCGTACGGACAGTTCCTCCGCATCCGGAGGAACTGCAAGTGGCGCAAGGACTACTTCCAAGAAGCCGCCATCCTTTCCGAAAAATTGACGAACCGTGGCTATCCTAAACGCTTGGTTGCCCGCACTTGCAAACGCGCTTCGTATAGCCACAGCGAGATACTTCTATCATCCTCCCCCAAGTGCACTAACTCGTGCATACCTTTTGTGTCAACCTACAGCGCCTCAAGCAATAAGGTCAGCAAGGTTATCAAAAAGAACTGGTCTATAGTCCGCACTCATGCCTCCTTTCAGGAACCTCCCCTATTCTCATACAAAAGGGGCATCAACCTCTCCGATAAATTGGTCCACGCCATCACATGGCCAGATAATAAAAGAGATACCCACTCTGTGACCGCACTCTGAGGCCTACCCCCGGTCTTAGGCCACTACAAATGTCAATCTTGCTCGGTCTGTGACCTCACCTTTAACACTAAGGTATTCACCATTGGCGATTGTACATTTCAACTTAAACAATTTTCCAATTGCCGAACATCCAACGTGATCTATGCAATACGTTGCCCCTGCAATCTGGTATATATATTGGTCAAACCATCCAAATGATCAAACAACATATCTCTGAACACAAGAGTCGTATCAGATGCAACATTGAGACAGCCCCACTAGTCTCACACTAAAGAGAAAAAAAACATTCTGAAACCGACATGGTGTGGCAAGTTATCGACCAACCGAGACTTCCCCTCCGTGGCAGCAATCTGCAACTGCTTCTCAACAAATGCGAATGCCATTGGATCGCCCGATGCGACTCTGTGAACAAAGGCCTTAACACGCTTGATGAGTGGAACACGACCATTGATGTACATTGACAACATTGTTGAATCTGTCTGAAGTTTATTCCTCCCCTTATTATTATTATTATATTTTTTTCTCCTAATTGCTTCCTATACTGTAAATGCATCTTTGCTGTTTGTCTTTTATAACCTTGTTTGTTTCCTTTTTAAAAAAAAAACATTATATGTACCAATTCTGAACGCCTGTAACCATATGGACTCTGTAACCAAATGGACCCTCTAAATTTAAGCACCTTCCCCTTTTCCCTCCTGTCACAAACCCTACCTACCTTTTTTCCCCCTTCATCCCCCTCCACTACCTGCGCCCACTTTCCATATCGAATTGTTGTACACTTATGTCCAAACTTGCATTTAGACTGTTCGATCAGCACTTTTTCTTGAACAAGTATCTTCTTCCTGAATAATCACTCAATATGTAATCATTTATATGTAGATCTAGTATAGTCCCCAAATTGGAAATTTACTGAGAATTTTATGTCACATCCTTCGCCAGGTGTTTCTTCGTTTTTCCCTTTCCTTTGCCATCTGACTAATGGCTCAATTCACTCCTTGGTCCCCTCGGGGCACTCATCTTTTCAGCGATGCGTGCACTAGTTGTCCATACACACGTGACCCCCGGCACGGACTCTTCTTCCGGCCATAGATATACTGAACTTTCACAGCACTCCCGGCTGTTGGACGTGGCGCTTCATTCACCCGCTTGCTGCACTCACCACGAATTCACCGAGCAGCTTGCATCCCTGGATTTATTCCATGCGGTAAGCCTAGGATTGTTTCCTCCCCTTGCTATCATTGTAACAGCCTCGCACGCCGGCTCACCTCGCCCTAAGGCTTATCTCCCCAGTTCCGGTCCGATTGCTCAGGACCAAGGTAATTCCTCTCCTGCTTCTGCTGCAGGCACATTTTTTAAGCCCACGTGGACCTCTGGCCATGCCGATTGCACAGGACCACGGTAATTCGATTTCCATTCCTGGTTCTGCCGTATGCACAACTCAAACTCCCGGTGGACCGCTGGCCACGCTGCTAGAAGGTATACATAGGTTTTTCCATTTGCTCAAATGGCCAGTACAGTCGCTGCACTCTCTGGCTAACCCCACACTTATTTATTATTTTTTCCCCTAGTGACGGTCCGATCTCCGAGGACCCATGCACCCTGCAAATGTATTTCCTCTTCATCTTTGGATAGCCCTCTACCTCCGTTGTACAGGTAATTATTGCATTATCTCTCCTGTTCTCTATCCTTGGCCTCCTTGGCGCCCTTGATTCTCCCATCTGAAGGTGTATCTGATTTAACACTGTCCCACAACCTCCTCATGGTTCTAACTAGGCATTGCCTCTACCGTCACAGGTAGTTTTCAGCTCCCACAACCATTACCTCTTGATTTATTCTCTTGCACTCTGGGCCTCATTCTTCTTTCTTTTTATACAGCACTACTTTGAATAAAGTAACCCTGTCCTGATGATGACCTGGAATTGAACAGGTCGAAACGCCGTCGACTATTCAGCGTATACTTGGCATCGTTGTGGTCTACTTAAACAGCCTTAACGAAGAAACCCTCATTGTATATAATCCTTCTCGTTTCGTTGACCACTATATCTGTATATAAACTCTGCACTGTTCACGCAGTTTTTCACCCCTTTGTGTCACTGAGCCGTTCACTATCACTAGCACATTCAGTACACAATTGTCTGTTTTGGTTACTTTTGCACAAACTGTATTGTAGTGCCGAAATAACTACGTACAACAAAGAATTTACTTCTTAATGAAACTTTCTATGGTCTCCCTTCTTTCCCTTCCCTGAGTGATTGGTACTCTCCTAGTACTTGCCCCCCCTAAATGATTACCGGTTGAGACGTTTTCTTTTAGTTACAAACTGCACCCGGGTCTCAGCTGGGTTAACGGGTTTACTCCTGTTCTTCGACTCCATCGCCCTTTCTTCCCTGGCACATAGATGTTTGTTTCCTGTATGTACGAGCGCCTGGTCAAGGCACCTGCACTGCCTGTGGCGCCAGTGTACAATTAGTCCATCAGTGTTATGTGGCCCTTAATAGGCTGTTTCATAAAGATAACAAACACTTGTGTGATTTCCTCCGGTGGCTGCAGTATTTCACAGGATGTCACTTCAGGGGGATGTATTGCAGCTAAGCCACATTTGGGAAGATAATTGTACCCACTGCTTCCAGCATGATTTGGGGCCAGGTGAAGGCACCTCAAACATTTGGAGTACGCATGGGAATAGAGGGCGCCTCAACAAGCAATTGACATCTTCATGGCAGTGTCTTCAGAGAAGGAAGGCACTGTTCAAACCACGAGCCTAACTTGGAAAAAAAGGGCCAATGAAACTTAACCAGTCCTCCAGCTGCTCTCATGCCATTTTTAGCATAAGAGTAACACCATGATTGGTCAGAGCAGGCAGACACAGTACTCCTTTTCAGACTAGGGACCTGTGCCTGCAGTTCACGCCGGCTGATATACAGCTATATTGGTGCGCATGTCAGGCTGGTTGTCCCAGGACTGTCGGCCAATCCAACATGCGCACTTTAGGCAAGTCATTCCTGCTTCCAATCAGGAATGGTCCCGCTCCCGAGCCGAGACACTGTGCGCATTTACCATTTTATTAAATTGTGTTTTAAATTATGTTTGCTACAGCTGCTACATTCGCAGCAGGCGGGGCGATGCACCTCCACCCAAAAGGAGGAACCACAGCTGATGCCACATCTTTTTGAAACAGTAAGGCTTCAAGTCAGCTTAGCTTGTTGAAATCAGCCTACAAAGTTGGAATGGAAGGCTACAAGGAGCCATCTGAAACCACGCGCGTTGGAGGAAAAAGCATGTCATTACAGCAAGTTATTGTCTGTGAAACAGAAAGGACATCCGGAAGACCGTCTCTCATCCCACAACAATTTTGGTCATTTCATATTAAATAACTTCCATTGGAAAATACAGTAATTTGGGGAAGAATTGTAGCTGGTTTTCCTTTTAGGAAAGAGGCCAAATTAGCTGCCGAAGTGTTACATGGTCCGTGAATGGTAAAATGTTTACAAGCATGTGAGTGGCAAACAGAAGATTTACATTCATTTCCGGTAAGGAATACATCTCTGTCCGCTCGTTCACATCAGTGAGAAAATGGAATGACAAAATTAAAATGGCAATAAAATCATATTATTACCATTTCATTTTTGATGCTATGTGCCGCAGAGAGGGGAGGCGACGCTCCTCTGCTCCCAAGGAGGAACCACCGCTCAGAAAAGGTGCATAGAATTTAAATAACGCCATGGCCATATTTCAATACCGGAAGTGTCCAACTAAATTCCATAATAGATCTAAGCTGACTTTGTCCATAGTATAATGAAGACGTCATTTTGCATAATATCAGCAACAGATGACACAATATTATTCAAGCTTTAATAACGTATTAATACTATTATCCACAACGGCAAGTACTTTATTCAAATTAGCTTGATCAATTTGTCTTAAACGTGCAGCAGCTTCTATTTGTGACAATTTTCAAATTTCATTTTCAGTGGCATAAATGAATCTCTTAGAATGTGGAGACTTAGGGCCATATGTACGACCGTTTTTTGCAGTCGCAATCGGGAAATTGGCCCGTTTGGGACTGCAAAATAGGTCTGCCCTATTTACAAACCCTATTTTGTGAGTCGGTAACCTATTACCGACTCCCAAAATAGGGTTTACGACTCGCTATTAGGAAGAGGCATGACAAGGGCGTCCCTTCCTATTAGCAACTAGCACTTCAATATAAGATTGTTTTGTGGCCGCAAAACATTCGCAGTTTACCACCCATTCCCCTTTGTGACTGGCATTGAAAATATTTTTTAAGAGCAGGTAGTGGTCCTACGGACCACTGCCTACTCTTAAAAAATGAAACAGTAACGTTTCATTTTTCTTTTTTAAATGCATCCCGTTTTCCTTTAAGGAAAACAGGCTGCATCTTAAAAAAAATGCTTTATTGAAAATGCAGTCACAGACATGGTGGTCTGCTGACCCCAGCAGGCCACCATCCCTGGGAGTGATAGCTATTCCCAATGGGGTCGCAAATTGCACATGCCTCATGAATATTAATGAGGCAGGCAATTTGTGACCCCATTAGGAATCTAAAACAGTGTTTGAGACACTTTTGTAAATTTCAATTTGCGAGTTGCAAATTGCGAGTTGCAAAACACACAATTTCCGACTTGCAAATTGGAAGGGTCGTACATCTGGCCCTTAGGACCCAACAAGAAATCTGATAGATCCATGTCATCTGACAGGAGAGAGAGATATTGTTTAACTGCAGACAGTGTGGAATGTACCAACCGTTGTTGGCACAATTTCCCTACAGAATATGTGCTAACTATCCCTGAGTGTTGAGATTGAGAATAATGAGGGTCTGGTCTGCTTGCCTTAAACCACGGTGTGGAATTAAAAAAAACTAGCATAACAACCATTTGATACCACCGGCCACAATATCCACCCATTTGGACCAGAAAGTGTGGAGTTGAATATTGAGCTGCTCTTCACTGTAATTGGTTAAATGTTGCCAATTGTCAAATTGGGCAAAGGAAGGAATATTAGGTAAATTCATGTCTTTAATTTTTGCAAGTTCCAGACGTATTATGTTGAGCTGTCTCATTTAGAAAAATCTTTTGTGCTGGAATCAAGCAGGCTCAAAATAGGGCGTCTGTTCCCTGAACCTGCCAATGTTTGGTACCCCTAGTTGATTTCAATTCAATGGTATCCTTCCAATACTTATAGCCTTTTAGAGCTAATTGTGTGACAAACAAATCAGTGTATATGTGTTTGGTTTATGTTAGCATATATATTTTTAGTGGGAAAAGTGTAAAAGTGAAAGACTTTGGGTCTGACTAGTCATGACCAGAAATATATGTGAATTTATCCCTATATTTTGTTGGACTCCTTTCCGATGGAGTTGGACAATGTTCTCATTTTGTATAGTTAAAAAGTGTGTCGTGGACACTAGTTAAATGTAAATAGTGATGTGCGTAATGATGATAATAAAACATTTCACCATAATTAGCAGAATTAAGGTACAAGTCTTCACTTTCAAAAACAGTATAATATTCCAGCTCCAAGAGCCTGTAATTAGCAGTGTCAACACCCCAATCATTAGAATGTAACCCAGGTACAACAGCATCACCCATGGAGACCTTAAATATAAAAGGAATCTGAAAAATATCTCTAGGACCGAAAATATCATAGCGGACCTTATCCCAAACAATTCCATCAGTTACTGGGACAAATGAAAGGTTTACAATGGACTGTTCTCTTTTCAGTTAATGTGAAGATGAGTGAGGTGTTAACACCTCATCCATCAGTTCTGTGGCAGAGCGTTCTGGCAGATAATGGCCATTATTAGCAAGAAGAAAACAGTCACAAATTCAATCCAAATAAATAAAAAAAAACAAGGAAAGTGTTATCCAAACATATATCCAAGGAAAGACAGATAAGTGTGTTTCAGCCATTAAAGGAAAACGCAGGGCTGTGTAGGCGGAGTGTCTAGACCTTGGAACTGTCAATAGAGTCAGATGAAAAATCATCTGTTCCCACAAAATAACTAGAAGCAGTTTGTTGAAAAACAGGAGCCACAGGTGTTGGAAGGGAACTGATAGACTCCACGAAGGTTGGATCCGTATAAACAACATCATCTGCAGGAGGCGCAGTAGCAAGCACAGTACTCACTTCCGTTGTACAGCTGGCATTTGTAGCAGCATCAGGAATTAACTGAAGTGTATTCACTGCCCTCCCCCCTGTGGAGAAACAGCTTTGATGTTGCCCACAAACTGAACAGGAATGTCCTGTATAAATAATCCATATTTGTAAAGCACAAACAAATCACCCCTTAAGGATTTAAGGCGCTGGGGGCTGTCAGGGAGATTAAGTGAGCTATTGCCCAGAGTCACATGATGCTGAGTGAGATGCCAGCGGAGATCGAACCGCAAGCCCGGTGCTCCAGAGTCAGCCACTCTGCCCACTGCACCACACCTCTCCTCTATGGTAGCAAAAGAAGTTAGAGAACTACCACGGAGTCATCAAGGCCTACTGTTTAGAATAGGGCACATGATATAACTTTAGATGATCACTGGAGGCAGAACGATTGTCGTTTAAACCAGCTAGTGTAGCAATATGACAGTTATTGTACCTTGAACGCTTAGGACAGGCACGGTGCATGGTATGATGGCCCAAATTCCATCTTCACCACAATCACGAATCTCATGAACGAGATCTCCAACTTGTGAAATCCATCTAGAATGCGCTGGCTGCTCCTTGATTTCCGGCAGAGGTTGAGGTCTTCAGCTGTTCGTGTGCCTGGCCATCTAGGAAGTTTTGCAAATCCTGTAAGACAGCAGAACGATCATTTACGTCAAAGGGCGTGGCTTGTCAAGGTCTGGAACATTCATTTTGATGCCAAAGAGGACCTTGTATGCGGTCCAGCCACCCAGAGATCTTTTAGGTAGATTATTAAGTGCCAACCCATATAAGTGATGGATCCAGCTACATCCTCAACCTAACACTCTAACTGTTAAGGATTGCTTTAAGTCATGGTTCATCTTCTCAACCACCAAATCTCCCTCAGGATGATAGAGGGAGGAGTAATGCACCTCTACACCAAGGGAGGCCATAGTATCCCTATATGCTTTCGATGCAAAAGCAAGAACCTGGTCCAAGTGGAATGTAGTGCATGCATATGTTCTGAATAAGACTTGCAAATCTTTAATAACAGTGTGAGCATCAGCCGAACATTGTGTCCACACCAAGAGGAACCTGGAGCAAGTAGGATAAATGTAAACGCTTCAACCAAATTGAGAGGGCCACAATGGTCCAAATAAATGCAGCCAAAAGGTTTGTTGGAAATCAACAAGTGTGTCTGTGGGGGGGTAGTCAGGGTGTTACTTTTAATTTGTTGACAAATGTCACAACAAATGACATACTTCTTGGCTTGTTTGTATAAGCCATGCCACTAATAACGCTGTTGCAATAAGGAAATTGTGGCTGCCACACCCCTATGTGCAGATGCAACACCTTCATGTGCAGCTTTCACTAAGGCTAGTCTGCGGTCTTAGTTGGGAATCACACGATCACCAACTCCTAGAATTGTATCAAAGGGAACATTTTGTTCGCTTAAATGGTAAGTATACTTAGCCAGTAAGCCCCTTGGCAAAGGGATGCCATCGCGTGTAGCATGAACGGCAGCCAGTATATCGTCTTCTACCTTCATATGACAACGAGTGTTTGCAGCAACTGTTGTAGTCAAAATTGCAGCCTTGGCAGCACCATTTGCCAGTGACTCAATGTATGAATAACATGAGCCCGCGGTAACCTATCTTTGAGGTCCACTACCTTCATCTAAAGCAGTTTATGCTTTATAGGATTTGTTTTAGAATCTCTGAAACCATTCTGGTGCCAATAGTGCAAATTGTCATTAAAAGACTGGATACAATAATACGAATAACACACTGTAAGAGTGGGGAATTCAGGATCCATATTTTCCAGTGGCAGTAGTAATGCTTTTAGTTCAGCCAAATGCGTAGTGCATAGTGCAGTCCCCTAAGGACTGCAGGCAAGTTTTTTGTGGATGGAATTTACCTCCCAACATCAAACCATGAACAGAGACACATGCCGCCGAATATTGGTGCATGGCCCCTATAGCAGGCCGGGTTGAACCATCAGTACAAACAAACGTTTTATAATGCTCAAGAGGCAAAATATTGCTAGGCATGGGTTAAACATGGAGGTGAGTGGTTGAAAAGTTTCAGCACTCCAGCCATCATCTTGTTGTGGTTGCTATGGGATAGGCATGCTCATATTACAGAAATTCCTGTGTTTGTAAAGATGGGTCAAAGACAAAGTCTACGCTTGTTAAGGATGTTAAGGATGTTGCCCTTTCTATCCAATGTGGATGTGGGGCTTTCACATTGGGGGCGCTTGCTTTTGTAACAGCCTCAAAAGCTAGAACGGGAGTAACCAGTATGAAAATAATGCGTTCCCCTTGTGCAAGGGGCCGTACCTTAATGACAGCCATCTGAACTGCAGTTAGTATTTTTTCAGTGGATGCAAAACGCATTTCCGCATTGGAATATAAATGCGATTTATATGCATTCAGTACTCTTTGACATTCATTAAAGCTCAGATATGTAAAGCCAATGGCACCCGCAACTATACAGATATTTTGTTGACACTTGTATGTAAGTGATGTCTAGCAAGCAAGTCAGATTGTAATGATCTGAGTATGTCTGTGTGATCTGATGTCCAATGTAAGTTGGAAAAATCATGATGAATTTATTCATATCATGGTTTAATGCATTGTGCATAATCCATGATGTAAATTCTGCCCAAATTTAAGATTGCATTTTCTTAAGTGTATTGGTGGTTCTATCAGAGCACACTTCTCTCGGCTAAGAAAATGTCATATGATATTGTTACATTTTTCCCAGAATATTAGTAAAATGGTGCGCTATATGTCACCCTCAATTTGCATATCTAAATCATGTAATCTATAAGCCTGGGCAGTAAAACCTACTCCGCTCGCGGAGTTTGTGGATTTTTGGCAACTCCGAGTTCAGCATAGAACGCGAAGTTACCGAAAACTCCACGCTCTGCAGCAGAGTTTTTTTTGTGTCGCGATCTCAAAATAAATTTTCAAGCGTGCGGGAGCGACTTCCCAGGATGCCTGCGATCAGCGACGAGATTTCCCATCTGTTCACGAGCGCCACGAGAATTGGTAGCCGGTCGCACGTTCCCGTCAGTGTGTGTGATCGCGAACACGTCATTCGGGCGCGCCATCAGAATTCCGGCGGAAGTTTTGAGACGATCGGGATCCCGAACTTGCAGAATTTGCAATCTGGAGTAGAATCTCTCTCGAGCAGCAACAAAACCTTCTCGAAACAGTGATTCTGATTTAAAAAACTCCTCAGATTGACATTTGGCTGTACTTTTTTGTGCAAGGGGTCCTTTTTCTTTTTTTAGTTTTTTTTTTTAAGAGGAAGGATGTGCCCCAGAGTCTCCAACTTCCTGTTCCTGTCCAGCTGGCTCCTCCCAATGCTTTGTCCATCTCCTATTCACTTTTCATTTGGATTTGGAGCTAGAAGGATCACTCTTTGTGTCTGCTGCATCATATATCATTTGATTTGAGGACTTTTGAATCTGAGTTTTCACAAGTAAGTTGGAAAATTGGTGTTGTTTGCTTGTTTGGGGTATTGCCCCTACATTTTTTTACTACTTTTCATTGCTTTTTTAAAATTTATTGTGGTGGGTGGCCTGTAGTTCAGTAGGAGCCTAGTTGTTTCTTTGTATTTTATTTTATTTTATTTTGAAGGTTTTATATAGCGCGGACAAGACCCTTGCGGGTATCAGAGCGCTTTACAACAAATAAGGCAATAGAGGAAATAGACATATACATAAAAGATATTGTTGGTTATATTAGTCCAAACAATGGTAACTGTTCCAGCATAGCAAATATCTACAAGTCTGCATCTAATAGTTCAAGTGAATTTGGCCAGGAGAATCGATTTCACTTCATTTTTAAAGGATACCGCGTGAGGGTTCTGCCTTTTTGGGGGTAAGGCATTCCAAATCCTAGGGGCTATTCCTGAGAAGGAGCGGTTATAAGTTTTCTTCTTGGTAAATCGTTGTGGCTTCAGTAGAAGGTTATACGAACTCCTGTTGGTTCTGATACCACCCAATGGTATTAATTTCTCTGTAAGGTATCGTGGTGTTTTGTGATGCAGTGCCTTGTGTGTCATACAGGCGATTTTCAAATGTATTCTGGCCTCAAAGGGTAGCCAGTTAAGGGCACGCAGGTCCGGGGAGATGTGACAGTTTCTTTTGGAGCCTGTGATTAGTCTGGCGGCTGCGTTGATGGGTGCTCTTAGTGGGGCTGTTGTTGTTCTGGGAAGGCCGCAGAGAGCGACACTCCCATATTCCACTCTGGGGATTACTAGCGATTGGACTGCCTGTTTAAAGTCATTAGCGGGTATGAAGGGTTTCAATTTTCTTAAGGTGTTCATTTGAAAGTTTGCTCCTTTAGTTGCTGCGCTGATGTGCTTCTGCATATTTAGCTTATTATCCAGAGTTATGCCTAGCGATTTGGCAGAATCGATCATGAGCGGTTTGCCGTCTAGTGCTGTTAAGTGTTCATCCATTCCATGATGGTGGTTGTTTGGCTGGCGGGCGCTATTAGGAGAAATTCTGTTTTTAGGGTGTTTAATTTTAAGTGGTTATTTGCCAGCCAGGTCTGCGTTTTATGGAGCGTTGAGTTGAGGGTCTTGATGTCTTCCAGTGAGTGTACCTTAATGTAGAGTTGTGTGTCGTCTGCATACATGTGGTATTGGACCTTTGATGAGTTGAGAAGCTCGGTGAGTGGTTCCATAAACAAGTTGAAGAGTGTCGGGGAGAGGGAAGATCCTTGGGGTACTCCTAAAGTGACTGGAGTGGGTTTGGATAAAGATTGGTTGGCCTTGATTCGTTGTGTTCTGTTTTGAAGGAAGGAAGTGAACCAGTTGAGAACCGTTCCCGATAGTCCCATTCTATGTTTCAGGAGGTCTAATAGATTGTCGTGTTTGACGGTGTCGAAGGCGGAGGATAGGTCTAGCAGGATTAGTAAACAGGGTTTGTTTTGGTCCAGTATTTTTAATGCGTCGTCAATTATGTGAGTCATGGTAGATTCTGTACTGTGCCCTGATCGAAAGCCAGATTGGAATTTATCGAGAAGGTTGAAGTGATCGATGTGGTAGGTAAGTTGCGTGTGAACACATTTTTCTAATAATTTGGCCAGTGTGGGGATGTTGGATATAGGGCGATAGTTATTTAGGTCTGCTGGGTCAGCCGATGGTTTCTTTAGTATGGGGGAGACCTGACCAGCTTTGAGGATGTCAGGGATGGTTCCTTGTAGCAGAGAGGTGTTTATAATCCTGGTCAATAGGGGCACTAAGGTCGGAAGGAAGTCTTTTAGGAGGGATGCTGGGAGTGGGTCAGCGAAGTGATTGGAGAGATTTAAGGCCGTGAGCGTTTTTAGAATAGTTTCTTCGCTGTAGAAGTTGAATGAGGACCAGTCTGCGTTGTTTTTGAGGTCGAGCTTTGCAGAACAACTAAGCGGGTTCCTGAGGGGGGTCCTTGAGGCGATCATGTGAGGGTTGGTGAGGGCTGACAAGTCATTCAGTAGGTCTACCTTTATGTTTTCAGTTTTAGTTGTGAAATAGGACACGAATGTCTCGCAATTGGGGAGTATTTCTGAATTAACTTGAGGTGAGTGGGAGACACCCTTGGATTGCGCTTTGATTATTTCAAAAAGTCTTTTGGAGCGATTCTTGGATTGGTCCAGTTGATTACTAATGAAGTCGATTTTTGAGCGTCTGATTTTTCTGTAATAGGCGTTTCTAATTTGAGGTGAATGGAAGAAGGTGTTGCTCTCCATTGGCGTTCAATTGTTCTTAGTGCTCTTCTGTCTTCACTTAACCTACTGTCAAACCATGGGTTTGAGTCTTTATTGGAGATGCTTTTCAATTGTAGTGGAGCTATATTGTCTAATAACATGTTCATAGATTGGAAGTAGTGATTAGTCAGATCGTGGACGTCATGTAGACTGTCAGGTGGGGGCGTTAGGATAGGGCTAGCGGTTGCAAGTGAGATAGGATTGACGTTTTTTAGGTTTCTCTTCCAGGTTTTCGTTCTCTTAGGTTGGACATAGAGTAGTTTAACAGGTTCATTGATGTGGAAAGTGATGATGTGATGGTCAGACCAATCACATGGGAGGATCGATTCCAGTTGGGTAGCTTCCGCTTTGCAGATTACTAGATCTAGGGTTGAGCCTTTTTCATGTGTGGGACTGTCACAAATTTGGGATAGGTGAAGGTCGGTCAGAAAGCTTTGAGGCTATTGACCTCAGGGTCGTCAGGGTCATTCCAATGGAGGTTGAAGTCCCCTAGGAATATCTGTGTGTTCTGGTGTTCGGCATTTGTGGCTAGGATATCCATTATGTGTTCAATAAAGGTAAGGTTGTTTCCTGGTGGATGGTAAAATGAGTGGAGTGAGCATATTGGGTTGTTATTATTAGAGATTTCTAGACATAAGTATTCACAGGAGGAGAAAACCGGGGAGATGAGACGTTTCACAGAGAGGTAGTTCCGGTGAATGCAGGCAATACCACCTCCAAGCCTATCAATTCTATCTAGTCTTGTGATGTGATAGTTAGGGGGGACTAGTATGTCTAGGATGGGTGAGGATGAATCGTTAAGCCAAGTTTCCGTTAAGATTATGAGGTCAGGATCGTTGGTTAGTATGAGGTCAGCTATATCAGTTGCATGACCTGAGGCCGACCTACAGTTTAGTAGGATACATTTTAGCCGGGCCTTGGTAGGTATAGTGTTGGGGTCTTGTAAGATGGGAACTCTCTTGAGGTTTTTTCAACGATACCTCTGGTAATGTGTCTCGTGGCTCTATCGGGGTTGGGAGGGATGGATTGGATAGAGGACAGTATCAGTGTGTTATCAGTGTGCGCACAGAGGAGGGGTGGAGTTGGGGGCTCATAGGAATGTAATAAAGAGGTTAGTTCATGCGGTGGTAGTGGGTTTTTTATTCTGAACGGGCGGGATAAGGCATTGTGGTTAGGAACTGTTTTCCATCTAGGGGGTTTATGAATCGTGGAGCTAGGGTGTGATTGTTGGAAGAATTTCGCGTGTGGTTTTGGTTGTATCAGGATCAGGTCATGTAAAGCTTGGATGTCATCTTTGATTTGTTGTAGAGATAGTAATATCTCCTCGAGTCTAGGGTCAGGAGTCAGAGTTAACTTATTCATCGCCAGGTCTGTCGATAGGTGAGGGAGGGTTACTAGTCTGGGTTCCTTGGGCGAGAGGTGAAGTGGTCCGATGAATGGGTGTTTTTCGGTGTGGTGGTCCATAGAAAGGAGGGAGGTAGATAATGGGTGTGAAGGGGTAATGTTGTGTGCTATAGGGGAAGAGGCGGTGAGGTTCGACGTGAGGTGGGAAGGGGACTGTAGGGCTACTGGCTGGTCGGATGTACAAGTGTAGGGGAAGAGTGGGGCCGAGTTTGTAGTGGAGATGCTTGGCATAGGGAGAGAGGTGAGGTGGGTTGAGTTGTGTAATGGTTGGGCGGGGGAATGGTTTCGGCATGGGAAGGCTGGAGGAGAGGGGACGCTCGTGTGCGGAGTGATAGGCATAATGGAAGTGGAGGTGGTGCTGGGGGAGGAATAGGCCTTGGGGAGATGTATGTCATACAATGGGGGGTCAATTGGGGCGCGGGCGGGTGTAAGTACATAAAGGGAGTTGGAAGGAGGAGGACTAGTGGGGGAGTCAGGTGGCTGGTCGGGCTGGGTGCTGGGAGAGTGGTATGTTGGGGAGGTGGTAAGGGGTCTATCAACCTTCTCTTTGATGAGCGGAAAGATGTTATCCAGTAAATTCAGGTTTTGGTCTGAGGCTTGCAAGAGGATGATCAGGAGAAAATATTGTTCCTAGGCAATAGATAAACAAGATCACACATAATATAATTAACAATAAAAGGACAATGAGGACAGTGAGTGACTTAAATGAAGTAAAAACTGTGATTATTTATTTAATAAATATTCATATATATGAAGCAAAAATAGCAAGAACAAAATGAAAATGAATCAATTTGTAAATGACAGATACAATAACATAGTATAACATAATACATTCATTTAAATAAAAATCATTTTTGATAAAATACAAAATGCAATAAAAAAAATCGATGTGGCGACAATTAGTGCTTCGACGCGCTTTGGCGCACGTAGCGCCTTCGTCAGGAAAACCCACAAACAACCTAAAATCAATAAAGAAATCACTGAACCATCATTGTCATAATTACATCTATATTCGTAATAATTATACAGTATTTGTGTGCCTTCATTTTAACTACAATGAATTTAGATAAAAACCAAAGTACCATTATTGGTGTGTCAAACAAGTGACCAGAGAAGAAGAAGGATACAAAGTGGAAAAAATAAGCTGGGAATGGATAGAAATGAAAATAAACAGAATAGAGTAATACCATTCCAAAACCTAATGTGCAATAGAAAGGAAAACAGTAACTTACTTATGAACTGAGAGGACTTGATATGGACAAACGAGGCTTAGTCACTCGTTGTTTGGTTATGCGATGAATAAACCTCTGCAATAACCTATTTAAATCAAAATTGTCAGAGCTTTCTAAATATATACATATTAATTCACAATGTGCGATAAATTTCACATTTTATATAAAATCCAAATTTAGGCTATTTTATGAGAAGATATTCTTCGAAATCTCAATTTTATGGAATATCTGAGACAAAAATAAGGATGTTAAAGATAAAACTCCCCAAATTAATGATGATAAAGATGTAAGCAAACTATGCAGACCGAATTAATCAAGATCTTGTTGTATAGTCTTTAATACGATCTAATAATTGTGAAGGTGATAGTAGAAAAGCTTACCACAAATAGTTTGATCTATTATGTACCAGACGAAGTTTTTGTATATATAAAAACATGGATAACGAATCTTCATACGAGAAGGAACTCGCTGCCGGAAAAAGTATATATGTGAGAAATATAATATACAAGAGCCTCCCGAAATTAAGCAGTAATCTGTGTCTGGATAATAATAGTAAGGATATAACGCTTACCAATCAATTAAAAGCGCTTAAAATAATCGGTGACCTGAGATATCAGCTCACAGAAGGATTATCTATGAAATTAGAATGCTGTCATTTAAATATTAAAAAACTGTGCGGACCTTGCAGTGGTTACGTCCTAAGAAAAACATGGAAATTATAGATTAGACCTAAACTGACGGGCCTCACATATGATGTTAATTTTAGATTGTTCCGTGATAAAAGAAAAAGAGAGATGAACATACTTGTAATCACGGACTCCGTGTGTTTGCCAGTTCTAAATTGAAAATACAAAAGGGCAAATAAGCCTCATGATGCAAACAATCATGTTTTTAAACTAAAGATAAGATTAACCAAGTCTATAAGGGTTAGGAGCAAACCAAGGGCAACTTACTTATAATTAGATGCTGCCGCGCAGAGATTCGTCTAGCGTCATAACGAGCGGAATTCGCTTCAATTCTGAGAGACGCTCATGTAACACGACGTTTATATACGAATGCAAAAATTCCTATTCCGGACACATGATACCGGACTATCGAATGAGGGAAGCGGATGTAAGGCTTCCTGCGGACTATCGAATGAGGGAAGCGGATGTAAGGCTTCCTGTGGCCGGCACGTGATGCGAACTAACAAGAGGATGATTCCATTATGATATATGGTGAACGTTGCTGCCGCTTTATAGAACGGGGAGGGTATGACGGATAGTGTGAGGCCATGTGATGTTTTCTTAGTGGATGCAATTGAGAATAAGGCGAGAAAGGCTTTCCGCCATTGTGCCCTTCTTTTGGTATAGAAAATTATGTCATTTGTTATATGCCCTTTATAGTTTGAGAAATAGGTGTCAGAAATTGGAATTTCTGGGTGAGATTTTAATAAACTATGTTTGAAACTTTTGGCCGCTTTTTTGTAAGGTTAGGGGGTATTTAATTGAGTATGCGTGCAGGCCTGTTAGCTCCATGTTATAGGTGTAGTCTTTGTTGAGAGGGGGATAAAGGGACAGAGAGTATATCTTGAAGTTTTTTTTTTTTTTTATGGGGGAGGTAAAGAGAATTGATGCCTTGAAGAGGGACTTAGAGGGGGCGAGTAATGAGTTTGTGAAACTGTCGAAGTAGGGGCTCGCGTATGATATGTATTCTGATCAAAACTTATTGACTTAGACCAGAGTAGCTGTCAGGAAATGTAGCCATATCTACCTTCGTGAGTTGGTGGATTAGGTAATCCAAGGGTGAAGTCAGGGGTATGCTAAAGTTTAAATATACCTAATAGACAAAGCCGTTCCAAGATGGCTGCTTGTTTGACCAATGATGGTTTGGCTCAGGTGTGTAGTCCTATCGCTCTTTCCATGAGACTGCCTTTCTGGGTAAAGTCCTCTGTCTCCTTCCATAAGTTGCAGTTGTTAGTCCTTCGTTTATTTTTAGTCTTGTGTAAAGCGAGGTAGTCCTATGTCTTTATTCATGGCTTGCTGTGGAGGAGGAAGAGCAATCACTAAATAATTAGATAGGCCAGCCATTTTGAGGGGAGGAATTGTTGCTATTTATAATGTGAGAGCAAAATGGTGGCTTTGCCATGATTAACGGGCCATCAAACTGTTAATAAATCCGGTGCAGGAATGAGCAGGGGAAAAGGGACTGAAAAGCAATTCAAAGTAGGGGAAAAGCTCAAAATTAACGTTTAAACAGGAGAGAATCCGTAGGGCCGGTTCCTAGGATCACGCATCCCATTATACTCGTTGCACACCATGCGGTCTAGTGCTCTGCGTCTTGTTTGCTAAACAAGCGCGATGGGTCCCAATTTTACTGATTGCTGCCGCTTGCTCGCATTAAAGAATAAGAAGAACGCTGCATGTGCAAAGGGGATTTATCCTGGTTACCGGTGGTATGAACAGCCGCGTAGCTTGTCTGTTATGGTGTTTGGTTTGCGGCAAGGGGAGAGAGGGAGGGAAAAGTACCTGCAGTTGTGTTTGGCCGCAACCCTGCCACGGGGATCATCAGGGGGTCAGAAAGCTGCTTCTAGCATCGCTTCTCTCCGCCGATGAGGTGGAGGATGGACTCCCGTCGGGTCGTCTCCTTTGGGTCCTGAGAGCTGCTGCGATGAGCGAATCGGAGTGGGGGGAGAGTTATAATGCCTGGTCCGGCACTAAAAGTTCATTTCGATAAGTGTGCTTACAACGGGACATCCGCTCTCCTTTGAAATTGTGGCCGCTCCTTTGCGTGGGAGGGTCGTCACGTCTGCGATCTTGGATAATGCTGCTCTGCTTCTGTTGATGTGCATTCTCCTTGGGACGTTCTCAGGTGAAACGGATGCCGATGTCCTGAGGATTTTCCTGCGGGACCGCTTCCTGTCACGGCGTTATCCCGGGGGCCTCAGTCAGCCTTCGGCTATGTGGGCGAGCTTAGTCGAGTGGTGGGTCTTCAACCAGTGAGGAATTGTTCCTGAAGCGGTGGATTCCTTCTGATCCTCTCAGGTAAGGTTTGAAGTCACGTAACAGTAAAGTTGTGGTTCCTATGTTCCGGTGCCTTAAAACAACAGGGCTGTTGAGGGCTAAACAGGGATATTTTAGCAATTTCGATCCCCAGCCTACAGAGCTCAGTTCTTGAGCTCCTCTCCGATCGCCATCTTGTAAGTCATTTTTCATCTTTTATAAAGGAAACATGTTGCACAGTTCACTGCATTTTCTCCAAATGTTGAAATTAATTAATTTGCAATATTTATTTAATTCACTAGCCCAGTAGTAATACTATAAAGTGAACATGAAGTGGCCTAAAAGGTAAACAAGTCAACAACAACCACAGCAGACCTACATGTCTGTGTAGTGGTGGAGGTGAGTGTAGTGGTATGACTGACAGCGGTGCATTGATTTAGTTACTTAATTTGGAAAATGCTATGTTGCTGTATATGTGTGCTCTGTCTGGCTTAAAATCTAAGCTAAGTGGAGGTTGGGTGGGCGCCGTGGGCCTGCTCTGTCCCGTTGTAGTTGTCGGTTAATGCTGGAAACAGAGTAGTAGACATGATTTAGCCATGCCGCCTCTTAAAGTGTTCTTGTTGCACCCCTGCGTAATTTATGCATTTTTTTTCTCCTTGATTTCTCAATATCCCTTTTGTTTTTCCATCTACACTTACAGGCCGGCCTTTACCCTGTGCTATACTGGGAAAAACAACTCACACCTTACCAATCCGCATCCGCCAGGCAGGCAGTGGCACCCAAGATTGACAGACGGAGCGTCCATGGAAGGGAGAACCAAGAGGAATGCCGAGATGCAACTCCCCAATTTGACCAGGATAACATACAGTAACTTAGTATCATTCATCATCTTTTAATTAATTTGATTCATTTTTTCTCTTCAATCATTATGACTGTGTGTTGTTGTTTATTATGTTTGCTCTTTGCTTATAATTGATCCCTACAGCGATTTGTTTATTTTCTTTGCTAGCTTTAAAAGGAAGCCCGGTACAACAGAACATAAAATGTAAGTAATTTGGGTCTCTTAGTCTCTCTGAGGGCAGACAGGCAAGGCAATTGCATAATAATAATAATTAATAATATACTGCTGCCCTGTACTGTCTACTAGTCAAGTTAGTACTACTTATTATTAACCATCAAGTCATCCTTTTTCTCCCTTAACAGATTTATGAATATGATGGGCGTCTGCCAAGATTGTGTGTTGTCCATGTGTAGTGTACCCCTTCCCAACCATTCATCAAACACTAACCCTCTTCCCCCGGGCTGTGTGATTTATATTGAGGTGTGACTAAATTAATTTACACCAATAATTGATCACACACTTGCTGGGGCGGATGTGGTGAAAGCAACAGTAACTCAAGGCAGGGCGAGGATCTTCTTCTGCTTGCCCACCCATGCTCAGTATTTGCAAGTCAATTTTTTTTCCAGAGGAACATAATCCATCATAATTAATTGCCGGCATCGATTCATCATCCTTACAGCACTAAAGGTTACTCTTGTCCACTTCATATGTCGAGTCAACTACAGTTTGTAACTTGTACTAGGCTATCCCCGCCACCATTAAGTTTTATTTTACTTTAGCAATGCTAATCATTATTATGGCTTCTTGTTTGGCAGTCTTCTTGTGTACTATACTTCGTTCTTCTACTCCTTCCCGAGTCTCTCTCAGGCGACTGACTGTCTCATTTTCTTTTTTTTGCAAATTCTACTGCCAGTGTCTACTACTACTACCACCACCACCATGGCATCTTGGGAAACCAAACCATCACCATGCAGCCATCGCTTTGCCTAAGTATAAATAAACATCAATCACAGATAAGAGAAGAAGTTTGGGGGAGGCATAATTAATGGAAATTAATTCATTAATTCACACACCCACACCCTTCCGAGTCCAGTTGCAGACTGCATAGACTAGGAGCAGAGACTGACAGTACTAGTTGGACAAGTCACTCACAAGTGAGGGTACCGCATCTATCTGTTCGTGTGTTACACTTTCGGCAGATTATTTAAATCAAAAACTGGCTGCGGCCCTCCAGCAGCAAAGGAAACCGTGTGAAGTAAAAGAGTAACCCACGCACAAAACATTTACATCGTATGTAAAGTTTAAGTATAAATATAATTTAATCCCCTAACAAAATAAACTAATGTAAAAATCCCACAACACCTGACCCACCCCTCTCCCTAACCCCAACCAATGTCCAAAAAGAAAAAAGAAAGAGTCCAACCAAAGTCCGGTGAATTCAATTGTCCATAATAAATAATAAATATAAACTTTTCCCAACGCCCAATTCCCACCCACCAAAAAAAAAGATTAAAAAAGGGGCAATACGACGGAATCTCTATCGGCGTGCTCGCTTGTTACCCTCCAGGACCTTTATCCGCTCCTCTAGGCGCCCAATGCGGAGCAGCATGCGGCGCTTGAAAGCTTTGAAATTGCATCCAGAGGGGGGGGCAGCAGTGTTGAATGATGAAGCACGGCGGGCGGCTGCAAGACCGTGGCGCTTTACCACTGGAGGGGCCTGGCTGGGGCCCGGGGCATTGGAGGAGGCTGCAGCTGCTGCCGTCTCCTCCTCCGCCAGAACCACCAGCCGCCGATATTCCTTGCAGATGGCCTCCAGCTTCCGGCACCGGGCCATGGCTGCCAACTCCTTCCTGTCCGGTTTTGATTTTGTTGGTTGGGAAGGAGTAGCTATATCAAGAAAGAAAAAAGACTATTGTAACCAATACTCTTAGCAAAACAGTAACACAAAATTAATTCTACACATAGTGGCACAGTAGCACTAGCAAGCACAGTACATAACATTTGTGGTATCCTCCCACTTCCTCGGCCTCTAACATTTGTGGGAGTTTCAGGCATTACTACTACTAGGCACTATGGAGTAGACCAGTCTTCTTCTTCTCTCTCTTCTTTAGCTAAATTAACCTTGTTGTAGCCTGCATGCCAGCTCAGTCAGCTTGCGCCCTAGACAAGCATACTCGTGTCGCAGACTAACATTATTTTTATTTACTACTGTCTGCAGGTGGGGAAGCTGATTACACAATCATCTTATTTTTCTATTATGGGTGGCCATACTCTGTTACATGAAGGCAACTGCTCAATTTCACTTTCACCCTGACTACTACAACGAGGCAGATGATATCTGATCCAAAGGATTATTGATTATATATGGGACGACATGAGGTACTTTTGATTGATTGTGTAACCATGCAGCCGATAGGCCACCCATGGCAGGCAGGCTGACACAGTCGTAAATAAATGACATAGGTAGGGAGTGGGCCTCGGAGTCGGAGGGAGGCGCTTGATAACATACATACACAATATATATGCTGTGCTTGCAAACTACTGTGATTCAAGGGAGTGTCCTGAAAATACAACCTTGAATCAAAAACCTTGCATAAAAACAGTTCTGTTGTTTCTCTTCCCAGCGATTTTTCCATTTATCAATCATTGCATTGCTCTTCTAGCATTATATTTTTTTAATTCTAATCTTATTTTATTCTCCTTGGCCTTGCTACTCTGGTGCAGTTTATTTTTCTTTTACATTCTCTCCAAAGACTCTTCATCCAGTGACAGGCTCCACCTATGCTATGATGATTGAATACCATCCAGGCATCCATCCATTCAAGGTAAATAAATCTATCATTCTTCTTAATCTCTCAAGAATCCTTAGTTTCACCAACAACATACATTTGTTATTTTTTTTTAAACCACCACCCATGCGTCCTTCCTTCCTTGCCTTTGAGTTTGACCCATGAAACACCCCGGCAGTCATCTTTTCTTTCATCTTCCACCCATCCTTCAACCACCTATGCATCCGATTCCTATCAGCCACCTATGCATCCCACGCATCCTTCTCTGCCAGTTATATATTACATCTTGCCCGTCCTTCCTCCTTCTATCCTTCTTTCCCTTTTCATTCAACCCATCCATCAAGGTCGTCTGACTCTTAGTCTTCTCCATAAAACTTTCCTAGCAGAGTTGAAGTCAGATAGAAGAGGCCAGTAGTTACTCAACTCCCGCCGCTAATGCTATTGCTCTAATGCTAAGTAAAGGGTGTCTTCTTCTTCAATCGTTGTTCACAACAACTTAGTCTCTCTCAACATATAGTGTACACCCTTGCAGCGAGTGTGTAACTATTGTCAATAAGTAAGGAATATAAGTATAACTTACCACCACCTGCCACTGCTGCTGGCTCACCCACCCCTGTGGCAGCTGCCGCATCCGCTGCTCCCTCCTGGCTGGCGTCGCCTGCCCCGCTGCTGGCCCCGGCACTGGTGGTCGGTACGCCTAGAAAAAACATTACACATTTTTTAGATGCCATATACGCCTCCCCCTATTTATTCTTTTTCAATAGCAATATTGAAAAAATAGTTAAAATACATACATCACTAGTACAAATCAGGTACTAGAGTAGAGTAGACAGTAGTAGTATGTCCTATCCTATCAAAAATAGTAAAATATCTGGTTGGGCATTTTGTTGGTGGCAATTGTCGAAAAGCCTCTTAAGAAGACTAGAAGGGGACAACCCAAAGGACTGGACTCAGTGGCTAGAGCTATTAGTAAATCTGAGTTTTAAAACTTTTTAAAAATAAAGAGTGGCCAACTGGGCAAGCTACAGACAGACTAATAGTAGTTCTACAGAGAATCAGAGCTGAGGCAGTTAGAGGCAGGGATAACAAGAATTTAGAAACAGATAGATCGAAGAAGATTAGGTAAAAAATAGAATTAGGAAATGGAAATAATAGTTCAGAAAAAATAAGGTGCAGTAAAAGTTAAGGAAATATAATTATTAATATTAACAACAGGAGGACTTACTGGGGCCAGCAGCAGAGCCCTCGGTAGAGGAACGGTCCTGGCCCTGGGAGGCATCTTCTCCAACTCCTGCCGACTCCGACCCCGTCTTCTTGCCCCTGGATGCTGATCATGTAAGATATAATAAAGAAAGAGACAAACATTGATGATTGGTGTGAAACAAATAAAATATTTTAAAAAACGCTCAATACAACATTTTTGGAAACAACAACTGCATTAAAATTGAGCTATCTAATCTGATCGACTAGTAGTATCGCGGGATTCGGGGTCCTCATAGTTATTATTTATGAACTAATCCAGTGTTCCATTCTGATTCCAGAATCCTAAACCTAAGTACCACCTGACCGAGCCCACCTATTCCAGACGGGCCAATTGTTCACTAAGTCTGCATTTCAATTTATTTTAGTCCTCAAAAATACATAGATGGAGGACGCATGCATAAATTTGCATACACCAAATTGTTGGTTGGTTGCTGCTGATGTTCTGCTGATTATGACTTAGTTGCTATATTACTCACTCACTAACTAACTACAAAAGGTTCTACTAAGGACTGGAGTCAGCACTCAGCAGCACGTGACGTGACGGAGAATACGTCACGCAGACCTCTAAAAAAATTACCAACTAATACTAAGGGGCATATCTACAAGGGATGGCGATAAAATTATCGCCGCTTTAGCGTCCGTTTTCAGACGAAAAGCGGCGATAATTTTATCGCCCTATTAGCAAGGACACGCTAACGCGTGAATCCATGCTACATCGCCCTTTCCCTTATCGCTCAGCTCTGCATCTCTAATGAGATGCAAAGTGAGCGTTCCTCCCTGAGGATAACGGGAGAAATGTCGCTAGCGACATTTCTCCTATTATCAAGCCTCAGGCAAAGAAGCATAGCGACAAGAAAAGTAGCGATAACCTCAGTTATCGCTACTTTCCTAAAGCCTGCTTCAAGACTGACTTAGCCATGATATCCTATGGAAGGTGGATATCATGGCTAAGTATGTCTTGCCCTATCAGCAAGCTATCGCCAAAGTTGTGCGATTATCGCTGGATTTCCAGCGATAATCGCACAGTTGGCAAGCTAGCGCTCTGAATTTTATCGCTTTGGAGATAAGCGTTGCTGATAGCACGCTATCTCCGCGATAAAATTCAGAGTTGGCCGGCGATAATTATCCTCACGCTAAGAGCGCTGAGCGATAATTATCGCCAGCCCTTGTAGATATGCCCCTAAGTAACTAAACTACCTATCAATCCACCAATATCTTAGTGACAGGAGGACAAAGGAAAGGACTAGAGTCTCTCTAGCATTACCTAACTTAAGTTCTCTAAACTCTCTTACATAATCAGCCCAAGCGAGCGCAAAGTTGCAAACAAGTAGGATTAGTAGCGCCGAGCACCTGTCTAGTGTCTAGAAGAATAACAATCACAGAAGATTTTTAAACGTAACTTACCTGCAATGTAAGCGGCAGCATTCTTGCTATTTGGGAAAAAAATAATATTCGCAATAACAGTAACACAGAACAGAACACACAATACTACTATAATTAGCTACTCACCAAGCCCCACGACCTCAACACCTAGCAGGTCCAGCAGGTCCTGCTCCCGGTCCAAGATGTCTGACCACCAGTGGGTCAGCTGGTTATGGGTGCGCCGTACCCCAGAGCAGCGAAACACTGCCCGACGCACCCTTGCCCACCGGCGGTGATGCCCCTGGGTAGCGATGCCCCTGGGTAGCGTAACTGGGCCTGCCGCCTGCTGCCAAGGTCAAGGGGAGGTGGCGCTGAACAAAAAAAACAAGGGCGGCCGCTGCCACCTCGGTAAAAAGGGCCCGGGGCTGCACCCCTTCCGGGCGCCATCTGCCGCAAGGAAGGCAGCTCTTCTTCGTGGCAGGCGCCTTCCCCTTGCTAGTGGAGGAGGTAGTGGTAACCTTAGCCATGGTTCTGGGTGGGCGGGGGGAAGAAAATAAAATGTAGGAGTAAAAAATAAAGTCAGGAGAAGAAGTAGGAGAGTAAAAAAGCAAGTAATATAAAACAGTAGAAAAAAATCAAAAAAACGCACTAAAAGTAGAAATAAAACGCAAAATGTACGCTTAGGGAGAGAGAGGGATAGATAATAAATAAAAAAGATCAGAAAAACAGTGTAAAAAACAAAGGATTGAAAAGATTAGAGCAGGATGAGAAAAAGGCCCCAGAACCATGCAAAGAGTAGGAAAACAAGATGGCTGCGCCCATTGGCTACCGCGTGGTGAAGTTTGCGTGATATTTCCCCCTGAACACGCAATCCGCGTTGCCGAATGTCAAAAACATCTCGCGAGCATGGGCAAGCATATGCAAGCATGCGGAACAAGCAACTCTGCATGCTCGCGTAACTCCGCGCAGCTTTGCGGAGTTTTTTTTGCAGCTTTGCGTAGCCTCGCGTAGCACAGCTACGCGAACTCCGCCCGGGGTTAGTAATCTACCCGAAAGGTCTATACGCCAATACGGATAGATTTCTGGGTAGTAGGGTTTCAACTGTAATGTATTTATTAGTTGCTTTCGCTGCCAGAAACTCCTGCTGATTCTGACACACTATAGTAATCTCTGCAGCGCTGTTGAGGAGAGTCACAGCCCACATTTTGTTCCAGAGGCGAGTTCTCAGTGTTAGTGGCATATTTTGTGGTTAGACCCACAACTTTCTTTTTCTGAATTGGGGTTTAAAAAGAGGACGTTTCTCTTTATTCTTTATCTTCACGTCAGACGAGCATTGTAAGTCTATTTTCGGTTTCACATACTTCTCCTGTCGCCGCTCAGAACACCCTCCACTCTTGTATTGTTTATCGGTTGAGTCCTGAAAGGAACTTGAAGGACGAGTATCGGAATACTGACACCTATCAGGGGTTTCAATTGTGTGCGATCACACAAATGATACCTTCTTTCAGAGGACTCCTGTTGTGGAGAACCACCTTGAGACCTAGCCTTTTCTTTAGGATTGGATTTGTCCCATCATTTTTGACAAACTCCGGGTTCTGCTTGGCAGTGTCCTTGTCAGCACCAGATTTGCCAAGATGTGGTTTAATTGGTCTGGTTCCCAAATGATTGTGTCCTATGGAGGTGTACACCTCAGCAATAATTACAGGTAGTTCACGTTCCTGGTCGGCCGGTGAGACTTGCGCCAGCCATTGGCGCATAGCCAAAGATGATGCTTCTCCCTTAATGTTTGCTGCAATCATTTTGGAGACACAGGAATGTTTTCCATTAATTTTGTCCTCAAGTCCAGGCCAGAAGCTGCCCAGTGCTCTCCTCAAAACTTGTTTTTTCCAAAATTGCACTTAATCATGGGCCTTCCTTGTCTGTCCGCGTCCGATCTCAGCCCTGGGATGCCTTAGGGTAGCTATTGCGCTTTATAAATGTCCTTTTCATTTCATTTCATTTCAGTGCTCATTTTGAATTTGTTTCAACACCTCTGGCAAGACTGCCATAGATGGAGTATCATCCGTAAGGGTATAGAATGCAGCGAAAACTGTGCCCCAACTCGCACAGTCACCTATTCCAGGAACCATCCCATAGGGTAAGCACATAGTTAATATTCTATGTTTATCTTGTGGTCCTGTAAGGCGAAACACGGCTTCAATCTGATATATTCGTTGAGCTATCCAAAATGGAATTTCATCACGTTTAGCAGGATTTTTTTCCCATAATTGCATTAATAATTACTGGGCTTATTTGTGGTACAGTAGGCAACTGTGGTTGTACTGCTAGAGCCACCTGTGCTGGGTCAGCCATCAAGGTGTGCAAAACATATTGAGTTAAGCCCCTGTATGGACTCACTAGACTTTTGTATAGTGGTACCATCTCATTAGCATTGAGATTATGTACATTAGGGTATGGTGTATAGCCAGCTAACGCTGGCCCCCTCATTACTAAGGGGTCCTGTGCGGACATGGGCCGGCACGTGTACTAGGGCCCCTTCGAACCAATTTTGATGTTCCCAAACAAAGTGGTATTTCTAACTGCTGATATGCTCTGTATTGAGCAGGTGGTGCAATGTTAGTGTATGTATGAAATGCTTGTGTATTAGCATCCACATCTGGAAAATTGGTCTAAGAATAATAGGCATTGTGGGCTTAAACCACAAAGGTTATATCACCACCGACATTGCCAAGTCCATGTAAAGCCAAATGTGCATGGACCTCAGGTCTCAAATTATCAGCTATAGGTATAGGTGTGGTGCCACCATTACTAATAAAGCAAAGGAAACAGAGCAAAACACTCAAATGGATATCCTTTTAGAGGTTCAAGCTAAAACAACCTACAGACTAAAATGTAGGTACTTCCTAAATATACTGTGGAGGATACATCCCTAACACCGCGGATGTCTCATTTAGAGGTCTGTGGGGCACTAAGGGCACACACAAGTTCTACTCAGGAGATCTGTGAAATAAGTATATGACCAAAGTTGGTAGCACCATGTTGCACGGATTCTACTGATAATGCAGAACTGTGTGTTTGGACATCAGAATGTAGGGACTGAGTCTCTCTACTATGTCAGTGCCTGTTGGCCCAATCCTGGCTAGCTCACAGTGCCTCACCTGAACTCCTAACCTTCCCAGAGTAAAATATGATTTTGGCAACGTCAAACATGACCCTCTAGTCCCCAAGAGAACCGTGGAAACAGATTCTTCCCTTTCGTAACTCAATTACTCACTCATACATGACCGTAGTAAACTGAGAAAAGACATGAAGAAAGCTTACAATAGAATTATTAAAACTTGTAGCCTATTATGAAGCAGATGGGTTGCGATCATTAGGCATATGCAACTAAACAAAGTAATTAGCATTACTAACAGACTGTATAGGACAAACATCCCAACCTTAGCAAAGCATATACCTGTCTAGGCCTATCCTTCTTATGTGAGCACAGGAATATATTTGTGATCTCTGGGACTGGCCTAATTCCAGGTGTATGCAGTTAGGACGTCCGCATCATGAGTATAAACTTAGTCTAAGCAGGGCTGCATGTCGGGCACTGCTGTCATTCCAGATCAGATGACTCAACAGAATTCTCCTCTCTGGCCTCCAAGGGGACATGACACAGTTTATACGATAATACTATTCTGCTGTGCTGGAGATGTAGCTGTGTGACTGTGTTATATCTAGATGTTAGGAACTGTTGCTGAACGAGCAGAAAAAAAATTACTTACCTGTACACTGTGGTTCTCCAGTATTGATATCTTTTATAGATTCACATGCTTGAATCTTCCCCGTCGTCATGGTGGGAGTCCCAAGGTAATAGTAAAATAGCAGTATCAAAACTTAACATTCAATTGACATAGAAATTCAATAGCCTTTAACAACTTATTATCATTGTTTTAAAACATCCAAACTGAAGCCAATCAGAGCATACGCCATACAGTCTCAATCCCCTGCAGGGCCACCATACCTCAGATTTCGAGCACGAGTACAACTAGAGGAACAAGGGAGGTATGGAAGGTGAACCTGAAAGTGGAGGAGGGTGGGCCGTATGTAAAACTATAAAAATATATCAATACTGGAGAACCACAGTGTACAGGTAAGAAACCTGTTTTTCCTCCAGTATTGTATCTTTTATAGATTCACATGCTTGAATCAGGCGGGTAAGGTGATCCATCCGACCCTTCGACACAAAGCAGAAAATACAAACAATATTCGTAAAGAGCAGGCATTATAAACTCATAAATATATACTTGAATCAGAAGCCAAAGATATTAAACGCTGATCATAAAACAATAGTACATGAAGAAATGGAGACAAAGAAGTTCGTACCTTATGCGAACAGACGTCACAGAGCAGCTTTCCTAACCGCTACATCTGCCTTCTTCCATGCATCCAGGCAGTAATGCTTCGTGAAGGTATGGGCGTTCGGCCATGTCGCCGCTCTGCAGATTTCAGGCAAGGACACTCCGGTGAATAGGGCAGAGGAAGCTGCCACCTTGCATGTGGAATGAGCTGTAACTTTGGTAGCCAGAGGGCAGCCAGCCCTCATGACCGAAGAGTATAGTTGATGAGAGCCAGCGATCAATCGATGCCCACGTCAAAGCCTGACCCTTCCTGGGGGCAGAGAAGGGGATGAGCAACTGAGTAGATTTTGGGAAAGACTTAGGGGCATATCTACAAGGGCTGGCGATAAAATTATCGCCGCTTTAGCGTCCGTTTTCAGACGAAAAGCGGCGATAATTTTATCGCCCTATTAGCAAGGACACGCTAACGCGTGAATCCATGCTACATCGCTCTTTCCCTTATCGCCCAGCTCTGCATCTCTAATGAGATGCAAAGTGGGCGTTCCTCCCTCAGGATAACGGGAGAAATGTCGCTAAGCGATATTTCTCCTATTATCAAGCCTCAGGCAAAGAAGCATAGCGACAAGAAAAGTAGCGATAACCTCAGTTATCGCTACTTTCCTAACGCCTGCTTCAAGACTGACTTAGCCATGATATCCTATGGAAGGTGGATATCATGGCTAAGTATGTCTTGCCCTATCAGCAAGCTATCGCCAAAAGTTGTGCGATTATCGCTGGATTTCCAGCGATAATCGCACAGTTGGCAGCTTGCGCCCTGAATTTTATCGCTTTGGAGATAAGCGTTGCTGATAGCACGCTATCGCCGCGATAAAATTCAGAGTTGGCCGGCGATAATTATCCTCACGCTAAGAGCGCTGAGCGATAATTATCGCCAGCCCTTGTAGATATGCCCCTTAGTCCTTTGCAAGCAGAACTTTAAACATTGTGTAATACCCAGTGAATGGAGGGCTCTTTCAGCTGGCAAAGATGGAGTAGGAAAGGTGGGGAAAATCACTGGCTCATTTAGATGATACGTAGAAGGTACTTTGGGAATAAAAGAAGGATTGGTACAAAGAATTACTCTATCCTGATGAAACTGCTAGGAAGGCATTGGTGTTGTAAAGGCCTGGATTTCACTAATGTGTCTAGCTGACGTGATGGCCACCAGGAAAGCCACCTTCTAAGACAGGTACTTTAAATCGCATTTGTGAATTGGTTCAAAGAGTGGCCTCATAACCTGTGACAGGACAAGGTTCAGTTGCCATAGCACTGGAGGAGGTCTTATCAGAGGGTAGGCCCTGAAGAGTCCCTTTATGAACTCCTTCACCAGCCTGTTAGACCACAAAGACAAGCGCCCAGAACGTCGTCTTTATCTGGATATTGTGTCCAAGTGCACCCTGATGGACGTATGCGTCAGGCCAGCTTTTTTGGGAGACAAGAGATAGGGCAAAACGTCCTCAGGAGGCAATGAGAGATTATCATAAGATTGTCTGACACACCATGAGCAACATCTTTTCCATTTGGCCGAGTAGCACTTGATCGTAGAAGGAGCCCGGGATTTCTGCAGTATTGCTTGTTCATTCTTCAGAAATTGCTAGCTCTCCTAATTCTGTGTGATGAGGAGCTAAATCGACAAGTGAAGCGTGTGAATTTGAGTATGAACCACTTGGCCCTAGTTCATGGAGAGGAGATTCTCCTTTGGCTGGAACAGGGTTGGAGAGGACCCTGATAGGCGATACAGCTCTTTGACAGTTCTGCCGCGCCCACGCTGGGGTGATTAGGATGATGCGGCAAGGCTCCTGTTTGATCTTCTGCAGAACCTTTGGAATGAGAGGAAAAGGAGGGAATGCGTAAGCAAAAGTTCCCTCCCAAGAGAAATGGAAGGCATTTCCCAGAGAGCCTGGCTGAGGAAATCTGCTGGCGTAGAACCTGCACTTTCTGGTGAGAGATGTAGCGAACAGATGTAGGGTTGGAAACTCCCAACGTCGAAAAACTCTTTGAAGCTGTTCCTCATTTAGCTCCCATTCGTGATATTGTTTACTGTCTTTATGAGGGAGTCGGCCAATTCGTTTTGGACTCCTGGTATATGCTGAATTTGTATTGATATCTCATGGGGTATCAGCCATTCCCAGATCTTCTGAGCCAGGACGGAGAGGGCATGAGATCCTGTCCCACCTTGTTTCAGCAGATAGAACATGGTGATGGTGTTGTCCGTGCGAACGAGGAATGACGATTTCCTGATCCCTGGCAAGAAGGCCTGGAGGCCCAGTATACTGCTTTTAGTTCTAACAGATTTATGTAATACTACACTTCCTGAGCTGACCATTTTCTGTGAATCCTGAACTCCTGAAGGTGGACTTCCCACCCGTACATGAAAGCGTCCAACGTCATCACCAACTTTGGTTTTTTCGTAAGGAAGGCTAGACCTTGAGAAAGGTTGCCTCTAACTGCCCATCAGAACATCGCTTAGGTCATCTCTGGTATGATTGAAACAATGTCTTCGAATGAGCCCCAAGATTGAATTAATTGAGCATCGAGCTGCTTCTGAAGGGTTCTCATCCGCAGGCGACAGTGTGGGATGAGCGGGATGCAAGATGACAAATCCCTAGCATTGATTTGAATGTCCGTACTGAAATGTACCTTTTTGAGGATAGGGATTTCACTGTTTTTTGGAGGCGTGAAATCCTTTCTTTCTTGGGGAAGGCCTTTTTGAAAGCGTGGTATCCAGAGTTGCTTATAGGAACACTAGTGACCTGGAAGGAATGAGAGAGGACTTTTCCTCATTGAGTTTGAGACCCAGAGAGCGAAAGAGCCAAACACAGGCATCTGTAGATCTTCTGGGGGCCTGAAAGGATGGAGCCTTGACCAACCAGTCGTCCAGGTAAGGGAATACCTGATGACCAGATCGCCGGAGATAGGCCGCCACAGGCGCCAAGCACTTTGTGAAGACTCTTGGAGCAGACTTTAACCCGAAGAGTAGCACCTTGAACTGGTAATGGCACCCTGCCACCTCACACTTGAGAAAGCGTCGATGCTTTGGATGTATGGCAATATGGAAGTACGCGTCCATAAGGTCGAGGGAGGACATATAATCCCCCGCATTCAGGAGAAGCAAAATCTCCTGGAGCGACAACATCCTGAAGGGTTGATTTTTGATGAACTTGTTCAGCAACCTGAGGTCCATTATTTGCCTCCATTATCCTGTCTTTTTCTTTATTTAAAAGAAATGCGAGTGGAACCCTAGGTTGTATTGACTGCGTGGCACTTCTTCGATTGCCTGTTTGGAGAGGAGCAATCTGATTGCCCTCTTGAGAACTGCAGTGGATGATGAGAAGTTCTTCGCAGAGGTATATCTGGTGGTTGTTGAACAAATTCCAGGGTGTGACCATGGCGGAATACGTCTAACACCCATTTGTTGAAGATATGAGCTTCCATTAATTGAAGAATTTTGAGCAAGTGGGGCCGAATTGAAGTGGGGCTACAGTAGCAGGGGCCTGTGAATCCTCATTGCCTCTTGTTGGCATCATGAGCTCTTCCTCCTGACGTTGGTCGACAATGCGCCGATGCTCTAGGGGAGGCTGGTCTGGAGGTTTGACGAAAGGGCTGTGTAGAGCAGTGCAATTGAAATCCCTGCTGGTAGAAGGGTTGAAAACGCTGCTGGAGATGAGGTCGAGAGAGATATGGACCTCTACCTCTTCCCCAAAAAGAAGAAAACTTATTTTGCTGCAGATTCGTCAGCGATTTAGGTGTGTCTGACTTTATCGACTGCAGCACGTCATCCACCTATTTGCAGAACAGGAATTCACTGTCAAATGACATATCCGACACCTTGGCCTGAACCTCAGCGTGAAATGATGTAGCCTATATTCACCCCTGTCGCCTTAACACGCCGCTCCCGCCATCTGTCTGGCAGCGGTCGATGAGATGTCTAGAGCCACATCAATGATCTCGGAAGAGGCTCTCTCCCCCTCCGATAGAACATTCTTTGCCTTATTCTTCTTGTCCTCGGGAAGATACTCCAACAAGGAAGAGATGTCCGACCACATCTGTCGGTCATATCTTCCGAGGATAGCCATGGCATTGGAGGCTCTGATGGCGGTGGCTACCAAAGCGGAGAACCTTTTGAGATGTTACCCTGACGGCGGCCTTCCTTGTCCGGTGGAACTGCACATGGAGAAGAAGGATTTTTAGATCTTTGAGCAGCCTGCATAATAACTGAGCCAGGCCGAGGATGACCAATAAAGCAGGAGAGTCTTCCAGTGCCCTGTACTTTTTATCTAGTTTTGTAACCAGGAATAGACGCTGGAATTTTCATTAACTTCAGGCCATCCTGACATAAGTAGTCCACGATGGGTATGGCCCAAGTGGAGCATTGCATAGAAGGTTTAAAATCATACAAGAAACACTTGTGTGCTTAGCAGCATAGGGAGATCAAAGCGCCTTGAAGAACATTCCAAGAGAGTGTGGAAGCCACTGATATATGCAGGCAGCGAGTCGGCTATAGATGGGGTAGGAGCTACGTAATCGTCCCATTCATCATGGACATCCGGATCCAATTGCAGCTCCCCTTCTTCTAGCTGCTGATCATCACTGCACCCACCTGCATCTGAACAGGGATTTCCCAAGGTGACTGAACATTTTTGGTTCTTGGAAGTTGAGGCGGAGGAGCAGCCAACGGCGTAGGAACAATAACAGGGACCTCCAGTGTGGGTGATGGTTGCAGAGCAGAGTTCCCCTCAGAAAACGTTTAGAGTAGTCGTGCAGCATCATATGAAGGTCAGAGACCAATGAAATAGGAATATTGAGGAAGGCTCTTGTGCATGATCCTCTTGTTCTCCATATGGATAATGCTCTTAAAATGCGTCCAAGCGTTGAGCGCTCTAGCATTCTGACACATTTCCAGATTTACGATTTCTCGTAGATCTGGAAATGCATCAGTGGACATTGGTGTTGCTTGGGAACACCCACAGCAACACCCATGTCAAGCCCGCAGGGTGACTTTACCTGTTCTTGTAAATATCACTTAGCAGGCTGCGCCACTGGTGCATCACGGAACGTGTTGCACCGGCAGCGCAAGGGGCTTGTAAATATGCCCCTACGTCTTTTCCCCTCGTCGACAGAGCCATCAGTGGAGGTTGGTGAGAGAGACCCGCCAATGTTGAGGTGACGAGCTGGACTGTCGTCGACTTAGACAGTCTTACAACAGTTGACCACGGTGACACCACCACTTCCGTCTTCGACGACGAAGCCGCCACCGTTGTCTTGACCGTCGACGTAGTCGCTTAACGAGAGAGTCAACAGAGTGCCTGATTTTGTGGAAATGGAGACCGCTGACTGTGATTTCTTTGTCAACAAAGTAGTCAACGAGCAGATTTTCACAGATGAAGAATCCCTGAAGGGAGTATGAGGCGCTGACGTCGCAGCAGAACCAGCTTTTTGATGAGAGGAAGAGGGACTAGGCTGGTTTTTTTTTAACCCTCTTTTCTTCATGCGTCTCCTTACTTTGAGATCTAGATTTTTTAGGATCTCTCTGCGAAGAGGAAGACCCTTCTTCCTTTCTTTTCTTGGAGGAGGTATGGGGCTTCTGCTTTTTTCTTTGCAGCCAGAGAAGCAGCTTACCCTTACAATCTTTGAGGGTTATTGTGGAAAAAGTAGGACAGTAGTTGAATTCTATGGGCTTGTGGTCAGGACACAGGCATAAAGGCACTCCTTATGTGGCTCCTCAGAATACATGACTTTCCACAAGTCATGCAGGGCCTAAACAGCCCTTTTTTAGACTCAGACATAATGAAGAATAAATAGGTAATAACACTCCTGGACTGTACCTCAGAAGAAGGGATGAAGCAAGAAATGAACTGCAAGCTGGAAGTTCAAAAGGGCAATAGTAAAAGCGCTGCGACTGAGCAGAGCTCAGGGAGACTCCCTAACACATGACGAGCAGTAAGAAATCTAAGGTATGGTGGCCCTGCAGGGGATGGAGACTCCGTGGTCTATGCTCTGATTGGCTGAAGTTTGGATGTTTTAAACCAATGATAATAGGTTTCTAAAGGCTATTGAATTTCTATGGCAATTGAGTGTTAAGTCTTAAAACTGCTATTTTACTGTTAGCGTGGGACTTCTACCATGATGACAGGGAAGATTCAAGCATGTGAATCTATAAAAGATACAATACTGGAGAAGCAGTACACTATGTTGCTATGTATTTTGAGCAACCTTGTACAAATGTGTAGACTAAATCCCAAGAAGAGTCCCTGAATAACAAACAACATGTACAGCATGTTTTCAAAAATTCAGTAAAAAAAAAAAACAGAAGGAAAATCCGCGTGGGCCACTTAAGGAGAAACATCAAACATACAAAACATGATGAGAGAAATACTTGCAAATAGTCTAACTACTGGCAATCGCTTGGGGTAGTATTCCAATCCATAAACCTTTTTGTCCATCACACCACCTCAGATTAGACCCAGTCATCAGCATGTGAGCCTTGGTCCTGCTCCAATAAAACATTCCTTCCTGAACTGCCAAGGCAGGTTCTTCCTGAAAGGAAACACAAGAAATGTTTCAAACTAATCGGGCCTCTTTAAAAGAAATATCAAAAAGAAAATTTACTAGGCTCATATTTAATTTCTACTAACAGGCCGCTTGGCAGGTAGACATTATAGCAAGTTGTCCATAGTTGTGAGGTAATACTGCTGCACTACAAGTCTATTACTGCACCATAAATCTATCCAGGACACCCCTGTTACAAAATGCAAATCTGTTAGTGACTCTGTATGAGCTTCTCAAACATGTCCTGCAGAGGGTTTAAGGTACTTTCATTACTATTATACCCAAAAAGGGGTAATATCTGAAATCTGCCCGTTTACATGATCATAATTCATTATTCTCATTATAAAGTGTCAAACTGTCATACCTGGCAGTGAATTATCAGACATCAGCACGCTGAAAAGATGGAAAAGTCACACATAAGCAAACTGAAAACCTGGCAGCGATGGGAGAGGGTTTTCAGTGAGGTATTTTCCTTCATATGTGTTATGAGGGAAAATAAGGGAATCAGAATGACAGGATGAAATTGAATAATCTTCCAGCCTGCATGAAATCATTTTGTTGGCATTAACTGCTAACCAGTACTAAAGTGCTTGTACTCCCTAACACATGGTAAAATTGACTTACACCTTATTGGCATATTTAACTTACTTATAAGCCCCTAATATATGGTAGTACATGTACATGGCCTTTCCCCTCTTCTGGAAGACATAAGGGCAAACATCTTTCCCTCCCTATCCTATGGCAGTGAAACATTATTGGGTAAAGATAGTAGCTTGCGGAACAAACTTGTCACTAGGATATACATATGCGACCTTCGGCTGCCACAGTCCTCCTCCGCCACCCAGATTAAGTTAGAACTGGGCCTTCCTCACCAGGGGGCAGCCAGCGCTGAAGCGTACCTCCAATTATATCACAAACTACGGGTGCCAGAGGTGGCTGCTTCGAGGCACTACCATGGGCCGAAATCAACTCTAGCAGCCCAAGCCAATCACACCAATAGTTTTTCAAGGACTGCCAGCGCACTATGCAGGCAAATGAACTTTAAGCCATGAGTATGAGCTGACCTTCCTTCAAACTGGGTATTACAAAAATGTGTTCGCCTCTGGTCATACCACTCGGACAAGGCTATATGAGCCAAGCGCAAGGACGTCTGGACAGTTATTAACACCTACCAGCCAGCATCTCCCACATCATATTCTGCATGCACTTACTCCATCCGTCTAAAGGCAAGATTCATGGTACTTAGGCTGGGGAAAAGGACATTTTGGAAAAGCCTTGTCCACTGGCAAAAACCCATGGAAGGAACAGCTTGCAGGGGCTGTGTCCTGGACGAGGAATCTCTTGAACACGTCATTTGCTTCTGCCCTGCGCTGTTGTATGTTTGCAAAACCAGCCTAGGGCGAGAGTGGAACATCTGCTGTTCGGAGGCGCGCATTTGGTCTGGGATGCCTCATGGTGGCTGGAGACACTGAGAGGGATGCCCATGCCCAAGAAATCAGCAAACAAACTAGGGGTCATCATTGATGACCAACTGTCGATGCAAGAGTATGTTAGGACCACATGTGTCAAATGCTTTGGCATTCTGAAACTACTGAGGATGTTTAAATGGATTCCAATAGCTTGGTGCAAACCCATAGTTCAGGCCCTTAGAACAAGCAGACTGGACTAAAGCAGTGCATTGTTTGTAAGAATGGCTGACTACCTTTTTACAAGACTGCAAGTAATCCAAAATACAGCGGTCAAGTTGATTTCCAATACAGACAGGTTTGGATCTGCCTCAGCCTGTCTAACCACACTACACTGGCTGCCTATGCGCAAACGAGCCAATTTTAAACTCTTGTACTATGCTTATAAAGCATTACATAATGAGGGTCCAGAGATCCTACAAGCCAGAGTAGAATTTTACATACCCACTGGTAAGCTGAGATTCCGTGATTTGGCCCTGGCTAAAATCAAGAGGATAAGGAAAGCTAGATGGGGAGGCTGACCCTTTTCCTATCTGGCTGCAGTTCAGTGACATTTACCTTTTTGGGAAATTCATCTAATGGATAATCACACCAGGTTCAGAATGGAACTGAAAACCTGACCTTTTCAGGGCTAGCGGACACTATTATATCCTTTGTTCAGTGTGATATCTCAGTTGCCAGATTGGGGAATTACTCAGCGCCGTGATATCCCCTAAGGGATAAGTCTCGCGCTTTAGAAATAAAATAAATACATTGATAACATACAAGGATTCGGTTCATGTCGGCAAGTGTTCAATGCCTTCCTTAATCCTGAAAACACTGTTAATCATTGCATTCAGCAAATTTGTTTTCCTTGCTATCAACAGGTTCAACTGCCCAATGTCTCACCAGGGGCCCTGCCTCCCCCGCCAGCGCTCACCTGCTAGGCATAGGTAAGCCAGAATGGCCCTCCTGGCACTTAGAGTTGTCTGCACTTTCCTGTTCGTCTGGAGTTTTAGAGTGCCCCTGATATGTATTCTGACTGTACCTTTTTTGATCTCTTGTAACACTGTGTTCAGCAGTTGTTTTCTTTGGGCACATTCACCAATATGAGTGTATGCCCCCATGCTTGGTTCGGTGTGGGATCAACCTTCTTCTCTGCCTTGTTGGTAGCATGTGTCTTTTTTAATCAACATAAGGAATTGACTCATCTGTTGTTGAATATTGCGAGATGGATTCTCTCATTCAAAGAGCTGTTATCAACAACATCATTTTGTGGTTTACACACTATGTGCCAATAACTTTTGTGTTAGGTAAACTTGTTTGACTGCACCGTTTTAACATGCTAAATTGCCATTACCATTTGTGTAGGAAAGTAGGATCTGCTTGCATGGTCACCCCCACTTTTTGTTGTCATTCTGTTTTCTGACTGGTCTGACTGGGATCCTTCTAATCAGGACCCCAATCACCGTGCTCTCTCCCTAAATTGGACTATGGTAAGTACTTTGGTACCTTTCTAATTGGCTACTGGTGTACCCTTCTAAGTCCCTAGTTTATGGTACTAAGGTAGCCAGGACATAGGTACACCGGGGTTCTCCGAAGGGCTGCAGCATGTATTATACCACCCATGAGAGACCACTCAGACTGTGACTACAGTCCTGCCATTGCAGCCTGTGTGAGCTGGTGCTAGCATCACTCACAACAGATATACGTTTCCTTATAGCTGAGGTCACTGCACTTAAAACCTCGAAGTACGAGGAGCGTGGCTTCGGCGCCGACACATGATGGCGGCTGTTCCATGAGCTCTGTTCCGGACGCGGAGCTTTACTGCTGTTTTTGCCTCTTTCAGGCAGTTTTGGATGACTCCGGTTGCGGCAGTAATCTCCTGATCATCGGCGGTGAGTTGCTCACCGTTTTCTGCACCATGTAGGTGCTTTTTTGGACCTTTGTGCCGCGGTGGTGATTTTCTTCACTGAGATGCGAGCGGGCACCATTTTGTGTCACGTCGCTCCCGTTTCATATTTTTGCCTCTTTTTTTCTCCTCATTACTGGATGAAGTTTGGAGGTAGCCTAGCCCTTCTTAACACCGGCAATGAGTTTTACTGACTGACTCTGTTTTATCAAGACACATTCTTGATCCTGTGAGCTGTGGAGACGATTTTCTTATCCTGTCATATCCATCCACCATTTTAGGTTGAGATGCTTATGCCAAGTCATGCAATATATATATATATATATATATATATATATATATATATATATATATATATACATATTCACTGAAAAAACCATAGGTTTCAGACACGTTATAGTTAGAAATTAGCATTTAAAAACCTTTGAAATTCACTGAAAAAACCATAGGTTTTAGGAACAGTTATAGTTAGTTGGACATTTCACTCATACAAAACCATAGAAATTCTCCCGTTATAGTTAGTTCAGCTAACTATAACTCGCGCCCCGCAATGCACTGCTGATGACGTCACATATTACATCACTCATGACATGGTCAGTGACATCACTGATGACATCACTGATGACATCTCAAATGACATCACTGATGACATCACTCATGACATCATCCAGTGACTGTGTGTTTCTGTAAAGTTTAAATATGTTTAATATATATAGGGAAAGGCGTATTGAAGAATGAGTGGGTGTATAAGTGTCTGAATGGATGATTTAGTACGTGAGTGACTGACTCTACAAGTGAGTGATTAAATGTATCTTACTGAATGCATGGGTTAGTGACTAAACTGTGTGAATGTCTGTATCCGTCTGTCTGTTGGTTTGTAAGCGGCTGCATGGCTTTCTGAATAGCTACATGAGTGTCTACATGGGTTATTGATTGATTGTCTGAGTATCTGTATGGGTGCCTGAGTGTTTGTGTGGGTGGGGTGTGTGTGACTCTGTGCATAGATGTGTGAGTTGGTGATTCACTGGGTGCATGGTTTCAAGAGTGCATCTGTGATGGACTGTATGGGTGGGTGAGTGTGTGTATGGGTGTGTTAGTGATTGAATGTATATCTCAGTGGTACATGTGTGAGTAACTACATATGTGAAAGGCAGTATATATGTGTGTTGGTGTATATAAATGGCTATAAGTGAGAGTGTGTGATTGTGAGAGTGGCTGTATGGATGAGTGTGTACTTGTATCAGTGATTGTATAAGAGCGTAAGAATGTGCTAGTATTTGTATGAGTAAGTGAGCTGGTGTGTGTATAACTGTATAGGTGAGTAAATGGGTGTGTGATTAAGTTTTTTGCATGACTGACTAGGTGTGTGAGTACCTCTATGGATGAGTGGCGGTGTGTGAGTGTTTATATGGGTGTATGAGTGCATATGATAGTCCTGTACTGAGTGACTAAGTATGAGTGACTGTACGGGTGAGTGAGTGGATGTGTGTGTAGACCTAAGAATCAGTGAGTGGGTATGTAGTTTTTGGTGTTGGAGTGTCTATGGTTTTGAGAATGGCAGTCTGTAATTTAGAGTGGGTGTATCAAAAGTTATATTAGGGTGTGAGAAGATGCATGAAATTACCACATGGATGATGTCATCAGTGATGTCATTTGAGATGTCATCAGTGATGTCACTGACCATGTCATGAGTGATGTAATATGTGACGTCATCAGCAGTGCATTATGGGGCGCGAGTTATAGTTAGCTGAACTAACTATAACGGGGGAATTTCTATTGTTTTGTACGAGTGAAATGTCCAACTAACTATAACTGTTCCTAAAACCTATGGTTTTTTCAGTGAATTTCAAAGGTTTTTTAAATGCTAATTTCTAACTATAACGTGTCTGAAACCTATGGTTTTTTCAGTGAATTTCAAAGGTTTTTTAAATGCTAATTTCTAACTATAACGTGCCTGAAACCTATGATTTTTTAAGTGAATTTCAAAGGTTTTTTTAAATGCTAGTTTCTAACTATGCCTACAGAGGTAGGACATGTGAAGAAAGAAGAAAAACGCACAGAAAGAAGCAAAAGATGTGCAGAAAGAACCAACAGAGGAGCAGAAAGAGGCCTTGTTGCAAAATCATCCTGTGCCCACAACTTTTTCAGACGGGTACTGGTGGTAACTGACTCTGACTAACCAGAGCCAGTGCTATGCTAAAAGACACTTAGAATACAGTGAAAACACCTACATACACTAGGGAACAATCAATCAATCAATCATGTCACTTATAAAGCGCACTACATACCCGCGAGGGTCTCAAGGCGCTGGGGGAAGAGGGGGGTGGTGCTGCTACTGATCGAAGAGCCAGGTCTTGAGGAGTCTTCTGAAGGCCAGTAGGTCTTGGGTCTGTCGGAGGTTGGTGGGGAGGGTGTTCCAGGTCTTGGCGGCGAGGTGGGAGAAGGATCTGCCGCCGGCGGTCGTTTTCCGGATGCGGGGGACTGTGGCGAGGGCGAGGCTGGTCGAGCGGAGCTGGCGGGTGGGGGTGTAGAAGCTGAGTCGTCTGTTGAGGTAGGCTGGTCCGGAGTTGTGGAGTGCTTTGTGTGCGTGGGTGAGGAGCTTGAAGGTTATCCTCTTGTTGACAGGGAGCCAGTGCAGGTCTCTCAGGTGGGGTGTGATGTGGCTGCGTCGGGGGATGTCGAGGATAAGACGTGCAGAGGCGTTCTGGATGCGTTGCAGCCGTCTCAGGAGCTTAGCCGTCGTTCCTGCGTAGAGGGCGTTTCCGTAGTCCAGCCTGCTGGTGACGAGGGCCTGGGTGACTGTTTTTCTTGTTTCGGTGGGGATCCACTTGAAGATCCTGCGGAGTATTCGGAGGATGTTGAAGCAGGATGAGGAAACGGCGTTGACCTGCTTAGTCATGGGAGAGGGTGGGGTCGAGGATGACCCCTAGGTTGCGTACGTGGTCGGTGGGTGGCGGGGCTGTTCCCAGTGATGTTGGCCACCAGGAGTCGTCCCAGGCTGAAGGGTTGGAACCAAGGATGAGGACCTCCATCTTGTCCGAGTTCAGCTTCAGGCGGCTGGTCCTCATCCATTCGGCGACGGCCTTCATTCCTTCGTGGAGGTGGGCTTTGGCGGTGTGAGGGTCTTTGGTGAGGGAGAGGATCAGCTGGGTGTCGTCGGCGTAGGAGATGATGTTGAGGTTGTGCTGTCGGGCGATGTGGGCGAGGGGTGCCATGTAGATGTTGAACAGCGTTGGGCTGAGGGAGGAGCCTTGGGGTACGCCGCAGATGATCTTGGTGGCCTTGGATCGGAAGGGGGCGAGGCGGACGCTTTGTGTTCTGCCAGAAAGGAAGGATGTGGTCCAGTCCAGGGCCTTCTCTTGGATCCCGGCGTTGTGAAGGCGTGTTCGTAGTGTGTGGTGGCAGACCGTGTCGAAGGCGGCTGATAGGTCCAGGAGGATGAGGGCTGCTGTTTCTCCGTTGTCTAGCAGGGTCCTGATGTCATCGGTGGCGGCGATGAGGGCGGTTTCGGTGCTGTGGTTGCTGCGGAAGCCGGACTGGGAAGGGTCCAGGATGTTGTTCTCCTCGAAGTAGCGGGTCAGTTGTTTGACGATTTTCTCAGTGACCTTCGCGGGGAACGGGAGCAGAGAGATGGGTCAGAAGTTCTTGAGGTCCTTGGTGTCTGCCTTGGGTTTCTTGAGTAAGGCGGTGATCTCGGCGTGCTTCCAGCTTTCCGGGAAGGTTGCTGTCTCGAAGGAGATGTTGATTATTTTCCGGAGATGGGGCGCGATGGCTGTACTGGCTTTGTTGAAGATGTGGTGAGGGCACGGGTCTAGCGGTGAACCGGAGTGGATGGTGTTCATGATCTCGCTGGTGTCCTCGTCGTTGATGTTGGTCCAGGAGAGCAGGCGGTTGGTGGTTGTGGGGGCAGTGGTCTCGGTGGTTGCCGGGGCGGTCGTGGTGTTGAAGCTGTCGCGGATGTCGGCGATTTTGCAGTGGAAGAAGGTGGCCAGTGAGTTGCACAGGTCTCGCGACGGCTGGTTGTCGTTGGTGTTGGAGCTGGGGTTGGAGAGTTCCTTCACGATGTTGAAGAGCTCTTTGCTGTTGTGTGCGTTGTTGTTCTAGGCGGTCTTTGAGTGAGGCCCTTTGGCGGATCTGATGAGGTGATGGTGACTGCGGGTGGCGCTCTTGTGGGCGGCGTAGCTGTCCGCTGTCCGTTCGTGGAGCCAGATCTTCTCCAGTTTTCGGCATGTTCGCTTGGAGGGCTGGAGGTCTTCGGTGAACCAGGTGGCTTTCTTGCTGGTGTGGCTGTTGGGCGGATTCTTGAGCGGGGCGAGGGTGTTGGCGCAGTCGTCGATCCACTGTCTGAGATTGCGGGCGGCGGTGTCGGGGTCGGAGGGTTCGGGCGGGTGGGCTCAGGGCGAGGTTGTGGTTAGCTGGTCTTCCGTGACTCTGCTCCAGCAGCGGCGAGGCATTTGTTCGGTACGGTGGTGCGTGGTGGGCTTCCTGTAGGTGAAGTGGATGCAATGGTGGTCAGTCCAGTGGGGTTCGGAGGTGTGGTTGAAGGAGACGTGTGGGCTTGCGGAAAAGATGGAGTCGAGCGTGTGGCCGGCGGCGTGGGGGGGTGTAGTCACGAGCTGTCTGAGTCCGAGGGTGGCGAGGTTGTCGATCAGGGTGGTGGAGTTGGTGTCCTTGTTGTTCTCGAGGTGGAAGTTCAGGTCCCCGAGGAGGATGTAGTCCGTGGAGGCGATGGCGTGTGTGCTGACGAAGTCAGCGATGGAATCGCTGAACTGTGGTCGGGGTCCGGGGGTCTGTAGATGAGGGTTCCTCTGAGGGTGGTGTTGGGATCGATGTGGATCTGGAAGTGCATGTGTTCGGCGGTGCTGAGGGTGTCGTCGGTGTTGGTTGAGACTCTGAGGGTGTTCCTGTGGACGATGGCGATGCCTCCTCCGACTCCGCTAGTGCGGTCCCTGCGGGTGATCTTGTATCCGTCCGGGATGGCAATGGCGATGTCGGGGGCTGAAGCGGGATTCAGCCAGGTCTCCGTCAGGAATGCGACGTCTGGGGAGGTTGAGTCGAGAAGGTCCCAGAGTTCGATGGCGTGTTTGCGGGCGGAGCGGGTGTTGAGGAGGATGCATCTGAGGTAGTTGGGTTCTTTCCTGGGCGGTGGTTTGGCGGGGCGGGTGCTGGCGAAGCTGCAGTTCCGGCAGGTGAAGGGCCCATGGGTGCGCTTCGTGGTGGCCTGGTAGCAGGCGTGATCTTTTCCGGGGTTGAGTGCGTGGAGGGTGCTGGCGTCGTATCGGCGTCTGTTGATGTGGCGGGCGTGGGGGATGCCCGGACCAGGGGGTCTGGCGCTGGGCACGGTCACGGCGCGGACGGGCGCAGACGGGCTTGCCTTAGGCGCGCCCGCTGCGCACGTCCGCTGCGCAGCACGCACAGCGGCCGCCATAAATGGGGAGGTGGGAGGGAGGAGCAGGGAATGGGGCAGCGAATGGGCAGTGAGGGGCGGGGCCGCAGGGCGCAGCGGCGGGAAACAGGCACAGAAGGGAAAACGAGCACAATCAGGGCATCAAGGGGGCACAGAAAGGAAAAAAAACGAGCACAATGAGGGGCAGCAAGGGGGCACAGAAAGGAAAAAACGAGCAAAATCAGGGGCAGCAAGGGGGCACAGAAAGGAAAAAACGAGCAAAATCAGGGGCAGCAAGGGGGCACAGAAAGGAAAAACGAGCACAATCAGGGGCAGCAAGAGGGGCACAGAAAGGGGGAAAAAAAAAAAACGAGCACAATCAGGGGCAGCAAGGGGGCACAGAAAGGAAAAAACTAGCACAATGAGGGGCAGCAAGGGGGCACAGAAAGGAAAACGAGCACAATCAGGGGCAGCAAGGGGGGCACAGAAAGGAAAAACGAGCACAATCAGGGGCAGCAAGGGGGGCACAGAAGGGAAAACGAGCACAATCAGGGCATCAAGGGGGCACAGAAAGGAAAAAAAACGAGCACAATGAGGGGCAGCAAGGGGGCACAGAAAGGAAAAACGAGCACAATGAGGGGCAGCAAGGGGCACAGAAAGGAAAACAGCACAATCGGGGCAGCCAGGGGGCACAGAAAGGAAAAAACGAGCACAATCAGGGGCAGCAAGGGGGCACAGAAAGGAAAAGCGAGCACAATCAGGGGCAGCAAGGGGGGCACAGAAAGGAAAACGAGCACAATCAGGGGCAGCAAGGGGGCACAGAAAGGAAAAAACGAGCACAATCAGGGGCAGCAAGGGGGCACAGAAAGGAAAAAACTAGCACAATGAGGGGCAGCAAGGGGGCACAGAAAGGAAAAACGAGCACAATCAGGGGCAGCAAGGGGGCACAGAAAGGAAAAAACGAGCACAATCAGGGGCAGCAAGGGGGCACAGAAAGGAAAAACGAGCACAATCAGGGGCAGCAAGGGGGGCACAGAAAGGAAAACGAGCACAATCAGGGGCAGCAAGGGGGGCACAGAAAGGAAAAACGAGCACAATCAGGGGCAGCAGCAGGGCACACAGACGGAGCTGTGTGGTGGGGGAGCGACCTACCAGTCAAGGTCAGGGGCCAACTATGCGTTGGGGTACCCCTGTGATTAGCATGACCTCCTCTGCAAGTCCCTAGTACATAATAGGGCAGGGGATTAAAACTACTCTCTTAAAACGCGCTACAGGGCGCGTTTGCACAGTGGTGAAGGGAGGGGGCCTGAGGTGACATGTGTGCAAACGCACCCCGTGGCGCGTTTTAAGTTGCGGGATTAAGTCCCCTTGAATTCTGAGGGTCCCTGGGGCCCAACTAGCCCCCCAGGTACCTACAGTTAGGACCACAGAGCTGAGTTGCAGAGAGGCTGCTCCGAGGCCACGCACCTTTTTCACCTCTCTGCAACGCAACTCTGTTGTGCTTACTGAAGGTACCTGGTGGGCTAGTTGGCCCTCAGGGTCCCTCAGGATTCAAAGGGAATTAATTCCCCAACTTAAAAAGCACCACAGGGCGTGTTTGCGCACATGTCACCTGAGGCCCCGCCTCCTCCCTTCACCACTGTGCAAACGCGCCCCGTGGTGCGTTTTAAGTTGGGGGATTAGGTCACCTTGAATCCTGAGGGTCCCTGGGGCCCAACTAGCCCACTAGGTACTTCCAGTAAGCACCACAGGCCTGCGTTGCAACGCCTGTAACAAATTGTGCAGTTGTGTTTAGGTAGTGAAGAGGGTCGTGCTGGGGGTAGTGTTTTAGGGTTTAGGGTAGTGCAGTGGTGTTTGTGTAGTGTAGGGGGTCATGCTGGGGGTAGATTTAGGGTTTAGGGTAGTGCAGTGGTGTTTGGGTAGTGTAGGGAGTCGTGCTGGGGGGAGTGTTTTAGGGTTTAGGGTAGTGCAGTGGTGTTTGGGTAGTGTAGGGGATCGTGCTGGGGGTAGTGTTTTAGGGTTTAGGGTAGTGCAGTGGTGATGGGTAGTGTAGGGGGTCGTGCTGGGGGTAGTGATTTAGGGTAGTGCAGTGGTGTTTGGGTAGTGTAGGGGGTACTGCTGGGGGTAGTGTTTTAGGGTTTAGGTTAGTGCAGTGGTGTTTGGGTAGTGTAGGGGTACTGCTGGGGGTAGTGTTTTAGGGTTTAGGGTAGTGCAGTGGTGTTTGTGTAGTGTAGGGGGTAGTGTTTTAGGGTTTAGGGTAGTGCAGTGGTGTTTGTGTAGTGTAGGAGGTCGTGTTTTAGGGTTTAGGGTAGTGCAGTGGTCTTTGGGTAGTGTAGGGAGTCGTGCGGGGGTAGTGTTTTAGGGTTTAGGGTAGTGTAGGGGGTCATGCGGGGGTAGTGTTTTAGGGATTAGGGTAGTGCATTGGTGTTTGGGTAGTGTAGCGGGTCATGCGGGGGGTAGTGTTTTAGGGTTTAGGGCAGTGCAGTGGTGTTTGGGTAGTGTAGGGGGTCGTGCTGGGGGAGTGTTTTAGGGTTTAGGGCAGTGCAGTGGTGTTCGGGTAGTGTAGGGGTCGTGCTGGGGGGAGTGTTTTAGGGTTTAGGGCAGTGCAGTGGTGTTCGGGTAGTGTAGGGGGTCGTGCTGGGGGAGTGTTTGAGGGTTTAGGGCAGTGCAGTCGTGTTCGGGTGGTGTAGGGGTTGTGCTGGGGGTAGTATTTTAGGGTTTAGGGTAGTGCAGTGGTGTTCGGGTAGTGTAGGGGGTCATGCTGGGGGTAGTGTTCTAGGGTTTAGGGCAGTGCAGTGGTGTTTGGGCAGTGTAGGGGTAATGCTGGGGGTGGTGTTTTAGGGTTTAGGGCAGTGCAGTGGTGTTCGGGCAGTGTAGGGGGTCGTGGTGTAGGGGGTGGTGTTTCAGGGTTTAGGGCAGTGCAGTGGTGTTCGGGCAGTGTAGGGGGTCGTGCAGGGGGTGGTGTTTCAGGGTTTAGGGCAGTGGTGTTCGGGCAGTGTAGGGGCGGTGCAGGGGGTGGTGTTTCAGGGTTTAGGGCAGTGCAGTGGTGTTCGGGCAGTGTAGGGGCGGTGCAGGGGGTGGTGTTTCAGGGTTTAGGGCAGTGCAGTGGTGTTCGGGCAGTGTAGGGGGTGCTGCAGGGGGTGGTGTTTCAGGGTTTAGGGCAGTGCAGTGGTGTTCGGGCAGTGTAGGGGGTCATGCAGGGGGTGGTGTTTCAGGGTTTAGGGCAGTGCAGTGGTGTTCGGGCAGTGTAGGGGGTCGTGCTGGGGCTGGTGTTTCAGGGTTTAGGGCAGTACAGTGGTGTTCGGTCAGTGTAGGGGGTCGTGCTGGGGCTGGTGTTTCAGGGTTTAGGGCAGTGCAGTGGTGTTCGGGCAGTGTAGGGGTTTGTGCTGGGGCTGGTGTTTCAGGGTTTAGGGCAGTGCAGTGGTGTTCGGGCAGTGTTGGTGGTCGTGCTGGGGCTGGTGTTTCAGGGTTTAGGGCAGTGAAGTGGTGTTCGGGCAGTGTAGGGGTCATGCTGGGGGTAGTGTTTCAGGGTTTAGGGCAGTGCAGTGGTGTTCGTGCAGTGTAGGGGGTCGTGCTGGGGATGGTGTTTCAGGGTTTAGGGCAGTGCAGTAGTGTTCGGGCAGTGTAGGGGGTCGTGCAGGGGTGGTGTTTCAGGGTTTAGGGCAGTGCAGTGGTGTTCGGGCAGTGTAGGGGGTCGTGCTGGGGGTGGTGTTTCAGGGTTTAGGGCAGTGCAGTGGTGTTCGGGCAGTGTAGGGGGCCGTGCTGGGGGTGGTGTTTCAGGGTTTAGGGCAGTGGTGTTCGGGCTGTGTAGGGGGTCTTGCTGGGGGTGATGTTTCAGGGTTTAGGGCAGTGCAGTGGTGTTCGGGCAGTGTAGGAGGTCTTGCTGGGGGTCGTGTTTCAGGGTTTAGGGCAGTGCAGTGGTGTTCGGGCAGTGTAGGGGTCATGCTGGGGGTGGTGTTTCAGGGTTTAGGGCAGTGCAGTGGTGTTCGGGCAGTGTAGGGGGTCGTGAACGGGGTGGTGTTTCATGGTTAAGGCAGTGCAGTGGTGTTCAGGCAGTGTAGGTGGTCGTGCTAGGGTATGTGTTTCAGGGTTTAGGGCAGTGCAGTGGTGTTCGGGCAGTGTAGGGGGTCGTGCAGGGGCTGGTGTTTCAGGGTTTAGGGCAGTAGTGGTGTTCGGGCAGTGTAGGGGGTCGTGCTGTGGGTAGTGCTTTAGGGTTTAGGGTAGTGCAGTGGTGCTTGTGTAGTGTAGGGGTCGTGCTGGGGGTAGTGTTTTAGGGTTTAGGGTAGTGCAGTGGTGTTTGTGTAGTGTAGGGGTCATGTTTTAGGGTAGTGCAGTGGTGTTTGGGTAGTGTAGGGGGTCGTGCTGGGGGTAGTGTTTTAGGATTTAGGTTAGTGCAGTGGTGTTTGGGTAGTGTAGGGGTCGTGCTGGGGGTAGTGTTTTAGGGTTTAAGGTAGTGCAGTGGTGTTTGTGTAGTGTAGGGGGTCGTGCTGGGGGTAGTGTTTTAGGGTTTAGGGTAGTGCAGTGGTGCTTGTGTCGTGTAGGGGGTCGTGCTGGGGATAGTGTTTTAGGGTTTAGGGTAGTGCAGTGGTGTTTGTGTATTGTAGGGGGTCATGTTTTAGGGTAGTGCAGTGGTGTTTGGGTAGTGTAGGGGGTCGTGCTGGGGTAGTGTTTTAGGATTTAGGTTAGTGCAGTGGTGTTGGGGTAGTGTTTTAGGGTTTAGGGTAGTGCAGTGGTGTTTGTGTAGTGTAGGGGGTCATGCTGGGGGTAGTGTTTTAGGGTTTAGGATAGTGCATTGGTGCTTGTGTAGTGTAGGGGGTCGTGCTGGGGTAGTGTTTTAGGGTTTAGGGTAGTGCAGTGGTGTTTTTGTAGTGTAGGGAGGTCATGTTTTAAGATGCAACGCTCCAATACCTGACCAGTCTGCACTACATAAAACTGCAAAAAAACTAAAAATAAAAAGTGTTTTGCACACTTTTGTCATTGGGCTATATGTGGGCTACATCTGGGTAATATTTGTGCTACATTTGGGCTCTTTTTCACTGGTGGCCATCTTGGAAGACTTCTTTGTTATGAAGTTTCCTAATTTCCTCATTTACTGCAGTCTCCTCAGTAGGAAATGCTTTCAGTTTTTTACTTTGATTCCATCAAGAAGGCATTCAGATGTGTCACACATTTGCCATAAATTCAGAATGTTATTACTCTAGTTGTTCATTAGATCACTGTAGTAAAGCTACTGCTCACCAAGGAGTTAACTGGAAGTCTACTGCTGGTATTGAAAGTGATTGTTTCAGTCTGCATGTCAGAATTTTCTAATGAAATAGAAGAGGATTTGAGATCTCACTTAAAACATGCACTAAATTTTCTTTTTGCAGCACTAACCATAATTTCTATGGCAAAATGAACCCCCTCATTTTGTTCCTTTTTAAATTAAATGTTTTAAGTGTTACCAGTTTATTCCAATCAAGATGGCTTCAGGTGTGCCATACTTTTGTCATAAGTAAGGCTGTTAGCACTCTAGTTGTTCTTTAGAACACTCTGGGAAGCTGTAGTAGAACACAAAGGCTTCAACTGACAGGCTGCTCCTGTTGAAATATAACAGGAAGATATTTGAGATCTCACTTAAAACATGTCCTAATTTTTCTTTCTACAGCACTAACCATAATTTCTATGGCAAAATGAACCCCTCATTTTGTTCCTTTTTAAATTAAATGTTTTAAGTGTTACCAGTTTATTCCAATCAAGATGGCTTCAGGTGTGCCATACCTTTGTCATAAGTAAGACTGTTAGCGCTCTAGTTGTTCTTTAGAACACTCTGGGAAGCTGCAGTAGAACACAAAGGCATCAACTGACAGGCTGCTCCTGTTGAAATATAACAGGAAGATATTTGAGATCACACTTGAAACATGTCCTAATTTTTCTTTCTACATCACTAACCATAATTTCTATGACAAAATGAACCCCATCATTTTGTTCCTTTTTAAATTAAATGTTTTAAGTGTTACCAGTTTATTCCAATCAAGATGGCTTCAGGTGTGCCATACTTTTGTCATAAGTAAGACTGTTAGCGCTCTAGTTGTTCTTTAGAACACTCTGGGAAGCTGCAGTAGAACACAAAGGCATCAACTGACAGGCTGCTCCTGTTGAAATATAACAGGAAGATATTTGAGATCCCACTTGAAACATGTCCTAATTTTTCTTTCCAGAGCACTAACCATAATTTCTATGACAAGATGAACCCCATCATTTTGTTCCTTTTTAAATTAAATGTTTTAAGTGTTACCAGTTTATTCCAATCAAGATGGCTTCAGGTGTGCCATACTTTTGTCATAAGTAAGGCTGTTAGCACTCTAGTTGTTCTTTAGAACACTCTGGGAAGCTGCAGTAGAACACAAAGGAATCAACTGACAGTCTCTGCCCTTGTTGGATGTACATGTTTTACTGAGAATGTCAGACTTCATTCTCCCATGACTGAGAAAGATAATGTGAATTTACAGAAAATATGCTCTCATTTTAGCTTCTGGGGCACCTTCCAAAACTGTATGGGACAAGCCAGGTTGGTCGCTCCCCCACCACACAGCTCCGCCTGTGTTGTCTGCCCGCTGCTCCTGTAGGTAAGATCGCCCTCCGCTTGTGGCCCCGGTGCCCGTTTTTGTCTGCTGTCCCCCTGTTTTTCCTTTCTGTGCCCCTCGCTGCCCCACTGTTGTTGTGCCCGTGATTTTGTCTGCTGTCCCCCTGTTTTTCCTTTCTGTGCCCCTCGCTGCCCCACTGTTGTTGTGCCCGTGATTTTGTCTGCTGTCCCCCTGTTTTTCCTTTCTGTGCCCCTCGCTGCCCCACTGTTGTTGTGCCCGTGATTTTGTCTGCTGTCCCCCTGTTTTTCCTTTCTGTACCCCTCGCTGCCCCACTGTTGTTGTGCCCGTGATTTTGCCTGCTGTCCCCCTGTTTTTCCTTTCTGTGCCCCTCGCTGCCCCACTGTTGTTGTGCCCGTGATTTTGTCTGCTGTCCCCCTGTTTTTCCTTTCTGTGCCCCTCGCTGCCCCACTGTTGTTGTGCCCGTGATTTTGTCTGCTGTCCCCCTGTTTTTCCTTTCTGTGCCCCTCGCTGCCCCACTGTTGTTGTGCCCGTGATTTTGCCTGCTCTCCCCCTGTTTTTCCTTTCTGTGCCCCTCGCTGCCCCACTGTTGTTGTGCCCGTGATTTTGTCTGCTGTCCCCCTGTTTTTCCTTTCTGTGCCCCTCGCTGCCCCACTGTTGTTGTGCCCGTGATTTTGTCTGCTGTCCCCCTGTTTTTCCTTTCTGTGCCCCCGCTGCCTCTCGCCACTCCCGCCGCTGCGTTCCCTGCGGCCCCGCCCCCTGACTGCCCATTCACTGCCCCTGCCTCCCGCCTCCCAGCTGCTCCTCCCTCCCACCTCCCCATAAATGGCGGCCGCTGCACGGTGAGGAGAGCGACCCTTGACCTTGCCAGGTAGGTCGCTCCCCCACCACACAGCTCCGCCTGTGTTGTCTGCCCGCTGCTCCTGTAGGTAAGATCGCCCTCCGCTTGTGGCCCCGGTGCCCGTTTTTGTCTGCTGTCCCCCTGTTTTTCCTTTCTGTGCCCCTCGCTGCCCCACTGTTGTTGTGCCCGTGATTTTGTCTGCTGTCCCCCTGTTTTTCCTTTCTGTGCCCCTCGCTGCCCCACTGTTGTTGTGCCCGTGATTTTGTCTGCTGTCCCCCTGTTTTTCCTTTCTGTGCCCCTCGCTGCCCCACTGTTGTTGTGCCCGTGATTTTGTCTGCTGTCCCCCTGTTTTTCCTTTCTGTGCCCCTCGCTGCCCCACTGTTGTTGTGCCCGTGATTTTGTCTGCTGTCCCCCTGTTTTTCCTTTCTGTACCCCTCGCTGCCCCACTGTTGTTGTGCCCGTGATTTTGCCTGCTGTCCCCCTGTTTTTCCTTTCTGTGCCCCTCGCTGCCCCACTGTTGTTGTGCCCGTGATTTTGTCTGCTGTCCCCCTGTTTTTCCTTTCTGTGCCCCTCGCTGCCCCACTGTTGTTGTGCCCGTGATTTTGCCTGCTCTCCCCCTGTTTTTCCTTTCTGTGCCCCTCGCTGCCCCACTGTTGTTGTGCCCGTGATTTTGTCTGCTGTCCCCCTGTTTTTCCTTTCTGTGCCCCTCGCTGCCCCACTGTTGTTGTGCCCGTGATTTTGTCTGCTGTCCCCCTGTTTTTCCTTTCTGTGCCCCTCGCTGCCCCACTGTTGTTGTGCCCGTGATTTTGTCTGCTGTCCCCCTGTTTTTCCTTTCTGTACCCCTCGCTGCCCCACTGTTGTTGTGCCCGTGATTTTGCCTGCTGTCCCCCTGTTTTTCCTTTCTGTGCCCCTCGCTGCCCCACTGTTGTTGTGCCCGTGATTTTGTCTGCTGTCCCCCTGTTTTTCCTTTCTGTGCCCCTCGCTGCCCCACTGTTGTTGTGCCCGTGATTTTGTCTGCTGTCCCCCTGTTTTTCCTTTCTGTGCCCCTCGCTGCCCCACTGTTGTTGTGCCCGTGATTTTGCCTGCTCTCCCCCTGTTTTTCCTTTCTGTGCCCCTCGCTGCCCCACTGTTGTTGTGCCCGTGATTTTGTCTGCTGTCCCCCTGTTTTTCCTTTCTGTGCCCCTCGCTGCCCCACTGTTGTTGTGCCCGTGATTTTGTCTGCTGTCCCCCTGTTTTTCCTTTCTGTGCCCCCGCTGCCTCTCGCCACTCCCGCCGCTGCGTTCCCTGCGGCCCCGCCCCTGACTGCCCATTCGCTGCCCCTGCCTCCCGCCTCCCAGCTGCTCCTCCCTCCCACCTCCCCATAAATGGCGGCCGCTGCACGGTGAGGAGAGCGACCCTTGACCTTGCCAGGTAGGTCGCTCCCCACCACACAGCTCCGCCTGTGTTGTCTGCCCGCTGCTCCTGTAGGTAAGATCGCCCTCCGCTTGTGGCCCCGGTGCCCGTTTTTGTCTGCTGTCCCCCTGTTTTTCCTTTCTGTGCCCCTCGCTGCCCCACTGTTGTTGTGCCCGTGATTTTGTCTGCTGTCCCCCTGTTTTTCCTTTCTGTGCCCCTCGCTGCCCCACTGTTGTTGTGCCCGTGATTTTGTCTGCTGTCCCCCTGTTTTTCCTTTCTGTGCCCCTCGCTGCCCCACTGTTGTTGTGCCCGTGATTTTGTCTGCTGTCCCCCTGTTTTTCCTTTCTGTACCCCTCGCTGCCCCACTGTTGTTGTGCCCGTGATTTTGCCTGCTGTCCCCCTGTTTTTCCTTTCTGTGCCCCTCGCTGCCCCACTGTTGTTGTGCCCGTGATTTTGTCTGCTGTCCCCCTGTTTTTCCTTTCTGTGCCCCTCGCTGCCCCACTGTTGTTGTGCCCGTGATTTTGCCTGCTCTCCCCCTGTTTTTCCTTTCTGTGCCCCTCGCTGCCCCACTGTTGTTGTGCCCGTGATTTTGTCTGCTGTCCCCCTGTTTTTCCTTTCTGTGCCCCTCGCTGCCCCACTGTTGTTGTGCCCGTGATTTTGTCTGCTGTCCCCCTGTTTTTCCTTTCTGTGCCCCTCGCTGCCCCACTGTTGTTGTGCCCGTGATTTTGTCTGCTGTCCCCCTGTTTTTCCTTTCTGTACCCCTCGCTGCCCCACTGTTGTTGTGCCCGTGATTTTGCCTGCTGTCCCCCTGTTTTTCCTTTCTGTGCCCCTCGCTGCCCCACTGTTGTTGTGCCCGTGATTTTGCCTGCTGTCCCCCTGTTTTTCCTTTCTGTGCCCCCGCTGCCTCTCGCCACTCCCGCCGCTGCGTTCCCTGCGGCCCCGCCCCTGACTGCCCATTCGCTGCCCCTGCCTCCCGCCTCCCAGCTGCTCCTCCCTCCCACCTCCCCATAAATGGCGGCCGCTGCACGCCGCGCAGCGGCGTGCGCGCGGCGCGCCGAAGGCGCGCCTAAGGCAAGCCCGTCTGCGCCCGTCCGCGACTGGACCGCGCCCAGCGCCAGAACCCCTGGAACCCACCAACGCAACACTACTCGACGGACCTACGACGCCGCCACACTCACCGCACTCAATGCCGGCCGGAACCCTGCCTGCTACCGAGCCTCACCGAGACGCACCCACGGACCCTTCGCCTGCCAAGCCTGCCGATTCACCTGCCCCCGGACGTGCACCACCTCCGCCAAGTCGAGCAACAGCAGCAACCACCTGAAATGCATCCTGCTGAACACCCGCTCCGTCCACAGGCACGCCGTGGAACTCTGGGACCTGCTCGACGCAACAGCACCGGACATCGCCTTCCTCACCGAGACCTGGATGAACGCCTCCTCAGCGCCCGACATCGCCATAGCCATCCCGGATGGATACAAGATCACCCGGAAGGACCGCGTCAACCAGACGGGAGGAGGCATCGCCATCGTACACAAGAACACCATCCGCATCTCGACTAACTCCGACGAGACCTTCTCCGCCGCCGAACACCTACACTTCCAGATACACACTGACCCCAAGACCACCCTCCGAGGCACCCTCATCTACAGACCCCCGGGACCACGCACACTATTCAGCGAAGACATCGCAGACTTCATCAGCCCGCACGCCATGCCCTCAGCCGACTACATCCTCCTAGGGGACCTCAACTTCCACCTGGAGAACAACAACGACAGAAACACCACCGCCCTGCTGGACAACCTCGCCAACCTCGGACTCAAGCAACTGGTGAACACGCCCACCCACTACGCCGGCCACACGCTTGACCCCGTCTTCTCGTCCAGCAAGCACATCTCCTTCAGCCACGCCACCGGACTCCACTGGACCGACCACAGCTGCGTCCACTTCAGCTTCAGAAAGACTGCGACCCACCACCACCCGCAACAGGCTCCCCGCCGGAGCTGGAGCAAGATCACCGCCGAGCAGCTCACCGCCTCCCTCAGCCAGAACACACCCACCAACACAACGGACCCAAACGAAGCAGCCAGCAACCTCGCCAAGTGGCTGACCGCCTGCGCCGACGACCTCGCACCACTAAAAACCCTCCCAGCAGACCCGGAAGCAAGAAAACCCCTTGGTTCACCAACGAACTCAAGGAATCCAAGAAGAACTGCCGCACTCTCGAGAAAACCTGGCGACTCGACCAGACCACAGACAACAGGACCGCCCTCAAGCACGCCACCCGCAAACACCACCAGCTGATCCGTGCCACCAAGAAGTCGGCACTCAAAGAACGACTGGACAACAACGCCCATGACAGCAAGGAACTTTTCAGCATCGTCAAAGAGTTCTCCAACCCCAGCGCCGGAAACAACGACATCACCCCCTCGCAAGACCTCTGCAACTCACTCTCCGCGTTCTTCCACCGCAAGATCACCGACATACACAACAGCTTCGACGCACAAACAACGCACCCTACCGCCGAACCAACGCCCGCCACCACCACCCTCTGCAACTGGACCCCGATCAGCACCGAAGACACCACCCGCACGATGAACTCCATCCACTCCGGATCACCAACCGACCCCTGCCCACACCACGTCTTCAACAAAGCCGACGCCACCATCGCACCCCATCTCCGGGACATCATCAACTCCTCCTTCCACACCGCCACCTTCCCGGAGAGCTGGAAGCACGCCGAGCTTACCGCCCTCCTGAAGAAACCAACGGCGGACCCCACCGACCTCAAGAACTACCGTCCCATCTCGCTCCTTCCGTTTCCGGCCAAAGTCATCGAGAAGACCGTCAACAGACAGCTTGCCGCCTTCCTCGAGACGAATGGATCCCTCGACCCCTCGCAGTCCGGGTTTCGGGCCAACCACAGCACCGAGACCGCCCTTATCGCAGCCACCGACGACATCAGAACCCTAACCGACAACGGGGAAACAGCTGCCCTCATCCTCTTGGACCTCTCTGCGGCGTTCGACACCGTCTGCCACCGCACCCTAGTGAAGCGCCTCAGCAACATCGGAATCCGAGAGAAAGCACTGGAATGGATCATCTCGTTCCTCGCCGGAAGAACCCAGAGAGTCCGCCTCCCCCGTTCAGATCCGAAGCCACCGAAGTCATCTGCGGCGTTCCACAAGGATCCTCACTCAGCCCAACCCTCTTCAACGTCTACATGAGCCCCCTCGCAGCCATCGCACGCCGACACAACCTCAACATCATCTCCTACGCCGACGACACCCAGCTGATCCTCTCCCTCACCAACGACCCCACCACCGCCAGAGCCAACCTACACGACGGGATGAGAGACGTCGCCGACTGGATGAGGAACAGCCGCCTTAAACTGAACTCAGATAAGACGGAAGTCCTCATCCTGGGCTCATCACCCTCCGCCTGGGACGACTCCTGGTGGCCCCCGGCCCTGGGCACCGCGCCCAAGCCAACGGACCACGCACGCAACCTGGGCTTCATCCTGGACTCCTCCCTGTCGATGACCAGACAAGTCAACGCCGTCTCATCTTCATGCTTCAACACCCTGCGCATGCTCCGCAAGATCTTCAGATGGATCCCCACTGAAACCAGGAAGACCGTCACCCAGGCACTCGTCACCAGCCGACTGGACTATGGGAACACCCTCTACGCCGGAACCACAGCCAAACTTCAAAAGAGACTCCAGCGCATCCAGAACGCCTCCGCACGACTCATCCTGGACATCCCCCGACACAGCCACATCACCGTGCACCTGAAAGACCTGCACTGGCTCCCCGTCAGCAAGAGAATCACGTTCAGACTCCTCACCCACGCACACAAGGCCCTCCACGACCTGGGCCCAAAGTACCTCAACGACCGCATGACCTTCTACACGCCCACACGCCAGCTACGATCAACCAGCCACGCCCTCGCCACCGTACCACGCATCCGCAGAACCACCGCCGGAGGAAGATCCTTCTCCTACCTGGCAGCCAAGACCTGGAACTCCCTCCCCACTCACCTTCGGCGAACCCAGGACCATCTCTCCTTCAGGAAGCAGCTCAAGACCTGGCTGTTCGAGCAGTAACTTACCCCCTCCCCCAGCGCCTTGAGACCCTCCCGGGTGAGTAGCGCGCTCTATAAATGCCGTGATTGATTGATTGATTGAGCATGTGAAAATAGTTTTCTCTCAAACATGATTCATGATATCCCAGCAGAAGGTTTTTCACAGGGTAAAATCACCTTAGAACACACCACAATTCCTGAAATTAGTATGGTACCATCAACAAATGAATTCTAATGTAACTAAAGTCTGTTATCACCCTTTATAGTTCTCCTTTTGGTAACCCTCAAAATCTTCGATTCACTACAATGCATTTCAATGGGGTACTATCATTTATATTGGTCCCAAGATGGATGCCAGCAATTCCAGGATGAAGTGCTGACAGCCAATCAGATCTCACGATGACATGTGTGGTTAGGCTCCGCCCAGATATATATGTGTTTTTACTTTTGATTTTCTCAGCAACTACTGAACGGATTTACACCATTTAACAAAAAGGGTTCTTTTTGAACCAAGAACTACCTCTTTGCCAAATTTGGTGTAATTCCGTTCAGCAGTTCGGGCTGTAGCCTTGCATAAAGTTTCCTATGGGAAATTGATTTTTTGACTCTTATTTTTTAATTTCTCCGCAACTACTGAACGGATTTACACCATTTAACAAAAAGGGTTCTTTCTGAACCAAGAACTACCTCTTTGCCAAATTTGGTGTAATTCCGTTCAGCAGTTCGAGCTGTAGCCTTGCATAAAGTTTCCTATGGGAAATTGATTTTTTGACTCTTATTTTTTTAATTTTTCCGCAACTACTGAACGGATTTACACCATTTAACAAAAAGGGTTCTTTCTGAACCAAGAACTACCTCTTTGCCTAATTTGGTGTAATTCCGTTAAGCAGTTCGGGCTGTAGCCGTGTCTAAAGTTTCCTATGGGAAAATGAATGGGGAAAACACGTTTTGGGACCCCCCTTTTTTCTCGGCCCCCGCTTGACGAATCACCCTGAGACTTTCAGGGTAGGAGCGGACCGGAGCGGGCCATAAAGTTTGAAAATTTCGCGAAGATTCGTCAACCGACGCAAGAGTTATTTCAAATAGAATGTCGCGGATTTCCTATGGAAAATAGGTCCTAACTATAACTATCTACTGGCGACCGCCAGTAGATAATATATATATATATATATATATATATATATATATATATATATTTTTTTTTTTCTCTCAACCTTGACTGAGATTAATATTATTGATATTTTATATTGTGGATGGTGCTTTTGTAGACCTGTTGGTGCAGTGCTCCAGATTAAATAGGGATTTAAAGGAAGTATTAAAAGTAAGACCAAGGGATAGAGAGAGAATCTGCACCCTCCGGAAAAGCTACAAACAAGCCCTAAACTTGAGAAAAACAGAAATCCGGCAGATGGCGTGGGAAAGCCTGATTCAAGCGGCTGAGATTAAGGATTCTATCTTATTTTGGAAAACAATAGACCAACCATTATTTCAAGAAAACTCATCCGTTAAGGTAGAAACACTAGTGACTCCTGAGGAATGGTTGGCACATTTTGAAAATATTTTTAACCCCACAAAAGAAATTACTGAAAGAAAGGCGATAGAGGAAACGCAAAATGCTACCGCCCAAAATCCCTACTGGATTGCACATCTAAACTGATGGGTAGAAATATGTTAGATAGATTGGAATGCTGGGGAAATGAGAATAACATCTTAACCGAAGCCTAGTATGGTTTTAGAAGGGGTATTGGAACGGTTGAGCAGTGCGTTAATCTCGAGTTGCTAATAGGGAAGTATACCATCGCCAAAGAAGGTCAACTCCACCTTTGTTTTGTTGACCTTACCAGCGCATTCGATTTAGTCAACCATGCCAAGTTGTGGCAAACGCTGGAAGGGATGGGTGCCCCACACGATATAATTGTTTATTTATCACAATTATATGCTCACTTAATTTCAAGGATTCGTTATGGCCCAAAAGGGGAATGCACCCCTCATTTTAGAGTCACCCGTGGGATCAGACAAGGCTGCGTCCTTGCACCCCTTTTATTTTCGTTATATATTAACAATGTTGATTTTTTATTGCAGAATCTAAAAGCTGATGCACCTACTGTAGGTAACTGTGTAACTCCAGTACTCTTATATGCAGACGATGCAGTCCTAATATCCAGGACTGCTAATGGCCTTCAATGTTTGATAGATAACTTCACACTTTTCATGACTGGAAAAGATTTAAAATTAAACTTGAGTAAAACTCTAGTCATGACCTGTGGGAAAAGTAAAGCCAAGAGTAGAAATCACCATGTGGAAGGTGTACACATTGAAAGGACAACATCATTCTCATATTTGGGATTACTTTTTAATGGAAATGGTTCCTGGAGTACACATATTGATCTATGTAAGCTAAAGTTTATACGATCAAGCGAGGCCATCTTTAGATTCTCTAATAAAATAGGTAATAAGCCAGTACGAGAAATCCTTATGTTACATAGGAGTAAGTGTATTACAGGTGCGTGCTATGGAGGAGCATTATGGGGAAGAGCAAATATCTTGCAAACTCTCGAAAATAAATTTTTAAGGATGGTGCTAGCAGTCCCAAATACAACTGCTTCATATATTTTCCATAAGGAGACAGGAGCACCATATATCAGCGATTTCATTAGCATGGCTGCACTTACACTTTGGCATAGAATCTGGACTAAAGATGAGACACAATTTACTAAAGATATAATAATGGATTGCCTCACACTTGACTATTGCAGAAAAATACCTTGGCTACAGTATATTTACAGTATTTTAATGGAGTGCAATGTGGCAATTGATTTTTATGATCCCAAGTCTATCCAGGGCTACAATAAAGGGGAGTTAAAAATTAGGCTAATAAACTCTAGGGAATCTATAAGAGATGCAGAGTTGAGTATAAAATCAAGTGTTACATCATTTGGCGAAGGTCCACTCTCGCTGGGTGTCCAGCCGTACCTTGTTTTTACTAGAAATGTACAACACAGATTTTATCTAACAAGGTTAAGGATGGGCACCCTGCACTACCAGATCGCATTCCCTAGAATGGGGAAGTGGAGTCTTAATCTACCCAACTGCTCATGTGATGGAAAGTCTCCTCAGACCACATTGCATTTCATATCTTTTTGTAATTTTTATTGGAACATCAGGAAATCAATTTTACGACCCCTATTTATTGATAACAGATTGTATATCTATAAATCTGCTTTTTATCATATTTGTAATTTGGAAAATGTAAAAACATGTAATGCAGTTATTTCATTTATCCAAATGGCAATCCAGAGAAGAAAGGATCTTTCACATTTGGAAATACTAACACATGAAAATGAATAGGTCCCTACTTTTGTTGACTAGTCTATTGTATTTTCATCACTTCAATTTTTTTCTAATGTACATCATACTATGTCTCGTATTGATTATGTTTTTGGTTTCCAAATCCCTACTTCCCACTATTCAGTCATCAGAGATTGGTTCTATTTTTATTTCCACCATGCTCCTGTTTTATCTTTCTTTTGATATGTCCTTCATTACTCCTAAACAGGGCCGGTGGCGTTTTAATAACACTTTATTATCAGACCAAACCTTACTTCAGAAGCGACCTCGTTTATTAATTAATTTTTTCAAATTAACCATTCAAAAGATACCTCTATCCACAATAATTGGGATGCTTTTAAAGCTTCTTTTTAGAGCCTTTACAATCGCCTACTATGCCAGGAAGAAAAAGCATTAAATGCTAATTACCTCTCTACCCTTCAACATATAAAAGTTCTGGAACACGCCTACTTTACCGCCAAATCTTCCTCCCATCTACAGGATTTGATTAAAGCTAAATCTGCCTTGAACAAAATTGTTACGACTGACGCTTGTAATGTCCTTCTTAAAATTAAGTCTAAATATCATGTGGGCCAAAATAAGGCTGGTAAAATGTTAGCCAATTATTTAAAAATTAAATCAGAAAGGAAAACTGTTGGCCCCATTCGATATGAACATAATAACGAGATGCTGTCTTCAGATCCTAACATTACTAATGCCTTTCAGTCTTATTACGTAACAATTATATACTGAGGATACTGACCCCTCTGAGGATGACATTGTATCCTTTTTTTCGGGGACTCCTAATCCCCCTTCCATTCCTGACATTATTTCCTCCTTGAAAAAGATATTTCCTTCTGGAAATCACTGACGCTCTTAAATCCCTAAAAATCCAAAGCTCCTGGCCCTGACGGCTTTACTATTGAGCTTCTCTTATTTTTTTCCTCCATTTTTGCTCCCAAATTACTTGAACTCTACACTTCGTTTTTATCTAATTCTTAGGCCAGTTGGTCTTTTCTAGAAGCCCTTATTATTATTATCCCCAAACCTGATAAAGACCGTACCTCATGTAAAAATTACCGTCCCATTTCATTAATTAACTATGATTGTAAGGTCTTTGCAAAAATTCTAGCATCCCGTTTGAATGATATTTGTCTTTGCTTGTGGTTGTTACAGTTTAAAATTGTAGTTTTAACCTGCCTGTGATTGCATATTTTATCACCTGTTTTGTGTTTTAAACTTGTGGTTTTCCTGCCCATGATTTGCTTCCATTTAACGTGTTGAATTGTGGGATTTGCAGTCCAAAATCTGTAGTTTTTCCCTCTCATTCCTGGTGACTATTCAGTTTTCCCTCCAAATTTCTCCTTTGCTCTGTGCTAAGACCTGTATGTTAAACAGTGCACCCCAGCCACCATTTTGTGTTAACAAGCCAGTGAAACCAGCCCCCCTGCCTCTCCCTCCCCCCAGCAACAGGGATATTCCTACATCAGAGGGGTGCTTCTGTGAGCTGCTTAAACTGTGTTTAATAGGGACTGTGCACTTCTGTTTTTTGGCCAGGAGAGGGGTAAAGCTTTATTCAAACAGTAGTGTTAGATTTCAAGTTTGTGAGGCCTTTACCTGCAGTAGTCCAAAGTGTGGATTGAGCCTGTCTGTCTCCTAGGAGATTCTGAACTGGAGAAGCAGCTCCCCAGCTCCCACCCCCAGGCCAGCAGGCCTAGGACTGGGGATTGGCTATTCAGCTACCAGGCAACTCTGAGCCCTCCCCTCACACCTGCCCAGGCCCCTTAAGGCTTTGCTGGGTGCACCCCAAATCATTCTCCCCCATCTTGTGAGTTGCAGCCTACCTGTGCCCCAGATTGCAGTGAGCAGAGTCCAGGAAGTGGTAAGGAGGCAGACTAGTGCTGTCTCTTCCCCCCAAAAAAGTGTTTAAAAAAACGATTTTCCCTTTCTGTGATTACTGTCTTTGCCTGTGGCTTGTTACAGTTTAAAATTGTAGTTTTAACCTGCCTGTGATTGCATATTTTATCACCTGTTTTGTGTTTTAAACTTGTGGTTTTCCTGCCCATGATTGCTTCCATTTAACGTGTTGAATTGTGGGATTTGCAGTCCAAAATCTGTAGTTTTTCCTTCTCATTCCTGGTGACTATTCAGTTTTTCCTCCAAATTTCTCCTTTGCTCTGTGCTAAGACCTGTATGTTAAACAGTGCACCCCCAGCCACCATTTTGTGTTAACAAGCCAGTGAAACCAGCCCCCCCTGCCTCCACCCCCCCACCCCCAGCAACAGGGATATTCTACATCAGAGGGTGCTACTGTTAGCTGCTTAAACTGTGTTTAATAGGGACTGTGCACTTCGTTTTTTGGCCAGGAGAGGGAGTAAAGTATTATTCAAACAGTAGTGTTAGATTTCAAGTTTGTGAGGCCTTTACCTGCAGTAGTCCAAAGTGTGGATTGAGCCTGTTTGTCTCCTAGGAGATTCTGAACCGGAGAAGCAGCTTCCAACTCCCTGGCCAGCAAACCTTGTCTGAGGTTGCTGGGACCTTATATAGTCTACTAGTGGTTGGTACATGTATACACTGATTGGTGGTTGTATCTGATGTTTCTACTGGATTGGGTTAGTGTCCTCATTGGTTGGGTATTTGAGGGTTTTGATTGGTTTCTGGGTCTGTGATTCAATCAATGTAGGGTTGGGACTAGGGCTATGATTTCTATTGAAAGTAGGGACTAGGGCTTCCTGTGTTATTTGTTGTTGGGACTAGGGTGGAACTAGGGCTTGGGTTTAGCCTTTAATTGGAAGTAGCGATTAGGGTTTCTGGTGTTATTGGTTGCTGGACTAGGTGTGGGACTAAGAGGAGGGTTAGGCTTTCTATTGGAAGTAGGGACTAGGGCTTCCTGTCCCATTGGTTGCTTGGACTAGGGTGATTGGGTGCTTGGAATAGGGCTAAGATTGGCTGTAAGGTCCTGATCTCCTATTGGTTCTAGCTTTTAGGGCTAGTGTTGTGATTGGATAGTATTAGGGCTAGGGTTCCCAATGGCTGATGGGGTCACCTGATTACTAGGGCTATAAAAGGCCAGGGTTAGGGCGTCTCAGCCCAGGCATCGAGGCGAAGGGCGGAGAGGACAAGGACAGTTGCCTGTTTGAGCCTGTTCGAGACTGGCCAGGGCCAGAAATACTGCCCATCTTCCCATTAATTAATGTGTCTGTTACCTTTCTCCTGAAAAAGCATATCCAACGCACTACCCTATTTCTCATCCTGTACCTCTATCAATATCTTTAATCTATATATACTTACCTCCTTTATGCATCTGTATACTTTCAATGTACTTATGGATCTATATATTTATCACTTTCTTCTAATTTAGCATTTCCAATGCACTACCCTATTTCTCAGCCTATACTTCCCTCAATATATCTCCTAGGCCAACTTTCTGACTCATCTCAAACTTCTTTCTACTACTCTTTCCAATTCACTACCCTATCTCACCCTGTACATCTATCACTATATCCTCTACACCCACTCTCTCATTTATCCCAAACGCCATACCACTACTATGTTCCCCAAAATAACCCTTTCTTAACTCTCTCCTACTCTACCCCTTCTTGCATCTTCTGACACCTTCTTTACTGTACTGATCCCCAAAACAAACCTTTCTAAACTCTTCCCTTTGACTCTTCCCCTCCAAAAACCCTTTTTACTCATCCAAAAGCCTCCTCCTAAAAAAAGAAATCCTTCACTCTTCTATCCCTCCACTATCCTTTTCAATCAAAATAACAGACTAGCATGTTCACTTCTCTAATTCCATATTCCACTATACTAATTCACCACTAAACCTTTATGGGTTCCAGAGTAGCATGCTACTCGCCAACAAAGCGCTTCAACACCCATCAGGGGTAACAGGCGCTATATGAATGCAAACCTTTCTTTCCCTTCTATCCCTCCACTATCCTTCTCACTCCAAATAACTGACTAATATCCACCACTCAAATTACTTTCATATTTCACCATACTAATTCACCACTAATCCTTTATGGGTTTCCGGAGTAGCGTGCTACTCGCCAAAAATAGCAATTCAACACCCCCTCAGGGGTTAGAAGCGCTATATAAATACAAACCTTCTTTCCTCTTCTATCCTTCTGCTATCCTTCCGAATCCAAATAACTGACTAAAATATCCACCACTTAAAATTTACTTGCATGTTTCACTATACTAATTCAACACTAATCCTCTATGGGTCCCGGAGTAGCGTGCTATCGCTCCAAACAGCGCTTCGACGCCTCGTCAGGGGTAGTAAGCGCTATACAAATGCAATTACAATACAATACAATATTATCCCCCTTCTTATTAAACCGGACGAATCAGGTTTTGTTAAGGGGAGGCTTGCATCTGATAACTCCAGAATGTTTTCTAATATTCTTGCCCTTGGGAAAAAGTATCCTTCTCCTCTAGCAGCCTTGTCACTTGATGCTGAGAAAGCATTTGATCGTATAAATTGGCAATTTATGTTTTCTTTCCTTTGTTGGTTTGGTTTTGGTCATAAATTTATCTCTTTAATCAAACTGTTATATACTGACCCACATACCTGTGTGTTTTTGTTAATGGCCATTTTTCCCCCTTTTTTAAACTCCATAGAGGCACTAGACAAGGCTGTCCTCTATCTCCATTACTCTTTCTCCTATGTCTGGAGCCCTTTCTTGAGCAAATCAGATGCCACCCTGGTATAACTGGATTTAAAATCAACTCTCAAGAAATAAAGCTTTCTGCTTATGCAGATGATGTTTTAATTTACATGTCTAATCCTCCTACTTCCCTCGATCCTTTTTGCAAGAGATTACGTTATTTTCCAAGGTCTCTGGTTACAAATTAAATTTTTCTAAAACCGAGATTCTACCATTAAATTCCTATTGTTATCATTATATGTTTTATAAGACCAATTTCACATGGTGTCCCCAAATGATTAAATATTTAGGAGTCTGGTTCTCTCCCACCATACCTGATACACTTGCTCATAATTTCACCGTCCTAAAATCTAAACTCCAAAAGTTATTATCTTCTTATTATCTATTTTTATCTTGGTGGAGTAGATTAGATACTATCAAGATGATGATTGTCCCTCATGTTCTTTTTTACTCTCTATGTTACCTTTTAAAATTGCTAATTAGTATTTTTCCCAAATAAACTCCATCTGTATTAAATTCCTTTGGAATAACACGTGTGTTCGTATTGCCCTATCGCAGTTGATTAGACCAAAATCTGAAGGGGATGTACGATTTCCTGACTTTAAGTTATATCACACTACCTTTTTAATCCGTCAGTTCTATGCTATATCTAAAGATTACCATGATTCTCCAATACCAAAATGGGTTGTTTTTGAACGCTTATTATTACATGAATTTTCTCTTCGTGATGTTGTTTCTATGTCCAATTGCACATTCATATCGAAAAACCCTATTCTTAAGTACTCCCACTATTTATTAAACACCCTTTTTAATCAAGGATCTGATTCTCGTCGATCCTTCTTTGCATCCTCCATTTGGTACAATAAATTTATTAAATTTCACCACATATCATTTTACTTCAAACACTGGAAAGAAAAGGGTATTTTATATGTACATCATTTGACTTCCCATAATTCTATTTTATCTTTTCCACAATTACAGGAGAAGTATGACCTTCCTGATTCTTGCCTCCAGCAATATAATCAGTTAATTCCTGTGCTTCAGTCTTATTTATTAAATAACTTCACACCTGATGTTACACCATTCATTCCTGTGACACCATTGTACAATGTTCCTACTGACTCCCTCTCTAAAGATTCCTTTATATATACATTTATTTCTCTCCCTGCCACTATGAGAAGCAAAACCTCTATTGAACTTTTATGGGAGAAAGATTTATCTCAATCATTATCCATCCAGCAATGGGACCTATTGTGGAGAACAATCTTTATTTTTTTTATATAATAGAGTTGTAATTACTCCTTTTTTTCTTCACAAAATTGACCCATCTATTTCTCCCTCCTGCTGGTCATGTCTTTCCTCTGATGGTACTTTGACACACTTACTTTATTATTGTCCTAATGTTATTGAATTTTGGAAATCCATCTGGGCAAAATGTTTATTGATTTTCTCATGTAATATTCCACTTTCTATCCAAAATGTTTTCTTCTGTACTTTATCTACTGATTTTGAAAATCTCTCTTCAAGACCTGTTTTACTTGACATGTTTATTGCTCTTGCTTTTAAAGTTATGTTATCATGCTGGAAAGACAATTCTAAGTTATCTAGTATAGTTTGGTGGAACATTATTTGTGATGAACATAGAATATCAACTGTTTCTTCTTCCTCTCTATCTCAAAAAATTAAATCTGACTTACTGTGGCTTCCCTTTACTACTTTCTTATCTTCACACTCATCTCCTCCCTAATAATTCTTTTCTTTCTTCTTCCCCTTCTTCCTTTTGTCTTTCTCTCTGTCTCTCTTTCCCTCTCTCCCTTTCTCCTGCTATCCTTTTTGTAAAAAAAAAAAAAAACTTCTTTTAATGCATAAATAACCTTTCCTGTTTGCTCTGTTTATCACCATACTTATATTTCAGATTACCATGTTTGTTTTGTATGGTATTACTTATTCATATGTACTGATTTAATGTTACGCTCTGTTAAATAAGGTATAATTTGCTTACTTTTTGTATGTTTACTATCCTTTTATCTTCAATAAAAAATACTTAACAAAAAAAAAAAAAAACTAGAAGTACACCAAAGGTAGGCCTTTGAATCCTGAAGGCAGGGTGCTTGGTGTGAGGGTGCCCTGCATGAGCAGGACACCCCCTACAAACCTAGGAGTTGATTCTCCCGCTTTGTAAGTGCGGTCAGCCATTTTATACATATAGGGGACTTCAAGTCAATTAAGAGATGTCTAACTATATATTAGGTGCACTGAAACTGGTCATGTGTGGTATGAAACCTGTTGCAATCCAACCCAAAGACTGATTCTAGTGTTAGATGTAGGACCCCATGTATTGGGGGGCTCCACTAGGGAGCCCCCCTGTATTCCCGGTACCAGCCTTTCAGGGTCTAACAGCAACCTAGTGCTGCTGCCGACCACAGACACGATTCTGCCCTCCTGCTGCTGAGCCAGGCTCGAGCAGGGGAAGGTATAACAATAGGTTTCCTGTCACAGGGAGGTGTAACCACCTCCCAGACAGGACTTAGTGTATTGGGCTGGGGTGGGGGTGCTTGCCAGCACCACCAGACTACTTTGAAGGGCACATTTGGTGCCCTCCTTGCAAACTCCAATTGGAACCAGTTCAGGGAGCCGTGGACATGGGAGTATCCTCCCCTCTTTCCAGCCTCTCCTCTGGGAGGGACCCCATAATCAACCCAACCCTTTCCTTTAGGTACTTAAGGGCTTACCTGTGGGTGGCTCTTCAGATTCGTCGTGGGACAAGATTTAGATCTGAAACCACTTCATCGTCAACCGTCTGGGCACTTTGGACTTCGTTGGACTTCGCTTTGGGAACCGAGACTGCATCTAGAAGACTCCTGCTGCTCTTGATCTCATCGTCCTGCCAGTCTTCTGCATCGTCTGTGCATGTGCTCCATCCAGGTTCCTTTCCAGACCTGTGGGCATCCAAAGGAATCTCCCTTGGAGTGAAGGAGTCACTCCCCTGCATCTGCATGCACCACAACTAAACTGACCGGTCACCTGCTCCTGACGTCCCACGGACTCCGAGAGGCACAGCAACACAGGTGGTTGTTCTGCAACCACCTCAAGGTCTGCACTGTCTTCTCACTGTGTTTGAGGCCAGTATCCCTCGTTGGAACCGCTGGAACAGCACCCCTATGCACCTCGTCAACTTGCCCAGGCTAGTTGACTCTCTTCTCCAGAGATCTTCTGGTTCCAAGAAACTCCAGCCTCCAGCATCTCTTGCTACCAAGATCTTCATACTCACCACATCCTCTGCACCGTTGGCCTGCATCATTGGTGAGCTGCTCAAGGTCCTCTTGTGACTCCTGAGCCTTTGGATTGTGGGTCCTCTTGAGGGTCTTCTTTGGCTCCAGGGGGCTCCCCTGCTTGCTCGGGCCTCCCCTGACTCTCCTGTGCTTGGTGGGTCCCTTAGACCTTGCTGGTCCAGACACTGCACCTTTTTTGCTCTGCTCGTCTGTTGCTGCTGCCAAGGCTTGTTGGTGCTCCCGCCGGACACCGGCCCCCTGGCTCTTGACTTCCGACATGGGACAGCTCATGAACGGCTTCTGGTCTTCCACTGCATTGCCTGGTCCTCACAACTGCAGCGACAAGGTCACTGTCAACTCTCCTGCATCTTCGTTCATCGGTGGGCATTGCTCTTCTATGCCTTCTGGTCACTCCCGAGTGGCATAGACTCTGTCCCCTCTGCTTGCAGGTACTCCTCTTTGAGAATCCACTCTTGTATTCCACTGGACTCTTTCACCATCTTCACCAGCGGCATCTTCACTGAAGTCCTCCATTGTGTTCTACGGCGGTTTCTGACGTCAATTCACAACTACACATTCAGCTTCCCTGCTGTAGGTATCATGGTTCCTGGGGTATCCACAGGTAGGGTGACTTTCCAACCATCCATCTTCCACTGGGTTTCTTCAGGGTCCTCTGGGAAGGGTCCCACTTCTTCAAAACTGCAACCGCGACGTCACCATTAACTTGTTTTGAGTATGCGGTCGTGTTTCAACTCTGCACACAGCCTCCGTGGGGTTCCTGGTTACTTACCTCGCGTTGTTCTTTGGGTCCCCATCTCTTCTAAGTCTTCTGGGTCAAGTCTTGACTTTGGTCGCAGTTTGTGTTCCACTTTATTAGTATATGGTTTGGTCTCCCCCTGGAGACCCCTGTGTATTTGTGCTCCTTACCTACTCTGTTATTGAAGTATTGTGTGTGTTTGAAATATCTACAACCCGGAGATATAATTACATGTGTTAGTGAGTATTTATAATAAATTCATATTTTTATAACTACACTGTGTGGCTCTTTTTCACTTTACCTACACTATATGATTAGTACTGGTAAAACAAGCTGATTTACACTCCTTCTGGACTAAGCCTGAAGGCTGCTCTCCACAGTTACCACTTAGAGAGCTTTCTAAGGTTGTCTCAGACCACTAAAATCACCATAAGGGTTATCTGGAATAGTGCAAGGTATTTCACTTAGAAAGTGTGCACCATATACTAAGCAAGCCTCCTACAATTTGGTTTTGCACTAGCACTTTACCCAGGACTCTTTTTACTCAATGACAAGCCCGTAGATTACTTAGGCCTAGTCCTCAATCACTTATGTGTGTTTCATAATTTATTGTGCATAATGATCATGTAATCCTGTGTGTATGTCCTGCATCTTTTATTATGTAAGTGTTTTTTATTTGCAAATTATGGTAATGGTTTTTATTAATTGAATACAAATAATCTTAAACTACATGTACATGGCCTGTAAATCAAATGCCACTAGTGGGCCTGCAGCACTCATTGCGCCAACCACCTAAGTAGCTCTTTGAAACATGTCTCAGGCATGGATCACTGACAGAATATCGACAACAACAATATCGACCTACAGAAATATAGTGACAAATATTGTTGTCAAAATATCGACCTCCTATCTTCATAATGGTAAGTACAAAGATATCGGAAAAAATGTTGTTGTAAAAATATATCGATGTATAAAATAGTTTTTTTTTATATGTATAAAAAATAATGTAAAACAAATTACATAATAAATTAAACTTTAAAAAACTTATTTAGATTTATTTGTAAATGTTAACAATTATAAGTAATAAATTTAATGTAAAAAATTAAACACATACATAAAATGTAATATATATATATTTACTTAAAAACAATTAATCATTTTAATTAATTTTAAAATGTTATAAATATATTAAAAATAATAAATAAATATATATACATACACATGTAACATAAAAATTAATTAAAAAAATATATTAAAAATTAAAATATTAAAATATTTAATATTTTTTAAACCTACATTTTGCACTACATTGAGGGCAACAGTAGAGAAAGTGTTGGATAGCGGAGGGGTAAAAATTACTATTCCCACTCCAGCGAATGCAACAGTAGGGAAAGTGTTGGATAGCGTAATAGGTAAAAATACTATTCCCACTGAAGGAAATGCAAAAGAAGGGAAAGTGTTGGATAGCGGATAGGTAAAATTACTATTCCCACTCCAGCGAGTGCAACTGTAGGGAAAGTGTTGGATAGCGAAGGAAAAAATTTACAATTCCAACTCCAGCAAGTGCAACAGTAGGGAAATTGTTGGATAGCAGAGAGGTAAAAATTTGTGTTCCCACTCCAATGAATACAACAGTAGGGAAAGTGTTGGATAGCGGAGGGGAATAATTTACTATTCCCACTCCAATGAGTGCAACAGTAGGGAAAGTGTTGGATAGCATAGGGGTAAAAATTACTATTCCCACTCCAACGAGTGCAACAGTAGGGAAAGAGTTGGATAGCGGAGGGTAAAATTACTATTCCCACTCCGAGTGCAACAGTAGGGAAATATTAGCATTTATTTAATTTAGATCTTATAGTGTTAATTGTAGAATTAATTTTTAATTATTAATTAATAATTGGCTGTTAATTTTAATTAATTAATTGGTAAATATGTTAATTGTCATTTTTTAGGAGCGGGTTGAGGGTTTATAGGGGAATAGGGTGGGAAGTAATTTAATTATAATTAAATTATTATTATTTTTTATTAATTAATATTTATTTAATATTGTATAGTGTTAATTGTGGGAATTAATTTACTATTAATTATTTATTAATTGATTGTTAATTATTATTAATTGTTAATTATGTTAATTGTGTCATTTTTTAGGAGCAGGTTGTGGGTTGATAGGGTAGTAGGGTGGGAAGTAATTTAATTTTTAATATATTTATTAATATATATTTATTAATATTTTTATATCATATTTATTTAATTTTACTTTATAGTGTTAATTGTGGGAATTAATATATTGAGAATTATTTATAATTTGCTTGTTAATTGTTATTAATTAATTAATTATTTGTTAATTAATTATTTTAATTGTGTCATGTTTTTAGAAATGGGTGGTGGGGTTTATAGGGAATAGGGTGGGAGGTAATTTATTTTTAAATAATAAATTATTTGTTAATTAATGCTAATTAATTAACTAAGATTTAGATATGGCAATTGTGTAATTAATTTAATGTGTGAGTTGTGGGATTTATAGTGGTAAATGGTGGGAAGTACATTTTTGTAAATTAATTAATGATTTGTGGTTAATTGATATTAATTTATTATTGCTAAATTAGTTATGGAAATTGTGCAATTATTTTTAGGTGTGTGTTGTGGTGTTTATTGGGGTAGAGGGTGGAAAGTAATTTAGTTTAAAATAATTAATCATTAGTTGATCATTAATAGTTATTTATTACTTGATAAATATTTTTGGTAATTGTTTATTTTTTATTTTGTTTGTGGATTTTGGTTATATAGGCGTAACGTTTGGTTAGTATATTAATTTTTATCTGTTTTAATGTTTTTTTTAATTGATACATAATTGTGATAATTATGGAGGTACACTATTTTTTTAATTTAGATGTGTGTTGTAAATTGTCTGGTGTTATAGGGTAGGTAAAAAAATATTATATTTATGTAATAAATAATGTTTTTGATTATAAATAACTTTTATTATAAAATATTCATTTGTTTTGTAAATTATTTTTACATTTTTAGAAAATAATCTTTGTATGTAATTTTAGGTTTTTTTACATTATATTATGTTTCTATGTTTTGTAATTTTTTATATATGTTTTGTTTTTGGAATTGTTATCTTTTATATTGTAGTTGATATTTTGTTTGTTTTTAAATTTAAATTTTCTTCAGTGGGAATAGTAATGTTTCCCCCTCTGCTATCCAACACTTTCCCTACTGTTGCACTCGCTGGAGTGGGAATAGTAATGTTTTCCCCTCCGCTATCCAAAACTTTTCCTACTGTTGCACTCGCTGGAGTGGGAATAGCCATTTTATCCCCTCCGCTATCCAACACTTTCCCTACTGTTGCACTAGCTGGAGTGGGAATAGTAAGTTTTACTCCTCCGCTATCCAACATAGTACTGTTGCACTTGTTGGAGTGGGAATAGTAATTTCTTTCCCTCCACTATCCAACACTTTCTCTACTGTTGCACTAGCTGGAGTGGGAATAGTAATTTTTTCCTCTCCGTTATCTAACACTTTCCCTACTGTTGTACTCGCTGGAGTGGGAATAGTAATTTTAACCCCTACGCTATCCAACACTTTCCCTACTGTTGCACTCACTGGAGTGGGAATAGTAATTGTATCCCCTCCACTGAACAAAACCTTCCCTACTGTTGCACTAGTTGGAGTGGGAATAGTAATTTCTACTCCTTCGCTATCCAACACATTCCCTACTGTTGCACTCGTTGGAGTGGGAATAGTAATTTTTACCCCTCTGCTATCCAACACTTTGCCTACTGTTGCACTCGCTGGAGTGGGAATAGTAATTTTTACCCCTCCGCTATCCAACACTTTCCCTCCTGTTGCACTCATTGGAGTGGGAATAGTAAATTATTCCCCTCCGCTATCCAACACTTTCCCTACTGTTGCCGTTGCTGGAGTTGGAATAGTAAATTTGTTTCCTTCGCTATCCAACACTTTCCCTACTGTTGCACTCGCTGGAGTGGGAATAGTAATTTTTACCTATCCGCTATCCAACACTTTCCCTACTGTTGCATTTCCTGGAGTGGGAATAGTATTTTTTACCTATTCACTATCTAAAACTTTCCCTACTGTTGCATTCGCTGGAGTGGGAATAGTAATTTTACCTCTCCGCTATTGGATGACATTGGATTACCTTATTAGATTTAATAAGTGCTAACTTTTGTTTGGGAACAGATATGGATGTCCATTTTGTACTCAAATGAATTGCAATTTAAAATCTAATGTGTTTGGGCACTTTGAAAAAGATGTCAAAGGTCACTGATCACAACACAAAGATATCAGTGTTGTTTTGTTTTGTAGGACTAGAAGAGAACCAGCTGTTCATGACCCTTGCCAATAAGCATCAGATCATTACTTCAGTCGAATCACCCAATGCCCAACTCAACCCTTGGGTGAACACGGACTATGAACTTTCTCTACTAAGACACGTTTACCAAGACATCTCACCCATCAGAAAAGAATCCTTTAGGAAGATTTCGCCTTGGTCACAGGGAATTATTATGGGATCGCGCAATGTGTGCATCATTTACAGAGTACTCCACTTGAAGACCTCTCCTTGTCAGGCTTCCAAGGTCAGAAGCTATGGCAGACCCCACAACTCCACAAGCAACAACACTAGAAGATTAGAAACCAAGGATGCGAAAAGGAAAAAGTTCAGTCAGCAAGCCTCCTGCTACAGAGGAAAATCTGGAAGAAGCTCTCAACCCAGATCTGAGCAGCACCCTCCTTTATTCTTCTCCAAAAGCAAATGAAGTGGTGCTGATGGTAGTGGTGCGGTGGTACAGCAGCACCCCCAGATAGCCTTCAAGAAAATGATAGAGAAAAGGCAATAAAGAGGCCCTTAATGTCCTTTTTTGAGGTTTTGTTTACTTAAATTTTCTCTGTCGGGTTGAGAATGTGACAATGTAAGAAATTAGGTTAATGGTTGGGGGGAGGGTGGTAGCCCAACTCAGACAACAACTACAATCCTAGTCAAAGTCAATCAATCAATCAGGATTTATAAAGAGCGGCTAATAACCCAATAGGGTATCCAGGTGCTTACAGCCCTGGATGCTTATTCAAACAGCCAGGTCTTAAGTGCAATTTGGAATTCCGGAAGTGAAGTGATGATCCAGAGGTGCATGGGGAGGCTCATCTCCACAATTTTCGTGGTTCCAGCAGACTACTGCTGAAGATTGCTCACAGCCTCATCGGACAACAGGTACACTTCCACTCTATATGACAACACAGCAAGAAAAGTGTATTTTAGCAATTCCAATAGCTGTATTTTACGGGATGCTAATGAAGAATCCGCCAAAGGATGGTAAAACCTCCTCTTTACCTTCAGCAGTAAAACCGTCCTAATCCAAGCCTCTTACACGGCAGACAATCCATCGTAGGAGATACCTTTGCGAAATTAAATGAAAGGAATTTCTAAACCGCACAAAACCCGAAGGTGTCAAAGCGTTGGGGCGAAAAAGATCTCAATTCAAGAAGAGGCAGAGCAGCAGATAATAAGGGAATCCATGAGGGGAAGAGCCAATCTTTCAGATGTTTTTTAAATGCCGTAAAGGAATCCGCTTCAGAGATATGAGCTGGCAATGTGTTCCAACGTTTGGCAGTGGCAACCAAAATATAACGTCCTCCCCATCTAGCTTTCCAATATCTAGGAACTATCACCTTCTTACAAAGAGGAGATCTAAGAGGCCTGCAAGGAGTGTACCACTGAAAGGGTAAATTCACTTGGCTAAGGCCTTCTGATGCAGGGCTAAAAGGGCCATGCAGAGAGCCTTGAATGTAACCTCTTTCTAACTGTGAGCCAGTGCAGGGAACGAATATAGTCTTCGACTGAAAGATGTTTGGGGATGTTAAGAATGAGGCAGGCAGCCGCATCCTGAGCAACTTGAAGTTTATTCAGGGAGGAGACGTTCATCTTCAGATACAATGCGTTGCAAGAATCCAAAAGCGCGGTGACAAGAGCGAGGATACCTGAAAGGCGCAGTTCCAACAGAATGAAATTAAAACATTTTCTCTGAGTCCAAAGCTCAGGGTATTATCAAAGATGACACTCAGGGCCAGATGTACGACGGTTTTTGAATGCGCAAACGGGTTTGCGAACCCGTTTGCGCATGCAAAAACCAATAGGGGTATGTACCATTCCAAAATAGCGAGTCGCAATTTATTTGCGTGTCGCTATTAGGAAGGGGCGTTCCCTTCTTAATAGCGAGCGCAACCCCATGTACAAATGTTTTGCAACCGCAATTGCGGTCGCAAAACACTCGCAAATTATCACCCTCTTCAAGAGGGTGGTAATGGGGTCGCAAATGGGAAGGGGTCCCCAGGGGACCCCTTCCCCTTTGCAAATGCAGGGGAAAATATTTTTTAAGGGCAGGCAGTGGTCCCAGGGACAACTGCCTGCCCTTAAAAAATGAAACGAAAACGTTTAATTGTTTTTTTTTTTAAATGCACCCGCCCGTTTTCCTTTAAGGAAAACGGGCTGCATTTTAAAAAAAAAGCTGCTTTATTAAAAAGCATTCCCAGACATGGTGGTCTGCTGAGCCCAGCAGGCCACCATCCCTGGGAGGGCTGGCATTCCCATAGGGCTCGCAAATTGCGAGAGGATCATTAATATTAATGAGCCTCGCAATTCGCGACCCCATTGGGAATCGCAAAACAGTGTAATAACACTGTTGTACATTTCATTTAGCGCCTCGCAATGAGTCGCAAATTGCGAGGCGCTAAATGAAAGGGTCGTACATCTGACCCCAAGATTTTTAACAGACTTGACCAGGATGGGTAGAAGTCCCCAAACCTTCGACCACCAGATGTTGGACCAGATGGAATGCTGAGGTCCTACACTAACACACTCAGTTTTGTCCACATTAAGTTTTAAAGAGTTATCTCTCATGCAATTACTAATGTTAGACATACACTGGTTGAACTTTTCCACCAGAGGTTGTTGTTGAAAATGAACACAATCATTTTTTAGTCGCCTGCGCATGATAGTACTTGGAACCCAATAGAGCACACTAATTCAGGCAGAGGGGCCACATGTGATTTATATAGAGTTGGGCTCAGGGACGAGCCCTGAGGCACCCTACAAGGAAGGCTGAAAGCCATCGCCTTGAAACCACCGCAGTTGACAATTTGCACAGAAAAGAGTGAAGAAGCTTCAGAGCAATCCGACTCACACCAGCGTGCTGTAGACATTGGACCATGCACATGGGCGGGACGGTATCGAATGCTGCGGACAAATTGAGCATTACCAGGCTATCAGCCCCACCCTCATCAACCTCTGTACCGTGGCCACTCCTAAACCCATGTTCTTTTTTTATTAGAAAAGCTGCAGCAGCAAAGTTATATTAATACATTAAATAAGGAAAACTTCATCAATTTGATCATAAATAGAATTAATCAGCAGGAGATCGGCGCGGCTTAATAATACATTACGGGCATTAAGACAGTGCAGCTTGTACATCAACCAAGCAACTGTTATTTATTTAAACAAAGATACCAAGCTCGAAAACAGCTCCCAAATTCTCCTCCCTTTAGTTTTAGCCCTCTTGCCCTTTTGTTCATAAAGTGGTTTTCTAAATTGTAAACATATAGAAAGCGCCCCTCCCATTGCTGAAAGGTCGTGTGAAGGAGCAAGCCAGGCCGAGGCCACACAGAGCCAAAGAACCGCCAGAGCTATAAAAATTAACTCTACCCTAACACCTATATTTAATTCATCCACACCCAACAGCATAAGCTGAGGTGACCGGTATATATTCACCTTGAGAACTTCACCTAAAAAACCTGTGATTTCTAAGCCTACTGTTTTCAGGCTGGGGCAAGAGGAGAACATGTAGACCAGGTCTGCATTGGGTGCACAACATCCAGGGAAATTTTAGCTGGTGTTATGTATAAATCAAAGATTGTTTTATAATGTTGTGTTTGCAGATTTGAAGAACATAAAATTGACCCTCCCAGCTCAAGTGATTTCAAGAAGCCAGTGTCCAACAGGTCTAGCCTCGCCCACCATTTTTCGTCGTGTTTTCCCAAATCATCTGGGACCCCTTCCAACAGGCACCCGCATAATTGCGAAATTGAGGAGCTAGTGCCTTTTGTTAACATCTCCATCAGGGGATCCGCGCAAGACCTGAAACACCCCCAGCCTTTCTCAATAGGAAATCCCTCAACTGTAAATATTTTAAAAAGCCCCGAGGCCCGATATTAAATCTGCCACTTACCTCTTCAAATGAAGCAATATGGTTCCTCGAGAGTAGATGCCCAATCCTACAAAAAGCCCCATTGTTCCCATCTAGCTAAACAGCTGTCCTGGAATATTCCGGGAAGTTGATTATTCCTAAGCAGGGGAGTATACCAGCTATACCTACCAATTTTTTTCGAATGCCCTCCCAGTTCCGAAATGCAGCGATCAGTCTTAAACCGTGTTCATTTAAAATAACTCAGCTCAAAAATCTTCAACAGAAAGCCCTTGGCGGCTGTCCCGATCAATAACTCATAAATTGAAGGCACAGAACTTGCATTCCCCACTTCAGTTGCTTTATTATTAAAGAAGGGGCCATAACATTGCAGATCTGCCACTAGGTAATATAGTTTAAAGTTGGGGAGCCCCCAACCTCCCTGTCTCCGGGTAAACACAAAAATTAATTAGCCCTCCTAGCCTTCCCATAAGCCCAGATAAATCTAGCCACAAATCTTTCAATTACTGTGAACCATACATTATCAACCTCCAATGGAATCGTGCGGAAAACATACAATAATTTTGAAAGAAATATCATTTTAAAAAGTTTGCATCGCCCCATTATTGAGAGTTTCAAGTTATCAAAAAAAGGCTAAAATCCTTCTTAGTCTTTTCAATAATAGGGATAAGATTTATATCGACTAGGCACTCCACTTTCGCTTTAATACTGACTCCCAGATTGGTAGCTACCTCTACTACCTGGCTATCTGAGGCTAGCGTATGTCTATTTATCACTACCTGCGTTTTTGCTTTATTTAACATAAACCCTGAATGAGTCCTAAATTCTTCTGTTATCTTTTCCACAGAGACGACAGCCCTATCTGGATCGTGGAAACTATTGCCACATCATCGGCCAATATTTTTGTATCCTCCTGAGAAGGGGATCAATGTATAGTGAAAATAACAAAGGAGAAGCGGGGGATTCCTGCCTCGTTCCCCTTTCTATCGGAAAGGAATCCGACTCACTTCCCATTATTTGTAATCAAGCTATGGGGCTGAGATACATCACCTGTATTGCGTGAATAAAGGGCCCACCCAGGCCGTTGGCCTCCATAACCTGCTAGAGGTATTCCCACGACACCCTCTCAAAAGCCTTCTCGGCATCCAAAAGGGCGACTCCCATTGCTTCCGCTAGTACCTCGGTGGCATCAAACAATGATATTACTCGCTGTACATGATCCGAGGTCCCTCTCCCTGGAATAAACCCATGCTGCTGAACCAAAACTAGTTGATGTATTAGACTACCCAGCCGGCTGGCAAACTTTTTAGAGTAGAGCTGCACATCACTATATAACAATGCGATTGGCCTATAAGAGCCCAAGGCAGTAGGTTCCTTACCTTTTTTAAAAAATGATTATATTTGCAATACCCGAGGACAGGACCCTGGGGGGCTTGCCCCATCTCTAACTTGCATAAAAAGCTCCAGCATTTCCTGAAGAAGTTCTACAGAAAAAACCTTATAGAATTCCAAAGGTATGGAGTCTGTTCCTACCGCCTACCTAGATGGGATGGCCTGGAATGCCATTTGAAATTCTTCTGGTAAAATATCTGCCCCTAAAAAGACCTCTCCTCCTGGGTTGTTTTAGCACCTGTCACTGGGTCCAAATATGCCTCTAGATCCTTAGGACATCCTATGGGGGAGGCCTTATAAAGATCAATGTAAAATTCCCGGTATGCTTCTCTAACTTCAGCGGGGTCTGTTACCTCGATACCTTGCATATTACTGATCTGACTAATATAACCGGCTGCCTGCTTTTGCCTTGACCTGACTGCAAGGAGTCGCCCAACACTTTCATTGTATTCTTAGCACTCCTGATCTTTATCCATGAATTTCCCGGCGATCTTCTCAGCCGTAAATTTGTTCAAGCGTGCCTTAGTTATAGATATCAAGTTCAGAACAGGGTAAAGTCTCTCCCAGAGGCCACAGCACCGACCAATTCTGTCTCCAAGATACTAAGCTTTAGATAAAGTTCTGTAATCTGTCCCCGACCCAGCCTCTGTTTGGCAATGCTAAACCTAAGGGTTTCCCCTCTTACACCGGCCTTGAAAGTGTCCCAGACCATCCCAGGAGAGGAGCTGCCTTTGTTAAGTTCAAAATACCCCAGAATCCAGCCCTTCATATGGTTTACATACTCCGGGTCCGACAAAAGAGCTCTCTCAAAGGTCCATCTTCTAGACACACTTCTCAGTCCATCAATACAAGACAATTGGATTATGGTCAGACATTTATTTTGGAAAAAGTTCTACCTGAGCCCCCCCTGACAAATACTGGTCAAATACTGATTTTACCATGGAAGGCTGAATAATAAGTGTATCCAGGCTCAGGCACTTTCAGGCTAGACCAGACATCAATTAGGCCAATGTCATTCAAAAGATTCCTGGAAGATCTAAATAATTGCGGTTTACGCCCAGCATGGCAAGCTTCACTGCCCCCAAGTCCTCCTCTTGAGCCATTTGAATTAAAGTCCCCACAAACTATATACAGGGCGGGCCAGGATGGTAATTCAATTGCTAAGAAATTTAGCGACCAAGGGTCATCTATGACTGGGGCATATATTGAGCACAGAGAAAAATAGCCATTGCTATCTTTACAATCCATTATTACCCATCGCCCAAACCTGTCTGCAGCCTTCCGACCAGGAACGACAGTATCTGCTTTGCCTAAAATGGCATCCCCCTTAGTCCTGGTGTCCTGAGTTGTGTGACAAACTACATTCAACTCTAAGGAGTTCAACAATACACTATCACACCGGGTGATATGGGTCTCTTGCAGGCAGTACACATATGCTCTTAAAAATGTAAGGTCCTCTTGAACCTGTCTCCTTTTAAGCTTACCGTTTAGCCCACAAATGTTAATAGTAGCAATGCGGAGCTTACCATCCCCCACTGATGTTGTCCTAACCATATACATTACCCACCAACATTTAACAGGTCCCGAACATGAAACCCAACCCACAAATTCAACTTGATCAAATCTGAAAGAGTCCTGTCCGTTAAAACCAGATATGGCATTAATCTGGCCGAGTTTGCAAATGCACCACCGTCTTTCCCTTCGTGCCACAAAGTAAACAGGCAAATTTAGACAAACTTGCGGCTTGTTGAAGCAAATAATTGCCAAAAAATACTAATATGGGCCTTGGCAGCCTTTGATCTATACTACCCTGGATAGGCTTATTCCTGGCTAATGGGAAACGGTGAACACTCTGGACTTCTGACTCCCAGTTCCACCCTGAAAGTTCGGGAAAAGCGCTCCTGAGAAGGTCCAGCATTAAGGATCGGATATCATCCCCTTCCAGTCCTTCCTCAATCCCAAGGAAACGGAGATTGTTCCTTCTCTGCGGGTTTTCCAAGTCCTCGATCTTTCACAGGACATCGGTCAATTGGGCATTGTGTGACATAACTTGCTACACAGTTACCATATCTGTTTCCACTGCGGTGGTCCTTTCTTCAATACAATTGAGCTTATCCCCAATTTAGGAACAAGCCTTCCCAATATTCCTGATAGCGCCTTCAAGCTTTTTTGTTGCCTGCCTAGCCTTTTTGCCATCTGTGTGGGTCTCAGCCCGATGCTCTTTAATTGACTCCAATATCAAACCCAGAGCGGGGTTTAAAGCCGCGTCACCCACGGCCTGCAATGCTGAAGAATCCGACTTTGCTGGAGCTGTCGGTGCTTCTGGCATCCCAAGTATCCTGGTGTGAGAGTAATCCCATTTTAGCCCACCACCATCAGAAGATTTCTCTCTGTTTTTTCAGGAGTCTGATTTACCCTCAGAGCTCTTCCAGTGCTTTTGATGTTTAAAGGCTGTTTCGGGTGCTTCTGGTGTACTGGAACCAGAAGCAGAGGGGCTGCCCCTGGCCTTTCTTAGACAGGAGTTAGAGTCTTCTGAGCCTGAGCCGTCCGTATAGGGAAAAGAATTTGTAAGTCCCTTTAGATGTGAGATCAGCAGCGTTCCAGCCAGCATGCTCTATGTTATGCTTGAGTCCACCCCTGGCTTTTCCTGGAGTAACAGATCGGCATGCATGCATAGCGTTCTTTCCAGGGGTCACCTGCAAATTTTCAGTAGGGTTACTAGCCGCTTCACCATTTGCGAGGGCTCCCCCAGAGCCCATGACGATACCACTTTGTTTTCCACCTCAGGCCCCTCTTGCAGCTCCAGGGAACCCCTGCACAAATCAGCAGAAGCTAGACCAGAGCCCACATCAGCCTCACCAATATCAAGCTTTTTAGAAATCTCCTGGGGGGCTGAGTCCAACGCTGTCTTTTTTATTGCGAAAAACTTAGTAATTGCTGACTGTGGGGGATGCTGGTTTTCTTTACTGGAGTAGGGAACCCCTGTCTCAGGAATCAACAGTGCCCTAGGTTTTTTAGCTGTAATTAATGAACGATCAGGCTAGTTTCTCCTTCTCCCTACACCCAAACTTTCAGGCTGATTTTTAACAGAGCGAGGGTCTATCGGCTTACCTGCACCAGTACCTGCATGATCCTGAGGAGACTCCTGTCTTGTCCCCAGTGCCAGTGCAGCATCCCACGCTGTGATGGATAGTGTGTCTCCCTTCTACTTTGTAATTTTGGCAGCTTTAGGGGCCATAATGTAGGTTACGCACAGCCAAACAGCATCTAATCCGCAGTGGTGAGAGACTGCCCCGGAGATTCTTCTGGCGAGGCCCACCCACCTATTGAGCGTGATACTGAACCATCTCATGCTCAACACCTCCAAAATGTAATTCCTCCTCATCGCTCTCCCCTAATCACACTCCCATGATCAACCTCTGGATGAAACAGCTTACAGCCTTCAACTGCTCTCCCCTCATCATTGATTCAGCTAAATCCCTTGGAGTCACTCTAGACATGCACCTGAACATGCAGACTTATATCAGCAATGCAACCAAGGGAGCTAAACATCAGATGAGAACACTAAGGAATCTCAAACCATTCCTTCCTCCTGAAGACTTTAAGCTGGCGGGACAGGCTCTTGTTCTGCCTAGGCTAGACTACGGTAGCTCCATGTTATGTTGTCTTCCCAAACATAGCTTGGCCCCACTAAAGTGAATATGACTCATTACAACGCGTAGTAATACAACGCGTGCCATTAAAACGCGGGTATTACTACGCGTTGTAATTACAACGACATGCCATTACATCGCATACTTTTACCACGCATATTCCTTTACCACGCATGCCATTACAACGCAAAGGCATGCGTGGTAAAGGTATGCTCATGGTAAAAGTATGCAAGGTAAGTGACACTGCCCTGCCGTACCCTAAACCCTAATTTAGTATCCCTGCATGACACTCCCCCGACCCCCAGTCCTAACACTACCCTGCATGACCCCCTGACACTACCCTAAATCCTAAAACACTACACTACACAAACACCACAACACTACCCTAAACCCTAAAACACTACCCCAGCACGACCCTCCCCCTTCCCCCAGGCCGGTCCCTACACTCAAACACTACCCTGCACGACCCCCCCGACACTACCCTAAATCCTAAAACACTACACAAACACCACAACACTACCCTAAACCCTAAAACACTACCCCCAGCACGACCCTCCCCCGACCCCGAGTCCGGACCCTACACTCAAACACTAACCTGCACGACCCCCGACACTACCCTAAATCCTAAAACACTACCCTACACAAACACCACAACACTACCCTAAACCCTAAAACACTACCCACAGCACGACCCTCCCCCTTCCCCCAGTCCGGTCCCTACACTCAAACACTACCCTGCACGACCCCCGACACTACCCTAAATCCTAAAACACTACCCTACACTACACAAACACCACAACACTACCCTAAACCCTAAAACACTACCCCCAGCACGACCCTCCCACTTCCCCCAGTCCGTTCCCTATACTCAAACACAGGTACCGTGCACGACCCCTGGACAATACCCTAAATCCTAAAACACTACCCTACACTACAAAAACACCACAACACTACTCTAAACCCTAATACACTACCCCCAGCACGACCCTCCTCCTTCCCCCAGTCCGGTCCCTACACTCAAACACTACCCTGCACGACCCCCCGACACTACGCTAAATCCTAAAACACTACCCTACACTACACAAACACCACAACACTACCCCGACACTACCCTAAACCCTAAAAAAGTAACCCCCCCACCCCCAATCTCCCTTACCTCTCTCTCCTCGTGGTTCCTCTCTCCTGGTTCCTGCTTCACATCCTGCACGGTGCACGTCGTCGTGAGGAAACGGAAGAGCCTCCATTTCCTCACAACGATGTGGATCGCTATTACATCGCCTGCGTTGTAAAAGCGCATGCGATGTAATGGCATGCGTAGTAATGGCTACGCGTTGTTACATCACATGCGTTGTAACGCATGCAATGTAACATGCGGGGAAACAGCCGCGTTGTAAAGGCTGTTTCCCCACTAAGGGCTTCCATCAATGCCGCAGCCAGATTGATTACTGGTACAAAACGAAATGATCACATTTCCCCAGCCCTAACAAATCCTAAACTGGCTGCCATATGAAGCAAGAATACAGCTAAAGATTGCCTGCATGACTCACAAAGCCCTACATTTCAAGACCTCCATTTATCGGGCTCAAAAGCTAGAATTATCAGGGGGTTGCAGGCAGTCACGAAGTGCAAGTCCACTGCTTTTGAAACCACAGATCTTCACAAAAAGAGAACGAGTCAAAGAGCTTTCTCGGGCATTGCCTTGAAGATCTGTAACTCTCTTCCACCAGTAGTCTGTTGAATCTCATCCACTGATTCTTTCGAAAAGGAAGTGAAAAGGATCCTAATGAACACGTTTCTGCCATAAAAAGGACTTAGCTTTACTGTTTACTAACCTACCCTCTATTTGGAGGCTCTGTTTGATTACTACATAATTGTACATCTGAGAATTCCAGTTTAAGCTTGCTATGCACACTTTTCTTACAAATGTCTTTTTTTTTCTTCTCTCCTACTACTATAGCCTACCTTCCCTTAATGTGAAGCGCTCTGATACCCTCTTGGGTCTTGTTCGCGCTATACAAAACTTTATAAATAAATAAGATACTGCACGTCCAGGTCAGCCGATCCAGGATCCCGCCTGACGCACAGGCACAGCCCTTTGGCACTTCTGTAATGCAGGCGGACCCTCGCTCCGCAACCATGCCGCACCGGGGGTTGGAGCCAGCATCAAACTGATCTGCCCGGCAGCCCCAGGAGACGATCATCGCTTCGGAAATCAGCAAGGTAAGGTGATGTGGGGAGATGAGTGGGAGCTCTGATGCGGTGCTCCTACGGGGTCGCCATCTTGCCTCCCCTAAACCCATGTTCAGATGGATTAAGGATACCATGCTTATCAATAAATTTGGCCAGTTCTTGATTGATAAATGTTTCTTAGATCTTAGCTGGGGCTGGCAACAGGGATAATGGGATGGATATTTTTCAGGTCGTCGGGATCCACATTAGATTTCTTAAGTAGCAAATTGATGATCACTTCCTTCCAAGAGGTAGGGAAAGTTCCTGATTGAAGCATAAGATAAAACACATTCCGCAAAAAATCGTCAGTAAGGTCCAAGATAAGTTGTAACGTTTTGGGCGAGCAGGGGTCAGTGGGAGATCCAGATTTTTAGAAAGATGATTAGAATGAGGACAAGTAACGGGGTTTTCGGGAAGGGGATCACTTGCTAAATGTGAGTTAAAATCGTAGTGAATATTGAGAACTTTGTCCTGAAAATAGAGTGCTACTGTATCACAGAACTCTTGAGATGAGTTAAGAGAGCACTGAATAGAAGGGTTAGACAGTTCCCTCACTACTTTAAAGAGTTGCTTAAATGAATTGTTAGCAATACCTAATTTTCTCAGTAAAGAAAGACGTTTTAGCCAACACGATGGCCTGTTTGTAGCAACGTAATTGGGACTCGTGCTTCTCTTTTCTACAGGGCCTCAGTTAGCCTGCCATTTCCGCTGTTGTCTGCGGCATTCCTGTCTTAAGCCCTTGAGTTCTTTTGAGAACCAGGGCGCTGTGTGTTTGCATCTGGTAGAGATTTTGACTTTAAGAGAAGCCACAATATCAAGCGTTGCATTAATCCAGTCTTGAAAGCCTTTTGCTGTATGAGGAAAACAAGTCAGATCTGTCTATAGAGGAGTTGAGCACCTCTTCCAGACCTCCTAAATTAATCTTGCTCATGTACCTGCATAATGTATTTGGGGGGAGGCGGGGCACAGGACCCGCACCCAAATAGGTCGCAAGAGTAGGACTTTAAATATGATCGCCCAGTGATCCACGCAACTAAGGGGATGGACATAATCAATAGCCACATCGAGATGGTTGGTGAATATGCCATCCAGGGTATGACCCACCAAATGGGTAGTAGATTTTACCAACTGGGAGTAACTAAAGTTAGACAAAAGTTCAAGAAGGGAGGCAGAGTCATTGCATGAGGAGTCTTCAAAATCAAAAATTAAAATCTCCATTGATAGTAAAATGAGTATGCACCAGATAGGGTTCCAAAATCTGGCACCGTGTGTGGGAAAGGGCCTTTTTCGACATGGTCACCCTCACTTTGTGCCCACTAGTACTGATGCTTTTTGATGGAAGTGCACTGGGTCCCTGCTAACCAGGCCCGTTTGCCAGTGCTCTTTCCCTAAAACAAGACAAATGTTAATTGTAACCCAATTGGCAAGGAATTTAGCATCCCTCTAAGTCCCTGGTAAATGGTACTCCTACTACCCAGGGCATGGGTACTAAAGAGGGTCCCTAAGGGCTGCCCCATATATTATGCCACTAAGGGGTCCACACACAAACTGCATTCAAACTGCCATTGCAGGATGCGTGAAAGGGTGCAAGCCATTCCGAAAACATGACATTGCCCAATCCCTGTGTGCAATGCCCAAGTACACTGCATATACTATATGTAATTCACCCCTACAGCAGGCCTTGAGCAGATATGCCCCTGTGATGCCTAACTATATTGCTAGTCATTGACAATGATCAGGAAACCATCTTAAAGGTGTGTACGGGGCACTAGCCATTAAACGTTTTCCAGCTATATAATGGCTTTATTGAAAATAATGGCGTTTGGTATCAAACACCTCATCTTAATAAATCCATACTGATGCCAGTATTGGATTTATGAAGACATGCACCCAGAGGGCACCTTAGAGTTGCCCTCTATAACGCTACTAGTCACTTATTCTATTGGCTGACTGGTACCTTCGAGCCGGCCGCCACAGATGGGTTTCCGACCCTCTGCCAGGGAGGGCATGCGCACTCAGACATCAGAAACAATGCCTTCCCGGCAAAAGGTGTTCCCACCTCCTCCAGCAGGATGGCTAGTGAATTAGCATCTCCAGGCCATGAGCTTCAAAGCTACTGACACCTTTGAAATGCAACCCCGGCTTCCGCCCAAACTTGGGAAACGCCAAACCCTGCCCTGGGGTTCATTTGACACCAGAGCAGGTGGGAAATTAGATATTTAGGAGGCAGGTTTCAGTCGCCGGCGAGTCACACCCATAGGGCCGGCTACCTGAAGTGGACAGCCAGAAAAGGGTTTCACCTTCTTGTTTTTGGTGAAAATAGAAACTCCTGGGTCAGGTATATGCCCACTCCCCACAGGAAGTGGTCATATAGGGGGTGTAGTCACCCAAGTGCTAGGTAGCCCAGTGGCTACTACCATATACTCCCCTAAATTCAGTAATTAGGGGTCCTCCTAACACCATTGAGAAGGATTTGACTACCTGGGAACAGAAGAAGTACAAAGAAGAGCTGACACCGCAAGAAACTGAGGACCTGCACCGAAATGAGTGCCCAACTCTGCCGTGCTGCTGGTATCTCGATAATTACAGACTCGACTCGTCCTGCAGCTGTCCATCCTCCCCAACACTTGGAGGACTGTACAGCACTGCGCCAGCCTTTAGCATCTCCCTTGGAGTTGAAGAACCATCGCCCTGCATCCCCAGACACCTAAGGCACTGGTCTGTTACCCCCGGTTGTTGGCCATCGGGCCCACCAAGGGAGCAGCAAGACAGGAGGAGGTCTTCATAGCTCTACAAGGTCATCTCCATCTCTCCACCGAGCTTCGAGAAGTTAGACCCTCCAGGAGCCCTCCTGCACCAATATCCTGAGTACTTGCATCAGCGGAGGCTTGTTTTCCGTCCAGCCGGACACCACTGCCTTTGAAGCCTTTATGCACAAGGAGGGTCTTCAGCACCAATGAGATCCATGATCAGAGTGGCCCTGCTGTCTTGTTTTCCTTGCCTCTGCAGTATCGACCGACGACCATGAGAGCCTCAAACACAAGTGGCCAGCCAGCCAAGCACCTCTGTGCCCGAGCCCCTCAGCCCGGATTCATGACTCCTGTCTGATTCCCCTAGGCCTAGGGGTCCTCACGACTTGAGCTCCTTTATGGGTTCTCCCAAACTTGTCCGCAAGTCCACCAATGTGTCAGGTACCATTGACTTGACTGGTGTATCGCTCAAGACTACCATCCTGACCAGCACCTCTGCACCCGGACACCCCAGGGGAGGTAAACCCAAACTGATGGTGGTTCTTTGGACCATGGTCATCTAGCACCTTAAACCCAAAAGGGTACCTCAGAAGTTTGACTGCATGCATTGTTTAGCAACCTGTGCTTTTCCTCCCTTAGGTTAACATTGTAGGGTTCGAGGCTCATACCTCAAAAAACATTATTTAAGTATTTTTGCTGTTTCTTTGCAAAATCAATAATCTCTGTCTAAAATTATATAAAAATCTGCTTTATTTTTTATAAATTGGTCTTGAATTTCTTCTTGAGTGTGTGAACCATTTTTTCACTCTGTGTGTACAATACATGCTTAAAACTCCTCTAGGATAAACCTTAGCTGCGACCACGCTACCACAAATAGAGCACTTGAGAATATTAAAGTAAGCCCTGTAAACCAACAAGCATTTGCAATGCAATAGGTCTCACATTTACGCGAGTTTAAGCTATTGGCATTGTAAATGACAATGCCTTTTATTTATGCTATAAAACCAAAACATAAATAAAAGACATTTTCATTTACAATGCCAATAGCTCAAACTCGCGTAAATGCAAGAACTATAAGCATTGCAAAGGCTTCCTTTCACTCGCTAAGATTGCCCCTAAGCTCCGCCCCCTCATGGGAGGGAGGGGGCCAAAAGAGGAGGCGAGCGCGGACTGGCTGAGGGTAGGGAGTGGGCAGCAAAGAAGCCGAAGCTGCTCCTGGTTCAGCGTGGTGTCCCTGAAACGGGCGCCGCGCTTATTATGAAAGTTTTAAAAAAAAAGAGAGATAGAGCGGCGCACAGTTTAGGGACACTGCGCTCAGTATTAAAGTTAAAAAAAATGCAACCGAAACCGGTAACCGTAAGCGGGTGCCGCGCTCTGTATTAAAGTAAAAAAAAAAAAATGCAACCGAGCGCGGTGTCTCTGTAGTGGGTGCCGCGCTCATTAACAAAACAAAAAAATTAGCGCGGTGTCCCTGAAGTGGGCGCCGCGATCAGCATGCAGATACAAAAAAAAACAGCCGCCATTGTCCCCAGTGTCATTAAATAAAATAGTGCTCACCCACTTATAAGGCAGACCGGGTAACAAGCCGACCGGGTAACAAGCCGACTGGGTAACAAGCCAAGTAAAGGGTCCAGTCGTTATGGGCGGTAACTAAAGGAGACAAGGCGGTACCAAGGAGGGACTAACACACCTTTTTACGAATCAGAAGCCAACATTTAAGAAGTACAATGACACAAGCCAATGACAAATATGGAAGGAGAGTGGGAGGGGCTTACAACCCTAATACAGCATGCCTCGCCGAGCGAGCAGTGCATGCGTGCTGCCGCTAGGCTTGACCTAAAAACCAGGTGATCCACAATCACAAACTAGAACATTGTTAAAGCAGATCAGTAGATACTTCCTCACAGCAGTTCTACAATATTAAAACATTGCTGTTTTCCGAACAAATATTCCATCTTGAGGGCCATGAACCAATCATTATGTGATTGCATGTACCTTGTGATTGCTGTGGAGCTGGAGAAGAACACACATTGCATTAATCCTTTGTTTTCACATGCATAGTCCTGTTTCTGACATATCCACCTTTTCAGGAAGGGGTGCTCAGTAACCACTATCTACAGCTCTTGGACTTACCTCAGAGAAGAACTATCACCTATGAGGTGAGAAGGGGTCAGTGAGAGATGGGTTATAGCCTATGACACTGTTTGCCAGTCCGCTTTAGACTACCTACTGTAAAACCCTCATTATGTACAAGTGATATGCACTTACATTACAAACATACCTAAAGGTCACAAACTTACTTACAGTAAAGACATCCCTACAGAGAAGTGATTGTGAGATATAATGGAGCTCAGGCATCACATTATTCACTTAAGGATCTTCTGTACCGGAATTGTTGGGTCAACAGTATGCGCCTGTTGGCTTTCAGGCTCCTGGTCAGTTGCTAAGACACAAACTACTTTTCAAAGCAGTTCAGTGCATTGCAATGGAGCAACATGTGATTTAGAAGAAGTTCTTTCCGTTATTGGGAGCCAATACTGGAGTCCAATGGCAGAACTGACTTAGTTGTGAAGTTTCATTTGAAACAGCGGGCAGACTGCATAGTTGTGAACCCTCTGGAATGTTTTGAGAGATATTTTAGAGACAGTAAGATAAACCAGGAAGGTAACCAGGATCATCTTCAAGCTTGAGATGGAACTGTGTGCCATCCATATACATTGTTAAAGACTTAGAGCCTGAATTCAAGTGGCCCATTCAATTCTGACACATGTTCAAGGCCCTGTTTGAGCAGGGGTAAAGATTCCCCCTGAGAGGAGGGATTGAGTGTGGTTTGGGAATGAGAGTGTTGGTGGGAGTGGGAGAGTAGATGTTGGATGCTCTATTGAGCCTGAATGCAAATTAAAATGCAGAGAGACGTGCGATTCATTTTGTTTGCTGGACATGCGCATTTAACAAAAAGATATTATACATGGCCAGCAGAATCTGTTAACCCTTGCAAAGCTCTCATATTGTCACAACAGAGAGGAGCAGGGTTCAGGCTGTGAATGTCCATAGCACTGTTTTTTATTTTGCTTAATACACCTGCATCTTAAACTCAAGTGCAATCAATAATAAATGTGGAACAGACCACTGGTCACCTGAGACTATCTCGATCACCTACCAGGGGTTGAGGGGCCACTCAAAAGGTGGGGGCCCTTGGTAACTACCCGGTTTGTCCATGCTTTCAAACGCCTCTGGTCAGATGTGACAGTAGATGGGTAAAAGAGCTGGATAAGGGTCTAGAGAGAGAGCAGTCATTACGTCAAAGGGCAGGAGAGTGGCGAGAGGCTAGGAGCAGTTTACAGCAGCCAGAAAGTGGCCAGTGAGTTTTAAGACATGCGAGAAAAGACACTTAATCCTGCTTCATAATCTGTACAAGAAACCTGACCCAGAGATGCCCAATGTTCTTATCAAGGCACATGTTCTTACAGGTGATTACACTACAAGCAAAATGGGAACAAAGCTTGGAGCGTTAACCGCTGAACCTGAGAAGTTTCTCAAAGGATTTGCTGAGACAGAAGAAGAATGTGACTTTAAAGACGTAGTAAAATACCTTCTGTGTGTGAGGAAAATGAGTTCTGACTGTCACACATTTGACGATCTTCGGTACAGTGAGTTCAAGAGATCAGTCCCGTTAAGTGACCTTCTACTATCGTCATATTCTGTGCGTGGGAACATTAAACGAGTGTTCTACTTGATGAGAACATGTGTAAATGTTTCAGAACATACATATGTTGAGAAAGATCCATGTGAATTTGGTTGGGAAGATATTGATGGGGTGCTAAATTTCTAAAGCCTCTACCCACAGAACTTACACGTACATCTACTTGCAAAACCTGTGCTACAAAAAGATGTCCCTGTCGATATGCTCTTCTCAAATGTTCAACATTCTGCAAATGTCCCACAAGCGATTGCCGAAACAAATAAATAAATTAACTATGAAAATGTGTCTAAAAAAGGAGTGATAAACATTATTTATTTTCATATTCAGTTCATAAACATTGTTTGGTGTATACATAAAAGAATTAAAAAACATTATTATTTATTTCATTTCAATATATGTCTTTTCTTCCTCTATTATAGCTGCCATTTTGGAAAATGGAGGAAGGGTTGCTTTGAGGAGTTATTTTCTGTCTCTATAAGACTAACTGATCCCCAAAACCTATGACACGAAAAGGAAGTATACAGGTCTCTTGGTTCCTTAAATATTACATCGTCACTGCAACACATCTTCAATTTTAAAAATGTCGTCCAGAACAATTCGGCCTGAATCAGCAATGTCTACCCAAGCTAAATTACTTTTCTAATCATCCAAAAACACAAATCAAAAATATAAATCTCTGGACAATAATTGTTTTACGGAGTTATATCAGGGGTGGGATTAACAGAAGATTCTCTTCTTCCTGGGAGAGTGGTCACAGGTCCAGAAGTGTACTGCAATGGTAGTGCCAGAGGTCAAGTACTTATACCCAGTGGTGCCTTTAAGTGGGGGAGACTTCAAAGAAAGCAAAGAAAGCTTTAAAGTGCACAGAGGTTCTCCCTTCCTGCCCTGCTTCCAGACACACTACGGGGGTAATCAAACCTTTGTGTGGGGACAGAACCCAGTCCTTTCAGGTACGTCGGCTCCTCCCTCCCATCCTGCTCAGGATGGCCCATCTGCATGCAGATGACCACTCAGGCACACCTACCCTTCCTTTATCTGTGACTGTCTAGGGAGAATGCAGGTAGCCAGCTATCACCCACCCCAGACATGTATTCCAGAGACAGGCAGAAGGCACCCTAATGGCTAAAGTAAGTAAACGCCAACTTTCTAGAAAGTGGCATTTACTAAACTGGAATTTAAAAGCCTACTTCACCATAAGTTGTGCTTTTAAATTGTGAGTTCAGTGACACCAAACTTGAAAAGTCTCTCTCTTCACAATTGGGAATTACACTTAAAGATGTAATAAGTTAAGAATTTTTTTTTATCCTATGGGAGGGATAGGCCTTGCAGTAGTAAAAAACGAAATTGGGAGTTTTTCACTAGCAGGACACGTAAAATTTAAAAGAACATGTCCTGCCTTTTAAATACATGTCACTCTGCCCTGTGGGTATAGAGGGCCTACTTTAGGGGTGACATATGTATAAAACGGAAGGTTTAGGTCTGGCAAGAGGATTACCCTGCCAGGTCGAAATGGCAGTTTAAACTGCAGAAACAGGCTCTGCAATGGCAGGCCTGGGCCATGGTTAGAGGGCTACTTAAGTGGGTGGCACGATGCGTGCTTCAGGCCCACTATTAGCTTTAAATTTACATTCCCTGGGCACATGTAGTGCACTTTAGTAGTGACTTTTAAGTAAATTAAATATGCCAGTTGGGTTTAAGCCAATGTTAGAACTTTTAGGGAGAGAGCACAAGCACTTTAGCACTGGTCAGCAGTGATAAAGTGTGAAGCGTCCTAAAACCAGCAAAATTGATTTCAGAAAAATGGAGGGAGTAAGGCAAAAGGTTGGGAGAAGACCACCTTAAAGCGGTCAAGGCCAAACAGCACTGGAATTTGTAAATGGTCTTCCTTTTTTGATTGACCACAAGGTCATAATCAGCTGCTGAGACATTTGCAAGCAATCCAGCCATCACCTTTGAGTTTCTTCAGTGCAACGCCCTAAGTGTGCCTTCATAGAGGCCCAATGCTCACAGCACCACAGAACTCGAGTGCACCTCACCTATGAATTCCAGTAGGCCGAAAGCGGTCTGGGTTGCTTTTGTTCCTATTTGCAGCAAACCTGGCCGGGGAGTTCAGAGGTAATGTCCATAATTGAGCAGGAACAAGACATTTGGAGAACTCCTACAGAGGAGGAAGAAGAGTGAGCAAACAATGATAGACTGGAATGCGTCCCAGAATGATTGCCAGTGTATTAAATGTATTGAAGCCTTCCACTCATCACCTCTGTGTCTTCCAAAGTACAACGGGTGTGCGTAAACATGGCATTCCATGTGGACTGTGCCACAGGCCTCAAGTTGCACATCACTGATGAGGCCCGCCTAAGTCAAACCTGATCTGGTGCTCCTTGTATTTCCGTTCACAGGAACCTGGTCTGGCAGTTCAGGCTGCATGGTACTATTAGGGTAGAACAAGGTGACTTCCATGAGAAGCGACAGAGGGCAAAAAACGAAGGACTGGAGTGCAGTTCAGGCTGCATGGTACTATTAGGGCAGAACAAGGTGACCCCCATGAGAAGCGACAGAGGGCAAAAACGAAGGACTGGAGTGCAGTTCAGGCTGCATGGTACTATTAGGGCAGAACAAGGTGACTTCCATGAGAAGCGACAGAGGGCAAAAACGAAGGACTGGAGTGCAGTTCAGTCTGCATGGTACTATTAGGGCAGAACAAGGTGACCCCCATGAGAAGCGACAGAGGGCAAAAAACGAAGGACTGGAGTGCAGTTCAGGCTGCATGGTACTATTAGGGCAGAACAAGGTGACCCCCATGAGAAGCGACAGAGGGCAAAAAACGAAGGACTGGAGTGTAGTTCAGGCTGCATGGTACTATTAGGGTAGAACAAGGTGACTTCCATGAGAAGCGACAGAGGGCAAAAACGAAGGACTGGAGTGCAGTTCAGGCTGCATGGTACTATTAGGGCAGAACAAGGTGACACTCATGAGAAGCGACAGAGGGCAAAAACGAAGGACTGGAGTGCAGTTCAGGCTGCATGGTACTATTAGGGCAGAACAAGGGGACACTCATGAGAAGCGACAGAGGGCAAAAAACGAAGGACTGGAGTGCAGTTCAGGCTGCATGGTACTATTAGGGTAGAACAAGGTGACTTCCATGAGAAGCGACAGAGGGCAAAAAACGAAGGACTGGAGTGCAGTTCAGGCTGCATGGTACTATTAGGGCAGAACAAGGTGACCCCCATGAGAAGCGACAGAGGGCAAAAAACGAAGGACTGGAGTGCAGTTCAGGCTGCATGGTACTATTAGGGCAGAACAAGGTGACACTCATGAGAAGCGACAGAGGGCAAAAAACGAAGGACTGGAGTGCAGTTCAGGCTGCATGGTACTATTAGGGTAGAACAAGGTGACCCCCATGAGAAGCGACAGAGGGCAAAAACGAAGGACTGGAGTGCAGTTCAGGCTGCATGGTACTATTAGGGCAGAACAAAGTGACCCCCATGAGAAGCGACAGAGGGCAAAAACGAAGGACTGGAGTGCCGTTCAGGCTGCATGGTACTATTAGGGCAGAACAAGGTGACACTCATGAGAAGCGACAGAGGGCAAAAAACGAAGGACTGGAGTGCAGTTCAGGCTGCATGGTACTATTAGGGCAGAACAAGGTGACTTCCATGAGAAGCGACAGAGGGCAAAAAACGAAGGACTGGAGTGCAGTTCAGGCTGCATGGTACTATTAGGGTAGAACAAGGTGACACTCATGAGAAGCGACAGAGGGCAAAAACGAAGGACTGGAGTGCAGTTCAGGCTGCATGGTAGTATTAGGGCAGAACAAGGTGACCCCCATGAGAAGCGACAGAGGGCAAAAACGAAGGACTGGAGTGCAGTTCAGGCTGCATGGTACTATTAGGGCAGAACAAGGTGACCCCCATGAGAAGCGACAGAGGGCAAAAACGATGGACTGGAGTGCAGTTCAGGCTGCATGGTACTATTAGGGCAGAACAAGGTGACCCCCATGAGAAGCGACAGAGGGCAAAAAACGATGGACTGGAGTGCAGTTCAGGCTGCATGGTACCTATTAGGGCAGAACAAGGTGACTTCCATGAGAAGCGACAGAGGGCAAAAACGATGGACTGGAGTGCAGTTCAGGCTGCATGGTACTATTAGGGCAGAACAAGGTGACTTCCATGAGAAGCGACAGAGGGCAAAAACGATGGACTGGAGTGCAGTTCAGGCTGCATGGTACTATTAGGGCAGAACAAGGTGACCCCCATGAGAAGCGACAGAGGGCAAAAAAGGATGGACTGGAGTGCAGTCCTAATAGATTGCCAGCGGCTTATATTTTTCATGGTGTTTCACTGACCAGCCTTGTGTTTTCCCCATTCAATGCTCTGACATTTTGGCCATCATCACTTCGGATTCAGAGGCTTTCAGATTCTGCTTATATTAGAAAACGTGAAGCAATGGGTCAACGAAAGCACACTTCCCTCAGCTAGAAATACAGGCCTGGCCAAAGGTGAAGTAACCTGCTGCCACCGGGCAGAATTATACATCCCCACGTGCATTCTGGATTGCCACATATAGAGTATTCCAAATGAAACTATTATTTTTCTGTGAATTCCGACTCACACAATAACTTCTGTGATGCAGTCTGTCTGTGTATGAGTACCTGGGGGAGACAATCGCTCTCTTTAAAAAGCACAACTGTTAAAGCAGGGAGTTAATTCAAGAGACCTAAGGGGAAAGAGCAGACTAGAAGAGGAAGAGAAGTCTCATATCTACCAAACGACATCAAGATTATCTTTGACACCTTCACCACTTACTGCAATTTCATCAACAACCCTTGCATTCTGGGACTTGCAGTTTTGCTTCTAGCACAGCAAGGTTGGCTCAGACATCAATGCGCTCAGAGTACTGTTGGCCTAAAAGCCGTGAACGACTTAAAGTGTCACGTGATTATTTTGGCGGCTAAAGGGAAGAGACAACAGTAACTTTAAAGGCAGAAAGTTGTCAATGCTTCTGAACTCATACGACCGGTCGAGGCGGAGGAAGAGATCCGACGTAGGCCTGCGTCATCCGAGGTCCTCTGGTCTCTTCTCTGCATCCGGACATGGGCAGCTTTCCTTTTGTAATGGTAATAACAAACCCCCAGGACCAGAATGCAAAGACCCCACGAGGTGCTCCCGCCCCCCGGTGACAGCTTCTCAGAGTGCGGGGGGGGGGAGTTGGGGGGATGTCACCTTCTTAATAGCAGAAGTACCAAAAACAAGGACCCTGACCCTTTATTTTACGTCCCAAAAATAAAGGTATTTTGAGGAAACACGGAAATCCTTAACACATTTCTCTCCCTCTTCCAACAAAGAGCATCGATCGCCGCATCAAGGCAGAGGGCAGGAGTGAATGAAACTCCCTGTGGGAATCCTTTAACCACCTGCGGCAGAGGCTGTCTGTCCTGCATGACAGGAGCCTCTGGACCTCAGCATCAAACCGAAAGTGAAAATCAAAAGCGTTTTCTAAACGCTGTCAACACACAGAAACGGAAAAGGCAAAAACAAACGGTGAATAAATGAACCCTCTGATTTATTACCGGAGCCGGACATAGCGATAATTTAGTAGTAGAAATAGTAATTATTACAAGGAAATAGTACACGCCCCATGTAACAACCAAGTAAAGGGGCCAGTAGCCATGGGAAGATACACATGACGACATGGCTGGACTAAGGAGGGACTAACAAGCCTCATAATGATTCAGGAGACAGCTTTTGCAAACGACAAACACACAAGCCAATGGAAAATAAGGGCGGGGGAGTGGGCAAAGCTTCTCTCCGTACTGAACTACCACAGCTCTTTGCTGGTTGTCTGGACTTTTTGCATGGTGTGCCCTTACATTGGCACTACTACATAAAAAGCCAGCTTTCTACACCAAGCCCGTGGGCCCAGAGGCCAGTACACCACAAGACCAGAGAAAATGCTATTGGTAGAGATGTTTGAGCCTTCGATGAGTTCTCTGCACTGTTAGCCACTAAATCTAAAGTGCTGGTAAATGTATCACGTGCTATTATTGCTAGCCTTCCTCCCCTACGGCCCAGAGAAAAAGTCTGGAAATAATGTAGCCTAATGGGATCACATCCACCAGGTCAGGATCGGAGTCCTCTCAGGCCCAGGTTTCAGCTATTAACGGGAAATCAAGAGAGAGAATCAAATCAGGAATTTTGGTTTTGTGTTTAATAAGAGAGCGGAAAAAGCGCACCACAGATGTATTTAGGATTGTCAGGAAGGACCTTTACGTACAGCTTTGTTTTCTTGTTCTCCCTTATCAATCAGAAGGGGTGTCCTAGGAGTGCCTCGTGTGTTAAGGGAATAATTGCAGTTCGGCAGCCACTGACTGCTCTGTTGTGCAGATTAAACTTAGTCTTGCAAGCCATCTTAATACCTGTAGGGTGGTGTATGAAGCTGGCTCTGTATATACCATACCAAAGTAAGGTATGGTGCGCACAGAGTCAGTGAAACCCCAAAAGTAGGCAGAGGTAAAAGTAGATAGCACCTTACTCTCTATTTGTGGTAGTCTGGGCGAGCAGCAATGCTTTCTCAGAGGGTAGTTATAAGCATTTTTGTTCACACTCAGGCAAGAAATGATGTCACACACTCAAAGACAGACCTTCGACCAATTGGTTTGTATATTTCGTTATATTTTATTTTCTAGAACTAAGCCAGGCCTGGTGCAGGTTAAGTGGTATGAATAATGCAATTGATTACAGTTGAAATGCAGTAGATTGCAATGGTTTGGTTACAGAGTAATTACTTTGTTCTTATAAATAGTCGGAATTACTTTTCAGTTACGTTTCTTACACATTCAGGTATCTCTAGATACTAGGCTGGTACATTTCCTAGAGGAAGGAAAAGGAGGTAATGCGTTTTCCAATATCAGTACAGGTTTGAAGTATTACTCACGATACACACTTAGTCCTGGGAGAACAGAACTGGGTTTACGGGTCTGTGGGTAGGATTCGGTCAGATGGGCACTCAAGTCGCACCGCCAGCTGCACAGAGGCAGCCGGGTGTGGAGTGCAGGGACCACACGTTAGCCAATGGGCTAAGCACGGTCGTGGGCTTGGGGACTGCGGCAAGCAGGCCACCAGGTTCATAAAACAAAAGCTCCTAGGATCGGGGTCAGCACTGTTGGGCCCAATGGCCAACACAAGAACTACACCACCAGCGGCACAGAGGCGGCTGGGTGTAGGATGCGGTCTTGGCTGATGCTGCAGAATCGGATGAGGGTCCTTTGGAGTCGGTCAGCGGCTGATAAGGGGAATGGGGTCTTTGGAAGTCGTCGTCTTTGGGAGTCAAAGTCGGTTGGTTTTGAGCAAGTCTGGTGCTATCGGGAGCCAAAGTCTTTTGGGTTTGCAAAGGCAGTGCAAGTTCTCTGGGTTTTTGAGGGCTGCTTGCTGCAGGACACACCGAGATTCTGCTGAAGGAGTCTGAGGTCGGGACCGGCCAGGAGGGCTGGGGCCAAGTTAGTGGGTGTCCTCCTCTTCTTCTTTCAGCGCGGCTGTTCGGTCCTTCTTCTTCGTGTTTCTTCTTGTTGCTCTGGTCTGAGAAAGCAAGGTTCAGTGTTGCCCCCAAACTCTAAATTCAGGGGCGTTACACGTAGGTAAAGGTCGGGACCACTGGGTGCCTTCCTTGAGGTGGGTACACCCCTATTATGCCACTCTCCAGTGGGAGGGGGCATAAGCCTCACTCTGGTTGGCTGGGTCCCCCATTTGCAAGATAGCAGGGACTGGGAGTTGTGCTTCACCTCGCCTCCCCACCCGAGGGGTGGGATTGGCAAAGGTGGGCACACCTCTCCTCCCAACTTGGTTTTCCCAACGATTCTCAACACCCAAGATGGGGGTCAGAACCGGTGGGGTCAGTTGCTGGGAGCAGCAAGTGGCCTGGGGAAGCTCACAAAGCCGGCAAGTCTTTGAAGCTTCCCCTTCGTGGACCCTGCTCATCCTGGGAGAGGAGGCTTGGCACCTCGTCGCAGGATGTGATTTGTTTCAGGACCCCGAGAGCAGCAGGCTCTCAACCCAGGGGTCCAGAAAAATTGTCTGGTGGTGCTAGCTGGCGAGCAGCCACTCAGCCAGGACACTAGAGTTTGGTCGTTTTTCAGGGGGCATCTCTAAGAAGCCCTCTGAGTGTTTTTTTTATTAAATCCCACACTGGCATCAGTGTGGGTTTAATGTACTGAGAAGTTTGATATCAAACATCACAGTTTTCAGTAAAGCCATTATGGTACTGTTGAGGTTGTAATGACAAACTCCCAGCACCATATACTCTTTATGGCCTTTACTGCACTTACAATGTCTAAGAATTGACTTAGACACCGTAGGGGTACAGGGCTCAGGCACCGGTACCCTCACTACTGGTATAGTGCACCCAGCTGGAGGGGTGGCTTAACTATGTCAGGGCAGTGGATTGTAGGCATGGCACACAGGGAGGTGTGCCATGTCAACTCGTCACTTTGTTCTGTACCAAAACATGCAGCCTGCAATGGCGGTGTGTGTGTGTGTGTAAAGGTTCAGGGCTTCTAAGGGTGGCACAATAAGTGCTGCATCCCTTATCGACCTTCCCTGGTCACAGTGCCCTTGGTGCCAATGGTAACTTTTACAAGGGACTTACATGTTGCAAGAGAGTTGCCAATTGGGTTTTGCAACAGTACAGTTTAGGGAACAAACGTAGGCCCTGAGTACCTGGTTGGCAGGAACCCAGGCCAAACTCAGTCAAAGTACATCGACATTAGGCAAAAAGTAGGGGCAACCATGCAAAAGGGCACTTTCCTACACAACCCCCTCCCTCAAAAACGAAAGAGGATGAGACTATCCTTTCCCTAGAGAGTCTTCATTGTCTAAGTGGAAGAACCTAGAAAGTCCATCTGCATTGGAATGGGCAGTCCCAGGTCTGTGTTCCACTGTAAAGTCCATTCCCTGGAGGGAGATGGACCACCTCAAAAGTTTCGGATTATCACCTTTCATTTGCATGAGCCATTTGAGAGGTCTGTGGTCAGTTTGAAATGTGTAGGGAGTACCAAACAATTATGGTCTCAACTTCTTCAGGGACCAAACCACAGCAAAGGCCTCCTCTCAATGGCACTCCAATGCTGCTCGCTGGGGAGTAACCTCCTGCTTATAAAAGCAGCAGGCTGGTCTTGGCCTTCATCATTGGTCTGGGACAGGACCGCTCTTATCCCTAGCTCAGAGGCATCAGTCTGCACAATGAACTGCTTGGTGTAGTCTGGAACTTTGAGAACTGGTGCTGAGCACATTGCCTCTTTCATGGTGTCAAAAGCCTTTTGACAGCTAACTGTCCAGTTTACCTTTTTGGGCATCTTGTTGGGGGTGAGTTCTGTGAGGGGTGTCTCAATCGATCCATACCATTTAACAAACCTCCTGTAGTACCCAGTCAAGCCAAGGAATGCCCTTACCTGGGTCTGGGTTGTTGGAGCTTCCCGGTCCAGGATGGCCTGGATCTTGGGTTGTAAAGGTTGCACTTGGCCTCCACCAACAAGGTGGCCCAAGTATACAACAGTTCCCTGCCCTATCTGCCATTTGGATGCCTTTATAGTTAGGCCTGCAGTTTGCAGGCCTTTTAAAACCTCCCCCGGTGGATCAGGTGATCCTGGCAGGTGGAGCTAAAGACAGCAATATCATTGAGATAGGCTGCACTAATGGCCTCCAAACCCCCAAGGACTTGGTTCACTGACCTTTGGAAGGTGTCAGGTGCAATCTTTAAACCAAAGGGCATAACAGTAAACCGATAATGCCCATCAGGTGTGGAGAATGATGTTTTTTCTTTGACTCCTGGTGCCATGCCAATCTGCCAATACCCTGCAGTTAAGTCAAAGGTACATAGAAATTTAGCTGCACCCAATTTGTTTACCACCTCATCAGCTCTTGGTATGGGGTGAGCATCTGTCTTGGTGACAGAGTTGAGACCTCTATAGTCCACACAGAACCTCATTTCTCTCTTTCCATCCTGTGGATGAGGTTTGGGCATTAGGACCACTGGGCTGGCCCGAGGCTCTCAGAGGGTTCAATCACCCCTAACTCCAGCATCTTGCTGACCTCAGCTTTGATGCTCTCCTGGACTTGATCAGACTGTCGATAGATTTTATTTTTGACAGGTGCACTGTCCACAGTGTCCACATCATGGGTACACCAGTTTGTCTGACAAGGGATCAAGGAGAAGAGCTCAGACTTGTTTACAGTCAGCCTGCTGTTGGGCAGTGAGAGTGTCTGAATAGACAACTCCATCTACTGACCCATTGTAGTGTAGTTCCTATAAACCTATATAGGATCTGCGCGTTTAGACAACATAGACTGTGGGATTGGTGTCCAGACTGATTCCAGACACCCCCACCGGGTATGTTCGCCTATATAACAGCTAGCTCACACTGCCACTGTAAACTCCTCTTACCAAGGAGAGAATATTTCTTGGCAACTATCGAACAGGACAACACTGATCCCTCAGGACCGTGGAAACAGTGCACTACTTTTCGCTCAGTCACTCGTGCTCACTTTGTCTCAGAGAGAGATACACAGAATAAACGTGGGGACGTTTTCAATAAGCATTTAATGAACCAGCGTCATTCTTGTGTAAAATAGGTGTGCTGAAACAATTATAACAGAGAAACAGATATAAATGATTATAAGCACCAATAGAGTAAATGGGTGGTAGATTCCTACCATAGTGCTAAAACAATGAATACAGGCAGGTATATAAATACGTGACAGTAATAATGCGTACTCTTACAATGCAACCTAACTAGATGTACCTAAGTGTACCTAGCATGTATGTAGGTGTAGAGCCAAGAATCCAGGTAGGCTGAAGCCAACCCCATTACCTGAAGTGAGAGACTGTGGGACCCCATCTTGGTCTGACCAAGCCAGGACTGGTGCAGGTAACTGGTAGTACTTTGCATGAATAATGCGATTGAATACAGTTGAAATACAGTAGAATGCAATGGTTTGGTTACAGAGTAATTACTTTGTTCTCGTAAATCGTCGGAATTACTTTTTAGTAACTTTTCTTTCACAGTCAGGTATCTCTAGATACTAGGCTGATGCATTTCCTAGGAGAAAGGAAAAGGAGTTAATGAGTTTTGCAATATCAAGACAGGTTTGCAGTATTACTCACGATACACACTTAGTCCTTGGAGAACAGAACTGGGTTTACGGGTCTGTGGGTAGGATTCAGTCAGATAGGCACTCAAGTCGCACCGCCAGCTGCACAGAGGCAGCCGGGTGCAGAGTGCAGGGACCACACGTTAGCCAACGGGCTAAGCACGGTCGTGGGCTTGGGGACTGCGGCGAGCAAGCCACCAGGTTGAGAAAACAAAAGCTCCTAGGGTAGGGGTCAGCACTGTAGGGCCCAATGGCCAACACAAGAACTACACCACCAGCAGCACAGAGGCGGCCGGGCGTAGGACGCGGTCTTGGCTGATGATGGAGATTCGGGTGAGGATCCCCCGGAGTCGGTCAGCCGCTGATGAGGCGAATGGGGTCTTTGGGAGTTGTTGTCCTGTGACTGCAAGCGTTCGGACACGGAGTCGGTCGAACGGTCGCGTTGGTCTTTCTGGACCGCTTCGGTTACGGAGTCAGTCAGAGTGTGGCCTTCAGTCGCGGTTGAGGGGACCTTCCAGTTTAGGCTGCAGGTTTGATTTAGGAGCTTGTAGTGGTTCAGGGGCCACTGGAATCCAGGCTAGGATCGCCGGGGGGGGGACCTCTTTAGGGTATTGGTTCACTCGGGATGGGGTGCCGGAAGCGGAGTGGTGGAGACTCAGGGAATTGGCCAGAGTCAGAGTCGGTTGGTTTTGAGCAAGTCCGGTGCTCACGGCAGCCAAAGTCTTTTGGGTTTGCGAAGCAAGTGCAAATTCTCTGGGTTTTTGAGGGCTGCTTGCTGCAGGACACAACAAGGGTCTGCTGGAGGTGTCTGAGGTCAGGACAGGCCGATAGGGCTGGGCCAAGTCAGTGCGTGTCCTCTTCTTCTTTCAGCGCGGCTGTTCGGTCCTTCTTCTTTGTGTTTCTTCTTGTTGCTCTGGTCTAGGGAGGCAAGGTTGAGGAGGTAGGTACAGGTCGGGACCAATGGGTCCCTTCCTTGGGGTGGGTAAACACCCGATTATGCCACTCTCCAGTGGGAGGGGGGCATAAGCCTCACTCTGGTTGGCTGGGTCCCCCATCTGCAAGATGGAGGGGACTGAGAGTCGTGCTTCACCTCCCCTCCCCCACCTGAGGGGCGGGGTTGGCAAAGGTGGGCACACCTCTCCTCCTAACTTGGTTTTCACGCCGATTCTCCTGCCCAAGGTGGGGGTCAGAACTTGTGGGGGCCTGTTGCTGGGAGCAGCAAATGGCTGGGGTAGCTCACAAAGGTGGCAAGCCTTTGAAGGTTCCCCTTCGTGGACCCTGCCCATCCTGGGAGAGGAGGCTTGGCACCTCGTCCCAGGATGTGCTTTGTTTCAGGACCCCGAGAGCAGCAAGCTCTCGACCCAGAGATCCAGAAACATTTCTAGTGATGGCAACTGGCGAGCGGCCACTCAGCCAGGACACTTGAGTGAGGTGGTTTTTCAGGGGGCATCTCTAAGATGTCCTCTGAGTGTGTTTTTCATTAAATCCCACACTGGCATCAGTGTGGGTTTAATGTGCTGAGAAGTTTGATATCAAACATCCCAGTTTTCAGTAAAGCCATTATGGTACTGTTGAGGTTGTAATGACAAACTCCCAAACCATATACTCTTTATGGCCTTTACTGCACTTACAATGTCTAAGAATTGACTTAGACACCGTCGGTGATCAGGGCTCAGGCACTGGTACCCTCACCACTGGTATAGTGCACCCAGCTGGAGGGGTGGCTTACCTATGTCAGGGCAGTGGATTGTAGGCATGGCACACAGGGAGGTGTGCCATGTCGACTCTTCACTTTGTTCTGCACCAAAACATGCAGCCTGCAATGGCGGTGTGTGTGTGTGCGCAAATGTACAGGGCCTCTAAAGGTGGCACAATAAGTGCTGCAGCCCTTAGAGGCCCTCTCTGGTGACAGTGCCCATGGTGCCGATAGTACCTTTTACAAGGGACTTACAGGTGGCCAGAGAGTTGCCAACTTGGGTTTGTAACAGTACAGTTTAGGGAAAGAACATATGCCTTGGGTACCTAGTTGGCAGGAACCCAGGGCACACTCAGTCAAAGTACATCAACATTAGGCAAAAAGTGGGGGCAACCATGCAACAAGCAATGCAATGCAATAGGTCTCGCATCTGTGAGTGTTTGAGCTAGTGGCATTGTAAATGATAATGCCATTTATTTATGTGTTTTGAAAACCAGCAAGCGGTGCGTAAACACTCACTTTGTACTTGTAGTCCTTGCTTACGAGAAGCAAGGCTGGCAGTGAAAAAGGTGCCCTTACTGCCAGCTTTGCATTGCAAATGCTTGTTTATTTTTTATATTTTGCAAAGCACACTAATACCGTCACGGTTATCATCCCACGTAGCCCACCAAAATACAGTACAGAAAAAGATTAAAGCATGTCCATTAATCAACAAAAAGAAATTTTGAAAAAGATGTTGTGACAGACTTGTGACCTGAAGTAAGATACAATAAAAAAGGGAAAAGATTCATGGCCTCGCCGTTGCTTAAGAAAAAGCCCTACCTACACCTCTGCATTTACGAATTTTATGAGGAACTAATAGTCCAGCTGATGCAGAGCGTAGACCTCCAGAAAGATGGTAAGGAGTGGTCAATTTTTGTATAATGCAGGGCTGTTCTCATCGATGGCTTTAGGAGAAATGCACAGACTTTTAAATTTGACATACTTTCAAACCGGAAGCACTTGACTCAATTAACCTGTTTGTAATAATCCTGACGTGCCCCTATCCTATTGGTTGCACATAATGTGGGCAGCACTCTCTCTAGATGGAACTGTAGTCTGCTTAGATGCCCCAGTTCCAATTTCCACCTAATGTACCTTCACTCTCACCAAGATGAAGGTTTTAGGTAGTGTGCCACTTATCGGGTAGTTCACCCTAGTGAAAGGTGGGAGGAAAGGTTTCAGGGTAACAGGAAATAGAAGCGTCTGTCAGGTGGACCACGGAGCCCCCTTGCAACTTGAATACCTTTAGAACACTTTCGGTTACAGCCATTGAGGATCGCAAAAGTCCTCAGCAGTAGAATTACTCTACCTCTGTTACAGCACTAATCCAGTTGGGTGTATTCTGGGGAACCAGGCAACAATGCCATCCTCCCACACCAACTGCATCCTAGTAAACTGGACTCCCTGCATCCCTACCATTTTCGTGCCATCCTCTCCTGCCAAGAGATTTTTACCATAATTTAAAGTAATAGAATCTTATCTGGAGTTTAATCAATAAATGAAAATGAAATCACATTTCAGAATTCAAATGGCTTAAGAGTGTCTGACCTGGTTGGCAAGCTAAGCACCCTGCCATCATCTATCCAAAGTTTCTTACTGAGCAAATTCCATGTCATCTTCGAAATGCCGTAGCATGTCGCGTGATGTCCATCCCAGTCCTAACCACAGCTCCCGGCCAAGTCAATTTGAATCCTGGCTATCGCACATAGACCTGCTGGAGAAAACTCACTCTCACATTTGGGTTAAGTCTCAGGGCGTATCAACAAGGTGATCTCCCTACACCGGCAATGGAGACAAGCTCCCGGAGTAAAGGTATGATGCAAACACAAAGAGTTACTAGTATTGATCACATGACTAAATTGTCACCAAGAAAACAACTAAGTGCAAAGCAGCGCTGATAAGAGACTTAATAAAGGGTCTTCATAAGCGACAACAATGAAAACAGTCTCACGATTTGCAAGCTTCAGATTCTGGGTGCCAAAGCATATCTCTTCTCACATCAAAGATGTTCACATTTGGGGATCAGTGTGAATATGAGCAGAAAATGTGGCTGTCACGAGACACTGCAGTCAGGAATCAGTCAGCCAAAGTTCACTATATTTTTCAAGGTTCTAGGTTAAACTTAAAAAACAATTGATGGGGAGGGGGCACAGAGACAGGTGAACACTGCACATAGCATTAGTGTTATGAAAAGCTCATTCACGCTCACTAATTCTTAAACCATTACTGCACTAACATCCATCCACAAATCCCTATCCTGCCCAAACAAATACTTGTGAAATACAGGCAAGCTGGATTGTAATTAAGAAGCCACCGATGATGTTTTCCAGAAGAAGGCATTGCACTTCAATCACTAAGATAACAAGCATTAGCAAAGCCAAGAGGTCTGGCGTTCCTATGGTGAATGTGCAGAACTAACAACAGGACAGGTAGATATGGGTGGACTGGGAACATACACATACACACACACAAAGTAAATTCATGTGTGCAGACATGGCAGTCTGCATGCACTCTCATAAAAGCCACGCTTGGTCACTTTGGCAATTATTGTTTTTAATATGTCAATTACTACTAACATTAACCTTTTTTCAAAGCACTCTCAATGTTGGCAGATGTGAAAGGACAAGACTAGGAACCAAAGTTTCTGAAGATCACATAGTCTGACAAGAGGATAGGCTCAAGGAGGAGAGACACTAACAAACTTTAAGATAAAAGGGGGAGTGCAGTGGTTGCCGTGGCTGTATTAACAGGTGCTCCCAGATAAAAAGACACATACCAGAGGTAAACTAGGCCAGTCATACAGACTGGTATGTCTAAAAGGCCAGCCTTGGCATGCACTGATATCGGACAACAACCTACCTCTCAACACGTCCCCAACTGCAGTAAACTACAACCAGACACCAACATACCTCTCAACACGTCCCCAGCTGCACTAGACTGTGCCCAGACAACAACCTACCTCTTAACACGTCCTCAGCTGCACTAAACTGCGCCCAGAGATGGCTTACCTTTGGAATGAGTTCAAGATGAAGCCGGGCTGTGAGCTGGAGCCAGAAGGGGCTCCAACCTTTCCTTGATCCAGTAGCGGCTGAAACTAGCACCCAGGAGGATGGCGGTGAGCCCTAGTGCTGAAGAGACAAACTGAGTGGCGATGAACACTGAAAACATCTTAATATCGTCCCGATTGTAGTGTCCTGCTGGACACGTTCTAGTGTTCCATCTCTGTTGCACCCCACACTGCACACCCACCTATCACAGGCGTCACCGGTCAGGTGACCCTGCTAATAAAAGGGGCCGGGCGCACGTGCCCTGGGCCAGTTACCAGTACACTAAGCATGCCTCTGTGTGCCTTATTTATGTAGCATGTGGGCCCTGGGCCCAGAGCACCACATTGGCGACGAGGTGGAACTGAGCCCGCGTGCTCGTTGAAAGACGCTACAAGTGTCTCATGAGGGTGAAGAGCAGCCTAAGCAGAAGGCACCCCCGGCATCCGCAGCCAGCACAACTGCCACCCTGTGACCCCCCACTGGTGGAAGCTAGAGGGTCCTGCTGATGGCCGCCGCACCGATCAGCCCTGCTGAGAGGGACCCGCCAAACGGGGAAAAGTAATGTGGCCAGCACCGCGTTTTCAAACGTCTGCACAGTGAGAGAATGCCGGACCCGCATGTGAGTGGAGCGTGGATCGGCGCTGCCGCGCGATAATCCCTGCTGCCTGAGTGGGGGCCAGCAAATAAGTGAGCCCACAGCCCTAGCAAGCAAACGTAGCCCCTACTTCAATGCAGCGGTCATCAACCTGGCGTGGCTGCTAGAGGAGAGCCAAGGAGGAAACCGAGGAGCTGCATTACTGCACCGGTGCTGCGTGGACCCCTGCTCCAGCGCTGCGCAGAGAGCCCCTCACGGCATCTACAGAGCACAGCAGCCCGTGTCTACACTAGCAGCCAGGGCACGAGTCGGGGGTACACGCGGGTGGACGGCGTCCCCCCACTTTTTTCACAGGGTGGACGCCGTCCACCCTGCCAAGAAGTGTGGCCCCACTGTAAAATATGCTGAATTCGTCCTGGTGTAATTTACAAACACCGGGACAGATCCTGCAGCGCCTGCACATTGTTATCTGCTTTCTATCTGCAACAACGTGCAGGCGGGGACGTGGCTCTCTTAGTTCTGACTCCTGCTGGGCCCATAACAAAGGCCGAATAGGAGGGGTCATCAGGCCTCCTTTTGTTGGAGTCTCCTGGCTGGTAGCAGTCAGGAGCCTCACACCTGATGCAAATGCAGCAGAGGGGAAACAAAGGCTCACACCTTGTTAGCATTTCACACACACTGAAGAGAGGCAACTTTTAACTTTGCTCATGCTCTGTTTAGGAGATATGCATGCACTGTAAAAACTTCAGATGTGTTGATGTTTCCCAGCATTTGCACAAAATAAATAGCATTTATATAGCGCTTACTACCCCTGAGGAGGCGTTGTAATAATTTAAATATCACTATTTCTTTTAAAGCACTATGGGTAGAGAAAACTTAACGCTGATAAAAGGTAACATTGTTTTATGTGTAGCGTACAAAAGTGTGAACCTTCTGCCTAAATCAGGAGGGTTTGCAAGTATGCTCGAAATGTGCTCCAATGTGCTCATGGTAGACCTGCTAAACATATATGTGAGGGCTTAAGATCTGATGTCACTTCTTGTGATGCCAGTCCCTGTGATGTCACGGGCTGTGATGTCACGCACCGTGATGTCAGGCGCCACGATGCCACGCGCTGCGATGCCACTTGCATACTGATTAACTAGGTTAGTCCCCCCACTTCTTTTTTTAGCACTTGTACCCTGCTAGCAGCACCCTGTAACCGGAATGCGGCAGACACACGGGGCTCAGGTACAGCAAGGTATAGACCCGCCCGGATAAGAAAATAGCACGCAATGCCCACGCTACCATGTGATGCCAGCCAGCAGGACTAAGAGGTACCGATGCACCGCAGCGGCCCAGTCAGGCGCCCTAGAATAAAGCAGCAAAAACAACCGGAGCAACCCCTGTCTGCCCTGCACCCACACACAGGCGCGGGGCGTCCATTAAGGGCGTTGGGGCGTTGCCCCCCCGCCTGCGCCCGCAGCTCCCTCGGCATCTTTGAACTTAAGTAAACTCAGTTTACTTAAATTCAGAGACGCGAGGGAGAACTGACAATGCCTGTCAGTCAGCATGACGTCGTACCGCCCACCCCCGGCGGTCGGGCGTCATGTTGACTGACAGGCATTGTCAGACCAGGGGCAGGCAGCAGCAGGCACAAGTGCGCATGACTTGGGAAGGTCGGCAAATTTTTCGCCGTGCCCAGTCATGCGCACTCGTGTCTGCTCTGCTTAGCGCATGCCCATTAGGAGAGCGAGGTTGATCAAAGGCTCAACCCTCGGTCTCCTAATGGGCAGGCGGGCGGTGAGTAACCCTGCTCTAAGCCCGCCAGTATTGGCTGAGGGGTTGCCACTGTGACTCCAGTGAAGGCGCCAAGGGCCCAGCAGAGGCGGCGCGGACCGGCCGTCAGGTAAGTTTTCTTTATTTTATTTTAATTTCCCCCCCTCTCCCCCGTATTGCGATGGGAGTCGCGACTGCTGCGGAAGACCCGGCCTCTCAAATTTTGGGGTCAACGGAATAAGTACCATTGAGGGGGGTAACCTGTTCAGCTGTTATTTGCAACAACAGAGCATAATGCAGCAAATACTGTGTAAAACAACGTGTGAGTTTTGATACATTTATTTCTTTGATCACGAATCCACGTTGTCACCTTAAAATGAAGCAGTGCCAGGGTGACGAGCGTCTTATGAGGCTGGGCTGCCTGGCAAGGACAAAATCCCCTCTGCAATTAACTCGTCAGCAGGGCCTGGGCAACCATCGTTGGTGTAGCAGGTGCAGTGGCACCGAGGCCCATGGGGTGAGTGGCCCACCCTTATTTTGATTTTGATTTTTTGACTCTTATTCGACTAGGGGGCAGAGAAGCCCGTTATCCTCGGCAGTAGTGTTGCCTATGACACCATTGCTGCGTCATTGCCCCTCTGCTACAAATAAACAAAACAAGAAACATCAGCCTGTGAATCCTCACGGAAACCCTAAAATGAGAGAGCAGAGCGCCCCCCCCAGCACGCACTACACCCTGCATCTGGCCCCAGAAGCAAGCAGCGAAGTAATCGTGAATGGGTAACATAGCGCCTGCTGCTAGCCGCGCAGTTTCGAAGCACTATAAATAACAGGTGAATTATAGCTCCTTTTATCGATATCCTAACAATGAAAGCTGCGTCTGCCCCACCCACAGAGATGTAGCCATGACTTGTAGTTCACACACAGATCTTTGCAGCAAGTGCATTCACACTCCGAGTTATCTTTGATTTCCAGTAGTTACCTGGAGTTTGCTATGGAAATGTTTTACATTTCGCGCCCCCCACCCCCCCAAAAAAAAGAATCTTCGCCTAGATAATTATTCTGATGACGTCAGGAAAATATAGGTTGCAAGAAGAGCCAGTTAGACGGGGGCCTCCCACATTGTTCATGTGTTTGCGGTCACTCGGCGGATCTCAGCCTCTTTAGTATGTAGCGTTGGCTGCCACCCCCATAGGATTCATGTTATCGACCCTGAAAAGGATAAAACCCCGAGCCACAGGAGCGTTGATGCTGCGCTCACATATCTCTGCAGTAAAAACCATCGACAAGGCCCACTGAGCTGTCTCCGGGAGCTGTCATTCTGGTTAACTCACTGTAAAGTGTATGTGATCATTTCTATGATAGGGAAACAGCACGTTGACTCTGGGGAATCATGTGTGTGCTGCGATGAATTAGGAGTATTACTATTATTATTTCGGCCCTGATAACCTGGATAATAATGATACTACAACTACTACTAATAATAATCATAATAATGATAGTAATAATAATACTTACAACAATGATAATGCCACTAATACTAATATGAATAAGACTATTATTATGTTGTTGCTGATGAAGTATGGTCAGGATGGTTTTTACATTAATGTGTGTAGTGTCTCCTCTCATGCGGTTTAGCCACAAGTGTCATTTCCACCAATCACGCCCGCGTTCTAAAACCAGGCCACTTTTACTCACTGACGACTTCTTCAGCAGCCTCTGACATATGTGCCTAGGCTGCCCACAGCAGGCGGAGAGGACACTTAAATGTGAATAGAGACACTTCCCTCTCGACTGGATTTCCTCTGATTTATTGGCGGGAGTGTAGAACATTAAATGATACCTTCCTGGCGAGGTTGGCATCTTATTGGGCAGTAATGGCTAAGTTGAATGATTTGCAAGACTCCACCAACATGGAATTCTTGTGCTGATGTGCTTCAATCGCAGATGATGAAGTGCAAAGGACCTCGAAGTGCTTTTCTTTGTCGTTTTCTGAAATTCCATAGGTCGGCCATTGATCACTTATCGAGTTACTTTCTGAAGCACTGGTCTTGCTGGGAAGAACACTTTAAAAGAATCTCAGAAAGTGAGTTCATCTGATACCCAAATCTTCCCTTCCCTCGACAAACTCCATGTTTTCAAATTTGCCAACACGGTGGAAGTTACAGATGTTTGCTACTTGAGGTATAGAGTGACAGCTGTTTACTTCTAGAGGCAGAGAGCGACAGCTGTCTCCTACTCGAGGTGGAAAGTGACAGCTGTTTAGTTCGAGAGGCAGAGAGCGACGGGTGGTTACTTCAAGAAACAGACAGTGACAGGTTTTTACTTAAAGAGCTAGAGAGTGACAGCTGTGACCTGCTAGGGATAGTGAGTGGGAAGTGTTGACTGCTGCAGAGACAGTGGGGATGTTTACTTGTGGAATGGAAGCTGTTTTATGCTAAAGGGAGCGAGTGGAACAGATTACTGCTTGGTAAGAGTGAGAGAACTGTTTACTACTAGCAGCAGACTTGGAGCAGTTTACTGCTCACTGCAGCTTTTCTCTGTTAGATGGAGTGTGTGGGGGGTTTATTGAGAGGAGAGAGCTGGGTGTCTTTACCTGAAGGGGAGACTGAAAGGGTTTCACTTTTGGGGACTCTGAGTAAGTATTGTGGCCTGTGAGAGTGGGTGCTCTGCCAGAGAGGTGGGTGGAAGCCCTCTGCCCAGAAGCAGTCAGTCCCTGTGACAAAGAATGAGCCTCGCATGCCATTCCATGGCAGGGCTCCTGGCCCCGACGCTGCCCGCCTGCTGAGTGAGATCACTCGGAATCTCAGAGTGAAACTGCGGCCTCATGATTCACAGGAGTTTTTGTCATAATCGGAGCGCTATAGAGCTGTGGCTTTATTCGAGGGGCTAGCCCAATTATAGGCACAGTAATCAAAAACACTCATGGGGGAGGGGTTGATTAATAATAACTAATTACTGTTCGAGAGCTGATTTCAGACAAGCATCTAACCTTTATTTATATCCCGTGGTAACAGCATCTGCACTGGGCTTGGCTTTACTCTGTGTTCATCCACCCCTCCATCAAAATATTGCGCACTGACATTTCTCACTTCTACCAAATGGTGATCAAAAATGGCATAATATGTGCACACCAAGAAGGAAAGTAGATTATGTTGTACAGCAAATCCAGACTTGAGTTCCAATCCCACCTACCCAACTTGACCTTATTGTGTGATCCTGGACAAGTCACTTTATTTTCATGTTGCTCCGTTGTATTGCCTGTACAAACCGAAAGCCTCACCAAGCACCCGAAACAACAGAATTAATGACCTTAGAAAGCTGGATACTTTCATTATGTGGGCAGCTCAGCAGGCAAGGAGTTAACATTATTGCAGGATGTGATGGTTTCGTTGCGATGGATAGCAATGTTCCTTTTGTATAGCGCCAACATGTTTCCTCTGGCCACTTCTAAGCGCCCGGTCCATAGTTGAGTTTATGATATTGATTTTGTTTGTTTATATGGCGCCAAAATGCTTTCTCGTGGCCACTTCTAAGCGCCCCCGCTCTAGTTGGATTTATGATATTGTTTTGTATAGCGCCAATACGTTGCCTCGTGGTAAGTTCCAAACGCCCTGTCCCACCAACACTTTGGTGACGTCTTGGACACTGAAAGGGATACCATTGCTCTGTTTCACGAGCACTGATTTCATTTGATGCAAGAACAGCATGGCACGCTTCACGTTAGGTTTTAATCATATGCACGATATGTTGGAATACAGTAAATTGTACATTTTCTTTTATGTATGGGTAGGTAGAACATGAAAACTGTACATATGTTCTTTAGGTCAAATAAAATATTTGCTCTGAGCAAGTTAAATGAATGTTTTCTTCTGTAAGATATTATGGAGTAATCTGCTCTGCCCAAGGTTATTCTTTGCCTTTTGATTTTCTCTTACTCCAGTTTTTACTCAGCAAGAGTTCAACTCTGGTGTAATCCAGCCAAAATCCTAAGTGTTCTGGTTAAAGGCTAATACTGGGCGCTTCACCTATGGTCAAAGGGACACAATAAGTTGGCAGCCCATGGCAAAGGATAGCAAGCATTGACAAAGTCAATGGGTCTGGCATTGGCAAAAGAGATGGGGAGTGAACATGATAGGAACGTACACAATCTGAGAGCACAGGATGGGAAAGGACACAGAATGACATGGCACAGGGTGGAGAGAAGCATACATACAATGCGAAGAGAACAGTATAGGAGAGGATGGGAGGGAGAAAGTGCAGACAAAAAGCACAAAGAGTGGTGCTGGCCGAGTGTAAAATGAACGAGTGCAGGAAGAGACAAGGACCAAATGGTAGAGCATATCGAGAGAAGCAGAGGATGGGAAAGAGCAAATGATGGATAGAGAGAGGATGAAAAAGAATACGTTGGGAAAGGCACCGAAGGGTGACAGAATGGTGACTGGGATCAGAGAATGAGACATAGTATATTATGGGCTGGTTCATGCAGTGATGGGAGAGGACAGGGTGGGTGAGAGCCTGAAATCTGCAACAACAGAGAAGGGAGAGCACAGGATGGAATAATGTGAGAATGGGAATGCAAGTGAACACATGTGGTACTAGCACCGTTAGCAGTAGTGCCAGTAATAATAACGGTAGTACCAATGGATGGCAGCAATTACGTAACACTATTAATACTAGTAATAGGAACAGTTGTACTAATGGCAGTAATTGTATAACACTATTAGTAGTAGAGTGGGGGTACTAATACCAGTTGTACTAATGGCAGTACTTATGTGATACTAGTAGTAGTAGAAGTGAGAGTAATAGTAACAGTAGTACCAATGGCAGTAATTATGTAATACTGTTAGGGAATCACAGAAATGTATTTGGCATGTTCCTTCATAGGGAGCACCCACTTTTTTCATCTCACTCAAAGACCTGTCTGCACATATTTCTATATGACTGGTTACAGCCAGCAGCTGTGGGTGCTTCCCAAAGTCTGGTTAGAGCATATTTTTCCAAAGTTAATGCTGCATGCAGTGCAAGACACTGGGCAAGCATACATTTTAAAGGGCTAAAGTTGTCATGCAGAACAATTTACATATTACAGTAACTGTTGAACAAATTAATACAAGAAGATACGGGGCAGTTTTTAATGTGTTTAATATTTCAAGACTATACGTTCCCACTGCTTAATAAGCCTTGCTTTATCGCTGCATTCATTTGCTTTAAAATGCACCATTTGCCAATCTTTTTAAAATTTCTTTCTCGGGAGAGGGACTCTCCCTAGACCCCAGATTTGTCCATTGAACTTGTTCACATCGCTAACTAGTGTTTTCTATTGGAAAGGTTAGAGCCAAAGCAGTCTTGCTTAGTACCCTAGCCATCTTCAGAAGTCGGACTTGCTTGGCAACCCAGAAATTCTCTGAAATAATGTATGAGTTTAATTTTATGAATGCCTAGAAGAACTGAATTTGTAGTCCATTTATCAAAGAAATAGTGCTGAAAATCGCACCAAAAAGATGCCAATTTTTAAAAGATTTCTTCACGGGGGGAGAACCCCCCCGAACCCCCCTTATTGCCACCGAGCTCGCTCGCTGCGCTCGCTCGCATGCGTTGATTCGTTCTGCATACACCTCACCAGTTTCAAATTCCACCAGCCGCCCCTGCCCACACACACACACACAGCCCCATAGTGCCAGGGCCTTCCATGCCAAAGAAGCAGCACCACTGACCGCAGTGTAAGTTTAAACACTTGCCTGAAAAGGATGGCTGAGTTCCCGGGAAGCGGAGGGGTGCTGTGCTTGTTCTGACCAGCCTCCGATAGACCGCACCTGCATCTCCACTCCAGCCAAGCCTGCTGTGGCCGGGAGAAAAATAGCACTGCAGTGCCACCTTGTGGCCATCAGTGATCACTGCGCCCTGGTGATCGGAGCAGTCTACAATGAAACAAACGGCCGGCAAAACTGAGGAAAGCTGCTGTGGCCACGTTTCATGAGGCGGCCTGCGCAGGGCTAGGTTTGAAAACCCAAGCGCCTTACCGCAACTCCCTGAGCAAAGGAAGTAAAGACTTTAGTGCCACTCCATACTTTATCTGCCTGCAACAGTGACTGAACCATGGTGGCCAATAAGCTAAACTGCACCGAGGCCCATGTACACTGCCGCCAGCAGCATGTGAAAGAGCACTGCACCAGCCCTGCCAAGTACCACGCATCAGGCGGTAGACAAACGCATTTCAGTGTGGTGATCCGCATCACCGCACTGAAATGGAAAGTCAGGCATAAATGGCATAGCGCCTCCTCGGCTGTCAAGCCGTAGCGCTGCTAATCATGTACAAATAATCAATGCAGACTGAAATTAAAGCTGAATTTAGCAGTGCGCCATGCGCGCTGCTGCTGGCAGGCTTGGGGGCTGGCGGACGCTGCAGAGCTACAATGTAACAATAACTTATTACTGGCGCTGCACGGCATTCCTGATAAATGACATCAGTGAGAGCGCCATCGCGAGCAGGTAGTTGTGGGAGGGTGGCTGCAGTGGTAATGGCAGAGCTGCTACGGGGTAAATTTTATTGAAATAAAATAAATAAAAATGGAAATTCTCGCGACCGCCCGGAGCCGACCCAACCCCAAGGACCAGCCAGGGTGGCCGCTGGAACTCTCATCTATTGCTGAGATTCCCTTTGAATAATGCCAGGGCAGGAGTCATTGCGGCCACGAGGCGGCCCATACAGAATTTTCACTCCACTCATCCCACAAAGTAAGTACGCTACAGCGCAAGTAGTGAGCAGCGGCTGCAGTCTGAATAAACTAGTGGCTACAGGGAGTGCAACGGCAGCCGAGTTGTTTTCTCAGTCAAACAAGCGAGGGTCCCGACCGGCGGATCAGCTGAACTCCGCACGGACTGTGGCAGCCTCTGGAGTTGTTCCCCAGCAGTACACCAGCCCCTCCTGTGCAGCTGCTGCTGAGCTACACAATCCAATCATGCCCGGTCCAGTGCTTGTTCCGGTGGGAGTCGTTGCTGCGAGGTGTACAATTGACGTTCCTCAAGTCCACTCATAGTAAGTTGTGCCTCAGCGAGGCTCTCTTTTCATCAGTGTACTTTACATTTTATTAATAGCGCTAGCGCGCCAACAGTGCTGCCAGTTCTCTTACTTTCTTCGCCAGCGACCTTAAGTCAGAGCACAGCTCACGTGGTCAGTGCCTGCAAGTGAGTGTCATTGTAGTTGCTCTGTGACAACCATAACTGAAAACAAATGTGTGCAGGAGCCCCTCTGTTCATCTGGGCAGTGTGCAGGCTCTGCATTCACATTACACTACGTTATGCAAGTTAGATGTGTTGCAGAGACCTATTTTGGAATTGTTTAGCAGTGACACTAGTATATTTAAATCCGAACCCCTCTCGTTATGCACATGCGCTGACTGCTTCTGATCGCCATGACTGCGTTTTTGTCTAAACTATTACATTTTATTTTCAACGGGCTGTTTCTTTAGTGCTTTATGGCGCCTTGAGGTCACCTAAAAGCGCTGGGAGTTCTGAAGTCAGTTTTCATGTTACAGAGTGCTGCCATCCGCACGTGGTGCCCTGCTCTCCACACGCGGCCTAAGCAGCATATTGCTTGTAAGACATGAACGCTTCTGTTTTTAGAAGCCAAAAACATAAACATTTTTTGAAAAGCAGTATGAAAACGGAAAAGGCAGAAATGGTCCAATCTTAGAAAGGGCAAGTAGGTTTAGTAACTTTGCAATTCAGGAGTTTTGCAGCAGCTTGAAAGTCTTTCCAAAGCTTATTTTTGTTTTAAAGGGCATCATTTCTGATATTTAGCTTTTTCCATGGACTTAAGTGCTTGGTTTTATTTCAGGGGAAAAATGTCTCTGTCACTGAGAACTGCAGTCACGCAGTCTGTCTCCGGTTAGTGGCCTTCCTTCCATTTCTGGTGATGTGCTGCAGTTTTAAGATGTTCTTAGAGTTTCTTAATGCTCAAATAGGTGTAATTTCTGATATTTATCTGTTTCCCTCATCTTCATTGCTTGATTTTGCTCGTGAGAAAGTGTCACTCATAGTCATTGAAATGTCACTCATAATTACACTGGCATTATGAAAATGCCACACATAGCAATCTGAAACCTTGGCAGCTATGCTGCACCCCGAGAAAAACTTAAGAATACTGCCAGCATGTCGGGGTGAGACAAGCCCCCAGTGAGGCACAGTATGAAGCAGCACAAAGTCAGGAAAAGCTGTGGAGTCTAGGGCCAAACAGGCAAAGGAGCAATAGAGACACTGAGCCTACCAAGACAAGTGGCCCTAACTGAGCCAGACTCTGCATCATCACAGCCCAGAGGGGTACATGTCAAAGTTCACAAAGAGGAGCAAGCACCCCAAGTGCCAGAATAGGCTGCCGCGAAAGACCAAGAGCGCGGGGTCCGAGGTGCGCCGACGCAGGCACCCAGATGCTCACAACACGGGCAAGCGCCCAGGAGAGAGAAGCAATGCTGAAGGCAGCAGGGAGATCCTCTACATCTCCAATGCACCTGCAGAGCCCCGCCATGGGCCAAAGACAGCACAGAGTGTCCTCCCTCACACTACCTCAAGACGGAGTCGCCAGAGGCCCAAGACAGGCATAAGGAGAGACGCACACTCACATGGCAAGCTGCCACTGCAACATGTGCTCACGACAACAGACAACACGTGACCGGACGCCACATTCGCACCGCAAGCAGGGAGAATGTCACACGAAGTGACCGACCTCACCGAGCATGCCTGCATGGAGGCATGAGCAGGCGCCACAACGGTGCAAGCTCGAGGTGCAAGCACAACGCCCTCGAGAGAAGAGGTAACCTGCCATCCTGGCAGAGGACCACCGAGGAAATCCCTGAGGAGGGGAAGGTGCCCACGAAAGGTCCTCAAGAGGAAGAAGCAAGTCCTACCGACAGGACCGACCTGCGACAGGTCTGCAGCAAGTAAATACAGTCCTAAGAACTGTACACGACCAGTAAAATGTCCATGTGGTGCAAACATGTGACATGTGGCAGGACGCCGCACCCGAGTGAGGAACCTGGTCGAAGGAGGAGAAGAGCGTGGCTGGACGCCACTAAGCGAAGGAAGAAAGGAGAGTAGCACGACGCCACAGGGCAACCACCACAGGTGCGCAAGAGGGAGAAGGAGAGGATCGACAGGACAGAGGACTCGTACCACCGCAAGACAAGCGCACCCAGAGACACCAGACAGCCACCAAGCTGGACCGACGTCCCTGGAGACAGCCCAATGGGAAAACCAAATGTAAGCAGCAGCTAGCACGAACCGCGTCTCTCTCCAAGGCTTCCCAGTGCGACCGTCCAGTCCCGAGCGTCGGCAGTCCAAGTCGGACGGCATCCCTGCTCCTGACCGCAGAAGCCACGGGTGGAGAACAGTCTCAGCAAGACGAAGATACGGGCTGCAAAGTCCCTCCAGTCCTCCTCACTCCAAGAGGTCACCCAAAGCCAGAGATCGCCGCCTGTTTGCCCAACTGAAGGAAAATTACCATGATCATCATCCATGTGCATCATCACCAAGAACATCAAAGGAGCATCGCACCACCCGAGTGGATCCCAACACTCCAGACATCCAAAGTTCAACAAGGTACTCCTGGCACCGTGGGAGGCTAGCCACCCAGGAACCTTCTGTGTGCCCTGTATACCTGAAGCCTGCCGAAGAAGAGCGTTCCCGACCATTGGACCATCCACCCTTGGGGTTACACGAGGCTTGGCCATGGCCCTGTTGGGAGTTCTGCAGCGAACCCTCAGCGCAGCCTACAAAAGGCCCTGCACAGCCCACGCGGTCACGTGGCAATCCAGGAGCAAGGGCCTCAACGGAGTTCCTGTGAGAGGGGAATCTGAATCGGAGAAATGCGTCGGCAGCAGCTCCACGACAGGCACCGGGAAGCATGGAGGTCACAGATGAAGACTGGTCACCCAAAGACCATCTGAGGAAGGCATAGAACCTGAGTCCTGACGGCAAGAACACCCAGACTAAGACACCACCCTCTGCGGCTACATGAGCGACTTGGCTGTGGTCCTGTTGGCAGTTCCTCAGCGACGCCTTCGCGCGGCCTACATGAAGCCCGCACAGTCCACACGGTCCCATGGCAGCCCGGCAGGAAGGCCCTCCAGGAAACTCCTGTGAGAGGGGAGTCCAGGCAGGAGAGGCAAGTCTGAAGTTGCTCAGCTATCGGGAACTGGAAAGCATCATCGCCTCCACGGAAAGCCCTCAGCCAACAAGGTCATCCTCCGTGTTTGCAGGCTGGCTGTCCACCGGAGCCTGAGCGCCTGCAAGCTGATCTCCAAAGTGGACTCCATCACCGCTCCAGATGCACCTCTATTTTGAACTTTGTAAATAGTCTCCAACACCGCGAGACCAGGTCGGTCTGAATGTCATCGCCGAGGCGGACCAAAGCTTCCTGACCGTGTGGTCCAGAACTCCAGCACCGGCCCGCAGACGGCCTGAAGAGACTCATTGGTGCTGCATATTGTTGTTTTGTTTCTTCATAGGTTGGCATTTTGTTTATTTCTTTTTCATTAAAGTTTGGGAGGGATGTAGTGTCCTGCTGGACACGTTCTAGTGTTCCATCTCTGTTGCACCCCACACTGCACACCCACCCATCACAGGCGTCACCGGTCAGGTGACCCTGCTAATAAAAGGGGCTGGGCGCACGTGCCCTGGGCCAGTTACCAGTACACTAAGCATGCCTCTGTGTGCCTTTTTTATGTATCATGTGGGCCCTGGGCCCAGAACACCACACCGATGACCTTCAAACTATTTGGCAGGTGTAACCACAAATCCTGATGACAAATATGTTTAGGTTATAAACACGAGGGCAGAAAATGTGTCTATTTGAAGTATGCACAGAAACTGAACTTGTCTTACTTGTGACTATTATATAACGCATAAAACAAATCAACGAGCGTGTACTTTTTAAAAGTAATAAAGTGTAAGAGAATTTATCTTGAAATGTGCACTGTGGTGTATTAAGGATCGCTCGCTGTAGCAGTAATGCCGGCAATGTTTATAGAGATGAAACTCTCGACATTGGTAGGACTAAGCTCTCCCATATTACTTGAGGCTTTAGAGAGGGTTTTAAGAGCAGGAGTAACCCGGAAGTGAACTGCGGCATGAAATGAATCTAAAACAAAGGAAACAGAGAAAAAAAAAATGAATACCCGGGCTACTTCCACACTCCCCTCTGCATACTCCTTTCCACTACCAGCCCTAAGCTGCCTTCCCCAGTCATACACTGAGAGTGAAGAGTCGACATCCTTCTCTTAGAGAGCCGCTTGTCAGTGACCCCACGTCACTCTCATACATTCATTCGACATTCTCGTTAAATGAAGTGGACAGATAGTCTGCGATAGAATGTCAATATAAACGCCCTCGTGCTTTTTGTTGAGGGGAGTGGGGTTCTCACGAAAGTGGTTCCTCAAGTTAGGGTGTTACCAGGGCCGGACTGGCAACCGGGCGTTTTGGTGTGCTGCCAAGCTGGGGGCTGATTTCACTGCGGTGGGGGCTGATTTCATTGATGGGGACCTGCGTGTGCTTCTAAATAAACAAAGCAAAATGAATGGTTTTAAGCACACGCAGGTCCCCATCAACGAAATCAGCCCCCAGCTTGGCAGCACACCAAAACGCCCGGTAGCCAGTCCAGCCCTAGGTGTTACCCTGTTATCATGTCCTAGTTTGCACGCAACGGGTCAAATGACAAAACGAAATGGGATCTACATTTTTCGAAATTGACACTGCCCCTATTTATGAAGTGAAGTTGCGGCCATGCTAAAATTCTATGTTGCTGGCCAAAACTGAGAATGTAGATGACCTTTAAGAAGCAGTCATATCCCTAATAGTAAGTGACGCACTGTATATGTTTCTACGCTTTTCTACTATTACGCATAATAATGCTTTATTTTGCAAATGTGTATGTGGTGTTTCAGCCATAACCAATCCCATTCTGTAAAACACAGATGCATCTAGAGAGCTCATATTTTGGGCAACCAACTGTTTAATTTTCTGATTTAAGTTACTATGCTGAGCTGCAGATAGTGTAATATTAGCATATGGGCTTATTAAAGTACACCGATGCTTGCTAACCTTGCTTTTATTGAAGCTGATTTTAACGCTGCTCTCTGTTTTCAGGAGCGACACATATGTTTATTTTGATGAAAGGGTGTGTAATTAATGAGGGAGCTGCTAAAGTTTTTTTCCATTTCATTACATGAATAAACAACATGCTGTTTTCAAATTACCCGCATAAGAGTCTGCATTTTCACACAGTACGCTTAGGAACCCACTCTGCCCTATTTGCAAGCATGGCCTGGCAAGGCACGTGTTTTTGTAGAGAAGTTATTTTTTCATTAAGACTTCACATGCCCTGGTCCAGTGGTACGTTTGCTGACATAAATGTGGTTTCATTTTAGCACATGAACCACACTTTTTTCCTTGCAGTCTGGGCATGGAGTAGTCGGCATCGTTCTCGGAGAGAGCTGCTTGTCACTGAAAGTTAATTTCCACTCTCTGCACTGGCATGCTGAGTGCTCCGCTGACAGGGAATAAGAAGGCTGGCATAGGCACAGCGTTGCGGGTGAGGCAGGAAAATTGTTTTTAAACCACCATTCCACCATCGCGCTCAGGTTCCTGGCGATCTGGGCGAGGGGACAGAACAAAGGGAAAGGAAGCACTTCCATTAGATGAAGTCACAACAGTAAATAGCTGGAATCCGATCTGGTTATTGAAAGTAAAGGCTTCCAACGGACACCATATACAATGGAGCACGGACTGGATTCCAACTCCTTAATTGAAATAATGGTAAAGCCGAGTCCCGAGCGGAGCACTGGGAAGGCAGACCATATGTGCAGTAAAGAGATCGCTTGTGACTCCGCTCTGCCATTAGGTCAAGAGCGGCTGCCAAAAAAATACAAGTAGTTCCCAAACAAACACATAAACAACTACAGCGTAAGAAAACTGTAGTTGGCCGGTGCTCCTGAATTATAAAACCGGAAGTGAAGTATCGGCACTGCCACCAATAGGAAGCCAGGAAATGCAAGTGATGCAGGAGTGGACCAATTGAAGCAGAAGGCGGGATTACACTCAGTATAGAGCAATTACAGCAGGTCTTGCAGACAGCGCAAGCGCTGTAGGCTCAACCTAAAAAGGGGCATGGAGAGCGAGGAAGATGGCGGCGTAAGCCCACAGCTCCGCTTCGGTGTTACAGACTTTCGTTTTATAAAGGACTACAAACCAATATTTGAGGATCAAAAAAGCATCCCATGATCTGTGAATATCGTGGGCACCGGGTGATCCGGCCATAACGGGCGTTTGGATCGCAGGATCTGCCAGGATCGAAGATTGAGGCCGATTCAGTCGCACTCGATGAGCCACAAAGCAGAATCTCTGGGGTACCGCAATATTGATCTGCGAATCAGCATTTCGGCAGAACGAATCTGCAGTGCGATCTCATGGAGAAGGGTAGCTAGAGACTCGACTTTCTGCTATGAATGAGAGCAGTTCTGTGTTATTATAAACCAGCAATCCGCTCTGCCTGACTTGCCTGCCTGACCCTGCTGATGGTGCATAAAATGAGCGGCTCGCGCTGTGGAAGTGTGTTATAAATAGTCAAATGCAGCTGAATACAACTCACTAATGAATGTCAATGCATGCTAGTGATATTTAACTATCCAAGAAGACTCATAAAAGACAAGGCAGTCCGTGCAAAAGTATGATGAGTATGAAGCTGTTCTGCCTGACCTGATACCCAAAATGGCGGCACCCAACGCGAAGAGTTTCCCTGCACGAAGTCTGTTAACAGTCTCGTAACACCAACTCGCAAGTCAGTATTGCCTAGTATTACTCAGTATTGTTCAAGTGTTGCTCAGTGTTGCTCAGTTATGCTCAATGATCACTACCCACTGTAGAGCTCCGATCCTTATTGCCTGACTTGCCTGACCTTCTAAAATGGCGGCGCTCAATACGAAGATCTTCCCTGCATGAGGCGTGTCAACGGTCTCGTAATGCGACCTCGCAAGTCAGTACTGAAAAAATAAGGTAGATATGTATGTGGCATGCACTTGGCTTCTCCTGTTCAATGATCACTGCCCAATGTAGACCTCCAATCGTGACTGCATGACTGACCTGACCTTCTAAAATGGCGGCTCCCCATGCGGTGGTGCTCGCTATCAAAACGGACCCATAAAACGACCAAGAGCATAACATAGATGGTTGCTGACTTGGATTGATTACAGTGGGGTGCAAATATACAAAGAATGCCAGTGATACTAGAACTTTGTTCGTTTATGAATGATCGTTGATCGTTTATGAATGGCTGCGTAGGAAAGCTGCACAGAGAAGATAGACCTGGGAATCTGGACAAACACGAATCGGCGCTGGTGATCCCGGTCACTGACACTTAAGATAGCGGCTCACAAATAAGTGCTACAAGTAAGTGCTACTACTTCAATCAAATGTGCTACTACTTCAATCAAAGGTGAAGCAACGAGTAGCTGGTGCGTGGTTGTCACAGACAAGCGCCACGGAGACACTCAAAATCTAACTACGCCTCCAACAGGCCTTTGACTCTCTACAGGCCTTGTGCGCATCATCCCGACACCACCTCCGGCACGAAACACTAAGCACTAAAAGCTAAACGCCTTCAACAGACTTTTGGCCCTATAAGTGCCTTGTACGCATCTTCCCGTTACTGGCAGTACCGGCAGTAAACAGTAAGCACTAAACGAACCAAGCAACCCTGCAAACAGTTCAAAATATTGTGCACAGTATACACATTATATCTCGCACCCCTGCGCTTTGAACCTACGACCAACATCACTGCAACGTATCTTGAGCACATCATCCCAGCACATCATCACAACAACAAGCACCGGCTCCAAGCAAAGCAGCAAGTTACTCGCAGTGTGCATAGTGTTCTATAGTACACCACACGGTACCTCGTCCACGCTAGCGACCAACGTACATCCTCTTACTACCGTCTACCTATCTTACCTATCCTACCTAACCATACCAAAAACAAAATGGCGGAAAAGGACAATAAGCAATCGTTCAAGAGAGTGAAAGCAGATCACCCAAACCCAGATTCTCCAACAAAGTCTAAACAAGACATCAATGCTACAATGGAAATGATCCTTAAAAAATTGGCTGATGTACACGACTTAGCAAAGTCAACCAAGGTCAATACAGACATCATGCAGAGTGATATCTCAGCCATCCATCAAGAAATCAGAGAAGCCAATAGTAGAATCGCAGAGGCTGAGAGCAGGATCTGTAGTCTGGAAGACAACGAAAACATTGTTACAAAATCCATCCAAACACTCACTACTTCTTCCAGGTCATTCTACAGAGAGTTCTCGGAGTTGGAGGACAGAAACAGACGGGGAACCTACGTATCTTCGGAATTCCAGAGGGAGAAGAAGCCTCGTCTGTCTCATGTATCCTCTTTTTAGAGGAATGGTTTTCACAAGCAACTAACATAAAATTCGAGAAACCACTTGAATTCGACAGAGCGAACAGAGTCCCTGAAAGGATGCTCCAACATCAAAAGATCACCATCACCACCACACACAACACATAACAAAGACTAGAACAAACCAATCCATTAAAATAGTATCCTTGAATGTGAAAAGGATCAATCATCCAGTTAAGAGAAGGAAGGTCCTTCAATACCTCAACAAACAAAGAGGTGATGTAATCTGTTGTGAAACGTCACAGGAAAGAAAACCAGGAGCCAAGCGTAGAGAAGAGGTTCTTTACTGGAAAGCACAACCTGGCATCCGACCACCTCAACGACCCAGCTGCAACTGGCAGTCGTGGAGTGCCGTCAGCCTTACATTCTAAGGAACCCGGTGAGCATGAAAGCTCTAACTCAAGTAAGATGCATGCAAGGGAGAGAACCAGTGATAGAAAGAAAGACAGAGGTAAGTTACATCACAACACATCCTCTCCTTTAGGAAAGCAAAGAAAAGAAACAAGAAACTGAACAGAAACAAGGAGAAAATGGAGAAGCGAGGAAAGCAAAGAAGTCAGGATCTTACATAATCTTGAAGGTACACTGGTGGTCTGCGAACTCTGGCAGAGGACTCAAGTTCCGGAGAAAGAGAAGATCCTAGAGAAGACGACCCAGCAGGACCCTCACCCCCTCCTTGGGGAAAAAATGACAAAGTGGGAGAACATGGAACATTCTCAGAAGGTTTGTCAGGAATGAACATTGCACCTGAGCAACCTCCCTCATCCGTGGAATGCTTGGGAGAAGAGCCCCCTTTCTGGTACAAAGCAACTCTGCGCAAGTTCCAACGTTCACCACCTTCAATCACAACAAAGTACCTCCCCACACTGATGACACGGCAATGGCCTTTGAACTTGGTGAGACCACCATTTATCCTACCAGATTTCAATTTGACCCAATCGCCAACAGAAATTTTTGAAGGAATAACATAAAATGTGTGCTCACACCCTGACACTACCCAGTCTTTAAGCCAAGCAGGTACCAGGCGAGAGCCTGGAAGGCGCCCTCTCATAACAAAAAACGGGGACTTCGATGTGGCACTGTGAATCGTGGTACAATAGGCCCAGAGCATGTCCTGAATAAGACGCCTGGAATCAAGACCATTCGCCAGAGCAAGTTGAATAGTGCCTTTGATTAATCTATTGGCCCTTTCCACAATTCCATTGTCCATGGGATTGTAGAGAGAAGTGCAAGAATGCTTAACACCACACTTCTCAAGGAAACAACGCATCTCACCTGAAGTAAGCTGGGTACCATTGTCCGTTAATAAAATATGTGGGACCACCTCCTGCAAAAACAAAGTCTCCACCACTCCTACAGCAGAGCTTGTGGTAACATCTCTTAAAAATTTAAGGTGTAACCACCTTGAATGTACATCCACAACAACAGCAGCAAACCACATGTCAAGGGGAAGCTCAGACAAGGGGCCAATAAAATCCAGACAGATTGTGTGCCAAGGTTTGCCCGGATCGGTAATCTGGCCCATGAGGTTCTGAGAGCCAACCTTAAGTCTTTTCTGGCTCTCTTTACAGAGATTACAATTGACAACCCAATTCTTGATTTGATCATCCATGGCAGGCCACCAGAATTCTTGTTTAATCCTCCTGATGGTCATGCCTTGCCCCAAGTGACCTTCATGCGCAAGCTTAAAAATGTGCAACCTAAGACCAGACGGAGGCACAAATCGCTCTCCTCATAACAATATCGTGGCTGGTCAAAGACAACTCATCCAGAAGTTTCCAATATGGCCTAACAGCTGCAGACACCATACTCTCACGAGGAGCACCTTTTAATCAGGGCTATGACATCTTGCAACACAGAGTCACTGCTCATAGCCTCCTGCCACTGTATTTTAGAAAAGGTCCCCAAACTACATTCGCAAACATCATGTACAAAGGCAACTGCTTCCTGTTTCTCAAGCTTGTTGACAACATCCTTGTCAACAACTTCCCAATCAAGTGACATACGCGATAAACAGTCAGCTTGTAAATTTTTCCAACCATGAATAAACTCAACATCATAGAGATACTCTTGTAGCCTTGCAGCCAACCGGGCAAGGCGCGCTGAACCCTTCCCTGCACCACCAGCAGACAACATTTTCATTAAGGGCTTGTGGTCAGTCCTTAAGACAAATCTGGACCCCCACAAATACACTCTGAAGTACTCTACTCCCCAGGCTGTGGCAAGGGCTTCACGCTCTATAACAGAGTAATTCCTTTCAGCCTGGGTGAGAGTTCTTGAGGCAAATGCAATTGTTCTTTCAGTACCACGTTGATTTTGAGATAAGATTACCCCAATGCCAGTAAGACTGGCATCGACAGTAAGATAAGACTTACAGGACGTACTGAACGGAGAAAGTATGCCAGCATTACAAATCTGGAACTTAATATTTGAAAAAGTGTCAGACTGTTCCTTACTCCATTCAAACTTACAACCCTTGCGGAGGAGTTTCCTTAAGGGCTCGGACATGTCAGCAAAATCACGCACAAATTTAGAATAATATTCGACAAGGCCCAGAAACGACCTGAGCTGGTCCTTGTCCCTAGGAGCAGGAGCATTTTTAATGGCCTCCAAAAGATTTTTTTTTTAAAGATCCCCCCACTAGAGATCGAGTACCCCAAATAGTCAACCTGATCCGTGAGAAATTGACATTTTTCTTTGTTAACCGTAAGACCTGCTTGTTCCAATTTCCACAACACTTGTCTGAGTGTGGCATTATGTTGTTTAATAGTCCTTCCTGACACCAGTATGTCGTCCTGGAAGTACACCACGCCACCCAAGCCCCCAAGCATACTGGACATCATCGTTTGGAAGACACTCGCTGCCGAGGCTAACCCGAACGGCATACGGGTGAACTGAAAAGTGCCTTCCGTGGTTATAGAAGCTGTAAGAGGCTTGGAGTCGGGGTGTAACATGATCTGGTGGTAAGCACTCCTCAGGTCAATCTTGGAGAAGTACCTACCACCACCCACAGACTGTAATAACTCATTAATGTTAGGAAGTGGGAATGTGTCAGTGACAATATCACGATTCAATGATCTGAGATCAATGCAGAAACGGAGACGACCATCAGACTAGAGTGTCAAAACTACCGGAGAAATCCAAGAGGAAGCCTCCACAGGCTCAATGACACCAGATTTTAATAAATCATCCAAAAGATATTTAAGGCACTGCCTCACAGACAGAGGAACTTTTCTAAGTTTATGTTGTATAGGACACTGGTCAGGTTTCAAAATAATTTTGTGGTGATAACCTCTGACGCAACCGAGCCTATCTTCAAACACTCTGTGTGCGTCTTGAAGTATGTATTGAACTTGAATGTCATCTTGGACCACCATAATTTGATTGGGGGACCTCGGATTGATGACAATATGGAGATCATATTGGTGCATCCACCCGAGGATTGGAGGACCATCCTTAGCAACATAAATCTTTCAATGAGTACTACGTGTGTCAAAGGTGATTTGACCAGACATGTAACCCAGGATATCAATGGACTGGCCTTGATAACCGACTGGGATAATATCTTTGTCCATCAAAGAAACCCCTACCCAGGTGGTCCGAAAGAGAGACTCAGGAATAATTGTGAACATAGAACCAGAGTCCACTATCAAGGTAACATCTTTACCACAGACATTAAATACAGCAGTGGGTCTTGTTAATCTAGGAGAATCTTGTGTGACACCAGCCACAACCTCGTTGCAAGTCTCACCCACAACTAGTACCTTGTTCATGCTTTGTTTGTGATCACTAAATTGTTGTACCACATTCACCTTGGACTTGAACTTATCAGAAAAATTCAGATTGCCTGCACATTCGAGCATAGTGCCCTTTCCGACCACACCGGCGGCATATTTGATCAAGAGCAAAACATCTCTTAAAGTCAGCCAAATGGTATTGACTGCCACAACGTAAACATTCTCTATTCTTGAGTTTAGGTATGGCACCAAAAGCATTTGTAGACTTAACAGGTTTTTTTGAAATGGCATTAACATCAAGATCATCATCTTGTTCTGCACTTCACCTACTTCAAGTGAAATTTTGTCCCTCCTATTCAGTTCTTTAATACATTTCTGGGATTCTTCAATGACCTTAGCTATGTCAACTGCATCCTTCAATGAGGGGTCTTTGGCAGCCCACAGCCTTTCCTTTTTTTTCCTGTCTCGGCACTGTACAATAAGTTGATCACGGATCAATTCTTCAGTCATTGTCCCGAAGCGACATTTAACTGAAAGTTCTCGTAACCTAGCAACTAATTCATCAATGCATTCTCTTTCAAGTTGGGGCTGAGTGTAAAACTTATATCTGACCATGACTAGATTTACTTCCTTGGCAAATCTTGTTTCAAGTCTCTTAATAGCTTCCTTATAGACATCATCCATAGGTTGGCCATTGGGTCCCATAGCCACCGGTAAATATTTAAAAACGCGTTGGCCCTCACAGCCCAAAGCACTAAGTAACAAAGCTTTCTTCCTAGCTGGGGAAAAGTTATTACCATCTAAGGCAGTAATGTAGTTGTCTAACATTTCAATCCAGTCCTCCCAAATAATTGGCGGAGAACCTGGTTGAGACAAAAACATTGGAGGCAAAACGACATTGGATGCATTAGAAGACATGACAATAAACAACAATGCAGTAAACTGGGAATAAGGTTTAATAATACAAACAAAGTACAGTTAAAAAAAAAAATTGAAGTTCATCCGGTGTGTGCAGATCACCGTAGGTAACTGCAGCACAAATCTGAGTAGAAACTGGTAAAGTAGTGCACAGGAAGAAATGCAAGTGAAGGAGTTCACGATGACACCAGGTTAGCAAGTGGTGAGTTCACAAAAAACAAATACGAGGTTTGCAAGTGGTGTTATATCCCAAGAACAAAGAGGCAAGGAAGAGTATCACAGTAAATTAAAGGGGCAAAGAAAATATAGACTTCAAATACCGTCACATCCAGCAGTGGAATATCTAGTAGCGTGCGTGTTGTCAGGGAAGTTGAGAGCAAGTGACAGGACTCCCAAAGATGGCGGCACGTTACGGACGTAATGCCGGGCTACTCACGTTGCGCACAGCACGTATGGGGAAACGTGCCTGGTGTGTTTCAATGATGCGAAGAGATTCAGGATGGTGACGCCTTCGTTGTGACGTAAGAGGCTGCTGGTGGCACGAGAAGAAAGCGCGAGCTTCCAACGGCCGTACGGAGATCAAAAATGCCACAAAAAGTCAAGAAATTGCCACAGTACCTTCAGGAGTCCAATCGAAGCATTTCAAGAGGAAGACCAAACAACAGGGAGCCTCCAAGACTGCAGAGAAGAGCAGAACGGGAGAAGGGAGCGAAAGCTGCCAGTGGATCGCCAGGTTGTGCTGTAACCAGGAGAAGGATCCAAACACTTCAAGATCGTCGCCAAAAATGTTGTGAAACGTAGCAGGAAAGAAGACCAGGAGCCAAGCGTAGAGAAGAGGTTCTTTACTGGAAAGCACAACCTGGCATCTGACCACCTCAACGACCCAGCTGCAACTGGCAATCCTGGAGTGCCGTCAGCCTTACATTCTAAGGAATCCGGTGAGCATGAAAGCTCTAACCCAAGTAAGATGCATGCAAGGGAGAGAACCAGTGATAGAAAGAAAGACAGAGGTAAGTTACATCACAACATAATCCTCTTACAAGAAACGAAGCTCGATGACACACATTCCCTAAAATTCAAAAGTCATCAATTTCTCGGATATCGCCTGGTCGGCGGCAACTGGAAAAAAGAATGGAGTCATAACCTTAATAGCCAAAACTCCAGAATCGCCTTAAGTTCATGCACATCGGACTCACAGGGAAGATGGTGTATCACAAAGTTAGTCAAAAACAACTCTGAGTTCTATAGACTTAATATATACGCACCCACCAAAGATGACCCATTGTTGCGGGGATTCTGCTCATACACAGAACTATGCACAAGAAAACAGGACCTCAGTAAATAGGGATGTACCTCCTATCACCTTAGTACCCAAAATCCCAACCGACTAGCAATAGTGTCTCATTCGGTCTCCTACAAATATCAAGAAGCTACGAATGTTTAGACAACCCAGAACACAAGCACTCCCGACTCACTTCAGAGTCGCGGGAACAAGACACTCTTTCGCTCTCACAGACTTGTCCACAATAAAATAATCAGAGTCACTAAATAAGTTCAAAATGTTTATTTTGACTATAGTGATCCATGAAACAGTATGCGAACCACAACTAGCAGCAAACTGCATAAGGCAAAAACCATTAGCATTGTTACAATACCATAGAATATATAAGAGTCGTCATTTTATAAAGACTGTGAAAAAGGCTAAATAACTGGGCCTAATCACCCTCCCCAAGGCAGTAAGAAGTTATTTTATATAACAGTAGATCTCTAGGCGTTGTTTGCAGACCCCTACCTGAAAGCCTAAACCCAAGGGTTTACATCATAGGAACAGCAGTGTTCAGCTCCATGGAACGGCTTTCTTCGAGTGTGTTTCAAAAATATGCAACAACGTTATATCAAAGCACGATTCTTCCGCATTGCAGCTGTTGGTTACATGTTTTGTCTAAGTATTAGGGACTGACCAGAACAGAATAACAAGAGACATTGTTGACCGACCTTGCACATTATGTTCAGACAGAATTGAAGGGAAGGCTAAGAACGTGAAAAACAATCTGTTATCAAGTACAGGGCAGAGGCAAAGTGTCGCGAAAACAAATGCTTAGCAGAGGCGTGCGCAAAAGCAGCAGCATAGGGTAAGCAAAACTCATGCTAACTTAGCAATGTCGACAATGTGTCTTAGGGCCATATAACCCCATATAACACCCTCCCCCTGGTAAGTCAGTAAGACATAGACAGAAGAACAAAAACAGAGTTCAAAAGTCAAGCACTGATAAAAATATTGGTAAGACATACTTATTTAAAAAAAAATCGGAGAAAAGCGAAGGGAAAGAAAAAAGGAGAGTTTGTATGTCAGACAGTGGAGTACGAACAACCCAAGCAGTCAATCCATAAAGGTTTGGGTGCAAAGAAATGCAATCCCTTCCAATAGTTCATCATTGTCATCGGTGGAAAAAGTGAAGACATCCAATTGAGTAGGTCTAAGGAACAATCATGTTCCTTACAAACAGGAGCATCCAAAAATAGAAAAGGCAAACTTGCGTGATATTCAATGAAACTTCGTTGTAGGAAAGTCTGCGCAGCCGCGCAGATATCCCATTGATCCAAGATTCCAAGCAAAGCTGCACGTGCCATTGGACCATCCACAGAACAAGCCACGTCATGCATCTCTAAGGGACCCATCAACCCGCTGAAATCAGGGATTGGACACCACATGTTGGATCAGCAAAGTTCATTCACCCAGGAGAAATGACACCGTTTGCAATGAAGCACTGGTTGCACGCAAGTAAAATAGGCAAAGCGGAATGTCAAGTCGTAAGTTACGCCAAGTGAGGCTAAAGGCAAGCATCCAAATGCCTCATAGAGGCGATCACGACACAGTTGTAGCTGGGCCGGGCTGTCCAGAGCCACAAAGCGAGCAGCCATTGTGAAGCACAAGGAGGAGAAGCAGGACACTAGCAGCCAGCGCCAATATCAAGGGAAACCCTCGGAAAACGCTGGAAAAGAGAGAATGAATAAAAGCCGGTATTACCCAGAATATAGTTTGGAAGGAAGAGACCAGGCCAGATCCCACACATTTAAAAAAATGGGCAAGGCCTGTCGTATCAGATGCATTAAATATTTGGTGAATTAGTTCCCCAAAATGAAGTGGGAGGTTAGTGTTAAGAAGCGACTGTATCTCACTTGAGGTCCGTGCCACCTGCAACCTGAATGTTTCACGGGCGGAAGTGAGGGCCACCTTCTGTTGGAATAAAAGGGCTTTGAGCCTGCTCAACTTGTTGAACTCCGTTTTCAAAGTCGGAATGGAAGGCCAAAGCGAGGAATCTAAACTCCCATGCGGGGGCGGGAAAAGGACATTGCTACAGCAAGTTACGCGCTGGGAAACATCTACCAAATATGGGATACCCGCCCGCAAACCACAGCAGTCTTGTTTGTTTAAAATGAGATAGCTGCCGTTAGTAAGCAACGTAAAGACAGGCGTGATAGATGGTACCGGGGTCCCTTTCAAAAAGCAAGCTAGATTGGGCGCAGACTCGTTACATTCGCCGTGCAATTTAACGTGTTTGCACACTAGAGAGTGACCCACTACCGAATCACACTCCTCCCCTGTGAGGAAAACTTCCTTATCCTCCCTCAAACACCGATAAGCAAAGGGTAGGACCCATAATTCATGCAAAAAAGCAGTGCCAAGCGATTCAAAGCGGCCAACAGGAAAGTGTTGCATACATGACTTAAAGTGAAACGGGCAAAGTGATAACGCCATGAATTAACCAAACAGCAGAGTCCGTTTCCGCTACGGAGAACGGCAAAGGCTCCAATTGTTCAATATGTAACAGCGTGTATACAGCATCTTTCATGGACATAAACTTCTGTTTATCAGTTAGGTTAAAAGGCAAAAATAAAGCAGTGGCATTTTATTAATCCCAAGGCACTTTACCCATTTTCAGTGTCTGCAATGTCCAAGCAAATTGCATGACCGACCTTAACTGATTCTAACCATGATATAACACAGAAACATCACTTTGCACAATATCTATTACAGAAGATACAATATTGTCTAAGGTGTAAATACGTGAAGAAAGCGTATTAATGCTGTTGTCTACTACAGCAAAGACTTATTCCAAGTTTGCCTTGTCAATTTGACGCAGACGGAAGGCGGCTTCCATCTGTGAAAGTTTCCAAATTTCATTATAAGAGGCATAAAGAAATCTCTTGGCCCTTGGATTACGTGGGCCTAGAAGAAAATCAGCCAAATCAATATCATTCGATAGGATGGAAAGGTGCTGTTTGACAGATGCAAGATTAGAGTGTTCCAGCCACTGCTGGCACAATTTACCTACCGAGTATGTTGTCACAGAATGATGAGGTGGATAACGAGGGTCAGGTTTAGTCTGAAAGAAACCAGGTGTAACATTATAGAAACGCAACTGGCATGCATTAGCATTAGATTGCCACAACAACCATCCCAATGGATCGATTTCAGAAACATTAAAGGAGGCATTCTGAAGTAGAGTCTGCAGAGCCTCCATGGTATGGTTATTATGTAACCGCCAATTATTATATTCAGCTAATGCCGGAATTGAGGGGGTATTTAGGTTTTTGACAGTTGCAAGGCCATAACAAGAAGTCTGGTAAATGGTTTCATTTAAAAACAGCATTTGTGTCGGGATCAGGCAGGCACGATGTAATGCCTCAGTGCCCTGAACCTGCCAGGGCTTTGTGCCCCAGATGGATTTTAAATCTATAGTCTGTTTCCAATGGTCATAACCATGTGCGGCCAACTGCGTTCAAAACGAGTTGGCATAAATTAGTTTAGTGTGTGATAACAGGTACTTCGATGTAGGGGATTTTTGAAGCCGAAAATAATAGTATTCAGGATTAGTCAAATCATAGGTAGACAAATAGGTGAACTTATCCCTAAGCGTTTTAGAACTCCCTTTTAAGGGAGTGGGACAATGTTCCCATTGGGTAAAATTAAAAACAGGTCTCATGGTGTTCGATTTGTGTAAAAAATGATGCCCATAATGTTGATAGCAAAAAAGATCACCATAATTGGCAGAATTTAAATATAAATCTTCAGCATCAAAGGCAGCATAATATTTTAAATCGGAAAACAATGCATGAACGGCCTGCACATCCCAATCATCAGAATGTATGTCCCGTGTTACCACATCTCCTAATGAGACGCGAAATACGTACGGAACTCTAAGGACCTCTGTCGGGCCATGGATTTCATAAGCTACTTTGTCCCAAACAATGCCATCATGAACTGGAAAAGCTGAAATATTCACAAAAGACTTGTCACGTTTCATGATATGGGTCGATGTGTGTGGAGCCAAAGTTCCGTCGATCATTTTCACTGCAGAGCGTTCAGGGAGGTAATGGCCATTTATAAGCAAAAAGAACACTGTCACAAACCCAATTGACATGAAAAGAAATATCAGGAGAAGCACCAACCAAATGTAGGTCCATGGGGGAACGAAATATGTCTTTTTGAACCAGGAGTAAAAGATACGCAACTTAGACTTAGGTGCATCAGGCAAACTGGATGAAGAGGAGGAAGAGGCAGAAGAAAGGGGTGCCGGTCCTCCATCAGAGGCACTCACAGGACTTGGAAGCAAAGGTGAAAGCGTAGAATCCTCTATTCGTACACGTGGGCTAGATGGTATCTCACACACGGAATCAGTAGCCGGAAAAGGACACACAAAATCCATCGCAGAAGATGATGGTCGCACAGGTTGAAAGTCAATTACAGTGTCCATCATATGAGCAGACATCCTTGTGTCATCAGGTGTCGACAAAGTGAACGGTGCTAAGGATATTGCTTTGCACAAAACTGCAGGTGTCACACTATTCAGAATCGGCCACACGGTGTAACTTGACATTGTCCACTGAGATGAATCTGTTGTCTTTGCGACCTGGCAATGGTGGTAGAATGACAGTACGAGTACCCTTCAGTCCAAGCACAGAAACCGGAGCACGATAAGAGGGACCAAATTCTTTTTGGTTCTCAATCTTCTCCCGCACTAGATCTCCAACTTTAGGAAGCCAACCGGTAACAGGAATCAGTTGTGCATCAGCAGACGAAGATGGTAAATGCTCAGTTGCCAGAGCATCACGGGACTTTTGTAGATCCTGTAACATAGCAGAATGATTATCTACATCAAACTTAGAGGGAGCCGCCACAATGTCCAGACCATCAAGGTCAGGAACAAACATGTGAAAGCCAAAGAGCCTTTCGTAAGGGGTCCGCCCACCCAGAGATCTTCTAGGGAGTTTATTTAATGCACGTTGTACCCCATACAAGTGGGACAGCCAGTCCCTGACAGTACCTAAGACTCTAGCTGTCAAGGATTGCTTTAAGTCACAGTTCATTCGCTCCACAACTGAATTGCCCTCAGGAATGTATGGAGACGAAAACTGCACCTGTACCCCCAACGACTCCATCGCATCCTTGTAAGCCTTAGAGGCAAACGCTGGACCTTGGTCAGAATGGAAGGTACCACAGGCAAACATCCAGATAAAGACACGCAAATCCCTGATGACATTTCGAGCGTCAGCACCACGTTGAGGCCATACCCAGAGGAATCGAGTGCATGAATCAACCGCAACTAAGATATACTTGTATGCAGTATCAGAAGAAAGTGGACCACAGTGATCAAGATAGACACAGCCAAACGGTCTATTAGAAATATATAGCTGTGTTTGCGGCGGGCGTGGGACTGTAGAAGGCTTGATTTGTTGACAAACATCACAGCAAAGAACATAGTTACGAGTCTGCTTATATAAACCACGCCACCAGTAACATTGCTGAAGAATAGTGACTGTTGCCGACACACCAGCATGTGCCGAAGCAACGCCTTCGTGTGCGGCCTTGATCAAAGCTTGTCTGTGGTCAGAGTTGGGAATCAGCCGATCCCCAACCGAAGGAATGGTAACATAAGGAACCTGTTCGGGAGTTACATGATAAGAGTATTTAGAAGGGAAACCCGCAGGATAATTACCTCCCTCCCTAGTTGCAGCAACCGCTGCCGGAATTTCATTATCAACCTTAGTCATAGATCTTGTAACTGCTGCTACGGAACACGTGGCTACTGCAGACTTGGCCGCTTCATCAGCAAGAGAATTACCAAGAGCGTGTGTTCCTATACGCTGGTGGCCAAGAGTGTGAATAACATGTGTGAGAGGCAGACGTTGTTTAAGATCTGCCACCCGAACCCAAAGCGTTTTATGCTTAATTGCGCTGCCCTTAGAATCACGATAATCATTTTGAGACCAAAAGAATAAGTTGTCATTGAACGACTGGACACAATATTAAGAATCGCACACAATAAGAGTATTCACTAGAGGATCAGCAAACTCTAGAGCTAAAACAAGAGCACGCAGCTCGGCCAATTGCGCCGTGCAGTCTCCTAGTGCCTGTGTGTGCACAATGGATGACTTAAACTCTCCATCTTCAATGGAGCCAGCCACAATAGCACAAGCCGCTGAATAAGCATGTTTGGAACCCGTGGCCGGTTGCGCCGAGCCATCGGTATAAATGATGCATTTGTATTCACACAGAGGAAAAAGGGACAAAGGAGGAGGGTGAACAAATTCATACTGCAAAAACTCCTGAGTCTGAAGAGATGGATCAAAGACAAATGTGACATCCGAAGACGTCAAAGAAGTAGCCCACTGAATCCAACGTGGGTGCAATGCCTTAGAGTTAGGCACACTAGCTTTAGTCACCGCTTCCAAAGCAGGGAAGGGAGTGACCATAAGAATGCGTTTGCCTTGCGCCAGTGAGCGTTCCTTTAGAATCGCCATCTGAACTGCCATCAAGATCTTTTCTACAGAGGAAAAACGCATTTCAGACGCAGTGTACAAGTGAGACTTGAATGCAATAGGTATTGTGTCTCCTTCATTGAATGTTGAGTACATGAAACCCACTGCCCCAGAAACGATACGTATTACCAGGTTGGTGGTGTTATCACGAGTCATTAAGAAGTTAGTTGCAAGCAAATCCGCCTGCAAAGACTGCAGGACGGGAGTATGTTCCGGAAGCAAGCTGGCAGAAGAGAACTTAGGTTGTATCAACGCATAAAGCGGTTTGATACGCTGGGCATAATCGGGAATGTAAGTCCTCCCGAAGTTTAAAAAACCCAGCAGGGATTGTAACTTTTTCAAAGAAGAAGGTTGTTGCAAATGTGCACACTTCTCTAGGAAATGAGGTGCTAGACCCTTTCCCTCATTATTGAGCTCGTAGCCCAAAAAGAGCACTGCAATGTGTGACTTTGCAAAATTAAACTTGTAACCGTAGTCGGCAAAAGACAATATTATGTGGTCGACTCGGTCAAGATGTGGCGCGAGGTCGTCGTCAGTCAAATAGATGTCATCAACATACGACAAGGCCTCAGGGTCAATGTCATGCAACAAAGAAACAATGCGTGCCGCAAATGCCCCAGGGCTGTTCTTGTACCCCATAGGCAACCGTGTACATTTTTTCTGATTTCCGACGGAACTGAATGCTGTCAGGTCACCACTCGCACGGTCGAGATTGTGACTGTAGAAATCATTGGAAATGTCAAGTGTCATTTTGTATTTTTTATGAACAATATTATTCACAAGCGCTGAACTGTGTGTGTTTTGTACCGCAAAGGTGCGGCAATGGCTGTTCAAATTTCTATAATCCAATACAATCCGAAAAGAACCATCAGGTTTAGGGACAGTAAAAAGAGGATTATTCATAGGTGATACACATGACTCAATGACCCCCTGATACTCTAATTGTCTTAGAGTGTCACAAACAGAAGCCTTCGCTTCACGTTTGATGGGATATTGAGGTTGAGGTTGTGGCATAGAGCGCAATGGTATTTCATGAGCTGGAGAATCAACGTCCCAACCCACTTGATTGCGATACACCGCTGGGGCTAAGGCCAACGCCCATTCCTCTGCAAGAGCCTGCGCTTGTTCCTCAGGGACACAACATGAAAAACTCGGAAGTATCACATCTTCCCCTCTAGAAGAGGCTAACACAAAAGGTGGAGGCCAATCTTTCTCCGCCAATAAAATGTCATATGTAGCGGTTAGATTCTCCCAGAACACAACCTTAATGGGACGTAGTATATCACCTTCAATTAGGAAAAGGACTTCGTGTAGTCTATCCGGGGGGCAACCCGGGTATCTGCAGTCTCAATGGTAACAAATGTGTCAGTGGCTGTCACATCCAGACGGGGACGTAGAGCCTCCCTGACTATGGTAACCTCTGCAGCGCTGTCGAGCAGAGTCACTGCCCAAGTCTGATCCAGGAGTCGCGTCCTCACCGTCTGTGGCATATCTCGCTGTTAAAGTGGCAACCTTTTTCTTTTGAAAAGGAGGACGGGTTCGTGCGGAATCACCCTGCTTGTCCTTGACGTCAAACTGCTGAGGCTGTTCACGAAGGTGTGACGCAGGTTGACCTCTCCCCCGATCCTGGCGATCCCCTCCACCGGCTTGTGAGCCTGATGTTTCCTGTAAAGAACGAGGAGAACGCTGATCAGGAACCTGAAATCTTTCAGGAGACTTAATTTTAGCGCGATCGCGCAAGTCATAAGTACGTTCAGAAGCATCTGGGGTCGGCGAACTAGCACGTGAACCCTGCTTCTGTTGTTGGGAACCCTGTTTCTTATTTCTTTGCCAATTCTTTTTAGGAAAGAAAGGGCGCCCATCCTTGTCAGGCTGGGCCTGTGGTTGTTTTTGAGACTGTGTTTGTGTTTGAATGACAGGCTTATTTCCCAGACTATTGCGGCCAATGGTTTTATAAGCCTTCACAATAATCTGTGGTAATTCTCGTGGTTTGTCAGCGTCCGCGACCGCTTCTAAGCGGTTTGCTACTTGAAAGCTAACGGCATCGCCCTTGACATTCGCAAGGATCATATCAGCAACCACGTCGAACACCCCCACCAGTCTCATCCCCAGCTCAACAGCCGCTTCGGCTCCGTGTTCATCTTGAACACGCTTAATCACAGAGGGGAGTACGGTCATGGAGGGGGTGCCGAAACACATAGCATATACCGCTACAAACACCCTGCCCCAGGTGTTACAATCAGCCAATTCGGGAATTTAGTCTTTAGGCAAACTAATAGTTAACATCCTGTATTTATCCACAGGAGTGGTATTAGGAAAGACAGCTTCGATCTGTCCAAATTTCTCGGCAAGCCAATACGGCAATTCATCCTTATTCTGTGGGCGCTTGCCCATGACAGAATTAACAATAACGGGACTGATGGTTACGCCACCAGGACCCGCAGGTTGTACTGCAGCGCCAGGTGGTCCCACCTGGACGGTGCATGTGACGTACTGTATTACAGCTCTATAGACGCGCACTAACGATGTATGTAAGACGCGGAGCTCCGCTAAAGTAGCAGTTGTAAAAGCACGTGTGTGTGGGGTAAACCCAGCCAAAACGGGTCCTGTGGCCCCCTCTATAGATAAAGGGCCCAAACGGACCACCGTTAATGGGTGAGGAAGAGCGCCATTAAACCAAATACGGTGTTGCCAAGCTGTAAGCAGAATCTCAAGAGCTCTATAAGGCTGATAATGCTGAGGAACGGCGGTGGCAGCATATGTGTGAAACAAATCATCAGTGCCATCCACTGCCGGAAAGGTGACCCAAGAGTAAAAAAACTTCAAACTGGTGAGCTGGATCGGCTTCCACCACAAAAATAAGTGCGGCCCCAGCATCAGGAACCGCATAATGAGTCAAGTGCGCTCTCAGCGCGGCTCTGCTATGAGCCGGAATATCAACTGCAGCCATTATAGAGTAGAAAGTAGAACAATTTAAATTTAGGCAGCGCAAACACAGGTTATAAGAAAAGAAATACCTTTTAAAACTTCAAGCTTCAATAAACCTATAAAAATGTCAATATAGGAGGTTACTCCGTCACAGATGTCTCCGGAAACAGAAGTGAGGGTATTGTGGACCAGCACAAGCACTACTCAAGCGTCTCGCAGATAAGAACCAGACCAAGCGTTGGCGGCGCCATGATGCGGGGATACTGCTCATACACAGAACTATGCACAAGAAAACAGGACCTCAGTAAATAGGGGTGTACCTCCTATCACCTTAGTACCCAAAATCCCAACCGACTAGCAATAGTGTCTCATTCGGTCTCCTACAAATATCAAGAAGCTACGAATGTTTAGACAACCCAGAACACAAGCACTCCCGACTCACCTCAGAGTCGCGGGAACAAGACACTCTTTCGCTCTCACAGGCTTGTCCACAATAAAATAATCAGAGTCACTAAATAAGTTCAAAATGTTTATTTTGACTATAGTGATCCATGAAACAGTATGCGAACCACAACTAGCAGCAAACTGCATAAGGCAAAAACCATTAGCATTGTTACAATACCATAGAATATAAAAGGAGTCGTCATTTTATAAAGACTGAAAAAGGCTAAATAACTGGGCCTAATCACCCTCCCCAAGGCAGTAAGAAGTTATTTTATATAACAGTAGATCTCTAGGTGTTGTTTGCAGACCCCTACCTGAAAGCCTAAATCCAAGGGTTTACATCATAGGAACAGCAGTGTTCAGCTCCATGGAACGGCTTTCTTCGAGTGTGTTTCAAAAACATGCAACAACGTTATATCAAAGCACGATTCTTCCGCATTGCAGCTGTTGGTTACATGTTTTGTCTAGGTATTAGGGACTGACCAGAACAGAATAACAAGAGACATTGTTGACCGACCTTGCACATTATGTTCAGACAGAATTGAAGGGAAGGCTAAGAACGTGAAAAACAATCTGTTATCATGTACAGGGCAGAGGCAAAGTGTTGCGAAAACAAATGCTTAGCAGAGGCGTGCGCAAAAGCAGCAGCATAGGGCAAGCAAAACTCATGCTAACTTAGCAATGTCGACAATGTGTCTTAGGGCCACATAACCCCATATAACACCCTCCCAATGGTTAGTCAGTAGGACATAGACAGAAGAACAAAAACAGAGTTCAAAAGTCAAGCATTGATAAAAATATTGGTAAGACATACTTATTTAAAAAATAAAAAATCGGAGAAAAGCGAAGGCAAAGAAAAAAGGAGAGTCTGTATGTCTGACAGTGGAGTACGGACGACCCAAGTAGTCAATCCATAAAGGTTTGGGTGCAAAGAAATGCAATCCCTTCCAATAGTTCATCATTGTCATCGGTGGAAAAAGTGAAGACATCCAATTGAGTAGGTCGAAGGAACAAACATGTTCCTTACAAACAGGAGCATCCAAAAATAGAAAAGGCAAACTTGCATGATATTCAATGAAACTTCGTTGTAGGAAAGTCTGCGCAGCCGCACAGATATCCCATTGATCCAACATTCCAAGCAAAGCTGCACGTGCCATTGGACCATCCACAGAACAAGCCACGTCATGCATCTCTAAGGGACCCATCAACCCGCTGAAATCAGGGATTGGACACCACGTGTTTGATAATCAAAGTTCCATCGACCAGGAGAAATGACACCATTTGCAATGAAGCACTGGTTGCACGCAAGTTAAATAGGCAAAGCGGAATGTCAAGTCGGAAGTTACGACAAGTGTGGCTAAAGGCAAGCATCTAAAAGCCTCATATAGGCGATCACGATACAGTTGTAGCTGGGCCGGGCTGTGCAGAGCCACAAAGCAAGCAGTCATTGCGAAGCACAAGGAGGAGAAGCAGGACACCAGCAGCCAGCGCCAATATCAAGGGAAACCCTCCGAAAATGCTGGAAAAGAGAGAATGAATAAAAGCCGGTATTACCCCGAATATAGTTTGGAAGGAAGAGACCAGGCCAGATCCCACACATTTAAAAAAATGGGCAAGGCCTGTCGTAGCATATGCATTAAATATTTGGTGAATTAATTCCCCAAAATGAAGTGGGAGGTTAGTGTTAAGAAGCGACTGTATCTCACTCGAGGTCCGTGCCACCTGCAACCTGAATGTTTCATGGGCGGAAGTGAGGGCCACCTCCTGTTGGAATAAAAGGGCTTTGAGCCTGCTCAACTTGTTGAACTCTGTTTTCAAAATCGGAATGGAAGGCCAAAGCGAGGAATCTAAACTCCCATGTGGGAAAAGGACATTGCTACAGCAAGTTACGCGCTGGGAAACAGTTACCAAATATGGGATACCCGCCCGCAAACCACAGCAGTCTTGATTGTTTAAAATGAGATAGCTGCCGTTACTAAGCAACGTAAAGACAGGCGTGATAGATGGTACCGGGGTCCCTTTCAAAACGCAAGCTAGATTGGGCGCTGACACGTTACATTCGCAGTGCAATTTAACGTGTTTGCACACAAGAGAGTGACCCAGTACTGAATCACACTCCTCCCTGTGAGGAAAACTTCCTTATCCTCCCTCAAACACCGATAAGCAAAGGGTAGGACCCATAATTCATGCAAAAAGCAGTGCCAAGCGATTCGAAGCGGCCAACAGGAAAGTGTTGCATACATGATTTAAAGTGAAAAGGGCAAAGTGATAACGCCATGAATTAACCAAACAGCAGAGTCCGTTTCCGCTACAGAGAACGGCAAAGGCTCCAATTGTTCAATATGTAACAGCGTGTATACAGCATCTTTCATGGACATAAACTTCTGATTATCAGTTAGGTTAAAAGGCAAAAATAAAGCGGTGGCATTTAATTAATCCCAAGGCACTTTACCCATTTTCAGTGTCTGCAATGTCCAAGCAAATTGCATGACCGACCTTAACTGATTCTGACTGTGAGAAGTTGGCCTGGCATATGCTGTCCACTAATTATAGTGGGCACCTTGCACCAGTCCAAACAACCCCTTATTGGAGATAGGTTAAAGACAACCTTTATTGAAAGCTATCCTAGTGGTAGCTATGGAGAGCAGCCTTCAGGCTAAGTCTTGAAGGAATGTAAAGCAGCTTGTTTTACCAGTCTATAATCTCTTGAGTGACCAAATGAAAGAGCACCACACCAGGTATATATTCAAAATATATGTATTTATTACTAAACACACCCTCTAGTCTCTTTATGAGGCTAGAGTTCAAAGTACATAAGTTATAAGTTATTTAAACACAGTAATAGCACAAATACACGTTTGGGCCCTAGGGGCGTACCAAACCATATACCAATAAAGTGGTATAAGAACCACGACTGAGCTAGACACTAGGCCTAGAGCCTCTAGAAGTGCTTGGACCACAAGGAACCATCCAAGGTAGTGACACAGGGGACCCACGGGGGACGCGTGCAGTGTAGTAACACAGCCGCGAATCGCCGTTAACTTCTATGGAGAAAGTCGCGGTTGGGAATTTAAAGAAAAGGGACACTTAAAGAAGGACTTGGAGCAAACCCTTTGAGAACTAGGTCGTTCTAGAGTCTCTACCCACGGGAGCACCGGAGTACTCTTGTTACCTCACCCAGGGAAGCCGGGTGCATAGGTGCCTTTCGGGGTCGGGTTTCGTCGCCGATTTGAATGGCGATCTGCTGCAAAGTGCTGCTGGCGACCAAGTGAAAAGTGTCCGGGTGGATCCAAAGGTGGATCGGAGATCTGAAGAACCTGAAAGCAGAGGGGACAGAGTCTGGGTCACTAGCCAGTGACCAGGAAGGCGATGAGCAGATGCCCACCGATGTTGAGTGCTTCAGGTAGGTTGACGGTCGTCTTGACTCTTCAGCCACGAGGTTCAGGAGGCGTTGTTGGCGACCAGGAGCAGGATTCGGGCTGGTACACAATGTCTGTCGAGTGCTGAGGTGTCGGCGACCGGATTGGACCCAACAAGCCTTGGCAACGGCAAGTCTTGATGAAGATGAAGATTGACGATTGTGCAGACCAGCAAGGTCTGAGGAACTCACCCAGCAAGGGTAAGTGAGGGCAAGCCTGGAGCAACCGGGGAGCCCAAGTAGAAAAAGATTGGCCTTCGTGAAGGGCTACTAGCCAACGGGCTAGCGACCGCGAAGGAGCCTCGAGACGGTGCACGTGGAGCTGGCTCACAGGACACTAGTGGAGTGGAGGCCAGTGATCTTCGGTGCAGTTGGTGCTGGAGGCTAGGGCTACTCGGAACCCAAAGCACGACTTCCTGGGAGACCTAGAAGAGGATGCACTTGCAAATGCGTGTGGTGTCCAGGGGTTACGGTTCCACGTTACCCACGACAGCTACGGGCCTCAGCTTTGCTGGGGACTCAGGGCAGCCTCGGGGAAGTCTGGAAATCTACCTCTGGTGATGCAAAGACTTCGGCGTCCGACGGGAGCTTCAGCGATGCAGACCGGACAATTGCTTTTTTGGTGCCTGCCAAGAAGGGGAGTCACTCCTTGACCCCAAGGGAGATTCTTCTGTCCTCTAATCTTTAAGTAGAGCGTCGAAGGTCCAGGATTCTGTGTCAGAGTTTCGTCCAGGGATAATCTAAAGTCCTAAGGACGGGGTTCCTATACTTATACTAAGTTTAGGGGTTGGACTTACTCTGTGGTCCCACCTATGGGTGGGTCAGGGCAGAGGGGTGGCTACACCCCTTTCCCTTTGTCCAGTTCGCGCCAAAGCAGGGGCTGCAAGCCCCTGATCCGGTTTGAACTGGGGTATGCACAGGGACACCAAATGTGCCCCCAGTGCAGAACTTCAAAGCACCCGAGAGTGCTCCCGCCCAGCCCCAATACACACTATGCTGTCTGAGGAGGTGGTCACACCTCCCTGGGACAGGAAACCTATTGTCCAGGCCTCCCCTGCCGGAGTTTCGGTCAGCAGCAGGAGGCCAGACTTGTGTCTGTGGCAGCAGCATCCATTTTGTGATGCCAGGGCTTGGAAAGTCAGTACCGGGCATACCGGTGTGTACATGCCTTTCCCTCTAGAAGGGTGGAATGCTACCCCCGCCGCCAGAACTGGCGGGGGGGTAGTATTCCAAGATGTTTGACACCAAACACAACATTTTCCGTGCAGCCATCCCAAAGTTAGCATTTAACGCGAGGTTATAATGCGCTTAAGAGTATATGGTCAGGCTGCACTACAAACAGCATCAGAGAAGGGTCTTTGAACGCTGCAGAGGGGCCCTGCTCATGTAGGGGCACCCTCTCACATAGGAACCACGCACTCTGCCTTTAGGATTGATAAGGCCTGCCATAGGAGTGACTTATAGGTTTATATGTGTGTATGTATATAGTGATATAGGTAGCCTATATCACAGTAAGGGGTGCATGCACCACCTTACCCAGGCTGCAGTAGCAGACCTGTGGTGTCAGTTTGGATGGCCTTCCAGGGGTGGCACAATACATGCTGCAGCCCCTGGTAGGCCTCTGAGGTACCTATGCCCTGGGTACATAGTATACCATATACTAGTGACGTATAAGGGCACTCCAGATTCCAATCAGAGATGTGCCTAAGGCACATGGAAACCATTTTAGAGAGGAAGAAGCTAGGCTGGGGTTCTGATTAGCAGGGCCCCAGCCAGACTAAGGTCGAAAAACAGTGAAGCATCAGCAAAAAGTGGGGGTACCCATGTGAAGCAGATCCTACTCTCCTACACTGACCATGATATAACACAGAAACATCACTTTGCACAATATCTATTACAGAAGATACAATATTGTCTAAGGTGTAAATACGTGAAGAAAGCGTATTAATGCTGTTGTCTACTACAGCAAGGACTTTTTCCAAGTTTGCCTGGTCAATTAGACGCAGACGGAAGGTGGCTTCCTTCTGTGAAAGTTTCCAAATTTCATTATAAGAGGCATAAAGAAATCTCTTGGCCCTTGGATTACGTGGGCCTAGAAGAAAATCAGCCAAATCAATATCATTTGATAGGATGGAAAGGTGCTGTTTGACAGATTAGAGTGTTCCAGCCACTGCTGGCACAATTTACCTACCGAGTATGTTGTCACAGAATGATGAGGTGGATAACGAAGGTCAGGTTTAGTCTGAAAAAACCAGGTGTAACATTATTGAAATGCAACTGGCATGCATTAGCATTAGATTGCCACAACATCCATCCCAATGGATCGATTTCAGAAACATTAAAGGAGGCATTCTGAAGTAGAGTCTGCAGAGCCTCCATGGTATGGTTATTATGTAACCGCCAATTATTATATTCAGCTAATGCTGGAATTGAGGGGGTATTTAGGTTTTTGACAGTTGCAAGGCCATAACAAGAAGTCTGGTAAATGGTTTCATTTAAAAACAGCATTTGTGTTGGGATCAGGGAGGCACGATGTAATGCCTCAGTGCCCTGAACCTGCCACGGCTTTGTGCCCCAGATGGATTTTAAATCTATAGTCTGTTTCCAATGGTCATAACCATGTGCGGCCAACTGCGTTCTAAACGAGTTGGCATAAATTAGTTTAGTGTGTGATAACAGGTACTTCGATGTAGGGGATTTTTGAAGCCGAAAATAATAGGATTCAGGATTAGTCAAATCATAGGTAGAAAAATAGGTGAACTTATCCCTAAGCGTTTTAGAACTCCTAGGTATTAGGGACTGACCAGAACAGAATAACAAGAGACATTGTTGACCGAACTTCCACATTATGTTCAGACAGAATTGAAGGAAGGCTAAGAACGTGAAAAACAATCTGTTATCATGTACATGGCAGAGGCAAAGTGTCGCAAAAACAAATGCTTAGCAGAGGCGTGCGCAAAAGCAGCAGCATAAGACAAGCAACACTCATGCTAACTTAGCAATATATAACCCCATATAACATCATCCTTTTGGGAAGATATTTACACTCAACTAGAGAAAATTCCGGATACAGCCACTATCATACTAGCTGGCGACTTCAATCTACCGCTAGACCCACACTTAGATAAAAATTCGAAGTTCCCATTTCACCCGAACAAATCACACAAAACACTATTTAACCTAATAGATGCTTGGAGAATTCAGAACCCCTCAGAAAGGGACTACACATTTTACTCTTTTCCCCATAAATCATACTCCCGTATAGATTACATCCTGATCACAGGTAACACGATAAGTAAGGTAGACCAATCCACAATAGAGCCTAGAGTAATATCAGATCACTCCTGCATCACACTTTCCATTACTGATCACACACCGAACAAAAAACAACCACTATGGCGGTTCAACGATGAAATCATCTCCTCTCAAGATAACATTAAAACCATTACATATTCTATTCAAAACTTCCTCTTGGAGAATAAGGAAGGTGAAACTTCAGACCTCATACGGTAGGAGGCTTTAAAAGCCACAGTAAGAGGTGACATCCTTAAGATAAGGTCCAACATGAACAAAGAGGCTAATTCCAAACTATCCCAACTGGAGAGAGAAATCGCAGACCTAGAAAAAATGCATTCCATTAGCAACGACAACAATACCCTTAGCACACTCTTAAATAAAAAATATGAATACAACAAAATCATAAGCACACGTGCCAGAATATGGATTAATAAACAGAAAAGCATTAAACTTTGTGACTCTAATAAGGCTGGCAAATCACTAGCGTCTTACCTAAAGTTCAAACTTCAAAAATATGCCATTCACTCCATGAAAGACAAAGACGATAAGATCACTACCAACCCTGATAGAATATCTGAGATTTTAAAAGAATTTTACCAGACACTTTATGAGGAAAACACCGAAGTTAACCACTCAAAATGGAAAACATTTTTAAATAGTATTAAACTACCTTCTCTCACAGAGGAAGAAAAAACATCTATTAATGGGCCGATCACAGAGGACGAAATCCTCGGGGCAATTAAAGAACTTAAAACGGGTAAAGCACCTGGTCCCGATGGATTCAATGCCAAATTTTTAAAAACATTCCCCATGTCCCTAATACCATCGCTTGCTAAATTATATACACACTTTTCCAAATCAGGCCAGGTCACGGGCACCCCTGCCGAAGCAATCATAACAGTACTACCCAAGGAAGGGAAAGATCCTCTTTTACCGAAGAATTACAGGCCGATCTCTTTGATAAATTTGGACTGCAAGATCTATGCTTCGATTCTCTCCAAACGTATCCAACAACATATATCAAAACTGATAAATCCATCACAAGTAGGCTTTCTAAAACACAGACTATCCAGTGATAACACAAGACTACTGTGCACAATATCGAAAAAGCTAAATTAATAAACTCACCCACGGTGGCGATCACACTAGACGCCGAAAAAGCTTTCGATAAGGTGGACTGGAGATATCTACGTGCAGTTCTTGAGAATTTTAACCTTGGGGACAACTTGATCAAAATGATTATGGCCTTGTACTACAAACCGAGTGCAAGAGTAAGAGCGGGTGGTATAATTTCTTCATCTTTCAATCTAATGCAAGGTACTAGGCAAGGTTGCCCTCTTTCTCCTCCACTCTTTCTCCTTGCACTAGAACCTTTTCTCCAGCATCTTAGAGAAAATCAAGACATCTCAGGGATCACCTTTGACAATACTATTGTCAAACTTATGGCGTACGCTGACGATGTGCTTATCGTCACAGAAAATGCCCACTCCTCTATTTCAGCCTTAATAAATCAATCCAACAATTTTCAGAGGTTTCTGGATATTCCCTTATCAAAGATAAATCAGGAGTTAAACTCCTCAACCAATCTGGTAACCAAGACATTTTAGGCTCATCCGGACTAGCGTGGCAACAGGGGTGCATTAAATATTTAGGGCTAGAATTTACAAACGATCTAATAACTACTTTACATACCAACGTGAAAACCTTATACAAAAAAATTAATTCACTTCTTGACTCATGGTCACCTAAATTCCTCTCTTGGTGGGCCAGAGCAGAAACTCTAAAAATGATGGTTACACCATTAGTCAACTATCTTAGTAGTATGCTGCCGATGATGTTAACGGAGGACTTTTTAAACAAAATGGACAAATCTTTTAATAAATTCCTATGGCAAGGGAAGAAGCCCAGAATCTCACTAAAGAAACTAAAACTAGCTAAAAACAAAAGTGGAATCGGCTTGCCTAACTTCAGGAATTACCAAACTGCATACCTCTGTAAGCAGGGATCCAACTGGTTCATTAACAATCCAGCATACGAACCAGCTTGGCTAGCCATAGAAAGGTCTCTCATTAATAATGCACCGCTTGCAGCTATGGCAACTATGCATACATTACACTTACCATACTCCAAGAACATAATACAAAACACAAAGAATGCACTTCTCCGTCTAGATTCACAAACGGAAGTAAAGTTAAAAGACTCCAATCTTGCCTCCTTATGGAACAATCCTAATCTCAAAATCAATGGCTCCCCAATCTTCTGGTCAGATTGGTCTAATTGTGGCATTAACCTACTAAAAGACATATACCTAGACTCTTCACCATTAACGTTCTCGGCATTACAGAATCAAGTCAACCTGAAAAACTTGGATTTTTATAAACTGCTGCAACTCAAGGTCCAGATCTCTAAAAAATCGCTCAAGGCGATAACTCCATCTCTACCTAACTTATTAGGCCGTTTACTCAGATCCGGCCATATGGTCTCAGGCATATATAAGCTTTTGCTACCCAATCTAAGCAAATCCCTCTCACGTAACCAAGTAAAACGGGAAGCGGAATTGAACACTAGGAATACGGTGTTTGACTGGGATTACATCAACAAATCGCCCTTCTCTAACAAGATATCACTAACCTTATCACAAACTAAATATATGATTATTAACAGATCATATTGGACACCCTAGACTTTTTAAAATAGGACTCATTCCTAGTCCCAATTGCTGGAACTGTGAGGAACACGAAGTCAATCTAGCACACATGCTTTTTGAATGCCCGATCTTAAACACATTCTGGAGTAAAATACTGGATTTCATTAATCACACTTTCAATATTACTCCCACGCGGGAATTCTCATATATCCTCCTCGGCCAGTTAGACAATGAACTGAAAAGTGAGGGTGATCGCCACCTACTAGACCTAATGCTTACTTTAGCATGCAAATTGATATTACACAACTGGAAGAACTTCAATGCGATATCTTTTCGAATGTGGCAAGAGTGGATCAGCTTCCTTAGAGGAGCTGATGTGTCGCTACAACTCTCCCCCTGGCGCTCCCCTCACAGACCAATCTGGTATTCACTGGACTCCAAACTACTTAGCTACAATCCTCCGTAGTCAATTCCCTCAGGAGAGTGTCACTCTCTCTTAAGACATACTCTTTCACAGCCGAACTATCTTACAACACAATTTCTACCTCGATTCCTTCAATGCCCACACAGGGCTTTTGTACGTTTTATTCCACTGTGTATGATTTATGGCCTGCTTATTGCCAGATTAAACCTTGCATATCAACTCCATTGTCGGCTCTCTCATTAAGTCACTAAGACGTCCTCAATACTAGTTAAAAATTACTGTGATGTAATAGTTTTACGATCATACTCAATATGTACCTCAAAACGTACATAACCTAATCTTTGTGATTATGAATCGTTATCTTACTGTGTATGATTTATGTCTTCCTCACAGCCAGATTAATCCAGGTATATCAATTACACTTTTGGTTCTACCATTAAGCACACAGCCTGGTCAAGTTACAAAAAGTGGTTACCAAGACTTCTTCAATACTGTTTCATGATTACTGTGGCGTACTGTCATTATGACCGAACTCAATATGTATCTCAAGACTTGCATAAACTACATTATGTGATTGTTGTGTGTAAAATCCCAAGTATCTACATAACATCTATGTCTTCAAGTCGAATCTTACACAGCCTCCTCTTCTCCCCATCTTTGTATCCCTTTTCCAAGAGCGCTAATGCGTGCTGCCTGTGTATTTATTTATTTTGCAACTCTACTTTATGCATATGTACTGTGTATTCTGTGCTTCAAAAAATTCAATGAAAAAGATTTGAATTAAAAAAAAAGGGGGGGGGGCATTTTCCTACAGGTGGAGATCCATAAGTTGAACCTGAGAGTAGCATCATACAATTGTGACACTGTGTTATGGCTCAACACTGCCTGCATTCTCAGGTGCCGTGCAGACTCCGACGGGCACAGACAAACTTGCCTTTGGCGCACCATTGTCGCACCGGTGGCGCGCCTGCTGCGCATGTCTGCTGCTTGCCGGCGCCAGGGTGTCTTTTTATGTGGAGCCGATGAAAATAAGCTGGACTGCTTACTGTCCAAAATGGCGCCTGCTGCAGTCCAACTGAAGCTAAAATAGAAGCGTTTTAGCTCCATCCACACAATTGAAGAGCCATGGCGGACCGGACAGCTAAACAGGTGAGCAAAGTGCAAATGCAGGTAGGAAAATAAACTGCGAGCGTGAAACAGGCAACCAATTGTTAAAAAATATTTTAAAACAGGGGATAATAGGTATGCACAGAGTTCTTTACAACAGATTTACCACTTGCAGACTGCCTGTCCACTGCGTGTCAGCACCAGGCTGTCTTTTTAGGTGGAGCCGATGAAAATCAACTGGACCACTAAATGTCCAAAATGGCGCCTGCTGCAATCCAAATGAAGCTATTACTGAAACGTTTCAGGTCCCTCTGCACAACGGAGAGCCACAGTGGACCAGTGAGCTGAAGAGGTGAGCAAAGTGCCAAATGTAGGTAGGAAAATAGAATGCGAGTTTGCAACAAGCAACCGATTGCTAAAAAATATCACCTCCACCACCGTCTCTGCCAAACTATAGAGGTGTGTAACTATAGAGGTGTGTAAGACATTGGGGGCTTATTTATAGGCCCCTTGCGCTGCCGGTGCATCCCTTTTTGTGACGCACCGTGGCGCAGGATCCTGCTCCATATTTACCCGGCAGCACTAAGCCACTTTTTTGGGCTTAATGCTGCCTTGTAAATATCGTTCCCTTTAACGCAGTTTTCTGCGTTAAATGGCCGTACAATGGGTGTTGCTGGGGCTTTTTGACACTGCCCCAGATTTACAAGAAATTGTAACTCTGCAGCAGTGTCAAAAACGTATGCCTTCCAGGGGGCACAACGAGGAGAAATGTCTTTATTTCTCCTCGTTTTTCCTTTTTACATGTGAGCTGCATTCAACACATAGAAAGAGGAGAAAGACTCTTGTGATTGTCTTTGTGGAGGAAGGATTCCCTTTCTCTTCCTTCAAAAAATAATCATCCCCGCATGGCAGGCACCCTTGCACCATGGCTCTTGTATCGCCGCTTAATTTATACTGATCCTGAAGATGGTCTCGCGGATTGATACCACTTGAGAGCAAAATATTGACGCTAAGCCCACCTCACTGTTCAATCTTTTGATCTCATCAACGTCGCAAGTATATCTCATGATAGATGGACAGCTGATATTGGTCCTTTGGAGAGTGGGTTCTTATGCATTGATAAATGAAATGATGGAATGTAAAATACAGTTTATATAGTGCATTGTCAGAGTACACACAGATATTATTGAATCTTGAACCCCTGTTGTTTGATTTATAAATACAGTTTTCTTTATGATTTAATCAATTTATGTGCTTGTCCTATATTTGATTTTTTTCACTAACTTTACACCCCTTTTTTCTAAAAACGTGCATTTGAATGACTGATTTTCATACTGTGTATCTGGGCTTAAATGTTCCCGTTGTCAGCAGTCTACTCTTCTAGTGTTAGTTACTCAATCTCACATGGGGTGATTGGATTGCCGTTTTTATTTGCTTGTTAACTTTATAAAAGTGATATTTTCAGGATTGTGATTTAAAATATGACTTTATCATTCAAGATGATTTTATATTACTATTCATTTGAGTCTATGCACCATACCTCTATCTGTACCCAATCAAAAGTTATCATTTATTAAATGTAATAAAGTAACCCATTGTTAGTGAATGGGAGGGATAGGACCTACAGTAGTGAAAAAACAACCTTAGGCATTTCACACTACTAGCATATGTAAAAATTAAATACACTTCTTACGTTTTAAATACAGTGCACCCTGCCCTATGAGCCTTTAGAGCAGAGGTCTTCAAACTTTTTGATGCCGAGACCCCCTTCTCAAAAGTTTTTAGGTGTAAGGACCCCCTACTGACAAAAAATTCTAGAACCTGTTACTCATCATCAATAACCATAAACGCCCTCAATTCCCCTGGCAAATCATTTTTACGGTGGGGAAATAATATTAAACAGTGTATTCTGTAAATGTTTTAGGTTTTCCACCGCCAGGTAGCTACGTATAAAATAACGGGTAGCTTAAATAAAAAATAAATGTAAAAAGTTGTTACTCAGTGGAAAATGCACAATAGTACATTATGAAACATTTATTAGTTTAATGCACTGCAGAGGTCTATGTGTAACCAGGGACCCACAGAATTAATTCTTTGATGGTGCAGTGGAGAATAGTGACGTGCATTTTTTTGTGCTAGAAGGCTACAGCTTGTGACAGAAAGCACTGTGAATATGTAAGTCATTATTTAAAACTTGCATTTGAGTAATACCCAGATTGTACCTATTTTGTTATTTTTTTTTTTTACAAAACTGTCCTTTCAACACCTCCTGGAGTAGTAAGCGTTATACAAATCCAATTGCAATTGAAAGCACACACTTCACAGCTCAATTGTTCTCTCTGCACTACCACTCAAAAAGAATGCATCTTTGTCATCACAAAGATTTGAGTGACTCGATCAATTAAAACCAGTACCTGCTTTCAAGCACCCTTTATTTACATTTGCAGATTCACTCCTAGCACACATTTGTATTTCTTTCAGGCAATCCGCTGCACCCTGACAGGTAACTGTCTGCCCTGCTTCCGTTTCACAGCACATGATACTCCTTGACTGACACTCCAGCTGAAGCATATTAACTATCAGAATTAACCGTCCCAGGAGGGTTGTCTTTTTCCAGAAAGTAGGGGAATCGCTATTTAAATATGTTTGCGAGTGCTTTCACTGCGGAACCCATCTTCATCACACGAAGGGTCGTGCGATTGCACTTTATAAATATAATATTTGGCAGAATTATGCCTCAATGAGAGCAAGGAATAAAAAAATTAAAAGTTAATAGAAATAAATCTTAAAAATAATCTGCAAACATGTATTTAAAAGGAAATATAAATATTAGCACCAGATGTCAATAAGCCTTTCCAGTACAAAGGTTTTTTATGCACCACAATAAAAAAAAAGAAAATGTTAAATCACTTCGAAATACAAGAGCCCTTTACAGTATGCATTATAAAAGTATTTGTGTAGACTATGTGGAAAGTTCGTAGTTGGGTGGTTCTGGCCTCTGACTTTCATCCCATTTTCCCCTCGGTGAGAACGGCCCCCTACCCCCCCCCCCCCGAGGTGACAGAGCATGGCCTTTGTAATCAAGGGTGTGGATTGAATGCCTAAACTAAATTTCATTTATTTCCATCATTGGCACAACATTAGACATGCCTGAAACCAGCCAGGACTATTGGCTTTGTCAGTGATGGTTATCTATTTAAGATAAATGTATACGAACAATGATTTTAAAAATAATATTGAATATGTTTACAGACTGAACATATGAGACTGTAAATAAACATTACTGAAGCCTGAGGAAGGGGTAGTGGTGTTCAGTGTCTCAATCACGCCTGTAATTTTCACTCTATAATAGACACCTACGCTCTTTCTTGCTGCATCTTTCATCTGAATATCTGACACCTATTCTCTCTCTTCTTCAGCACTGTCTTTTCAGTCACTCTGGAATGCACTTTTTCATATCTCCTTTACGTCGTAACCCATCACAAAAACCCTACGAACTCACTCGCCTGTAAGCACTGCATTTTCTTTGACTACCCTGTGTCAATATTTTGGCAACTGTTTACCTCTTTCACACGCTCATTTGTACAGAATTACAATTGCAACTGGAATACTATAACTTTTGTTCTTCAGAGAGGCCAAGGACTGGATGGTCATGTATTCTGAACACCTTCATGACCCCACTGACGGCCACTGTGAGAAACTCGCACTGCTTTGAACAAGGAACTCCAGGGGCTCTCAGTCGTGGCCTGCAAACACTCTTAGAGAAGGCAAGATTAAGTACAAGTAAAATATAAACAGTAAAAATGAAAAATTTCAAGATAGCAGAACGTAAGGAAAGTTCGTAGTTGGGTGGTTCTGGCCTCTGACTTCCATCCCATTTTCCCCTCGGTGAGAACGGCCCTCTACACCCAGCCCCCCCTCCCCCTCCCCCCCCCCACCAGCCCAGCTCGCACTTTTTCTTGTGGACGCAGTGCATGAACAGGCCTGCTGGGCTCAATTAGGCTGGCACTTGCCTCCCGCAGAGCCCGACTGCCTCCTATTCGTCGTGGTCGCCAAGACCCATCCTCCTTCATCAACTGGTGAGGAGTATGCACAATATGTTTGCTTCTCAGAGCAGCTCCCAGTGCGAGGCTTTGTCTGGTACTACCGCTCGGAGCTGATGCCATTCAGCAATCTTTGTGTGCCGACAATAAGGCTGGGGAATGCGCGCCCCCCTTCCCATGACGCCACGGCCCCCCTGGGGGGCGCGCCCCACATATTGAAGACCTCTGCTTTAGAGCCTACCTTAAGGGTGTCTTATAAGTATTAAAAATGAAGGTTTAGGCCTGGGAAAAGCTTTATTTGGCAGGTCGAATCTGCAGTTTAAAAATGTTTTAAAAGGCTAATTTTAGAGGGTTGCACAATGAGTGCTGCAGGCCGGCTAGTAGCATTTAATTTACAGGCCCTGAGTACAGGTAGTATCATTTACTAGGGACACAAATTAAACACGCTAATTAGGTGTAAGCTAATTTGACCGTGTTTAGAGGAGTCAGCACAAGCACTTTAACATAGGTTAGCAGCGGTAAAATGCACAGATTTGTAATGCCAACACAAACGGGTTCAGCAGAGAAGAAGGGGTGAGGGCAAAAAGTGGGAGGGGGTGACCCTGCAGAAAGGGCCAGGTCCAACAAAAGGAAGCAGGTGCATTATACTTCTAGCACTCATTTCAAATAAGATATTTACTCGCGTTCATGTTAAAATTCACAAGATTTTTAAATAAAGCAGTAGCATTCCAGGTGCCATCCTGAAGTGTGATGAGAATAAATATTGTAGCATGTTGGGTGCACAAGACGCAGCGTTTTAAGTGCGTGTGGTATAAAAGCGTAGGACGCTCTGAAGGTTTATCTGTTCGTGCTAAGTATGTTCTGTTCAAGATTGCTACAGCTGCAACCCTAAACACCACTGTCTTTTGTGACGTACATACAAATCCAAGGAAGTCGGTCTATTCAACGTCATTTGTCTATCTTTTTGCATCACGTCACTTGTAAATACGTGTGTGATTTCCAGTCACATACATTCACCATGGATTTAACGGTAAAACCGCTTCTGTAATGTATGTAACACACAACAACAATGCTTCAAGGCACAAGAAACAGGCTGTAGACACACAGGTACAAATGGTCAAAAACACGTGTGTTGTAACCTATGCCTGTATTCCATATGTTGTATTATCTTTTATATAAATGGTATCTCCCTTGCCTACCCACCCCTCCTTTCCCTCCACCCTTGGTACGTGCCCACCTTAGAACGTTGAGAGTGAAGCTCACCTTAGAATGTTGGTGAGCGTCAGTTGCCAGCTGGTGCCTGAGGATCTGGTTTAGTAAACAGCTTCTCTTCATCTTCCTGTGTCAGCTGTTTACTTCTAACAAATTGGCGACGAGAGTGCTGTGCTGGGGGCAGCTCCAGATCCTCCCCTGTTTCTTCTACATCAACTGAATATTCTACAATTGTCTGGAATTCAGAGAGTGAGCTGTCCAGAAATTGTTTTCTTCATTGCTGGTGAGTGCTTCCGTGTGTGACTTCCTCGCTGAGTCATCTTGGACGGGAAACGTTTCGAGAGATTCCTTGAAATTTTGGTGGTTCTTCGATTCCCTGCTGCCTGAGGTGTCACATTTCACTGCCTGCCAGCTGTCTCTTCTCCGAGAGGGGGGAGCATTGCTGGGCTTCCTGAGGTTCTGTTTCCTCACAGTTGTACTCTCTGTGGGTTTTTCAAGCAAAGTGACCGTTTCACCTTCATGTGAGTTTGCCTCCCATACTTCAGAAGCCCCTGGCCGAGGTTTCAGGTCGTTGTTGTGCCGCCTGCCAGCTGTCTTCAGCGCTGACAGGCACAGCTGATTGCCATTGTTTACTGCCTGCCAGCGTGAATCCAGCTCTGCCCTTTCCTCCCCTGGGTTGCCTCTCAGCTGTCTGCCTGCTGTCTTCCAGCGCTGCTTTGTGGAGTGCTTTATTTTCTTACGAGACAAGCTGCCTGGGGATTCCCTCATATGTTACTCTCTCTCCATGGGGTAATCTTCGTGCTTCCTGGTTTCCCGTTCTCCCGCTGTTTTCAGTCAGCTGTTCAACTCTCCTCACGCTCAGGCTACATTCCTCACAAGAATTCCTGAGGTGCTTTACTTTCGCTGATAGGCACAGCTTTAATCCTCATGTGTCTTTCTAAGGGTTGACTCCTGCTGAGGAACCATTACAGTTATAATCATCTCGGTAGGGTGCCTTCCTTCGCTGACAGGCACAGCTTTAATTGCACACCATTTTCTTCAGAGCTATTGTTCCCTGCTGGGAGGAACCTTTTACGGTCATTAAGTTAATTAAACCGACAGCTGGTGCAGTCTTTTCCTCTTCCTGCCGTCTGTCAGCTAGATTCCTCTCAGAATTAACTCCTTATTTGCCTGTCAATCGCTGATGGGCACAGCTAAATACCATCTATGAGGAAAATTTGTCATTTATTGTGTGGAAATTTCACATGAAACTTTATTTTTCAATTTATATCTTTATTTCACTAGCCTTTGTTGTTTATCATATAAAAGTACTTTTAACAGCAAGAGTCAGTCAGGCGTGGCAGTAATTAGTTTTCTCAGCCACAGCTGAATATTCTACAACCGTCCGGAAGTCAGTGTGTGTGACTCTTTATATTTTTATTTGGTGCAATTTTTTTACAATTGCCTCATATAAAGTTTTCACATGTTCAGAATCTTGCTTAAGTATTAGTTGTATTTAGAATTATACTATGTGAATTAACGTTACTTTATTTTCTTCACTATTTTCTGGCTATTTTTCTTCTTCCTTCCTCGACTGTCATTTTGTTCTTCTCCCTTATTCTTCTATTCCTTCCTCTGCCATTTCTGGTTTTTCTACTTTATCTCCTATCATGGCGTCATTTGCAATGTCCCAACCTCCCTCATTCTTGAATGAAGATGGAGAACCACTTATTCCTTGGAAAAGAGGGTAAATCTTTTTGAATCTTATCTAATTGCTATTGGGGGGGACAGATTCTCTTCTATGCGCAAACAGCATGTTCTGTTACATAATTTGGGAAAACATGCGAGAGAAATTTTTGATGATCTCCCTGACACTGGAATTGAAGGTGAAAGCGGAAGTGAGGATGCGCACGGAGATCCTCAACATGATGTCTATCAAAATACCCTTAAAAAATTAGAAATCCAATTTGGAGAAAAAATCAATGTGGTTCTAGAACGCACACAAATTTTTCTCTAGATCACAAGGAAAGAATGAAAAAGTGGTAAATTACATTGCAGTTTTAAGAGGATTAGCTTCTACTTGTGAGTTCGGTACATTAACAGAATCTTTAATCAGGGATCAGTTAGTTAGGTGTACCTGTGACAAGAAAATTCAAGAGAAATTATTAGCTGACGCTCCTGAATTAAAACAAGCGATTGATATTGCAAAAAGCATAGAGCACACTGCATTTTGTATGAGTGAAATGAAAGACGCTGTTGAAGTCAAACAAGTTAATGATAATGGTGTACTTAAGGTGTCAACTAAGGATGTTAAGAACAAAGTGCCTCTCCCTGAACAGGTAAAACAAAGAACTGAGGGTTCAAAATTTAAATGCTACCGTTGTGGTAATCCCAATCATTTAGCTAACAATGTAAATTGTCCAGCTAGGAATGTTACGTGTAGGAAATGCAACAAACGTGGTCATTTCTCTAAAGTTTGCAACGTTATAAGAAAAAATGTCACCCACATGGTTCACTATGACACTGTTTCAAATGATGACATTGTATTCCAAGTAGCAGACTCTAAGGAAGTATCTAATGGTAACTACCCCAAATGTGAAATTCTCCTTGATGATATCCCGTATATGGTATTTGCAGATTCTTGTTCCCCCTATACACTTATCAATGAAGCTACATTCAAGTCCAACTCAGGAAGCAAGGATTATGAAATGTTACCCCCTGATGTCAATCCGGGTGGTTACAACCACGATCCTATACCGTTGGTGGGCATGCTCGTTATGCAGATCAACTTCAAAGACAGGGTTACGGTGGGGAAAGTGTACATTACAAGGAATGGGTCGAATTTATTAGGGTGGAAACACCAAAAGATCTTGGGATAAAATTGGACCCCAATGCTTCAGAACCAGTGTATTTGGTTGAGAGATCTAGCGTAGGGAAAGAAGTGTGTGAAGAATTTCCAAAAGTATTTTCAGAAAAGTTGGGTCTGCTGAAGGGTTTCTTACATAAAATTAAGTTGAAGAAACAATACAAACCAACTGTTCATAAATCCAGATCGGTTCCTTTACTTATAAGAGATCCTCTCAGAAGAGAATTAGAGAGACTAGAAACTTGTGGTGTGATTGAGAGAATTGAAAGCTCGGAGTGGTTAGCTCCCATAGTGGTCGCGTCTAAGGAAGGTGGAAAAGGTATCCGTCTATGTGTGGACCTTAGGGATCTTAACTCCAACATTTGGGTGGATAGATACCCTCTCCCCAACATTAACGAGATGCTCAGTGTAATACAAGGTGCCAAATATTTCAGCGTCTTAGATCTTTCCGCAGCGTACCATCAGGTAGCTCTCCACCCTGATTCCAAAGCCCTCACATCCTTCATAACACCCTTTGGAGCCTACCAATTTAGCAGAATGCCGTTCGGCCTGGCATCTGCCGCAGCAGTGTTCCAACGTATAATGCAACACATTTTGAAGGATTTGGAAAAGGTATTGTGTTTCCAGGATGACATCCTGATATATGGGGAGTCGGAAACGGAACACAACAAGATCCTAAGAGAGGTTCTTTGTAAACTAAGCAAGGCAGGATTCACCACTCACAGAGACAAATGTAAAATAGGTGTGAAGTCTGTAGTGTACCTGGGCCACACCATCTCTGGTGAAGGAATCAGACCTAAAACTAGCTTAGTGGATTCGGTCAAGCTTGCACCAGCTCCTACTAACAAGGAGGAGCTCAAGTCCTTTTGGGCCTGGTAGAGTACATGTCCAAATTTGTGGAAAATTTTGCGGGACATGTGCACTCTCTAAGAGACTTGTTAAAAAAAGGGTCCCCTTTTAATTGGAGTTCCCAATGCCAGAGTGATTTCACTTTTATCAAACAAGCCATAGTAAAAGCTCCCACTTTAGGAATGTTTGATCCCAGTGCCAGCACAACCTTGACAACGGACGCAAGCATGAAAGGTCTAGGAGCTTCACTCACTCAAATGGTAAATGGTAAAGAGAGAGTGATAGCGTTTGCGTCTAGATCATTGAAACAGCCTGAATGTAACTATTCCACGATCGAGAAAGAAGCCCTTGCTTGCTATTGGGCAATAAACCATTTCAAATTTTTCTTGTGGGGAATTCCCTTTATTCTTCGAACAGACCACAAACCCCTACTTCCCATGTTCTCCACAAAAAGCATTGAAAGGGCCACTCCCCGCATCTCCAAATGGGTGCTAGGCTTACAAGGTTTCAATTATACTATGTGTTATGTTTCAGGTGACAAGAATCTAATAGCTGACTGTTTGTCGAGACTTCCTATTTCCAATGAGGATTCGCAATTTAACCCTCCAGATGAGACCATCCTTGCAATTGACATTCCTGCCATTAACAAGGAGGAATGGGAGAAAGGGTTACAAGAAGACACCGCCTTAATGGGTCTAAAAACATGATCTGCAAAGGATGGCCCAGATCTATTAAAGATCTTCCAGAGAACCTCAAGTCTTTCTGGGTGGTGAGAGATGAATTATCCATAATTGGGGATCAAATCTACAGAGGCAACAGAATTGTTCCACCCAGTAACATGCAAGAACGCATCATAGAGGTGGCACATGAGGGTCATCCAGGAAGGAGTATGACCAAAAGTAAAATAAGACAAAACTATTGGTTCCCCAACATGGACTACATGGTGGAGAGGACAGTAAAAGATTGTCTAGCCTGTGGGTCATGTGACAAATCCAAAGTCACTCGCAAAGCTCCCCTTATTCCAGTGTCGATCCCTTCCAAACCTTGGGACAAACTAGGCCTGGACATTATAGGTCCTTTGAACTTAGCAAATGTTTCTCAAAGATTCATGTTTGTACTCATTGATTATCATTCACATTGGATCTCTACCAAAATGGTTTCCTCCATCACCACATCATCTCTTATTGAATTTCTGAAGGATATATTTTCTAAAGAAGGGATACCCAGTACCCTTGTCACAGACAACGGCGTTCAATTTACATCTGATGAAATGACGCAGTTCTTGTCCAAATTAGCCATTTCACATGTAAAAACTCCTTTATATTGTCCCAAAGCCAATGGATTGGTGGAAAGAGCTAATAGAATGATAAAAACACCATCCAAATGGCTCTTACATTGCATGAGCCTATAGAAGAAGCCATGAGACGTATGCTTTGGTCTTATCACTCCTCTCCCAATGCCATTTCTGGAGTTTCCCCATTTGTGTCTCTGAAAGGGAGGAATCCTGGTTCTAAACTCACTCCCAATTGGCTAAATGGAGGAAGTCCCGTCTGGGTAGATAGGGAATCTGTCATGGAGAAAGTGAGTCGGCATCAAGATGATTACAAATCTAAATACGACCAGAAGTGGGGAACCACCAGTAAGGAATGGGTTGTAGGCCAATGGGTAGTTATCAAAAGACCCCAGGTAGGTCGTTCCAAAGTATCGTCATTCTCCAAACCCCTAAGAATCCAACGTGTAAATAGTAATTCTGTAGTATTGGAAGATGGAAGCAGTTGGAGCATGGACAATATAGCTCGCTGCCCCAAAGTGTGTATTCCTAGGTCTACTAGGGAAGAAAGTCAGGATGACTTGTTCTCTAACATGCAACAACCTAAGGATGTCAGAACACGCCATCCACCACGGTGGCAAGAGGACTATGAAATGTGATACTATTTTGTCAATTTCTGTCTGTTGATGGTTTTCATCTTTACATTCCACTATAATGCAATTGTTCTCTTCCCTATTCAAAGGGAGGTGTGTTGTAACCTATGCCTGTATTCCATATGTTGTATTATCTTTTATATAAATGGTATCTCCCTTGCCTACCCACCCCTCCTTTCCCTCCACCCTTGGTACGTGCCCACCTTAGAACGTTGAGAGTGAAGCTCACCTTAGAATGTTGGTGAGCGTCAGTTGCCAGCTGGTGCCTGAGGATCTGGTTTAGTAAACAGCTTCTCTTCATCTTCCTGTGTCAGCTGTTTACTTCTAACAACGTGTTCTCAGTGTTACTCTCCGACTGCAGATTTACTCACAATAAAAGACAAAGACAGTAAAGGGAAAACAGAGCTTTATGTGTGACCTTGGGCTTTGCTTTGTGATTTAGTAGGAGAATGATGCGACCTAGTTCTAGCCACCAAAGGGGGGAGGAGGGGGTGCAGAGGAGGGGGTGCAGAGGAGGGGGTCATAGTTACAAGATGAGGCAATCTGTGAAATTAATTCACAAACCTGCTACAACATGATTCTGATTGGACTCTGTTTTCCTGGGCTGCATGCGGGCAGGATACATCTGGGGTGCTTTGGATATTGTAAAATACTACATGATTTCTTAAGGTTACAGTCAAGAACTGTCTTCTTTCCAAGTTGTTGTATAATTTGTGGTTGTGCTGCCGAGGGACCAGATAGGAAAACCTGAGAAGCATTACACCACTAGCAACAAAAGGATGCAAGTTCCCTCGGTGGCAAAAGCAAGTGAACAGTCAGCTTTTTGATAGACATTAGGTTAAAAACACTTGGAAATAGATGGATATCTGTGCGACGGATGAAGGGAGAGAGAGAGGAAGGGAGGGAGAGAGAGAGAGAAAGAGAGAGAGAGAAATATATATAATCAAGATATTAAAAAAAAGGTTATTGTGTCACTGTTGTGCCATGCTTAGTTCTGATATTGTAGCTGAATTCTTTGTTCTTAGGTTGATAATTTAACGTCCACATAGTAAAAGATCGGGTTTCAAAATAAAAAAAATAAAAATTCGGAGCCCTTTGGTTTTTTTTTTTCTCTGAGTTTTATTTAGCGAACTTGACCCGAAGGTATCGGGTATCAGAGCGCTTTACATGAGCACCAGTTGCGTTACATAAGGACATATTCATTTTAGTTAGGCACGGGGAGATTAAGGGGCATATTCTCAAGGACTCATCGCCGATTTATCAGCACTTTAGCGCCGCAAAAGTGGCGATAGATTTATTGCCCTATTCTCAAGCTGGTGCAAACTGCCGATATCGCCAGTTTTCCAGCGATAGCTGCCGCAAAAAACATCGCCACGGATGAGTGCGACAACTAATGCTAATGATATGCAGAGTAGGCGTTCCCGTGCAAAAACACACGAAAACACCACTTCGCGATATTCACAACGACCAGTCAGATCTGCGATGCGAACCAAGAACAGGCGATAAGGCGCGTTAGCAGCAGGGATTTAACACCTGCCTTTTACTGGTGTTAAGCAGGACGACCAACTGCAGTAGAAAGGGAGCCCAGCCCAGAGCCACATCTGAAGACCAACAGATGCCATGGAGACACTGATCATGCAGTTCGGAGACCCAAGAGGGCCACAACACCCACCGCCACCACCCCCAGGAACCCCCCCCCTCTCCAGACCGCCCCCTGGACTACCACAGAGGCAGCGTAGGACAAGACAGCGGACCGTCCGAAAACCGCATGGCCCCCCAGCCACACAAGTGCAGAATGTGGGGAGAGGCGGGGACCAAGTATGTGTGAAGGAGGCAACTCACCCATGAAGAAGAATGTACACAATGCCAAGTGTGGCGGTGATGTGCTGGACAGACCACAGAATGCAGAGCACAGACATGTCCATGTGGACATACACTGCTGGTGTGTGTAGTGTTGTGGACAGTGGACGCAACCATGTCACCTCAGGCAGTGGGGAAGACCTTGGACATGTAGCTGTGCCGTCCCCCCCTGTAAGTTTCACATCATTCCAGCGCCTCTTGAGCTCGTCCATTGTCCTCCTCAGCGCTCCGACTGCATTCGCCTTGTCCAGGATGGACTGCCATATTGTATTTTTTGTTGCCAATGACACAGTGGAGGTGACGAACAGTTGTTGATGGTGTTCTGTCACCTCCGTAATCAGGATCCTGTTTTCCTGCGGACTGAACCACGTCTTCCTCTTCTTCTTCTCCTTGCCCTTCCCTGACCCCGAGGTCCCAGGCTGGTCCTCCGTGGGGCTTGTGGGGTTCTGGTTGTCCTCTGTGCTTGCTCTGGCTACCTCCATGGTGCTTCGCAGTTGTTTGTGTTTTGTGTTGCCGCTTTTATTGTGCTTTTTGCAGCCTGACTTGTGGGACTTGCAGGCCTGGCCCTACTTCTCGCCTGATTTTTTATCCCGGTTGGGCCCATCGCAACTTTTTTCGCGTTCGGGTTTGGATTTTCATCGCCGTCCCGGTAGTGTTATCGCGGACATTTGCTGCGTTATCGGGGTACTATCGCATGTTACCGCCGTGTTGTGAATGCCACGTTAACACTGGGTTATTTTCCCGCGATATGCAAACTTGCGTTAACCTATTTTGGCGATGTTTATCGCACGTTCTTGAGAATATCCCCCTAAGTGTTTTGCCCAGAATCACAGGATGTTGAGCGTGGTTGCCGAGACTCGACCCGGTTCCCCAGATTTAAGGTCGACCGCCCTAGCCGTTAGGCCACATCCTCTCCCATCCTCTGAACCCTATCCCCTGTGCCTGTGTAAAAGGGGTCACTCTTCACATTTTTGGTGAACTAAAACCCAACCAGTCAAAGCAGACAAACAAAAGGTCACTGGTGGTGGTTGAAGGACCTGTGTATCTGGAGGCCGAAGGCTCGCAGTGCTGTGTCAGTCTGAGTTATAACACCACAGCTCCCCAGGTCTGCCTTTTCAAGACACCATCAGTATGTCGTAAAAAGAAAGTAAAACGACAATCTTCTCAAATTATAACTGAGTTTAGCAGTGGTTTAGTTGCACAAAGAGGCGATTTTGGTGAAGAATGAGTTCTCCACATATAAAATACTGCCGTACTTCAGCCACATATATGCAATATGTGCTTCAACATACACCACTGGCCCCCATTACACACCCCCCCCTCCCACCACACTGGTAGAGAATAAGCGCTACCTTGTGAAATTCATTTACTCTTCAGCTATGCATAGTTTTTATTAGCCTTTTAAGAAGCCAGAGCAAACAAAACGACGGAGTTTAATCACTGGAATAGTCAAATAGAACACAACTAGTTGGTTGAAATACATTTAACACCTCACTACATATTAAACAATATATTCATGCATTTATGTAATTCTTTCAGGTTGAACATTGTAATCTAGAGTCTGCCAGGATGTTTAGATTTAGAATCCTGATGGGGCTTTCACATCCCATCATTTTCCTGAGTCTACCCTGGAATATTTAAAGATCCTGTTTTTGGGATTAATCAGCTTGTGTTGAGTTTACAAAGCTATCATTCCTCCGATTCTAGAGTCCTGATGAGTGATGCTTTCTTCATGAGCGCTCATTGACGCTGGTACCACCGTTTCCACCTTCACTATGGTCCTCCATCCAGTAGACTTCATTGCGATTTCACTAAGAGACAAAAACAGTACAGAATGTTTCTTAATAACATCTTCACCACGTTTTCTTTCTATTGCTGTTGATTTTATGTTTTAACCTCTGTGTTTCTTTCATCATTCCAACAATTTCTGTGTAGGTAACTTCATAATTGAGATTTTCTCTGACTATTCATATATATGCATCACTGTTTGTTATTCTTTCTTGGCCTGTGTGCATATATAAATAAACATATGAACATCTATGTACCGGCACACATTATCTATCTATCTACACACACACACACAGACATTTATATACACTGAATATATGTATAAGCCATATATGCAGATGCACACAGTGCTACATACTATTTATTACCATGGGGGGCAGGAGAGCTATGAGTCACAAGAGGTATAGTCGCAAGTAAGTCACAATGCCCCTCCTCTACCTTATCAATGCTAATAATTAGCACTTGTGCTCTCCACATCTGCCCATATTTACTCCATGATATATTTTTATGAGTACTTGTTTTAACAAAGCGTATTTAATGAATACCATAATGCAAGCATTTAAACTTGTGCAGTATGGTACAATCACACTGACGAGAGCTTGTGACTTTAGGAGAGCTGTTTCCTGTGCAAATTATTTGAAACATTCTTTCTCTGACGCAATAAAGAGTGTTTTTCCAGTGTCAAGAGGTTATAAACTAAGTTTAGTATTAAACCAGTTATGGCTAGGAATGCTTTTTTACTGAAACGGTGTTTTGATAATAAGTTTAGCGCCATGTGACGAATCTCATGAAACATTTGAAAAAAACTTGATGCAGTTTTGGTTTGGTGTGCAAAGTTTTATACCGATTTATCAAGCAGGAGGCAAAAAATGTGGCAGGGGTTTGAAAAAGAAACAAGTTATTTACCTGTAATGATGGTTTTGCAGCCTGAAGCTCTTCTAGATTCACATGCTGTGTATATACCACCATCTAGTAGTTGGAGCCTGAAAGACCTACTTCTTTTAACGTTTTTGTTAGGTTGAGCCTAGGCATGGCATGCGCTGCCTCTCCGAGACATGCTGTAATCACTCTATGGGCTTTCAGTCCGCCCATTGGCATTTTATTGGTTACTTTGATTGTTGTGTTCCTTTCTATTGGCTAATATGTCTTTTTAGTACCTCCCTTTTGTTGTTTGTTACCGCCCAGAGAGCAGCGCTTAACTTCTGATAACGTTCCACTGTTGTGTTGTAGTGTTTCGTCTTGGAGCTATTGTCTATGTTCCCTGCTCATGTTGAACAAATGTGTATGTTTTGTGTGCAGCTCCTTCTTGATTGAACGAGCACATCCCACAATTGTTTGTGTTTTGTTTGGCTTGATCAGCTGACTAAAGTAAAGGAGTGTTCTGCTTTTTAATGTGAGTGCAAAAAAACTTTGTTTAATTATTTTATTTTGGAGGCTGTGTGCCTTTTATTTGATCAGTGTGGTGGCCGTCAGCACAGCACCCGCTTCATGGCTGGTGTGCTTCATGTTTCAGAATAACGACCCTGAGCATAACTTAACTTTTATCTACACAGCACCCTTTTGTTTTGGTTGCTTCATGTCATTGTTGCTTTTTCCTTCATTGCTTGTTGCCCCATCGCTCCCACGTTGCCGCTTATTGCTGCAGTTTTTTCCCTCACTCCTTTGCTCTTTGCCCCCTCTATATTCTGTGTTATCATATCAAATGCATCAAAGTGTACATTCCATTTTCGGGTGATGGTGGACAAGGTGGGGGTATAGTTGAGCATATGTGTGCATCAACACAAAGGTGTGTTGTAACACGCTGAACTCTCAGCACAGGTGGATTGAGCCGGTTTGTAAACAATCCCGCTGTGAACCTTGCCTCAGTTTCTGTCACTTCCTTTCTTCTGTTTCCTGCCTACACCTCCTAGCACCAAAACTGTCCCATGGCGTCCTCATACTGTCATCTGTTCCGAGCTGCCTCTCTGCGAGCCACCAGATGCTCTTTGTTGGGGAGCCCTGCCTTGTAAAGAACATGAGGTAGGTAAGTAAGGCTACTGAGAAGTCAAAGTTAAGCAGGTCCGATACATAAGTCCAGAACATCAGAGTCCAGTAGCATGGGGGTCAATGTCACCAAGGTGACTGTTAGCTAGGACGTATGTGAAAGGTGCCTCTTTGAAGTTTGAACCTACATTTACAATATTGAAAGCTAGAGGAGAAGCCAACAAAGTTGCATGTGTTGGATGGAGGCAAGAGACGTACAACTGCTGCTTGTTCTGTTAACCAGGAACAATGAGGTAAAGCTGTTTGTTTTCACTAACCTTTCAAACCAGCATTCTTTCAAATGGCTGTAATTTTGTAGGAAACGCTGGTCCATGCTCTCCCATCCTCTGATACCACTGTGCTTTATCTGGGAAAATAGATCCTTTTTTATTACCTGCAGTCTAACACGTCGTTCACGGCCCTGCTCCCCACGGGGCTGGTAACGGGTATGAGATGTGGACTGTTACAGAGCACTTCTAACTTCTTAACTGCAATAAAAGTTGACCGCTGGGCTTGGCTTTCAAGTAATGGGCTGTATGGCTGTTTATATCAATTGCAGGAACGATATTCATTTGAATTCCTGAAAAACATGTCATGTTTCTGTAAAAACATGCAACAGCCAGAGTGCCCCCGAGAACACCTAGCTTAGCTCCTATCGCCACCACAGCCCTTCCATGCGTAAAGAGGTGGTGCAGATGTGGTTGCCTGGCACTATGTGTTGCATTCCACATGCCTGGAGATCCCTTCCTACTGCCAAATGCAGTACCCAGGCGCGTAACCACCCTAGGAAATTTGGCACGTAGAGCAAATAGAAAACCACACCAATGAAATGTACCTGCCAACCACCTGGGAAGGGACTCCAAGCCTGAAAAGGGCAGGCAGCCACACGGACCTGCCACACGGACCTCCCGCACAAGAGGCCCATTGGGAAGAGGCAGTAGCAAGCCAAACGAGACACGGCTAAGCTAGTCCAACACAAATTGAAAGAGGCCGCCCTTGAGGGGGCCACGTTGGCCGCAGGCGTGTAGATGACACCAATCTTGAAGGGAGCGCCACCTCAGAAACCAAGAGGGTTTCCTAATGGCAGAGGCCAGGGAGGCTGGCAGCAGCCAGACTTCAGAGAATATTTCTATTTCCGCAGAATGGGCTACATGCCTACCGATACCAGTTAAAGACATATCATGAGCAACGATCGATAACCCTAGGCCAGTCCCCGCAAACCCCACATCCACAAACTCAAGCCCAGACCAACCCAAAAACACCTTACATTCAGAAACAGCAAAATCAGTTAGCGACTGCACCACCACAACAAGGACCAGGTGGTTGACCGAACATGTGGCCACAGCAGCAACATACAGGGTAGCCAGCAGAACAGAGACAGGGGCCGCAACCATGGCAGGGAGGGGTAACTGTCTGGGAAGGCAATACCTTCGCACCAACACAAAACTCAAATACATAGTATATTCAAACCCTCAATGCAGCACGTATACTTCATGCATACCTCATTACACATTTCAGAATAAAGACTAGTAAGACAAAATTAGGAAATTCAAGGATTTACTTTTGTTTGTGAAACTCAGGGCTGCCATACGTTGTGTCGTTCAGGAATTCGCATTACAGTCAAGAACCTAGAACCACTCTGCTGCTGATCCCCCTGGGTGGGGTTGGCTGGCCATGCCCTGGGGGAAGGGCAGAATGACAAGGGGGCAGGGTGGTTCACTCGACCAGTGTATAAAAGCAGGCACCCAGGTCCCCTCACCCAAGTCACCAGGACTGGCCCTAAGTCAATAGGACAACATCCTTCATAACTCCAGGCCACTGATGTTTCAATATCGGGAGCCAGATTTCTCACGCACTTGGGATAATGGTACCCCCCCATAAAACCCCAAACATTTACAAACCACCGCATGGCACTGAGTCAGTAGGGAGCTTATCAGAACAATCAATCATCCAAGTCCATTACTCGCATCGGGCGAAATATGGCGAAGTTCGGGCCTTGCATCGGACTTCCCATTGAGCAACATCCTTTCTCCTTATTTCCCTCAAAGCTCTGCAAAACACCCAAAGCCTGCTTGTTGCGTAATGTCCCTCCATGACATCGAAGGTAGCGTGCCCCAGGATTGGAAGTCTCTGGCAGCAGGCCCAAAAATCCCAGGTGGGGTGTAGTCAAAAGGGAGAGGGGGTGCCGGAAAGGGGAAGGTCTGCAAAAATCCATCACAGCTCTGTGCGAGGTACTCAGAAACAGGCTCCCAACCGTACCCGGCCTAGCAATCAAGCTGAAAGTACACCAGGCCTTACACACACTGTCCAGTGGAGCAAGTAAGCCCAATCTTGGACACCGCCACAGCAGAAACACATGGGGGCCGCGGGACAGCTCTCCAAACCCATCCGTTAAACGGCAACAGAAGTAACCAAATCACATGAGAACCTAAGGAAGCCGCAAAAAGACTTGCAAAAAAGAAGCCCAAAATCAGCCCAAAAAAGTGTCTAGAAAAAAGGTGTAACCAGGACTTCTGGTGCCACTAGGGAGAATCACACTGCACGCCACGTGCTGGAGTCAGAGGGGCAGACACGTGACCTCAGAGCACGGTGCGAGCATTAACAATCACCGAATTGCAATCCTCCCCCTCTTCTACATAACCCTGCACACGCATAGGTCAAAAGACACCACCCGCATGAATAAAACTACCACCGGGCACTTTAAGAAAGCTAGGAGGCTAGAAGACTGACGATGCCCATAACAAGTAGCTAAATAGATGAGATCATCCGAGGGGAGAGAGGCGATGAGTCATGAGTAAAAGACCCAGGTGACGCATGAATAATCATTCACCACTGAATATCTAAATAATTACCATAATTGGGGCCACCTTCCGGTACCCCACTAAAATTGCACGAATAAAAATGAAAAAAAAGCAAACATCAAAAAGGAATGGCACAGGAAACCTTAAAGTTGATTTAGTATGATACATAAGGATGCATGTTTTTCTAAACTAACCTACAAACAACAGCTTATATCTAACAGATCTGCAGTCGAGCCACAAGTTCACCACCTTTACAGCGGCCCACCACCTCTGCAGAGACTACTTTCAGAACCCCAACCAGGCCCAAGTGTGCAAGCCAAAGACCACAGACTGTTTCTTTTTACAGACATTTGCAAACAAACTCTTTTTAGCACTTTCACCAAAGCAAAAGAAACCCCCCGATCGCCAAAAGACTACAGATGTCCCCCCTGCTAGCATGGGCTAAAATCTGGTTGTCTGAGGAGCTAGTGTTCTCAAGAGAGGTCATTAAAGACTGCATCAATTTGGATGGAGCATTATCTATCCCGTGGCTCCGATTTGTAAGAGAAAACCTCTACAAGCTAGGGTTGGGGCACTACTTTGATAACCCAGCTGGTATCCAGAAAAATATAAAAGACATCATAAAAGAGGCACACTATACGGGGGCGACTAGACGCCGCTCTCAACTGGAGGTGATAGGCCTCCCTTGTTCATTTCCTCCCCAGCAGCAATTTTATCTAACATTCACCATAAATGTACAGACGCGATTTTATTTAACAAGATTTCATTTACTTACCTTGCATTTTTTAGTGGCTTTCTCAAACAGTCGGGATGGGCAGATAAATCGGCGCCTTGCCCTTGTGACAATTTGGCAGCTCAGAGCACATTGCACTTTATGCTATTTTGCCCCCTCTATAAAGAGCCAAGAGGAATTTTTTTAATTCCGATTTTAAAAGAAATTAGGCCATGCTCTTATATTGAAGGTTTTAATTATCTGTACTCTTTGGCTACTCATGCTATATGTAGGCCTGGGCAGTGAACTCCGCTCCGCTCGCAGAGTTTGCAGGGTTTTCTGCACTCCGCGGTACGCGGAGATCGCGGAGTTCTGAAAAACTCTGCTTCGCGGTGCGGAGCGGAGTTTTTTGCCTCGCTCGCATTCGTCAACGTCAAGTTGACGACCGCAAGCGAGGAAAATCAACCTCCCGGCGAGATTTTTCCTCGTTTGCGATCGTCAACATCAAGTTGGCGAGCGCGAGCGTGGAAAATCAACAACCCGGCGAGATTTCTCAATGCGGGGGGGGTCAGGTTTCTCATTGCGAGTGGTCGTGTATGCTCGCGACCGCTCGCGTTGAGAAACTGCCCGGTCGCGTTGAGAAAGGTGCCGCTCAAAGTAAAAATCTACTCGAGCGGCAGAATAGGAAAGCTTGCGCTGTGCATGGTGCCGTTCGCAATGATTGCACAGTGCGGACAAGCATCCGGCACTGTGCAATCACCGCAAACTGCATTTTTCTATCATACTCCGCCGCTCGCGGAGCTCTGCGTAGTGCGATGGAGTTTTTTATGCACTTCGCGGTGTTCCACGTAGTGCAACTCCACTAACTCCGCCCAGGGTTAGCTATATGTACTAGGGTTACTAACTACATTTAAGTCGCAATGGCTATTAGGAAACGGTACTAGATATAGTAGTTGAACCCGAATATTGGAATTTTGTTATACACAATTCAAACATTGATGTATTCTTTAGATGGGGTCATACATTGCGGTGATTATGAAGTGCTTTGTAATATGGATTGCATTTTTTATCAAAAGATTGAATTTTAAGAATTATAGCTTTTATAAATAATGAATCTCTATTAACCCCTTGACCGCGATCGGAATTCCGCTCGTATGCTGGACATTCCGATCGCGGGTGGGGTCGTGACGAGCTCAGCTCGTCATGCGCACAGCGCTACCGCGCAGCATGACGAGCTGAGCTCGTCATGAGCACGGAAAGGGTTAATCCCCTCCTATGCTGATTTGTAAATAGGTCACTGGTATGTTAATTTGTAATGTTGGTTTTATAAACTTTTATGGCTTTCTTCTGAAACCGAATAAAGTTATCTTGACTTGACTTGACCACAGATGTCTCCTCCAGAAATCATCCCAAGGCCTGCAATGTTTCAAAAGTTATGCGTTATTGTACCTTTGTATACCCTCTGTTTAGTATGAGTGTGGCCACATCCACCTGTAGCCAGAAATCAGCCTAGTCAAATGGAGCCTATCCCCACATTTCTACAGTGCTTGTGCAGGTACCTCTCCCACACCACTTACAATTACACTGAACCCAACGCTAGTATTCCACCTCCACTTGTAGGAAAGCACACAAAAACAGCACTAAAATGATAACTGAGAGCAATGATGTACAGAGTCTAGTCACCCACAGGGGGAGCTAGGAAAACAAATTGACCAACCAGTCCTGCTCAGGGACACCTCCCTCCTTCTTCATGTCAGCTTGTAGACAATGTAATTATTGTATGGTAATAGTTAGCGGCACATTTTCCATGTCATTTACAGGGATAAAAGTACAGCAGGGCGCACCGATCTTGGCACACACCCCACCCTCCATCGTGGTTATTAAGTCCAACACATACAAATGTTATGTTGCATCACTATTAGGCGGATGGCTCTTAGTTCTTCCTCTGTAGCGTTTAGGCCTAGCTCAGTATTGTCGATCATCTTCAGTAATTCCCACCTGGTTATTTGTAACCAGCGGGCATTCGCCTTTGTTTGCAGGTGTTTACTTGAGTGTCAGAAAACAGGCTAAATTCTTCTGGATTGGCCTTGTACTGAGCCCAGCCAAAATAATCAGCAGTTCTATTTTCTCGAGCCTAAGGCAATAGAGTTGTTTTCTTCTGTAGCACATGTTTGAACAACTTGGACAGGTCTTCTCCAGGGATGACCACGGTCGGGGTGTGTATGGACTACAAGGGCGCAGAGGACCCCCCAATACCGGGACGAGCTGAGCATAGGTAAACTCCCCGCATTGCCAGCAGATATCCATTAGCCTGGGGGTGCCCCATTGCATGTCTGGTACGTGCAGTATTGCTCCACAATTCTCATTTTTGCCAAACAGGATCGTTCTTTTGCCTCTGAAACACAAGGAATACAGTGTAAGTTTCCGTACATTTAGCGGTTTCCCCTTCCCTTCTACCCACGTGTAGCTATCTATTTTAGTATCCCAGATTTCCTGACATGGGATATCTATGCTGGCATTCAACCATTTCCTTCTAGACTCATTTTCCCTAGTATCATCAAGGTGGATGGCCCTGCACTGGAACTCCATGCCTGGGGTCCATTTGTTATTAAATAAGACTGCCCCAGAAATGCTAAGGGCCACCTTGGGACCACAGACAGAGGCGGGAGCGGGCGAGTTTGTGCACTGGTGCGGTGGCTACCTCCAAGAACCTCTTTCCTGGAAAATCTTCATGGCATGCTCATCTACAGGCCCCCCAGCCCATGAACACTCATCGCACCCCAGGCTCTTCCATGTTATGTTATGTTATGTTGAAAGGATTTGTATAGCGCACGTACACCGGGATGGTTTCATGGCGCTACTCTGATAGATACCTGTGCCCTAAGGATTCTAATAAAACCTAGGAGATCGGTGCAAAAACGAATTTCAGAAGGAAGGGAGTTCCAGAATTTAGGGGCTAAGATAGCAAACCTCGCACTGCCTACACGCTTCAATTTAAATGAGGGAGTGGACTAGAATTGCTTGCGAGCCGAGAGCAAATTGCGTGTAGGTGCGTGCCTTTTAATCAAGCTGTTCAAAAATTTAGGACTTCTTCCATTTAGAGATTTAAAAATGAGACAGCAAACCTTGAAGGCACAACGTTGAGTGATCGGGAGCCAATGTAGCTTCCTCAGGAGCGGAGTGACATGGTGGTTCCTGGGTTGATGGAAAATCAAGCGCGCTGCTTGGTTCTGTACCAGCTGCAGACGTTTTGATAGGTATAAGGGGATGCCAAAGTACAGCGAGTTGGCATAGTCAATATGGGACATAACCATGGCAAGAGTTACCTGAATCAGAGCTTCCTGAGTGAGTAATCTTCTGATCTTTTTTATTTTCCTTAGATGGAAGAAACAGGTAGAGATTACTGACCCGATCTGGGACTTCATGGTGAGGTCCTGGTTTATTGTTACCCCAAGGCTCCGAGCTGAAGGGGGAGGGAGGTTGACCCAATTCCTTGGGCCGGAAGTGAGGGCCCCAGGGATTTTTATGAATACCTCCTGTTAGAACCAACTTCGTCTTATCCGGGTTAAGTTTTAGGTGGTTACTGTTCATCCATTCACTAATGAACAGCATAGTGGACTGAAAGGCATGGACCGAGTCGGGGGAGTTGCTGATGGGGAATATAAGTTGGAAATCATCAGCGTAGTTGAACGTGCAGACTTGTTGTTGCTTCAGAGCCCAGATGAGGGGGAGGAGGTAAAGATTGAACAGCAGGGGAGAAAGTGAGGAGCTGTAAACTGAGCGGTGCAAACTGCTTGGGAGCGGTTTTCCAGGAAGGAGCTAATCCAACCCAGAGCGGGTCCCTGAATCCCAGTGTCTCTCACACGGTCGACCAGTAAACCATGGTCGACCGTGTCAAAGGCCGCGGAAAGATCGAGCAGGACAAGAGCCTGCGGGGAGCCATTGTCGGCATCACTACGAAGAGTGTCCAACACTGTTAGTATCACTGCCTCAGTAGAATGTGCTGGGCGGAAGCCAGCTTAGTGAGGATGGAGATATTCAGACTCCTCTAGAAACCCGGAGAGGCATCTAGTTACAAAGGCCTCCAGGACCTTAGCTAGGTATGGGAGGAGAGAAATAGGGCGATAATTCGTCAGGATCTGGGGGTCTGAACGTAGTTTCTTCAGGAGGGGCACAACATTTGCCTCCTTGAAGGTTTCGGGGACAATGCCCTGGGACAACGACTCATTCAGAAGATTTAGGGCCGGGCTAGGAAAAGCAGTAAATATTTCTTTTAAAATGCTGGGGGGGCAACAGTCCCTAGGGGAGCCAGATTTGACTTTGGATAAGAGATCAACAAAAGTCTGGTTACTGATAGTAGGAAATTGCGTGAAGGTACAAGGATTTTTAGTTCTACTGTAACTAGTTTCAGAGGTTAGGCAGGCCGGGCTGCTGGCCTTCATTTTTATGATCTTGTCAATAAAAAAGGAGTTCAGAGAGTTGCAAAAGGTTTGAAAAGGGGTGGGTTTAATTGCAACCCTTTCAGGATTAGACAGTTCGTTCACGATTGAGAAGATCTCCTTTGACCTGTTGGTTGTAGTCAGGATTTTGGAGGAGAAGTATGCCGCTTTGGCAGTCAGAATACACTTTTTATATGCTTTCATAGTGTGTAAGTAGATCCTTTTATCTTCAGATAGATAGTTACGTCTCCACTTTCTTTCAAGTTGCCACAGAGCCAATTTTTGATTTTTTAAGTCAGTAGAAAACCATTTCTGAGCGTCATGGCGTCGGGCAGAGTGTATCTTCCTGAGGGGTGCAAACTTGTCACTGGCTGTTGTTAGCCAAGTGATTAAGTGTCCATCAGCCATATTTATAGAAGGGTTAGGCAGTAGAACGGAATTGGCAAGTGTGTTAAGGAATAGAGTTTTTTCAATTTTGTTCCAATTTCTTCTTATTCCCCCTTCAGGAATGGAGATTTTGGTCGTGAAACTGTCATTAATAGTGAATTTAATCAAATGATGAGCCGACCAAGTACAGAGTAAGACCGACATGGTGGATATCCATCCACTGACTACATCCTACTCAGACACCTCAAGTTCCACCTGGACAACCCCAGTGACCAGGACACCACCAACCTCCTGGCGAACCTCACCAAAATCGGATTCAAGCAGCTAGTCACTGCACCAACCCACATAGCTGGACGCACGCTCGACCCCGTCTTCTCTGCCAGAGGGAACTTAAACTACCGCCAAACCCCTGAACTCTGCTGGACCGACCATCATAGTATACATCACGCCTTCACCACGTCCACCGTACACCATTGCCATCATCGCCCCCCCTCCCCCCAGCTGCAGCTGAATCAAGGCCATCAAAGATCCTTTCGGCAACTCTCTCAGCACCACCAGTCCGCCAACGCTTACAGATGCCAACACCGCAGCACGCAAACTCCACCGATAAAGCTCTAACTGCGCCGACACCCTGGCAGCTCCTCCCTGTCAGTGGACCGAGCATCTGGGGGTCGTTGGCCACCGGGGAAGGTGACAGCAGACACCCTGACGCCACACTAGACTCTGTACAAAGGGTTGCATCTAGGCATATGCGTGACCTTGTGAACCCCTATGCCACATTATACCTGCGTCAGGTAGGATATATGCAGGGTGGGCGTTCTCACGCAACAAAGCTTCGTAGGAGTGGCGCAGTGAGATTTCACAGCGACAATTCTAGGACGCCACTGCGTCAAAACCTTACACCTGCCTCATGGCGGGCATAAGGGTGACGCACTGCCATAGAGATAGGCCTGCCCCATGCATTGCCGGAGTTGTGTCATGTGACACAATTTCAGCAATGCGTGACTTTAGCGCCAACGGATATGTAGAAGTTGTGAAAAATATATTGCTTCTTCTGAACATGTCAAAAGGTTTAGAAGGGGGTACCTGGTAGTTCTTATTAAAAAGGGGTATTCATTTCGAGTTTACTTCTCTTTAATGCAGAAGGTAACGATAAATTAATCGAGCACTGACAAAGCTAATAGCTCTGAATTTAATGTGCAAAATATGGATACAATGCTCTTTAAAGCTAATCCTATCGCCTTTGGCACAGCTTTGTTACCTGAAAACATAGATAGAGACGACCAATGCAGAGGAGACAGACGGAGAAAGCAATGTAAACATTCATACTGAGAAAACAATAGGAAAATAAAATGCAAGCACAGGTAACTTGAAAGCTACAGGCGAACAAAGGGAAAAACAGACAGGGAACACATACCGAGGAGTCCTGACCAAAACTTGAAAAACATGATACAGCGGAAAAAAACAAAATAAAAATAACTATTTTCTGTATACAACGCAAATAATGTATTATGTGAATATTTAAGTTTTTTGTACAGATGTAAATTAATCTGTCACGCATTACATTGTTAGGTACTCCACTGGAGACTGAGTGATACACCAAACTGCCAACAGAACGACATGAAAGAGTAACACTCCTATGAATAGAGGCAAAGTACACTGTGCATTTTAAAGAATTGGTAACAATAGGTCTTTCAGACAGCTGCACTGTCAGGCCAGTCCTGAAAAACAACGGGATAGCCAATACATATGCTCTAGCACTGGCACATAATCTATGCACATGAGACATAGTTCCCATAAATTCACATATATAGAGAAAGCAACACCAATGCCACCAATCATGAACATACGGGGCAATAGGCCTAAAGACATTTACATATTGTGGAAGGGTTCAATAAGGATGTGCTCTATTAAGCGCTGCTGTTTTGCATTGCATTGCATACAGTGCTGTAGTTTAATGTGCTGTGTATTGTTGTGTTATGTTATATTCTGCTTTGATGTTCACTGCTCAATCGAGTGTCAAGGGGTTTCCCGTTTTGAATCGGATGTCCGGATTTGTGCTTTTGTCGTGTGCTATGTTGCACTGTATTGCACTGTTGTATGCTATACTTTTCTGTACTGTATTGTTCGGTAACGTTGTGCACTGTGCTTTCTGTACCAGTCTTATGTTTGCTCCACAGTTCTGAGGCTTGCTGGACTGTGCTGTGCTTTGCTACACTATACTTTGTGGTATTTTACTTGCTTTGCTGCGCTGCACTATACTGCGCACTATTGATGTATACAGGAATGGCCAGCAGTCTGTGCTTTGCTGTACAGTGTTACACCAATCAGCGGCAGCTCTGCCACGGTTGAGCTCACAGCACTCTGACTCACATACTGGGGCGATGGGATATTAATTAGGGAGGAAAATGTCTAAATGTATGGAAGTGCATTTCAGAACCTTTGGACCTTTTGAAGCTTGAATTTGGACTCTAAGCTTCACAAGGAGGTCATTAGCTGGGGTTATATGTGGCACTTCAGAAGTATTCCAATTGGAAGATATAGTTAACCCGGTATGAACGTTTCTTAAAGGGTGGTGTCAGTGGGAAGTAAGAGGTTGATTTTATTTTATTTTGGTTGTGATTAGTTTAAAGAGCTCATGTATGAAAGAGAGCTGTTTCTACGACGCTGTTATATAGCAACAGGCCTCAGTCTCCTTGTAGTAGTAAGGAGGAGGTCAACATTTTTGTTTTCACAATGCGCTTTGGGAATAAAAGGTTCAAACTATGAAAAATAAATAAAAAACGAAATAAAGCAAGTCAGAGTGTTCGCAAAGTGGCTAGATTGATTTTATTCACAGAAACAATAAAAATGTCATGATAACGCTGATGGTTAATGTTTTTCCTAGAGAGAGATCAGAGTTTTGTCTAGTGGAAGTTTTGACTCATGGAAAGGTAGCGCAGAAGGTTAATGTGCCTGCTGCAAAAGAACATGTACCTGATGCAGATCACAAAATGCACATGATGTTTAGATGTTTAGTTGTTTGTTAAATAAAAACATCTGTGAGGTACTCAGAAATGCATTGTATCTCGAAGTCTGTTATGAAGATCTGTGGTTATACTGAATAAGCAGCTACCTATACTGAATAAGCTACCTATGTTATATGACATCTCTTTATTAATGTAATAACTGCACTTTCACAATTGCTTTATTAACCTTCCTGCTTTCTCAAATTTGCTTGAAAATGCACCCTTTGTCCACTCTTTTTTCAAAATTTTCTCGGGGGGAGAACCCCGCCGAACCCCCCTTAGGTTGTTCGGGCTCGCTCGCTACGCTCGCTCGCTACGGTGCAGTATGACAATAATTTTACGCTTCACCAGTTTCATATGTCACCAGCCGCCACTGGAGGAACACATGCTAGGTGTTGGTCGGAGGAGCGCAGCAGGCGATTCCATATGTAGGGAGTGAGTAGATTGCCGAGTATGTCGGGGGCTTGGGCGTTCAGGATTCTGTGAGAGATACACAGAACTTTGAAATCGATTCTCTTCTCCACCGGGAGCCAATGGAGCCTTCGTAGGAGATTGGAAGTTGAACAAGATTTGGGCAGGCCGAAGAGCATCCGAGTAGCGGCACTTTGTGCCCTTTGAAGGCAATGAATCCCTGCTTTATTGGCACCGAGATACAGAGAACAGGAATAGTCCAGTCTCGAAAGTAGGGTGGACTGGATGATGACCTGGCGGGTGTTGGTGTAGAAGAATCCAAGCAGTGGCTTGAGTCCACGTAAGAGTCCAATATAAACACCAGCTATTGACTTTGTCTGTACCTGGTAAGTCAGGGCAGAATCAACCCAAACAACCAGATTTTTTACGGTCTGTTTGGGCAAGGCAGGGTCCCCTAGAGTGGCAGGCCACCAGCGTTCGCTCCATAGGTGGGTGTTTCTACCTAAGAGAAGAATCTCTGATTTATTAGCATTCAGTTGTAGGCAGTTGGTTGTCATCAGGTCGTTTTGAAACTTGGCCACATCTTGGTCGGAGTTATTGGATACAGCGATCACAAGCTGCGTGTCGTCAGCATAGGAGACCACAGTTACCTACCTTTTACCACAGCTGCTAAATGTTGAATGTAGATATTGAATAAAGTGGGGCTCAGAGTGGAACCCTGTGGCACCCTTGATGAACAGAATGTGTCCGAGAGCCGAAGGGGGGGGGCAATCACTTGGAAGGATCTCTCAGCTAGGAAGGATGAGAGCCAATTCAAGGTCGCTCCTCTGATACCAATATCTTGTAGGCACCTCAAAAGGATCTGATAAGACACAGTGTCAAATGAAGCGCTCAGATCAAGAAGAATCAGAGCTAAAGTGAAATCCTCATCCAGGGAACTCCGAAGATGTTCAGTGACTGCCAGTAGGGCAGATTCGGAGCTATGGCGCGGTGGAAACCATTCTGCGAGGGGTCCAGACATTCATTAGCTTCTATATACGTGGTAAGGATGGAGTTGATGTAGGATTCAGTGATTTTAGATACCAGAGGGAGATGAGAGATGGGGCCTAAATTTTCAGGCTTGGAGTAGTCCAAGGTAGTTTTTTTAGTAGGGGGATCACCTTGGCATGTTTCCTTGCGACGGGGACTACTGCAGAGGACATGGACAAGTTAAATAAGTCACAAAAGGGGGGTTGGGGCTGAGGTAGGAATTTCCGGAACTGATCTGGTTTGAGAGGGTCCGCTGGGGATCCTGATTTAATTTTATTGCAGATGGTTAACATAGCATCCTGGCAAAGTGTGGGGAAAGTGAAAACAAAAGGGACGGCAGGGTTAACAGGGACTGTGGGGTCAGCGCTGTTAATGGTGGGGTGGAAGGTTTTGTAGATGTCCTCGACCTTCTTAACAAAAAAAGAGGCGAGTGCCTCACATTGATGGTTGGAGGTAATGGTAGATTTATTGGGTTGATCTGAGGTTTTGAGATCTTTAGCAAGGTAAAAATGAATTTTGCTGGATTGCTGCTATTTTTTATTTTATCTGCAAAGTAGTTGGCTCAAGATTTCCGAATGGATTTGTGGTAGTCCTTGATGGCCACACAATATTGTGTTTTGAGGGCCGGGTCATAGTGCCGTCTCTATGCCCGTTCAAGAGCCTTGCAGTTTTTCCTAACCCGGGTCAGACTCTCATTAAACCATGGGCTGGACTGCGTGCTACGGCTGTAGCACAGTTTGGCAGGGATGCATTTATCAAGGGAATGCGTAAGCCATTCAGACAGTGTCGTTAGCCGTTTCAATGTTCTCAGAGAGGTGTGGCATCTGACTGATGAGGAGATCTCGAAAATAGCAGACATCTAGCTTGTGCCAGGGACATTTTAGGATGGGCTTCAGAGGGGCACCCTGAGGAGGGCCTTCTCCCTGTAGTGCCATCAAAATAAGATGGTGGTTGGACTAACTCATAGGTAGAGGCTGACTGACTTTTAGGGCAGGTAGGTTGGTGAAGACGGGGTCTAAGAGATGCCCTGCAGAGTGTGTGCTACTAGGGACGCATTGCGTTAATTGAAATGCAGCGAGATCCGCTAGAAAATTGTTGATCTCCTTGTCTTGGCTGGCTTCAAGGTGTAGGTTAAGGTCACCCACAATATTGAAATTAGCAGTCCTAGTTGCCAATGTGCCAGCCAGGTTAGTCAATGCTTCCCTGAAATTTTTTGATGGACCTAAAGGGTGATAGGTCAGTAACCCCGAAAGAGTGAAGTTGCAATTGAGGGTAATTTTAAAAAGTGCGCTTTCACAGTCCGCAATAACATCTTTGGTAAAGAGGAAGGTGTAGCAAGTTTTAAAAATAATTTCAATACCTCCCCCCTGGCCCATTCTATTTTGTTTCTTAACAGTATAGCCCTGAGGCAGGGCCAGTATTGGCTCAGCCCCTGTGTCCGCTGTGAGCCACGTCTCAGTTAGGAAGAGGATATCAGGTACCTCATCTTGTATTAGGTCAAACACCTCAGAGTAGTGTTTTACAAGCGAGCGACAGTTTAAACTGAGAAATTTAAAGGTGGGAGAAGATGGTGGTGTGATAGTTGTATCTGCCTTGGTTCTAAAACCGCAGTGTTCACAGGGGGCATTCAGCCGGGACCCACTTCTGATTGGTGCATTGATTGGCCAGTGTTCTAGTGAAGAGTAGCTCTTTGGGCGAATAAAACCACCTGTGGGGGTCTAAAGGGGCAGCGTACCTGGCGGCTGGCATCGTCTAGGCGTGGACGGTCGCAAAGGGTTCTTGCCTTTGGCGCGCCAGCGGCACATTCGCGCTGTAGCCAGCATGAAGTAGCCGGAGGGCACAACAGGCTCCTCCCGGTCTTGCGCCTGATTGGCTAAGTGACAGCCAATCAGCGCGCTGCCAGGCCGTAGCGGGAAGCGGAATAACAGGCAAGCAGAAAAACGAAATTTACACAAAGTGAGTAAAAACAATTCAAATGATAGCGGTGAGCAGCGCGGTAGCGGCAAGTTAAGTTCAAGAGCAGCATTGAGATCTGCGCGTCGCGCTGTAGCTGGCATGAACTTAAGTAGCTAGGGGGGCACAACAGGCTCCTCCCGGTTTTGCTCCTGATTGGCTAAGAGACAGCCAATCAGCTCGCTGCCAGGCCGTGGCGGGAAGCGGAATAACAGGCAAGCAGAACAACGAAATTTGCTCAAAGTGATAAAAACAATTAAAATGATAGCGGTGAGCAGCGCGGTAGCGACAAGTTAAGTTCAAAAGCAGTATTGAGATCTGCACGTCCGCGCTGTAGCCGGCATGAAGTTGACGGGGGGCACAACAGGCTACTCCTGGTCTTGCTCCTAATTGGCTAAGAGACAGCCAATCAGCGCGCTGCCAGGCCGTAGCGGGAAGCGGAATAACAGGCAAGCAGAACAGCGAAATTTGCACAAAATGAGTAAAAACAATTAAAATGATAGCAGTGAGCAGCGCAGTAGCAGCAAGTTACATTCAAAAGCAGTATTGAGATCTGCGCGTCCGCGCTGTATCCGGCATGAAGTAGCCGGGGATAACAGGCTCTTCCCGGTCTTGCTCCTGATTGGCTAAGAGACACCCAATCAGCACGCTGCCAGGCCTTAGCGGGAAGCAGAATAATCGGCAAGCAGAACAACGAAATTTGTTCAAAGTGATAAAAACAATTAAAATGATAGTGGTGAGCAGCGCGGTAGCGGCAAGTTAAGTTCAAAAGCAGTATTGAGTGTGATCCAGCGCGGCTAATATAATTTTTTCCTTATGACACTAATCCAGAAAAACACCTACACTACTTTGATCACTTGAAACTGATGTCTGTGTGGCCCATAACACCGCATACATACATTCATTCAAATATCTGGATCAAGCGCTAAGGAAAAAATGATTTGCTGGACAAGCGGAATACCTTATTAAAATGACAGAATTATAACCTATACATTATATACATAAACTTCGGATCCTGTCAGTTCTAAACATCAAGGTACTCCGCTATTCGGTCGATTCACCAACTAGTAGAATCAGTTGATGGCGATTAAGACCAGCTCAATCACAATTAAAACCATTAGCATTTATAAATTTACAATTTTATTAAAGAACCACAGACTCATTTAGAGTTAGCATATAGTTTTATCGAAAATTCTTTAAGCAAAAAATAAAATTCATTTTAAGCAAATACATTTATTATATCAGTAAGCATTTAAGTAAAAGGTTAAGAAAAATGGGAAATGCTCATTACCCTCTTTGCCATAGGGCGATGACAAGAATGGTTCATCAGGAAAGAAAGATAAACCGCAGATCACAGAATGGCCTCCCAAACTGACTGACTGTCCCGCTAACCTCCTCGGACACAATCTCCTCCCGGGCAACTCCCGCAACGGTCTCGTTCCTTCCCAAGTCAAAGTTCGTTAGTCCAAAATGACAGAGTCTCTCGCAGCATCAGGATAGAATAAAAGAAGAAGTTTTTTTCACAAAGTAAGAGCAGACCCTCTTATACCCTATTTTCTGGCTCTCTACACTTAAAAGTTGCAATCTTTAGGGACAAGAATCACGCTAATTGGTCCATTGGAGGGGTGGTGATGGTCACCTCATCGCCCTCCTCGTTCGAACCGGTTTGGGGACAATAACGCGTACAATAAGTCTCATGACCAATGAAGTCCAAAAGTAGTTCAATTTGCTAATGTAATTTGTAACAAACTCCGATGGTCACATATTAGTTCATCCCCTGTCGCTCGATTTTCTCATCCGTTTCCATGCATATATGCTGAACTCTTGGCACGATTCTCGTGGCAGGTCAGACTGGCCTTGACATCTCTCACTCCGGGCACAGGCCGCATACACGTGACTGGAGACTTTATACTGCCCATGCGCAGGGGCCATTTTATTCGGTGCACGCATCCCATCCTTTCCAGCGGTCATTTTCGAAGCCTGGCCTAGCAGGCCCGAATGAAACTAATATAAGAACAAACACAACGGAAATTAAAACATGGAAAATAAGCCTTTCTGTTTACCACCCGCCATTCTAAAGACCCGTGTTAGGTATTACCTAGCGTAAGCGACATTTAAAGCCATTTTACTTACCACCTGCATTCTTTGCCACGGTGCAATTTATCATGCAACACAAATCATGCATTTTACTCTATTTACTACTTAAATCACAATATTTATGTTATTTAGCTTCACATTTGTAAATAAATTAGATTTTTGCAATAGCAATAAGTTGCCCACGTATAATGTTTAACAAAAAGGTGCATTTGTTGATTAGTTCATGCGTTTCAAACAGTTAATACCATTAGTCGTTATGGGGTCTTTAACTTCAAAGGGGTACAAAAAATATTTTGTTTCCCCTGCTCCATCAATTCCCCCCTTTGGTGATTTTTAACATCACCACTAAAACCTATACCTACAACATTTTATCAGATAAATGTTTCTTGTCCACTTGCATTTGTTAATTTAGACAATTGTGTTCTTTTCATCTTGTCTTTTAGACTTTTTGTACATGTTTTCTTTAAACTCTTCCAATTCGATCTCTCCCATCTCCCGTTCTCTTTCTTTATTTTTCTCATTGTCTCTTTTTGCTTTATTTAGTCTTTTTCTTCTTTTAACACACACATATGCTAATCTCAATAATAGTATTATCACTACTACTATAGTCACTGGAATTAGTACCTTTCCAATTAGAGAACTACCTATTTCGGTGTACCATTTCCTTATTGAGGAAAAACCTTTACCAAGTTTCTCCCAGGCACCTTCAACCTCCTGTGGGGCAATTTCTTTATGCAAATCAGTAATGTTCTTTATATACTTCTGTATATTCTGACTTTTATCTGGAATGTAAGTGCAACAAGGCTGTACCTTCAGCATTCCACAGACTCCACCCTCTTTTTCCAATAGAATGTCAAAGGCAAGTCGATTTTGCATTACTATAGCTCTCATGGCAATAATCTCAGTATTTATCATCAAGAACCCTCCAGCAGTTTCGTTGATAAACGATCTACTACTGTAGACAATTTCCGAATCTTGTATGCATTCAAAGATACACCCACTGCTGGTATAAATGCTCCAAAAATGTCACCTATTATCTCTGAGAAGCTTTCCCTTCTCCTACGGGTTAATGGTGTACCTATCTCGTGAATTCCTTTCGTTCCTCTCTCCACATGAAAAATCTTTGGAAAGACTAGGCCTAGATAGCATGATCCGTACCAATGGTCTGGCAACCTATAGTATGCTCGGCTTCCGCAAATATAATAGATCCCTGGAAATACTGGATCTTTTCCTCCTTTGAATCCCCATCCCCCTAAAATTTTGTATGTATCTCGGCACTGACTAGAACCCACAAAATAGTTATCATACAGAGTGTTATCTCTACTAATGCACAGTTTTCCCTGTTGGGGCCAATCTAAAATCAGTGGTAGGCCGTAGGTTTGTATCGTATTAACTGCATTGATATTCTGGTGTCTGTGACTGCTGTTGTCTGTCTTCCCCGGTGCCTGTACTGGTCTGTGCCCTTTTTTCCTTCTGTTCCCTTCGCTGCCCCCGTAATTGTGTGCCCGTTTTTCCTTCTGTTCCCTTCGCTGCCCCCGTAATTGTGTTCCCGTTTTTCCTTCTGTTCCCTTCGCTGCCCCCGTAATTGTGTGCCCGTTTTTCCTTCTGTTCCCTTCGCTGCCCCCGTAATTGTGTGCCTGTTTTTCCTTCTGTTCCCTTCGCTGCCCCCGTAATTGTGTGCCCGTTTTTCCTTCTGTTACCTCCGCTGCCCCCGTAATTGTGTGCCCGTTTTTCCTTCTGTTCCCTTCGCTGCCCCCGTAATTGTGTGCCTGTTTTTCCTTCTGTTACCTTTGCTGCCCCCGTAACTGTTTGCCCGTTTTTTTCCTTCTGTTCCCCTCGTCGCCCCTCACCGCTCCCGCTCCAGCCGCTGCGTCCCCTGCGGCCCCGCCCCCCTGACTGCTCATTCGCTGCCCCTGCCCTGCCTCCCGCCTCCCAGCTGCTCCTCCCTCCCACCTCCCCATATATGGCGGCCACGCCGCTGTCGCGCCGAAGGCGCGCCTAAGGGAAGCCCGTCTGCGCCCGTCCGCGCCTGGACTGCGCCCAGCGCCAGAACCCCTGGTCCTCGCACCCACCACGACGACCGCCGCCGCTACGATGCCAGCACACTCCACGCTCTCAACCCCGGACGGACCCACACCTGCTTCAAGGCCACCCCGAAACGCACTCATGGTCCCTTCACCTGCCAGAACTGCAGCTACACCAGCCTCAGAGCCGCCGAAGTGCCCGCCAAGAAGGAGCTCAACCACCTCCGATGCATCCTATTGAATACCCGCTCCGCAAGCAAACACGCCGTCCAGCTCTGGGACCTGCTCGACACATCATCACCGGACGTCGCCTTCCTGACAGAGACCTGGATGAACGACTCCTCCGCACCCGACATCGCCATAGCCATCCCAGACGGCTATAAAATCACCCGCAGAGACCACACCAACGGAGTAGGAGGAAGAATCGCCATCGTCCACAAGAACACCATCAGGGTCTCGACCAGCACCGATGACACTCTCTGCACCGCCGAACACATGCACTTCCAGATCCACACGGACCCCAACACCACCCTTAGAGGCACCCTCGTCTACAGACCCCCCGGACCCCGACCCCAGTTCAGCGACACCATCGCCGACTTCATCAGCACGCACGCCTTGACCTCCACCGACTACATCATCCTCGGAGACCTGAACTTTCACCTGGAGAACAACAACGACAGCAACTCCACCACCCTGATCGACAACCTCGCCAACCTCGGACTGAGACAGCTCGTCACAACGCCGACCCATTCCGCCAGCCACACGCTAGACCCCGTCTTCTCCTCAAGCTCCCACGTCTCCTTCAGCCACACCACCAAACTCCTCTGGACCGACCACCGCTGCATCCACTTCACCTTCCAGAAACCCACCACACACCACCGCACCCAACAGATCCCACGCCGCTGCTGGAATAAAATCACCGAAGACCAACTACAGGCAAACCTCGCTCTCAGCCCACCCACCGACCCCTCCAACACCGACGACGCTGCCCGCAACCTCAGACGATGGATAGACAACTGCGCCAACACCCTCGCCCGCTAAAAAAACCCACCTACAGAGACACCAGCAAGAGAGCCAGCTGGTTCACCCCGGAACTCCTACCATCCAAGCGTACCTGCCAGAAACTAGAGAATAAATGGCACAGTGAAAAGACACCGGACAGCCACGCAGCCCACAAAGACGCCATCCGCAACCACCATCACCTCATCAGGTCCGCCAAGAGAATCTCCTTCAAAGACCGCCTCGACAACAATGCACACAACAGCAAGGAGCTCTTCAACATCGTGAAGGAACTCTCCAACCCCAGCTCCAACACCAACAACATCACGCCGTCGCAAGCCCTGTGCGATTCCCTCGCCACCTTCTTCCACCGCAAGATCGCCGACATCCACGACAGCTTCAACACCCAGACAGCCCCAACAGACACCGACACACCAGACTTGCTGCACACCATCAACCACGACCCCTTGCCAGCCTGGGCCAACGTGAACATCGATGACACCATCAAGACCATGAGCACAATCCACTCCGGCTCCCCGTCAGACCCTTTCCCGCACCACATCTTCAACAAAGCCAGCAGCTCCATCGCACCCCACCTGCGCAACGTCATCAATCTCTCCTTCGAGACCGCGACCTTCCCAGAGAGCTGGAAACACGCCGAGATCAACGCCCTACTCAAAAAACCAAAGGCGGACCCAAGAGACCTCAAGAACTTCTGGCCCATCTCCCTGCTTCCGTTCCCAGCCAAGGTCATCAAGAAGATCGTCAACAGACAGCTAACCCGATACCTCGAAGAAAACAGCATCCTGGACCCATCCCAGTCAGGGTTCCACAGCAACCACAGCACTGAGACTGCCCTCATCGCCGCCACCGACGACATCAGGACCCTGCTGGACAACGGTGAGACCGCAGCCCTCATCCAGCTGGACCTCTCCGCCGCCTTCGACACTGTCTGCCACCGCACTCTACACGCACGCCTCCATGACGCAGGGATCCGAGACAAGGCCCTGGAATGGACCACCTCCTTCCTCTCCGGCAGAACCCAGAGAGTCCGCCTCCCCCCATTCCGATCTGAAGCCTCCGAGATCATCTGCGGCGTACCCCAGGGATCATCCCTCAGCCCGACACTGTTCAACATCTACATGGCCCCGCTCGCACGCATCGCCCGACAGCACGACCTCAACATAATCTCCTACACCAACGACACTCAACTGATCCTCTCCCTCACCAAGGACCCCCTCACCGCCAAATCCAACCTCCACGAAGGAATGAAGGCCGTCGCCAACTGGATGAAGAGCAGCCGACTAAAGCTGAACACGGACAAGACGGAGGTCCTCATCTTCGGCCCCAACCCCTCAGCCTGGGACGACTCCTGGTGGCCAACGACACTGGGGGCACCCCCGACACCCACCGACCACGCACGCAACTTGGGAGTCATCCTCGACTCAACGCTCTCCATGGCCAAGCAAGTCAACGCAGTCTCCTCCTCCTGCTTCAACACCCTCCGCATGCTCTGCAAGATCTACAGGTAGATCCCGACAGATACAAGAACAACAGTCACCCAGGCCCTCGTCAGTAGCAGACTCGACTATGGAAACGCCCTCTACGCGGGAGCCCTGGCCAAGCTCATCAAACGACTGCAACGCATTCAAAACGCCTCTGCATGCCTGATCCTCGACGTACCACGCCACAGCCACAGCCACATCACCCCCCACCTGAGAAACCTGCACTGGCTCCCCGTCGACAGGAGATTCTCCTTCAAACTCCTCATCTACGCACACAAGGCACTCCACAAGACCGGCCCAGCCTACCTCAACAGACGACTCTTCTTCTACGTCCCTAACCGCCAGCTCCGCTCCGTTGACCTCTCCCTCGCCACCGTCCCTCGCATCCGAAGAACAACCACCGGTGGCAGATCCTTCTCCCACCTCGCCGCCAAGACCTGGAACACCCTTCCACTCAGCCTCCGACAGACCCAAGACCTGCTGAACTTCAGGAGGCTACTCAAGACCTGGCTGTTCGACCAGTAGCGGCACCCCCCCCCCTCTTTTCCCCAGCACCTTGAGACTAGGGGTGGGCAGAAAACTCCGCTCCGCCAGCGTAGCGGAGTTTTCTGCCCAGCCACCACCCGCTCCACAGCCCGGTCCCTGCTTCTGAAAGCAGCCAGGCCGGGGAGAGCCTCCCCGGGCCCTGGTGGACCCCCGTCCCCAGCGCCCGGACCCTCGGCTGGCTTGCAGTACGGGGGCTCCCGCACCCCGGGACCCGCCGGACGGAGCACGAGCCCCGGGCCCGGTCCCAGCTTCCGAACCCTAGCCAGGCCGGGGAGAGCCTCCCCGGGCCTCGGGTGGAACCACTCCTGTTCCCAGCCACCGGACACTCGGCCTGCTTGCCGGACGGGGGCTCCCGCACCCCAGGGACTGCCAGACGGAGCTCAAGCCCCAGGCCCAGGTCCCAGTCCCAGTCCCAGCTTCCGAACACTATGCCAGGCCTGGGAGAGCCTCCCCGGGCCCCGATGGACCCCCGTGCCCAGCGCCCGGACCCTGGGCTGGCTTGCAGGATGGGGGCTCCCGTACCCCGGGCCCCGCCGGACGGAGCTCAAGCCCCAGGCCCTGTCCCTGCTTCTGACACCCAGCCAGGCTGGAGAGAGCCTCCCTGGGCCCCGGTGGACCCCCCGTCCCCAGCGCCCGGAGCCTCGGCTGGCTTGCAGTACGGGGAGCTCCCGCACCCCGGGGCCCGCCGGACGGAGCACGAGCCCCGGGCCCGGTCCCAGCTTCCGAACCCTAGCCAGGCCGGGGAGAGCCTCCCCGGGCCTCGGGTGGAACCACTCCTGTCCCCAGCCACCGGACACTCGGCCCGCTTGCCGGACGGGGGGCTCCCGCACCCCAGGGCCTGCCAGACGGAGCTCAAGCCCCAGGCCCAGGTCCCAGTCCCAGCTTCCGAACACTATGCCAGGCCTGGGAGAGCCTCCCCGGGCCCCGATGGACCCCGTGCCCAGCGCCCGGACCCTGGGCTGGCTTGCAGGATGGGGGCTCCCGTACCCCGGGCCTCGCCGGACGGAGCTCAAGCCCCAGGCCCTGTCCCTGCTTCTGACACCCAGCCAGGCTGGAGAGAGCCTCCCTGGGCCCCGGTGGACCCCCCGTCCCCAGCGCCCGGAGCCTCGGCTGGCTTGCAGTACGGGGGAGCTCCCGCACCCCGGGGCCCGCCGGACGGAGCACGAGCCCCGGGCCCGGTCCCAGCTTCCGAACCCTAGCCAGGCCGGGGAGAGCCTCCCCGGGCCTCGGGTGGAACCACTCCTGTCCCCAGCCACCGGACACTCGGCCCGCTTGCCGGACGGGGGCTCCCGCACCCCAGGGCCTGCCAGACGGAGCTCAAGCCCCAGGCCCAGGTCCCAGTCCCAGCTTCCGAACACTATGCCAGGCCTGGGAGAGCCTCCCCGGGCCCCGATGGACCCCCGTGCCCAGCGCCCGGACCCTGGGCTGGCTTGCAGGATGGGGGGCTCCCGTACACCGGGCCCCGCCGGACGGAGCTCAAGCCCCAGGCCCTGTCCCTGCTTCTGACACCCAGCCAGGCTGGAGAGAGCCTCCCTGGGCCCCGGTGGACCTCCCCGTCCCCAGCGCCCGGAGCCTCGGCTGGCTTGCAGTACGGGGGAGCTCTCGCACCCCGGGGCCCGCCGGACAGAGCACGAGCCCCGGCCCGGTCCCAGCTTCCGAACCCTAGCCAGGCCGGGGAGAGCCTCCCCGGGCCTCGGGTGGAACCACTCCTGTCCCCAGCCACCGGACACTCGGCCTGCTTGCCGGACGGGGGCTCCCGCACCCCAGGGCCTGCCAGACGGAGCTCAAGCCCCAGGCCCAGGTCCCAGTCCCAGTCCCAGCTTCCGAACACTATGCCAGGCCTGGGAGAGCCTCCCCGGGTCCCGATTGACCCCCGTGCCCAGCGCCCGGACCCTGGGCTGGCTTGCAGGATGGGGGCTCCCATACCCCGGGCCCCGCCGGACGGAGCTCAAGCCCCAGGCCCGGTCCCTGCTTCTGACACCCAGCCAGGCTGGAGAGAGCCTCCCTGGGCCCCGGTGGACCCCCCGTCCCCAGCGCCCGGACCCTCGGCTGGCTTGCAGTACGGGGGGCTCCCGCACCCCGGGGCCCGCCGGACGGAGCTCGAGCCCCAGGCCCTGTCCCTGCTTCTGACACCCAGCCAGGCTGGAGAGAGCCTCCCGGGCCCTGGTGGACCCAGGTCCCCAGCACCCAGACCCTCGGCTGGCTTGCAGGACGGGGGGGCTCCCGCACCCCATGGCCCGCCGGACGGAGCTCAAGCCCCGGGCCCGGTCCCTGCTTTCAACACCCAGCCAGGCCGGGGGAGCCTCCCCGGGCCCCGATGGACCCTCTGTCCCCAGCACCCAGACCCTGGGCCGGCTTGCAGGACGGGGGGCTCCAGCACCCCATGGCCTGCCGGACAGAGCTCAAGCCCTGGGCCCGGTCCCTGCTTCCGAACCCTAGCCAGGCCGGATAGAGCCTCCCTTGGCCCCGATGAACGCCCAGACCCTCGGCTGGCTTGCATGACGGTGGGGCTCCCGGACCCCATGGCCCGCCGGACGGAGCTCAAGCCCCAGGGAGGCCCCAGGGATGGCCGCTGGGGCGGTGTTGTCCGGGCCCAGCCCATCTGGTCGACGGCTGTGAACCTCCCGCCTGGGAGGGGTGTCCCGGAGTACCCTGTCCCTAGTAATCCGGAGGAAAAACACCCCCCTTTCTTGTAATCCGTGCGCACAGGGTGACAGGGGGGACCCAAGGCGCGAACGTACCCGACCTCCTGGAGCCCTGGCTGGGATCGGGAGGCAAATGAGCCCTCATCGGGACTTCCAGGGAAGCCCGGCCATCTGGTCGCCCCATAGGAAAGCATTGTGGGAGACCAGATGGCCGAGGGAAAGGGGCGACCAGATGGCCGAGGGGAAAGGGGAGCCATCTGGTTGCTCTGTGCCCCCAACGAAAGAGTGAGCGGGCGCCGGGGCATGGGGGCCGGAGGCCCAGGGCCCCAGCTGGGCCCCAGCCATGGAGGCTGCGAGGGGGACCCAACAGGCCCTCCGACCCGGGGCCCGCGGACACCTTCACAAGCAGGGGAGGCCTGCACGGGACCAACGGACCCCTGTCCTGGGCCCTTGGTGGAGCAGCAGGCCGGAGGACGGGGCCCAGGGCCGGAGCACCCGACCCGGGGACCGACGGGGCCCCTGGACCCAGCCGGGGCCCCTGGACCCAGCCGGGGCTCCCGGGCCCAGGGGCGCAGGGAAGCCACCCCGGGCACCCTGCCACGCGGCAGGACCGAGGACGGAGCCCGGGGTGGGGAGGCCACCCTCCCCGGGGCCCCGGACGGAGCTCCTGAACCCAGCCAAGCCAGGGGGGCTCCCCAGGCACGACGGAACCCCGTCTCGGACCTTTGGCATAGCAGCAGACCGGGGGACGGGGCCCTGGGCTGGAGCACCCGACCCGGGGCCCAGAGGGGCCCCTGGGCCCAGCCGGGGCTCCCGGGCCCAGGGGCGCAGGGAAGCCTCCCCGGTCCCACGGGACACCGTCCCGGGCACCCTGCCATGCGGCAGGACCTAGGACGGAGCCCGGGGTGGAGAGGCCACCCTCCCTGGGGCCCCGGACGGAGCTCCTGAACCCAGCCAAGCCAGGGGGCTCCCCAGGCACGATGGAACCCCGTCTCGGACCTTTGGCATAGCAGCAGGCCGGGGGACGGGGCCCAGGGCTGGAGCACCCGACCCGGGGCCCAGAGGGGCCCCTGGACCCAGCCGGGGCTCCCGGGCCCAGGGGCGCAGGGGAAGCCTCCCCGGTCCCACGGGACCCCGTCCCGGGCACCCTGCCATGCGGCAGGACCTAGGACGGAGCCCGGGGTGGGGAGGCCACCCTCCCCGCGGCCCCGGACATAGCTCCTGAACCCAGCCAAGCCAGGGGAGCCTGCCCTTGCAGGGCTCGGGGGCTCCGCTTCCCGGGGGCTCGGGGACCCCGGCCGGGCCTTGGGAACAGGGAGGCCCGCAGCAGCTCTCGGGGCCCAGACTCCCCGGGGAGGACTGCCCAGGACCCGTGGAGCCCGTCCCGGGCACTTTGCCACGCCGCGGGCCGGAGGAGGGAGCCCCGGACGCTGGGGAGGTGGTCCCCGGGCCCAGCCCGGCTGGTCCCCGGCTGGGAACCTCCAGTCCCGGGAGGGGTGTCCCGGAGTACCCTGTCCCTAGTAATCCGGAGGAAAAACACCCCCTTTCTTGTCAACCGTGCGCACAGGGTGACAGAGGGGACCCAAGGCGCGAACGTACCCGACCTCCTGGAGCCCTGGCTGGGATCGGGGAGGCAAATGAGCCCTCATCGGGACCCGCCTGCCCTTGCAGGGCTCGGGGCTCTGCTTCCCGGGGGCTCGGGGACCCCGGCCGGGCCTTGGGAACAGGGAGGCCCGCAGCAGCTCTCGGGGCCCAGACTCCCCGGGGGAGGACTGCCCAGGACCCGTGGAGCCCGTCCCGGGCACTTTGCCACGCCGCGGGCCGGAGGAGGGAGCCCCGGACGCTGGGGAGGTGGTCCCCGGGCCCAGCCCGGCTGGTCCCCGGCTGGGAACCTCCAGTCCCGGGAGGGGTGTCCCGGAGTACCCTGTCCCTAGTAATCCGGAGGAAAAACACCCCCTTTCTTGTCAACCGTGCGCACAGGGTGACAGAGGGGACCCAAGGCGCGAACGTACCCGACCTCCTGGAGCCCTGGCTGGGATCGGGAGGCAAATGAGCCCTCATCGGGACCCGCCTGCCCTTGCAGGGCTCGGGGGCTCCGCTTCCCGGGGCTCGGGGACCCCGGCCGGGCCTTGGGAACAGGGAGGCCCGCAGCAGCTCTCGGGGCCCAGACTCCCGGGGGAGGACTGCCCAGGACCCGTGGAGCCCGTCCCGGGCACTTTGCCACGCCGCGGGCCGGAGGAGGGAGCCCCGGACGCTGGGGAGGTGGTCCCCGGGCCCAGCCCGGCTGGTCCTCGGCTGGGAACCTCCAGTCCCGGGAGGGGTGTCCCGGAGTACCCTGTCCCTAGTAATCCGGAGGAAAAACACCCCCTTTCTTGTCAACCGTGCGCACAGGGTGACAGAGGGGACCCAAGGCGCGAACGTACCCGACCTCCTGGAGCCCTGGCTGGGATCGGGGAGGCAAATGAGCCCTCATCGGGACCCGCCTGCCCTTGCAGGGCTCGGGGGCTCCGCTTCCCGGGGGCTCGGAGACCCCGGCCGGGCCTTGGGAACAGGGAGGCCCGCAGGAGCTCTCGGGGCCCAGACTCCCGGGGGAGGACTGCCCAGGACCCGTGGAGCCCGTCCCGGGCACTTTGCCACGCCGCGGGCCGGAGGAGGGAGCCCCGGACGCTGGGGAGGTGGTCCCCGGGCCCAGCCCGGCTGGTCCCCGGCTGGGAACCTCCTGTCCCGGGAGGGGTGTCCCGGAGTACCCTGTCCCTAGTAATCCGGAGGAAAAACACCCCCTTTCTTGTCAACCGTGCGCACAGGGTGACAGAGGGGACCCAAGGCGCAAACGTACCCGACCTCCTGGAGCCCTGGCTGGGATCGGGAGGCAAATGAGCCCTCATCGGGACCCGCCTGCCCTTGCAGGGCTCGGGGGCTCCGCTTCCCGGGGGCTCGGGGACCCCGGCCGGGCCTTGGGAACAGGGAGGCCCGCAGCAGCTCTCGGGGCCCAGACTCCCCGGGGAGGACTGCCCAGGACCCGTGGAGCCCGTCCCGGGCACTTTGCCACGCTGCGGGCCAGAGGAGGGAGCCCGGACGCTGGGGAGGTGGTCCCCGGGCCCAGCCCATCTGGTCCCCGGCTGGGAACCTCCAGTCCCGGGAGGGGTGTCCCGGAGTACCCTGTCCCTAGTAATCCGGAGGAAAAACACCCCCCTTTCTTGTCAACCGTGCGCACAGGGTGACAGAGGGGACCCAAGGCGCGAACGTACCCGACCTCCTGGAGCCCTGGCTGGGATCGGGAGGCAAATGAGCCCTCATCGGGACCCGCCTGCCCTTGCAGGGCTCGGGGGCTCCGCTTCCCGGGGGCTCGGGGACCCCGGCCGGGCCTTGGGAACAGGGAGGCCCGCAGCAGCTCTCGGGGCCCAGACTCCCGGGGAGGACTGCCCAGGACCCGTGGAGCCCGTCCCGGGCACTTTGCCACGCTGCGGGCCAGAGGAGGGAGCCCGGACGCTGGGGAGGTGGTCCCCGGGCCCAGCCCATCTGGTCCCCGGCTGGGAACCTCCTGTCCCGGGAGGGGTGTCCCGGAGTACCCTGTCCCTAGTAATCCGGAGGAAAAACACCCCCCTTTCTTGTAATCCGTGCGCACAGGGTGACAGAGGGGACCCAAGGCGCGAACGTACCCGACCTCCTTGAGCCCTGGCTGGGATCGGGGAGGCAAATGAGCCCTCATCGGGACTTCCAGGCCGGTCCGGCCATCTGGTCGCCCCATTGGAAAGCATTGCGTGCAACCAGATGGCCGAGGGGATAGATGCGACCAGATGGCCGGGACCGAAAGGATGCCAATCTGCCCGCCCCGAGCTTTCGCCCTGATAGCCTCCCCGGGTCCCGATGGACCCCCGTGCCCAGCGCCTGGACCCTCGGCCGGCTTGCAGGACGGGGGGCTCCCGTACCCCGGGGCCCGCCGGACGGAGCTCAAGCCCCAGGCCCGGTCCCTGCTTCTGACACCCAGCCAGGCTGGAGAGAGACTCCCTGGGCCCCGGGTGGAACCACTCCTGTCCCCAGCCACCCGACACTCGGCCTGCTTGCCGGACGGGGGTCTCCCGCACCCCGGGGCCTGCCGGACGGAGCTCAAGCCCTGGGCCCAGGTCCCAGTCCCAGTCCCAGCTTCCCAACACTAGGCCAGGCCTGGGAGAGCCTCCCCGGGCCCCGATGGACCCCCCGTGCCCAGCGCCCAGACCCTGGCCTGGCTTGCAGGATGGGGGGGCTCCCGC